>CM062811.1:4881059-5511059 GCA_031772625.1 Pinus tabuliformis | reverse complement strand
CTATGTGTTAATAAAGTAATTTTTACATGACGATTTTTGTCATATGTAATAATGTTCTTGCTATAATCAACGATCATGATCTAACCCGATGAGATAACTGGTTGTCAATGACTTCAGACCCCCTCCGCCCCTCCAATAGTTAATCGGGGGGGCGTCCAAAAAGCGGATTGTCCCAATCTCACATTTCCAACGTCTCACTCCCTCAAGGACTTCGGAACCCCCTCCACCAAAACTACATACTGCTCACCCCCCCCCTGAAATCCACCCTTCCCCCTTCCTTCCTAATAATAATTGTTAACCCCACTCCCTCCACTCCAATCTACTCCCACAACATGTCACATCCCCTACAGCCTGCTCCTGCCATATGTCGTATCCCTTCCAATTTTCTCCAACCAAGTGTCATATCCCTTCTGACTCTGCTCCTGCTGTTGTCACATCCCCCTCACTTATCATTAACCATTAAGCATCCATTCTAAGCTTTGATCATTGCCAAATTAATGACTCCACTCCATGAAATGGAAAACTTTCGACAATAAATGATCTCGCCTATAAGATAATCGAAAACCTCGTTCAGTCGAGCTTTCCTCTATTGTTCCAAGACATTGAATTACAAAACCTACTACTACTACTACAACCTTATAAAGCCAAATTGTTTTCCTTCAACCAACTCCTGGGTAATTACACTATTTCCATTTCATTTCCTTCAACATGTGTTCTAAAAGTAAATCAAAATCCACAGGGGAAAACCCTATCCTTCACCCTGTAATTGACTTAGACCATCAGCCCTTACTCGACCAACACTATAAAATTTTGAAACCAACTATGAGTTCGACCTCTACGAACTCCACAATTGGTTAATGAAAAAAATTATTGATCTCAGCGACCAATTGAGTTTGTGGGATCTTCCTTGGCTCAATTCGTTTTTCCCCATACCCATCATTTTCGAAATTTGTTTCATGGTGCCATTTCAGGTACATAGACAGTCAAAGAGCAATTGTTTCCCAAAGCAATGACATTTTTTTCACAATTACTCCCTTCCCCACATATCAAATGATGCAAATCCAAAATTCAGCATCTCTGAAACCCTTTTCAGTAGATTCCCTCATGGAACTCTACAAAAACCTGAATTTTTCCCGTAGAGCCAAAATTTTCGAGACGTTTCTACCTGAGAATTTCAAATTGCCAAAAACAAACCCTCCTTATCCATCCTCAATGTTTCCTAAAATGAAAAAACAAATCATTTCCATAGTTTCTTGTTTATTGGGCTATCAAATCAATCAATGGGTAGATGAAGCCATTATAGGTTTTCTATTAGTGTTTTCAACAGAAGGAAAGCCTTTAGTATTTTTTCATTATAGTGAATTCCTAGTAGAGGTCATTCATTCCTTATGTTTTCTACAGAAGGAGTCTTCAAAAATGCTTTAGTTTTAGTTTACTTGTTCTTATTCCATCAAGCAAACATATTTCAATTTCCATTACAGAAATTAGATGAACAAGGAAATGCACAGTCTATGATCCATTGGAATTCCTTGGTAAGGAATCACACCAATGAATTCACATTCAATGATTATGTAGACCTATTTTTGTACATAGTTTAATTCCTACTTAACAGTGATGTTGAACCTAGAATTGGACCTGAGCTTAAGAGAATTCTACATCTCAATGAGCAAACAAAGACAGGTGACTGGTACCTGTATCAAAGTTACATTTAGATTAGGGTGTATGGATGGCAATTTCCTGCATATAATTCCTAAATCTGTTCTCTAAGAATTTTTTCGTTATAGTATATTAGGCAAATGATAAATATGGATGATCTACACTTTGTGAGAGCCAAAAGAAAATATCACTTCAAAATCAAAGCACATGTTGGGCATTTCATTTGTAATACCAAGACAACAACAAGAGAAGAAAATATTCTGCTCAAACAAATGAAATTTAAACTCAGTTTCATTTGGTCATATGATCCTTTAGGAATAATATGAACGTTTAGAGTAGAGAAGAAAACTACTCCTTACACTCATACTCTGAGACCTAAAATTGAGCAATATATGAATCAAAATCAATTGCATGCAAACACATTCCAGGAGCTAGAAGAATATGTACTTTCTACTATGACATCACAGACACTAGTTCCACAGGAAAAAGGGATAAAATACCAAAGGAGGATGTTTCCTCTTCAGTCTCAGAAATTCAAGGGAAATAATTCCAACTATATAAAGAGAGGCAGAAAACCAATCGAGTAGAAGAGTTTTCACAGGAAGAAAATGTTCAGTCTACAATAGTTTTTAATAGGTCCTTATAATTCTACTATCCATGCCAAGGATTTTCTTAAGAAAAGGTATATGTAATAGTGGATCAACTTAATCCTAGATTTCCCAATGCTCACAACCTATGCATGAGTACAAAGTGTTGACAAACCTTGCCCTAAGTGTGTCACGCTCATCTATCTGATTTTTCCCCGCCACTCAGCACTGCTAGTGCTGGGTTCTTGTGAGGGCACATGTTCAATCTATGCTGAGGTCCTAGAGCCTAGCAACAAGTTCCCCGGGTTGCAAAATGAGTCCCTCTTGTGATATTCCTCTAGTCTAGTCAACACTACTACAGGAATGAGGCTAATGTTCGTATCACAAGAAAAACACAAAAAAAAAGTTGGAGTACAAAGATGAAGCTTCTACTTTAGTGGTTTCTTACTTTCTGATGGAAAATTTCAATTGCAACATCTAGTTATTGCGAGAGTAAGATGATAGATGGAAAATTACATAGATAAATAGCGAAATGACCACAAAATTTATACAACTCCTTATTTAATTCTTTGAGTATTGAGGAAATTGTTCGTTTATTGAGAGCAGTGCGTCACACCCATCTATCTATCTTTTCACCGCCACTTAGTGCCACTAGTGCTGGGTTCCTTTCTGGGCACATGTTCCATCTATGTTGAGGTCCTAGGGCCTACCAACAAGTTCCCCGGGCTGCAAAACAAGTCCCTCCTGTCATATTCCACTAGTTTAGTCAACACTACTACATGAATGAGGCTCATGTTCATATCACAAGAAAAGCACAAAAAAAGGTTGGAGTACGAAGAGGAAGCTTCTACTTTAGTGGTTTATTACTTTCTAATGGGAAATTTCGATTGCAACATCTGACTGTTGCAAGAGTAAGTTGATAGAGGAAAAAGTACATAAATAAATAGCTAAATGACCATAAAAACTTATACAACTCCTTATTTGTAGGTTTTAACCCCATACAAAAATTACCTACATACGAATTCTAAAACACAAAAAATAAACAATGTGAGAGCATAACACATAAAACACATATACACAGAGATTTCCCCTGGATCCCAAAACTGGGACTACCAGCTTGATTTTTCATTATGTTCCTTTCAATGTTAAAATACATATTTATACATGTCGAAGCATCCAAAACCATGGACTCAAAACCATCGCGTCAAAAACCATGGACCAAAAACTATCGTGTCCAAAGACGTGTGAAAATCATGCACAAACCATAGGTGGGTCCACCCAACCTAACATAGGTTCCAAAACCAAAAATTTTCGGGGCACTTCCCTAGACCCCATAGAGTGGGGTTACCTTCACCCCTCAAACCACCTGTGACCCCCCCGCTACGTAATCAGCGCAATGAAGGGAGGGCTCTGCCCCCTTCTAACCCCCTAGTTAACTACGTGGGCTAGTCATCGAAACAATATAACACAACCCAAAATTCTCTCACTTGTTGTTTTCTTTCCACAAGGGTCCACAAGAGAGATTAGTCATTTATCCAGCCCTGCAATGGCCATTGCTTCTCTACACCTAGAGAACTTCCCAAATCTCACAAATTTTGTTAATACATCTACAGTATTCTTCAAGGTGTCCACCTTTACCAGAAACACCTTTTTGTGTTCTATCATATCCCTCACAAAGTGATACTAAACATCAATGTGCTTCTTCTTTAAATGATATGCAGGGTTCTTTACCAAAAAAATTGCACTTTGGCTGTCATAGTCTATCCTTATAGCTCCCTATACTAACCCCATACTTGAACACAATCTTTGCAACCAAACTACTTCCTTGCTTGCATGGGTGGCTCCCATGTATTCTACCTCTATAGTTGATAATGCCACTACAGATTGTTTCTTACTCATCCAACTGATTGCAACTCCAAATAGGTTAATCACATACCCACTTGTAGATTTTCTCTGATCCAGATCTCCAGCCCAGTCTGCATCAACAAAGCCATGAATATCCAACACTCTGTCCAATCCTGGTCTTCCTTGGTAGCACAAACCAGAATCACTAGTGCCACGCAAATACCTGAAAACCCACTTCACTGGTATCCAATGGTCCTTTCCTGGTTTTGACATAAACCTGCTCAATACTCCCATTGCATGTGAAAAGTCTGGTCTAGTACAGACCATTTCATACGTTAGACTGAAAATTGCAGTTGCATATGGAACACAGGACATGTCCTCTTCCTCTTCTTATGTCTTGGGACACTGTTCAACAGATAACTATACACCTACAGTAATAGGAACCTTCACCGATTTACTATCCTGCATATTAAATCTCTGCAATATTGTCTTGACATACCTCCTCTGGTCTAACCAGAGCTTCCTCTCTCCCCAATCTCTATTAATTTCCATGCCCAAAATACAGTTTGTAGCACCAAGATCTTTCATGTCAAATTTGGAGGAAAATTGGGTCTTCAAATCTTGGATAATTCGTTGTCATTTCCAACCAACAACATATCATCCACATACAGGACCAAATAAATAACACAGTCACCAATTAATTTAAAATACACATAGTGATCTGCTTTGCTTCTGGTGAAGCCAAGTCTTATAAATGTATTAAATTTCTGATACCACATCCTTGGTGACTATTTTAACCCATATAGAGACTTCTTTAACTTGCATACCAGTTCTTTCTTACCCTTCTGTTGAAGCGCCGAAAATCGGGTCGACAACAAGGGGGATACCCGCCCGGTTCAGACCTTGGTTGGCAGCTCCTTATCAATTTCGTATAGCAGGTCCGACTGGGCATAATGGGACCAGTTTCCCAATCTATGAGTGTGTGTGTGTAGAATTTGATGTTGTTGATCTAACAGTTCCTATTTAAGATATTCTAATTCTAACCTTAATCTAATTCTATGCTATTGTAATCTAATAAGAAGTAACATCTAAGTCTATACTAACCCGGGATGTAATTCTTCTATTATACGATCTAAAGAGATTTCAAATAACAACTGGTAAGAAAGATCATTCAGTGAAACAATTGTGAAAAACATATTGCATAATGAGCTATTCATACATTAAGCATAAATAAATAACTATCACCGTACAAAAGTGCCAAATGATAACTCAAGCATTTATGCAATAATACATAAACAACCAAAAAGTGTATATCACTTTAACATATAAGCAGAAATTGTCAAGAGATAAAAGTACCATTTATGACTAGTCCTACTCATAAGCTTCAAGCGACAATGATTTATCTCTACTTGCTCTAACATCCACTAAGAGTACAAAAGTGCAACATTAGTAGCAGATATCAAATGCAAACATCAACAAATCCTGATCCATTCATTCACCAAAACCTCCTCTGAGGGTGCAAAAGTGCATGTTCTGAGGACAACTTTTGATAAATTTCTGGACCCTTCTCTAAATGCATGAGAAGGGTTTAAATACTACTTACTAAATCCAATAATAACTTATTTACAAAAATTCAGGATGCAGTTTAAATGACCGCCCTTTTTATAAGCAAAATTAAAGCGAAAATTGAATCCAGAACTAAACTACTTCTATATTTGGTCTTTAAAACTGCATGTATGCAGCATCGGTTTAAGGAGAGTCGGCTGGCTGACTTCTGCTTTTAACTGAGCTGAGAAAATGGAATCGATGAGAGCTTGTGCCATCTTTTCAGCTGCATTTATGATACACTTAACAGTCATCCACTGGCTATGCGGCTTCACCAAGTATGCCCAGTAATATTCCCACTTTAACATGTTCAGCCCTTTAATTGCTTTTGCCTTTTCTTGCGCTCTCTGTTTCCATTCTCCCTCTAGTTGTAGTTTGTTTGGTAAATAACCTGGGGTGGTTTCTGCGATCAAATTTTCGCTATGCAAATTCTCGTTTACACAATCAATAAGACTACTTGCTGTCGCGGCTACTGTTTCTGCCACTTGTTCTGCCACCCTGATTTGATCGTCCCATTTGTTAAAGAGTAGTTCTTTATGGTTCTCATTTATCCTTGGTGCACCTGCTCTTTTTCCCTCATCTTGATCCTTCCAAGCCAGGTACTCAGTCACCGGTTTATCAATCAGATCATAGTCACTTTGTAAATCGACCACTTGATTAGTGATCTTATCACTAATTTCAGAATAATAACTCCACTGTGATATCTTTTGGCCCAACACTTCTTGTTGCTGTAGTAATTGTTCATTCAAGGAAATAGATTCCGAAATAAACTCTGTAAGCTTAGGGTAGTCTTTGTGCATCTCTTGTAAATCCTGTAATTGCTTTCCTTTCTCATCCAAACTTTTTTAATATCCTATCTGTATTTGTTGGAAGTCCTGCTGCAACCTTTCAAGCTGTTTCTGTGCTTCATTATTGGTGTTAGCTTGTTGCAATTGTTGTTGCAGTACTTGTATCTGATATTCCGTTCTTTTAACAATTGTTGTACCTCAGATTCTTTACCAATAGTCGCAGAGGTGTATGCTCCTGTGATTTGAGATAGTTTGGTGAGATTTTCAGTAGGATTGCTAGTGGGATCTCTCCACAAGACGTCTAATTGTTCTGCATCTTGAGAGAGTGTATTTTCGAATTCCCTTTTCTTTCTCTGTCTTCTTACCATTGCTTTATGCTATGGGCTATAAAATATATCCAGAGGGGGAATTTCTTCAATGTTGAGTATAAGCTCATAAGATGGGGCAACAGGAATATGCTCCGTATCTGAGACATCGCTGACTATTGTTGTGACTACTTCTTGTGCTACCTGTGTATTGCTCACAGGTGTTTTTAGGGCTTGTCCTTCAAGATTGATTAGTTCGTTGAAGGCTTCCCATTCTTTATCTAATTCAGTTGTGACTAGTGGTGCTTGAATGATGAGAGGAGGAGGCTCTTTGCGGGGAGGCAATAACCTGCTGTTGTAGAAGTTCCATTGACTGAGCAGTATCCTTAGCTGACTCTTCGCTCCTATCCTGGTCATTTCTGGATCTTTGAGAGTGTTCGGGAATTTCTTGTTCAGACTTGGATTTAGATCTGTTAGTGCTAGAACTCTCACTGAGACTAACGCTTGGAGTTGGTTCTCTTGCGGGTAGTCGTAGTTTCTCTAGAGGAATACTAGCTAATCTTCTTTCTCTGTATATCATGAACTTTTGAAAATCTTCTGGAGACAATTACAATTGGGCTTCCCGCAAAATCTCTTGAAGTGTGTTTTTCTGTTGGAATATATCATCAAATAAATCCTTTTTCCCAACGAACACTTTTATCTTGACTGTAGTTGTGAAATTTTGGGCAACTTCATTCAGGTCAAATGGTCTTCCCGGGAATTTGAATAGTTGTAAACACGTCATATTCTATACTTCAGTGAGCATGTGACCTATACTAAATAGCAAAAAACCGCCACAGGCTATAGGAAACTGTGGCCATATAGCCTTCTTTTTGTCCTTTAAGTCTTTAGTTAGGCCACCTTCTCCACAGGTTTGATATGCAATCTCTCGAGCTAGGAGTTTATCAAGGATATACAAAGTTAGAACATGAGGGGGTGCAGTACTTCCAAATACCTTAACATAAGTGAACAATTCCTCTCTGAACCATCTTGCGATGGGGAGGATGTCTACCTCTGCTTCAAGTGAGCACCTAAGGGGGTCTTTATCATTCAACATTCTATACAAGGGCAGCATAATTCCATGACAAATTTTGTAGAAGTATGGAGTGAACTGAGAGTCCCACAAATCTTTATGATAGACATGGATGGCTAAGGAGTCTTGAGTTGTCCACTTCCAACCCATAACAGGAAACTTAGAAACATAACATATTGAATCCATAATATATGCAGACAAGTAAAAAGGAGGATAAATTCTTTGAGACGTAGCTCTTTTGGACCGATAACTGACAATAGCCGTGATTAGTTTATCAGATAAAATTTTGGCCCAATCTACAATAGTGGCATTTGTAGCAGCATCTAGTAATGGTAACCATTCGGATGAAAATTTATTGACCTGGCATTCCAAATATTCTACAGAGCATGGCAGCAGCAAAGCAATATGGGGAGGTAAGGGAACTAGTACTCTACATATTGTGTTTATCGTTTTTGAGCAGTTCGTCTTTCCTGTACCAGTATTTGGTGGTTTCTGCCAGGTTCTGGTTTTCCTTTACGAATTTCTCTATGAATTACTAGTTATAAATTTCCTGTGTCTCAGGCAGATGATACATGAGCTTTAAATCCTGCGCAGCGAATGAACCGACGAGTCCTTGACCGTGAACCTTGAACTGTCTATTTTTTATTTCTGTGTTATCAAGTATCCACTTGACCATATCTGTGTACGGGAGGATTTTTTTCCTTGCTGCTATCCGATGTAGGAATGAGCAAGCTAGCTCTGTTAGGGTTACTTCAGAGGAACTCTATGAGCCCGCAACAGCAATAAATTCCATTACTCTGGGGTTCTCCTCTTCAAGTAGCTTATACATGCCTTCCCATGTAGCTATTCCCGTGTCTCTATTACAAGCCGTGTCTGTATACAAAGGTGCCATGTCCTTTTCTTTGAAACTCGGGGCTTTGTTTTTCTTTCCCATTTCAATCTGCGTATTGCTTTGTATCGTCCTCTGTTCTCCGTTCCTGCAATTCACAAGTGAAGTATAAATGAATGACCAGGAAGGGTGATGGGAGAGTTTTAAATGCCGCAGACATTCCAAATACACCACCTTACGTGAAGTGATCCTTCGAAAATCACGCGTTCATATTCTATTAATAACTGACAACTAACTCCTTTATTAGCATTTAAAGCGCATAACCATGTGTCAACTTATGGAAAATACTTTTCTTGAATATCATGCCCGAAAGATCTGCGATGGAGAGATTTTGCGATTTTCTTCGCAACATCCCAGATCGCACCATCGCATATCACAACATCGTAGAATCATACAAACACAACATCGTTGTTTTGATCTGGCCTGACATTGCGATCATTGCTTTATCGCGAGATCGCGATATCACAATATCGCAGATCGCAGGAGTCTTATGTATATAACAAATTTTGTTAACCTGTTTCTTGCGAGATGCAATCTTGCGATCAGTGTCATCGCAAATCGGTAAATTCTGAAGTGTTTCATGTAAGTTTTGCTGAATGCGACACGATATTTGTTTATTTCCATGATCTTGCAAATGCCGGGATTGTACTTGAACGGTGGCATCCCGTTATCTATTTTTCGATGTGATTTTAAATATTTTTCCCTTATCATAAACTTAGATTTTAAGTATTCAAAGGAGTTTCCTAAGCTTATGATGGTAATTTTATTTGCGAAAAAGGAATTTAAGCACTACTTTTGCTTTTCCTAGATTTTAACTAAGGGTCCCCACACATTTAGCATTTCGAATGATACTTAAATGAGAGGGGGGTTGTTGCTGGTCACAACAATTGGCGATTCACTTGGAAGGACCAGTTATCTCTGTTTTCCTATTGAATTTTCTAAACTTCCAAAACAGAAATTTTTCCGAAAAGTTAAACTTTATTATGGAAAGATAAAGTACATTATGCTCTAACCTGTTAATGACATTTTGTTTCGACTATTTTCAATTTTGATTATTTTCTTCCTGAGGCTAGTTCTTGTATTTACATCAGTCATTACTTGGTCTTGTAAAGATAAAACAAAGTCTTCTTTGTAAACAGTTTTAAATATGCTCATTTGTTGTAGGTCGAGCCTCTGCTGCTAGTAGGCGTTTATAGCCTCAACAGGGTTACCTGTTACCCAGCAATGATCCTTTATCCTACTTAAAGCAGCCTACAAGTTTCAAAGATAAATCCATATCCACACTTATTGCTTTGATTTTTTATTTTACTCTTAAAGAACAATGTCCTGGTTAGGTAGCCAAATTATGACACAGTCATTCACTTGATTTATAACTTTGCTGAACAAGCTGGCTCGTGATGAGATCCCTTGTCTTTTGATTGCAACAATCTTGAGTCTTTGCCCTGTTGTGATTTACATTATTGGCAAAGTCAACAAGTTATAGTATCTGTGATTATGATAAGCTAGCTCGTGATGAGACCTCTTATTCTTCAAGATAAAGTGTATCCTTGGGTTGTTCCTCTGAAATTTGTGATCTCTTTAGCAGGGAGGAAGTCATTGTTTCCTTAAGATAGCTCTGGACAACAATAATAGAATTTTTGGAAGCAGCTATTCTACAGAGAATCTTTATTTCATTATTGATACCTTTCATTGTACTGAGATAAAAAAATTTCTTCACTAAAGGTTGCTTTCATCAAACTTTATGAAGTTGAAACTAGTATTATCTCTAGGCTAGAGTCTTTAACTATATCTATCAATAATAAAGATCAGTTTTCTAGAAGATTTTCTATTTATACAAGTGAAAAGTTCAAAATCTGCAAGAGAATTGGTGTCTTTTCATAAATGCAAAGTGCAGTTAACGATAGCAGATTTTATTATGGAAAAACATATTTAAGAAAATGAGAGGTAACTATTCCCTTGGATTATTGATATGATATGAAGAGGCTAATTACTTCTTTTATTTTGCCTGCAAACTGTTAAAATAAACTATCAACTAAACAAACTAACTAAATTAATTCTACTCATATTTTAACTATATACATAAAATTGACTAGGTATAATGATATTTCCAGTGTAACCTTTTTTTCATTTTTATTCCTGGACATATATACATTTCAAATATTAGTACTAGCAATAAAAATTTTCCTGAACTGAAAACGTTAAATGTGAAATTAGAATGTCCAACTATTGTCAGAATTTTGCTCGAAATCTCCTTCTTATGAAATTTTCTTTCCAATTGAATACCTATTGGATCATAAAAATCTGGATGAGTTTCCATTATGGATTGGTAAACATTCAATAGGAGCAATGACGGGCCAGATTGAAGATATGAATTTCTAGATTTAACATCCTGTAACATATTATTATTGTTATGTGTGAAAGTTAGGCCTTTGACAAGTTCTAATGAAAGAAAAGTTTCCAAATATATCTCTCTGAATGAATCGATGAAGAATGGATGGAAATCTCTCAAAGGAAAATTATCAATTAACTTGAATTGTTGGCAATTTTCTAAAAATACATTCTTTTGTTGATATTGTTTTGGATAAGATAGAAGCTTTTCAAAAAACCTTGATATCGATTGGAATTGAAATTGAAATAGTTCTACATTCTTTCGAAAAACTTCAATTTTCCAAAAGGATAAAACATCACTTGAATGTTTGATAGTAAGGTGCTCAGTATGCCAGAGTAATATGTCAAGAGTCTAACAATTAAATCTAAAGCAAAATTTGGTTTTTAACAAAATGAGGGCAAACGGAAAAGAATGCAATGATTATCTATACAACTAGTTTTATAGCACAATTGGGATCGTTTTGAAATATTTTCTCTTTCACAAGGATTGGCTAGAATTATGGGATTCGAGTAATTCCAAATTCCATCTTGTGAATTAGAAAACAAATTATGGTTGTGAACACGCATGAAGGTTTGTTCATGATATGAATCATAGATTGGAATACTTTCTTGGGTAGTGAAATCATGCAGATGATTTGCTGCTTTAGAATGAGGATCGGTTGAAATGATTTTTGATTTAAAATATCTCTCATTCTCAGATATTATTTGAAGTTTTTTATGATTCTCTCGAGATAAATCAACATCTTCCATATCAAAGTAATTATCATAAATGACTTCACAGGATTCCCTAGATTCCTCTTTTTCATCCAGTATATTCAAACAAGGAGGGACAAGCCGTTCATGTTTGTTAATGGCAAAAGGGTGTTCTATAGCTGCTTCTCTATCTTGAAAACCTAATGGTGATTCATTTAGATCAGCCTCTGTATTTTCTGAAATATCGTTAATACTGAGGGGGGGAAATTACCATCATTAAAAATATCAGGATAAAGAGAAAAATGTGACTCTGAAATAATGCATTGACAAATATCTTTCTGTGAGAACTCGTGTGCATTATGTTCATTGTAGATTTCAGGTTTTAGATCATACCTTTGTGTGCTCATGTTTTTTGGAAGAAGATTATTTTGTTGTTCTAACCTTGGCATTTGCATTTGTCGAGTTGCGATCATATTTTCTGAATTTGTCTCAAAGTTGCTTTCTGATTCCAAGGCAGCCTTTCTTCCAAAATTGCCACTTTTGTCTTCTTGTATTGGATCAGACATATCCTCTAAGCCTTGGGAAACTTCTTCATCATGATTTATTTGCACATCCAAATTGGATTTCTCATTTATATTAGAAGAAAATGGAACAAGGCTTGGACTAATTTCCACTAGATTGGGGATAGGAGGCAGAGAATAACTATAATCAACACAATCTAATGATTATTAACTTATGGGTTCATTTTCAACATCATATTTCAAACAATTAAGATGAAATCGAATATTAAAATCTCTAACAGACTCATCTTCTTTGCGTAGATATTCAATTTCAACATATACCTGATCATAATCATATCAATCAAATTTACAAATGAAAACCGTGAAAAATTGATCCCAGCTGTGAATTGAGGAAACCGGAAGGGTTCTACACCAGTTCCTAGCTTCCGCTATAAATGTGAGAGTAAAAATTCTGCATAAAATGCCTTCGTCAATTCCTTGAAAATTTGAATTTGGAACATTTTGAATAAATGGAAGGGCATGATTAAAAGCAGAATAATTTCTCTTACCATTGAATTTTACCTGAGACAGGAGTCTTACCACTTCGGTTGGAGTGTTGGAAGAGGCACGAACATGGATACAACTCCAAATGGGAAGTTTAAGAGAGGCCATCCTAATTCGAATGTTACAATTGAAAACAAACCCTAACAGACAACATGTTTTAGGCCCTCCTTCTAGCGCCAAATATGTTGAAGCCCCGAAAATCGGGTCGACAACAAGGAGGATACCTGCCCGGTCTGGACCTTGGTTGGCAGCTCCTTATCTGTTTGGTATAGCGGGTCTGACTAGGGATAATGGGACTAGTTTCCCAAGCTATGAGTGTGTGTGTAGAATTTGATGTTGCTGATCTAACAGTTCCTATTTAAGATATTCTAATTCTAACTTTAATCTAATTCTATGCTATTGTAATCTAATAAGCAGTAACATCTAAGACTATACTAACGCGGGATGTAATTCTTCTATTATGCGAGCTAAAGAGATTTCAAATAAAAACTGGTAATAAAGATCATTCAGCAATTATAAAAAAGGAAATTAATAAATATGAACCACTTCGCATAAAAAGTTAGACGAAATAGTTGTGAAAAACATATCGCATAATGAGCTATAAATACATTAAGCATAAATAAATAGCTATCACCATACAAAAGTGCCAAATGATAACTCAAACATTCATGCAATAATACATAAACAACTAAAAACTGTATATCACTTTAACATATAAGTAGAAATGGTTAAGAGATAAAAGTACCATTTATGACTTGTCCTACTCATAAGCTTCAAGCGACAATGATTTATCTCTCCTTGCTCTAACATCCACTAAGAGTACAGAAGTGCAACATCAATAGCAGATATCAAATGCAAACATCAACAAACCTTGATCCATTCATTCACCGAAACCTCCTCTGAGGGTGCAAAAGTGCATGTTCTGAGGACAAGTTTTTGATAAATTTATGGACCCTTCTCTAAATGCATGAGAAGGGTTTAAATACTACTTACTAGATCTAATAATAACTTATTTACAAAAATTCAGGATGTGGTTTAAATGACCGCCCTTTTTTTAAGCAAAATTAAAGCGAAAATTGAATTCAGAACTAAACTACTTCTGTATTTGGTCTTTAAACCTGCATGTATGTAGCATCGGTTTAAGGAGAGTTGGCTGGCTGACTTCTGCTTTTAACTAAGCTGAGAAAATAGAATCCATGAGAGCTGGTGCCATCCTTTTGGCCGCATTTATGATACACTTAACAGTCACCCACTGGCTATGTGGCTTCATTTACATAATCAATAATACTGCTTGCTGTCGTGGCTGTTGTTTCTGCTGCTTATTCTTCCTCCCTGATTTGATCGTACCATTTGTTAAAGAGCAGCTCTTTATGGTTCGCATTTATCCTTGGTGCGCCTGCTCTTTTTCCCTCATCTTCATCCTACCAAGCCAAGTACTCAGTCACCCGTTTATCAACTAGATCATAGTCACTTTGTAAATCGACCACTTGATTAGTGATCTTATCACTAATTTCACAATAATAACTCCACTGTGATATCTTTGACCCAACACTTCTTGTTGTTGTAGTAATTGTTAATTCAAGGAAATAGACTCCAAAATAACCTCTGTAAGCTTAGGGTCATCTTTGTGCATCTCTTGTAAATCCTGTAACTTCTTTCCTTTCTCATCCCAACTTTTCTGATATCCTATCTGCATTTGCTGGAAGTCCTCCTGCAACCTTTCAAGATGTTTCTGTGCTTCATTATTGGTGTTAGCTTGTTGCAATTGTTGTTGCAGTACTTGTACCTGATCTTCCCATTCTTTTAACAACTGCTGTACCTCAGATGCTTTATCAATAGTCGCAGAGGCGTATGCTCCTACGACCTGAGATAGTTTGATGAGATTTTCAGTAGGATTGCTAGTGGGATCTTTCCACAGGACGTCTAATTGTTCTACGCCTTGAGAGAGTGTATTTTCCACTTTCCTTTTCTTTCTTTGTCTTTTTACCACTGCTTTATGCTGTGGGCTATAAAATATATCCAGAGGGGGAATTTCATCAATTTTGAGGATAAGCTTAGAAGATGGGGCAACAGGAATATGCTCCGCATCTGAGACATTGCTGACTATTGTTGTGACTACTTCTTGTGCTACCTGTGTATTTCTCATAGGTGTTTTTAGGGCTTGTCCTTCAAGATTGATCAGTTCGTTGAAGGTTTCCCATTCTTTATCTAATTCGGTTATGACTGGTGGTGCTTAAATGATGAGAGGAGGAGGATCTCTTTGCGGGGAGGGAATAACCTACTGTTGTAGAAGTTCCATTGACTGAGCAGTATCCTTAGCTGACTCTTCGCTCCTATCATGGTCATTTCTGGATCTTTTAGAGTGTTCGGGAATTTCTTGTTCAGACTTGGATTTAGATCTGTTAGTGCTTGAACTCCCACTGACACTAACGCTTGGAGTTGGTTCTCTTGCGGGTAGTCGTAGCTAGAGGAATACTGGATAATCTTCTTTCTCTATATATCATGAACTTTTGAAAATCTTCTGGAGACAATTGCAATTGGGCTTCGTGCAAAATCTCTTGAAGTGTGCTTTCTGTTGGAATATATCATCAAATAAATCCTTTTTCCCAACGAACACTTTTATCTTGTCTGTAGTTGTGAAATTCTGGGCAACTTCATTCGGGTCAAATGGTCTTCCCAGGAATTTGAATAGTTGTAAACACGTCATATTATGTACTTCAGTGAGCACGTGACCTACATCAAATAGCGAAAAGGCACCACAGGCTACAAGAAACTGTGGCCATATAGCCTTCTTTTTTTCCTTTAAGTCTTTAGTTAGGCCACCTTCTCCACAGGTTTGATATGCAATCTCTCGAGCTAGTTGTTTATCAGGGATATACAAAGCTAGAACATGAGGGGGTGCAGTACTTCCAAATACCCTAACATAAGTGAACAATTCCTCTTCGAACCATCTTGCGGTGGGGAGGATGTCTACCTCTGCTTCAGGTGAGCACCTAGGGGGGTCTTTATCATACAACATTCTATACAAGGGCAACATAATTCCATGACAAATTTGGTAGAAGTATGGAGTGAACTGAGAGTCCCACAATTCCTTATGACAGACATGGATGGGTAAGGGGTCTTGAGTTGTCCACTTCCAACCCATAACAGGAAACTTAGAAACATAACATATTGAATCCATAATATATGCAAACAGGTAAAAAGGAGGATAAATTCTTTGATGCGTAGGTCTTTTGGACCGGTAACTTACAATAGTCGTGATTAGGTTATCAGATAAAATTTTGGCCAAATCTACAATAGTGGCATTTGTAGCGGCATCTAGTAACGGTAACCATTCGGATGAAAATTTATTGATATATGGCATTCGAAATATTCTACAGAGCATTGTAGCAGCAAAGCAATATGGGGAGGTAAGGGAACCAGTACTGTACATACCGTGTTTATCTTTCTTGAGCGGTTCGTCTTTCCTGGACCAGTCTTTGGTGGTTTCTGCCAAGTTCTGGTTCTCCTTTACGAATTTCTCTATGAATTGCTTGTTATAAGTTGCCTGTGGCTCAGGTAAATGATACATGAGATTTAAATCTTGCGCAGTGAATGAACCGATGAGTCCTTGACCATGAACCTTGAACTGTCTATTTTTTATTTCTACGCTATCAAGTATCCACTTGACCATATCTATGTATGGGAGGATTTTTGGCCTTGCTGCTATCCAATGTAGGAATGAGCAAACTAGCTCTGTTAGGGTTGCTTCAGAAGAACTCCGTGAGCCCGCAACAGTAATAACTTCCATTACTCTGGGGTTCTCCTCTTCGAGTAGCCTATACATGCCTTGCCACGTAGCTATTCCCGCGTCTCTATTACAAGCCATGTCTGTATACAAAGGTGCCATTCCCTTTTCTTCGGAACTCAGGGCTTTGTTTTTCTTTCCCATTTCAATCTGTGTATTGCTTTGTATCGTCCTCCATTCTCTGTTCCTACAATTCACAAGTGAAGTAGAAATGAATGACCAGGAAGGGTGATGGGAGAGTTTTAAATGCCGCAGACATTCCAAATACACACCTTATGTGAAGTGATTCTTCGAAAAGCATGCATTCATATTCTATTAATAACTAACAACTAAATCCTTTATTAGCATTTAAAGCACATAACCATGTGTCAGCTTATGGAAAATACTTTTCTTGAATATCGTGCCCGAAAGATCTACAATGGAGCGATTTTGCGATTTGCTTCGCAACATCGCAAATCGCACCATCACATATCGCAACATCACAGAATCATAAAAAAACAACGTTGCTATTTTGATCTAGCCTGACATCGCGATCATTTCTTTATCGCGAGATCGCGATATCGCAATATCGCAGATCACAGGAGTTTTATGTATATAACAAATTTCATTAACCTATTTCTTGCGAGATGCGATCTTGCGATCAGCGTCATCGCAAATCGGTAAATTCTAAAGTGTTTCATGTAAGTTTTGCTAAATGTGACACGATATTTGTTTATTGCCATGATCTTGCAAGTGTCGGGATTGTACTTGAATGGTGGCATCCCATTATCTATTTTTCGATGTGATTTTAAAGATTTTTCCTTATCATAAACTTAGATTTTAAGTATTCAAAGGAGTTTCCTAAGCTTATGATGGTAACTTTATTTGCGAAAAAGGAATTTAAGCACTACTTTTGCTTTTCCTAGATTTTAACTAAGGGTCCCCACACATTTAGCATTTCAAATGATACTTAAATGAGAGGGGGGTTGTTGCTAGTCACAACACCTTCACCACAAAGCCTCCAGGCTGCTTCATGTAGATTTCCTCTTCCAGATCCCCATGAAGAAATGTTGTCCTCACATCCATCTGTTCTACCTCAAAATCAAAAGCAACAACAATAGATAAAAGTAATCTAATAGAAGTTACCTCGGCAACAGGAGAAAAAATATCACCAAAATCAATTCCCTACACCTAGGAATAACCTTTTGCTACGAATCAATCTTTGCATTTCTACACTTGTCCTTCTGCATTTGTCTTCTTCTTGAACATCCATTTGCTGCCAATGGGTTTCCTTCCAGCTGGCAACTCCACCAGATCCCAAGCCTCGTTTTTGTGCAAAGATGCCATTTCATCAACCATGGCCTCTTTCTAAAGTTTTCCATCCTTTGAATCTACTGCTTCCTTCACAATTCTGGGATCATCATCAGTAATAGATAAAGCAAAATTTGAACAGAAACCAGATGGAATATACCTTTATGGCTGGATTTTTCTCGAACTGATCTTCTCACACCCGGAGTTTGTGGCTCTTCATCTTTTGATTCCTCCTCTGCTGTAGAGTCTGATTCTTCCTCCTTTAGCTTAAACTCTATCTCCTCAAGTTCCTTTGGTTGGACTTCATGTTTAATAACATCTTTCACCTCTCTAAACACCACATCATGGTTGTACACAACCTTCCTTGTTACTGGGTTCCACAGCTTATAACCCTTTAAACCATCCTTATACCCAATAAAGATGCATTGTTCAGATTTAGTATCCAACTTGGTTCGTTTCTCCTTTGGAACATGTACATATGCATCACATCCAAATACCCTCAGATGTGAAAGATAGGGTTTCTTACCAGTCCATACCTCTTATGGAGCCTTATCCTCCAACACTGATGAAGGTGATCTATTGAACAAGTAACATGATGTCTCCATCGCCCCTACCCAGAATTCTTATCCTAGCTCGGCACCACTAAGCATGTTTATTTCCCTTTCCTTCAATTTCTTGTTCATTCTTTCTGCAACTCCATTTCGCTGAGGTGTATATGGTGTAGTCTTCTCCCATGCTATACCACACTTCTTACAGAATTATTCAAATTCCTTACTGCAAAACTCTCCATCGTTATCTATCCTCAACACCTTTATCTTCTTCTCTGACTGGTTTTCCACTAGAGCCTTAAATTCTTTAAACCTATCAAAGACTTCAGATTTCTTCTTAAGGAAATATATCCATGTATTTCTTGAGAAGTCATATATAAATGATACATAGTACATAGACTTACCCAGTGACGGAACCTTTACAGGTCCAAACATATCACTGTGCCCAAGCTCTAATATCTGTTTCACCCTCTTACCACCAAAGGGGAAACTCACCCGATTCTACTTCCCATATACACAATTTTCATAGAAATCAAAATCCAGAGATCTATTACTCATACCTTCTGTCATACTTTTACCATGAATTATTCGCAGCCCTTTTCTCCAATATGTCCAAGCCTTAGATGCCACATCATGGTATCCTCTCCAGAGACCACTAGATTTCCTACTCCACTTTCAGGAACCACAGAACTGTTGCACCCATCAACAATAGTGCTACCTTGCAGCTTGTACAAAGTTCCAATTCGAACTCCCCACACCAATACCAGTGCCCCCTGAACCATCTTGCAGGTATCCTTCTCGAACACTATTTTTACACCTGCTTCATCCCACATGCCTATAGAAATCAGATTTCTGGCTAATGCAGGAATATGCAGAACACCCATAAGTGTTCTAACCCTTCCACATTGCAACTTCAACTTTACTTTTCCATGACCAATGATTCTAGCCTTCCTATCATCCCCTAAGAAGACATCACCACCATCGTATTTCTCATACTCGCAGAACCACTCTCTATGGGGAGTGAAGTGAAGTGATGCACTTGAGTCAATCAACCATGCCTCATGATCTACATGTGTACTTGAAGAAGCCAAATACACCTCCCCACCTTCATCTGAGGTGGTTTTCGCCTCTACAGAAGAAGCATCATCAGATCTCTTTCCTTTGTCAGGAGCTTTAGATTTACAGTCCCTTTTGTAGTGCCTTCCTTTCTGCATTTCCAGCACACCACCTTTACAGGTTTTCCTAGAGATTTAGATCTCCCTCTAGATTTAGATCTCCCACCCGATGACTTATTTTTGTTTCTATTCTTAGACCATCCTCGTATAGACAAGACATCACCATTCTCATTCTCCATATTTTTCCATCTCATCTCCTCCGTCAGCAAGGATGAGACTATTTCATCAAATTGCAAGGCAGTTGCATTGCTACCTATTGCAATAACTAGACTATCCCACAAATATTGTAGAGAACACAACAAACTAATGCACTTATCTTCATCTGAAATTTTGATATCAATAGACAATAACTGACTTACCATAGTATCAAACCCATTCAGATGGTTTGTCACTGAGTCTCCATCTTTCATCCTTAGGTTATACAGCTTTTTCCATAGGAACAATTTATTCACCAGAGACTTATATTGGTACAAAGTCCCTAACTTGTCTCACAAAGCATTAGTCGTAGCTTCCCCTGATACATTCAGCAACACTGAATCTAAGACAAAAAATTGTATTGTGCTCTTTGCCTTCTGATCTAACTTCTTCCATTCTTCATCGAACACTCCTGTTGGTTTAGTACCCGAATCTACCACGATCCACTGAACTTTATCCACCAACAAATCCTCCATCTTGAGTTTCCACAACTCAAAAATCTGACCATTAAATTTCTCGATCTCTGTCTTTCCACTGCTCGCCATCTTCTTTCACCACTAGAATCGATCTCACAGATCTCCCACTGGACAGGGTATACCATATGCCTGAATGAAACCCCTCAGCAACAAAGGCATCCCCTTGAAGCCAAAACAACTTTGATACCAAATGTAGGTTTCAACCCCGTACATAAATTTCCTGCATATGAATTCTATAACACATAAAATAAACAATGCGAGAGCATAACACATAAAACACATATACACAAATATTTTCCCTTGGATCCCAAAACTAGGACTACCAGCTTGATTTTTCATTATGTTCCTTTCAATGTTATAATACATATTTATACATGCCGAAGCATCCAATACCATGGGGCAAAAACTATTGCATCCAAAACCATGGACATAAAACTATCTCATCCAAAGGCATGTGTGAAAAACATGCGCAAACCATAGATGGGTCTGCACAACCTAACATAGGTTATCGGACCCCATAGAGTGGGGTTACCTACACCCCTCAAACCTCTTGTGAGCCCCCCGCTATGCAATCGGCGCAACGAAGGGGGGCCTCTACCCCCCCTCTAACCCCCTTGTTAAATACATGGGCTAGTCATGGAAAGAATATAACACAACCCAACATTATTTAATTCTTTGAATATTGAGGAAATTTTTGGTTTATTGTGAGCAGTGTGCCTCGCCCGTCTATTTTATTTTTCATTGCCACGTAGTGCCCCCAGTGCTAGGTTCCTGTGAGGGAACACATTCAATCTATGTTGAGGTCCTTGAGCCTAGTAACAAGTTCCCTGGGCAGCAAAATAAGTCCTCGTGTGATATTCCACTAGTCTAGTCAACAATGCTACTTTAATGAGGCCAATGTTCATATCACAAGAAAATCACAAAAAAATGTTCGAGTACAAAGAGGAATATTCTACTTTAGTGGTTTCTTACTTGCTGATGGAAATTTTCCATTGCACCATCTGGTTATTGCGAAAGTAAGATGATAGATGGAAAATTACATAGATAAATAGCTAAATGGTCAAAAAATTTATAAAAATCCTTATTTAATTCTTTGAGTACTGAGGAAATTTCTGGTTTATTATGTTGATTAAGAAAAAATATATGAATTATACCTCTGTATTATGATAATTAGAAGAAATAAAATATTTTTTACTTTCCTATTAAAGTGTTGAAACCTTTCACTATGAAAAACTCCAAATAGAACAATACAAGACCAAACATTTCATAGCCTGTTATCTTTAAATAGAATATTAATAGAAAACCCTAAATACTTGTTGACCTATCATTATTGGGTACCAACTACCCATTTGTCCTTATAAAATGGACCCTTTTATATTAAATAACTATCAACTATTGCCTAATGGACATTATTCAAAGTGGATGGTTGCATACATCAATTGATTGACTCCTAAGTAGTTTAAAGTATGATGACTAGGATAAGACATGAAAATATGCTCACCCCTCAAAAGAAACATTTTTTTCAAGGCTAGGGATGAGGAAAGTGCTACAAAATTGTGATTGATTAGCATGTTGCATATCGAGGCTACATATCTTGCCACTACATTAATACTTGAATCATGTATTGGTGCACTTGACATTGATTAGTATTCAACGCTACAACAAATAATAACCAAATGGAGTCTTTTTCATATTTTTTTTGATAATTTAGTGCACCCCTTGCACTATGATATGATGAACTTCTTCATGTGAGACATGGGAAAGGTAGGAAAAAACTTTGAGTGTGCTAGAAGAGGTAAGATATAGGAATTATTTTCAAACACATTGTATGATTTTATAGGATCCATGGAATTTTGGTGCTAATTTTTGGGGGTTATTTTCTTTGCATGGTGGTTGTTTATAAAATAGCAGGAAAATAAACACCTAATCCGCTATTACAAAAACAAATTTGGAGAGATGCTAATCTACTTGTGGTTTGATTCTATTTTGCACCATAAGAAAATTTTGTTTAAATTTGTAGAGAACATCTTCATTGTTATGAAGTGAATTATCCATTATCTAAACCTTAGAGATGCTTAGTAAATAGGAGGTTACTAACAAGGGTTTTTAGCCATAAACAACTTCATATGTTGTTGTTTTGATAGCTCCATCATAAGTGGTATTGTACCACCGTTGTGCTAGGAGAAGCCATTATGCCCATTCGCGTGGTTTTTCAATCAAAAATAGGTTTCTAAGAACTTATGATCACTTTGGTTAGACCATCTATTTGGGGATGTTACACAATGCATATGTTTAGCTGGTTTTGTATGTCCATGTTAGCAATTTTTAACAAAAGGTTTTTTCTTTCAGAAATTTATGGCACAAGTTGTTTTGACCCATCGTTTTCTAATTCTGATTAAGAAATAATACTTTAATCTAATCCGAGTCAATGGATTAAGGGTTTCGGATGTCACAAAATCCTATATATTGTATTGTAAACAATGATGTTTCTTGATGATAAAAATGATTCCGACATTCCAACATTGAAAAAAAATCCAAAGAAGACAAACACAACAAAGCCATACACGCCTATGAAAATTAGTATACTCAGATATGAGTCTGTAATAGTGACCATGATCGACCTCTTATGTACATCAACCACAACAAATTCGTTAGAGATTTACCATCACTATATTCGGTCAGAGACTGGGCCTTTTGGAGGGAAACTATTGTATCATATACTCCTTTGAACACAAATTTAAATCCCTTCCACCCATCTTCAATGTCAATATCTCCATTTTTTCTTGCCAAATCCACTAACTCCATCACATGCTCCAAATAAGAGAACAAGAGATTTGTGATTGGTATAAGAGGAAGCAACCGAATACCTAGTTTACATTCTATACATTCAGGCTTTGCAAACCACAATTTATTGTCCTATTTAGTCACCCACAAAATCCCCACAATGTGGTTCTCTTTGAGGAACTTAGCTTCATAGAGTCTATTGCTCGACGAAACATTCCATAACACTTTTGTAGATCTTATTTCTAGCGTGGACAAGGTCGACTCAGTGCTCATCAACAATAGTATCCAGAGAATTGAGCTCATCACTTCTTAATAGCAAATGTTGAACTAATTAGTAAACCATGAGGTTCAAAGTTTAAATCTTTCTGGGTTAAACTAACAACAAAAAATATTATTTTTACAAGAAATTACATATCCTCTCTATGTTAAAAAAAAAATACATATTTATTTTTTACTTGTAATTATTTTATCTCTGTGTAAATTTAATGTAAAATTAAATGAAAATTAAATTAGGTAATAAAGTGTCCAAGGATATGCTCTATATGGCTAATGTTTCTATGGATTATCTTTCTTTGATATGTTTATCAGTTGTATGTGATACTAAGTTAAAAGGTATACTCAGACATCAAACCAAGAGTTTATTGGCAACATCTTTATATATGATTTTGATTATAGTAACAATTGTATATTTTAATTATAATATTTTTCTTAATTGTATATATGATCGAAAAAGTTATTTTAAATAAAATAAAGTTGAAAAAGGAAAAACAATTTAGCAAAGCCTAGAAAATAAAACCATATTAATTTTCCTTTTTAATTTCCTAACTTACATTTTTTTAGATGGAAAAACCTCAAAGAAACCCCCAATACTCTTCCATTGCTAAATGTCTGCATGTAAAACAAATGTGTGTCATACATGCAGATAATTTTGACCAATTATTATTGCTACATTACCAGTAAAATGTTTCTCAAGCCCCATCCTCTGTCATATTATCCTTGCAATTTATAGGGATCCGACACACTCCAGAAAAATGTAGCTAAAAATTATTCATGTTATAGACTACCACCTTGACCATGACAAAATGACAAGGAAGGGATAAAAGGTGAATTACAGAATACAAAATGAAAACCGTGAACACATTGTACTTAGGTGAAGTGACAACTCACTTAAATCCCTAAAACTGAAATTTTTTTATGTTCTTCTTGGGTGAGGTAATGGAACATCACTGTTGGCAATTTTATGCTAGCCACGAGGCTTGGGCTTACATCATAATTCTGCCAAAAGTGCAATATGATCATAGACCACTCACGAGAGGGAAGAGTTGTGTCTTTACAGAAGCTCTCCTCATCCACAAGCTCTAACAGAGACTCCTCCATAAGTGAATCCGTTGTATACAAAATATAGTCAACAGTTTCAAAAAAATATTTGGTACAGTTGGTGAATAAAGGTTCATTTGTTGCAAGGTCCATTCTTCTTTGTTGATGGTCTAAACCTTGTGTTATTCCCATCATTCTTGCAAAGGAAGAATAGATACTAACCAGAGGTAGTTGGTAAAAAAACTTGCTTGTCAGACGCAATATATCAAGGGGATTTGTTGTTAAGTCCGGATGTGGGGATTCAACTTTTCCCGTCGTAGGAAGTGCATCAAGGGAACTTGCAGGAATTGAGTTCAAATCACCACAAACTAACACATGTATGTCTACACTGGTAGCTATTTTCTCTAGTCCTTTAAGAAGAGTATGAACCTACGAGAGTTTGACATCCTTGAGATCTAGATTTCCATTTGTGTGTATTAGCCACACAAATAAGTTGACGTTTTCCCAGTGCAAGGGCATCAATCCGATGGTTTATGTCTATTTCCTCCAAAACTACAATCATAGCAACGTTGTCCCTGAGCAACCAATTAAGAGCATCATTTTTCAGAGTTAATGGAACCACAGTTTTTGTCAAAGGCTGTGCAACTTTATCAAATTCAACCTCATATTTTTTAAAGAGTTAAAAAGGATCATGAAGGGAAAATGTTGCATAACCATTAATTGCATAGGTTGTGCCAGTATAAACCCCTATTTTTTTCTTCTTGTAAACAATTGTGTACCCATGATTTTAACAATATGAGAGAGAAAAACATACCTCTTCCATGAAGATGTTGGAGAATAGGAGTAGACAAAAAATTATTTCCCTGTAAGCCCTGGATCGCATCCAAGACAACTTCGACTTTTGTGACATTCCCAACCTCCCAAAAAGGGTCCCCGAATAACCAATGTAAGCTCCTCATCATGCTACGCTAGATGAAGGAGGACGTATATGCAAATTCTGAGCCATCTTTGATCTAGAAATCATATTGCTTATAATCCAAATACTTACCTCTAATGATTTGTGACCAAATTCCCTTACCAGACAAGCCTCTCCATAAACTATTGCAAATTAGTACCCAATTGAAAGAGAGCATGTCCATTGCACCCAGCCCCCCTTTTCAATAACTTTAGCAATTAAGGGCAAGCGAACCAAATGGATTTTCCCAATTTGATTATTGTCGGTCCACAAAAATATACCCATAATTGCATCTATCATGTGTATGATTTCCATTGACATCATTTATAAATGCATCCACTAGACCGATAGGGACTACAAGACAAATGTTATCAGAATAAGCCTACCTCCAATGGTAAGCCACCTCTATGACCAAATCACCAATTTGTGCTCAAATTTCTAAATAATCCAGCCCCAATCTGAGTTTAAATAATGATTAATCTTTATGTCAAAACCTAATGTAAACAAAACCAAAATCCAATGGCAGAGGTGCGATTCAAAAAATATCACATATCTGTGAAGTAACATCATCTTCCAAATGTGAAAAAATCAATTCAGATTTCCTCTTATTCAAGGCAAGGCTCGATGTAGAGACAAAGGACAAAAGGATAAGATTGAACTAAGTCCATTCGGGAATAGAAATCACTCCACCAAAAAGGAGATTGTTGATGAACATCAAGTGGGATATGTTGATTTTTCGAGTCATCTTAATGTCCTTAATCAATCCTCTTTCTCTGTAATCAGATATATTTCCGTTAAGTTATTCCATGACGAGAAGAAAGAGTAAGGGAGATAATGGATATCCTTGTCAGAGACCTTTGGAGGCTTTAAAAAAGGAATTTGGGATCCCATTGATAATAACAACAAAATTTGTTGTAGTTAGACATGCCATAATCTAATTGATGTTCACTTGAGAAAAATCGATCTTATGTAAAACCAATCACAAGAATTCCTAGTCAATGTCCTCGAAAGATTTGTTTAAATGAATGTTCATTAGAAATGTTGTGAGGTTCCTCGCCTTAATGGAATGTAGGCATTACTACACAATTCTCACAACATCTTGAATATGTCTCCCCTTGAGAAACTCAAATTTCTCTGGTGAAATGCAGTCTGTCAGATAAATTTTAAGGCTACAAGAAATAAGCTTAGAGATCATTTTAAAGACAAAGTTGTAGAGGGAGATGGGATGACAGTCCTTAAAAGTAATAGGAAGCTTATTTTTATGAATTAATTTGATAAATGTTGCATTAATGGTTCTAGCGATGTATCCCTTGACCCTGGACTCTTCATCCACGACCAGAAGTTTCAAGGACATAAGCTCGAATAAATTATTATGCATTTCCACCACCCACCCTTCAAGTCCAAGGATTTTTTTCTCTGCCACATGCAAGGAGGACATTATGTAATTCCTCCTTTGAGACCGATCTGCTCGAAGTATCATTCTCAGGCTCTTGTATCAACATAAGAAATTTATTAATGAATTCAATTTCAGCTTGGATCGAGAGATATTTGGCAAAGAAAAAACCATTCAAGAAACATGAACATGTTCAATGTCTAATTTGGAAGTGTATAATGTATCCCCTTCATCAAAAATGTTCCAAATGGCATTCACTTGCCTCCTCATAGAGGTAAATCTATGGAAAACTTTAGAGTTCTTATCTCCAACTACTACCCAAAGTGCCCGGATTTTTTTAGATGCTAAGCCTCTTCTTGTGCTTTGTAAATTAATATTTTCTTGGCTTGTAGGTCCAATATTTGGTGTTTGTGAAGTTCAAAGGAGAAAGATGGATCATCCGTATTGAACAGAACACTTGGAGTGACTAGTTTAATCCAACTTATGTGATTCAACTTTTGTCTGAGTCATACCCAAAATTCGAACCTCCCTCCTAAAGATTTTAGGTTTGCAGCAAATTGTTTCCATAGAATTTGTATTCTCTTGAAAACTAGGTTCCTTCCATACTCGATGGACAATATCTGCAAAATATTTATGCACTAGCCCTGTCTTGTTGAATTTGAAGGGGGGAGCCTTATGGCAAGATTCCCCAGCCCAAGTGAGTAGAATCGGGAGGTGATCTGAGGTGAAAGAAGGAATGACCAAAGAGCTAAGATCCACCATACCCACAACAAAGTGTTATTTCACCAAAAACCTATTTAGGCACTTTAAAATGCATTCAATCCTTGACCGACTCTTGTTCCAAGTCGGAACAATATTAGGTGGGGTGATATCATGTGGTAACAAAATGTTAAAAAAAGAGGTGAAGTGAGACCCCAGATTGTCAGACTTGGCCTTGTCTCCCCAAATCCCATTGCTATCAAGTGTTAAATTTAGGTCCCCCACCATAATGAGGGAGGTTAAATCCAACAACCGAAGGTCTGAGACTTGACCCTAATAGTATCTCCTACCTGTATATGGTGCATACATGTTGATGATGCTGATGTTGATGAATTACATAGTTCTAGCTGCTAGTGACCCCAGCAGCAAACTAGCACTTCCCTCTAGGAATTGGGTAGTTTTGGTTAACAGTGTCCTGAGAAGTTCCCAAAAAAATTTGTGCAATCCCTCCCAAGTGACCCATCATTTACCTGGCCTGCTCCTCTAGAAAATTTCACAAATCAGGCGGTCTAGACCCCGATAATTGTTCATTTCAAAAAATGCTCAGAGCATGCCTCCCTTACCTTCCTATAGCCCAGACTGTCCCTCCCAAAAATTTAACAATCTTGCCTCCCAGACGAGCCAGACCTTGCAGACAGTCACTGTCAACTTAGATTTCCCGTCTCGATCACTAAGTGTCTCTTGTGCCTTTTTCATCAGCAGCGATGAGAGCCATCATCCCACTTCACATCCTTGTTGTCTCCCTTGGTCACCTATATCCGAAATGATCATGTGCCATGGTAGACTAGGAGGTTTCTAGATTTGATGTCGTCTCGTCATGAGTGACTGCAAGTACACGTACACTAACAAGCATGGCAAGATGACGAACATGATGAGTGAAGGGAGCACATGTAGAAGGACAGGTTCACCAACGGACAAACAAATGAAGCATGTGAAGTGGAAGAATGAAACGAACATGCACCTTCATGAATAGATGAGCATGTCAAACCTTCCAGCATGCAAGCAAGCGACAACATGCTAGAGCTTGATCAAGTAACCTAATGACCATCAAGGACTCTGTGCACTTTTCCATGCAGAGGTGAAGCTGTGATACATCATGAAGACATCCATCACCCATCAACACTATAGCTTGACATGCACTACAATAGCAACAATGTACCAACATTGTCATGTCAAGTCATGTCGAGTCATCTCACCCACATCTCCATTATCGGCTATGTTGTCAATCAATGTACTTTAACGTGGAAGTCCAATGGACCCACTTCTGGACAAAGAGTCATGTAAGTTGAAAATTCATGGAAGTTGAACAGTCATGAGGATAGTTGAACAACCACAAGGGTCAGTTCAACCCTTGGATATAAATACCCCCTCATTTGTACATTTAAGGAATTTTCACCTCATTTCCTCCCACATAGCCAAGAGAGTTTGTAATCTTTTCCTTCAGGAGTAAGTAGTGGCTCCAGCACCATGTTGACGAGGTTAGTGATGTACGTTGTAATGATGTCTCTTCGGACTTTTGCTTAATTTAGAACCCTGTCAATAGGCCATTAAGTTTTCACACATGTATTGTATCTATTTTAAGACTGATTTTTAACACTTGTAATGCATGTTTCTTTAACATGTGTTTCTACATCTAAACTATTTCATTTGTTTTAATGCATAGTCTATTAATGGAAATGTGTTGTATATGTTTTTAATGGTGTCCCGTCTATGTTGACTGCTCTAATAGACATTAGACAAAACTTTCACATGAACCTTACTGTAACAACCGTTGCACTCATTTGGATTGATCCGTGAGTGTTGGGATTGATCACTTTCAACCTGGAACTCACCTTCACCCTCTTCCCCTCACAGTGAAAGAACCATTGACACAAGTACACTTACACTCACTAGGCATGCGAACCTCACTTCCCGAAGACAAAGGATACCACTCTCCTGTGATGATAAGAAAGAGTCGAGGCAAATCTTTAAGACAGTGGCAACCTAGCCATCATATCAGATGGGACTCCGACACCAAATGGTGTGAGGTCTAGTTGGGACTTCATACTGGGGTGATCCCCTGAATGTTGTTAGGTCCAACACTGTCAACATTTAGGGCACTAGAAGGAGGGTTAGATGACAAGTTGTATCCTCTCATCCAAATTTCAACCTTTACATATCTTTCATGAAACCTTGCACTCTTGTCCCTCTGTGATGTTTTTTGAATCTTGAAGATGTATCCATCATAGGGAAGTTGTTCAATCTCTTGTCCACTTACACATATGATGGTGAAGTTGAAGTGGCCTGGCCTGAGTAGTTACATGACTTTCTTTCCATTCTTCATGAGGAATATGAGTTTTCCGATGAACAAGTCAGTTTCGTGCTTGCATACACACCTGGTGAATCCCTATTTCCTTAGCTTCTCATTTTACCGACTGAAAGCGTGCACTCATTTGAACACTTATGTGATCTTGTTGAAGACACCTTCTATCATTTTGATCCAGACTATCTTGACCGGAAACTATTACAGCAACAAAAGGCTCCGCATGAATCAGTTGTTGATTTTTGGTAGCACTTCCGTGACTTGCAGTTTCAAGCTCCGAGGAGCCAGATGAAATTTTCCTATATTTTGGAATGGTTAAAGTATTTCCTTATGAAATCCTCTTGTGTAAAGAAGAAGATTTAGATCAATCCTCACTCAACATTCCTCACTGATGGAGTTGTGCAATCTCATGTTGATGCAGTCATTGTCTTGACTAACTGTCTTCCACCACTTCATCCAACAGCTCCACCACTGTCGAGTGATGTTGAGGATCAATCTCACTCACTTTTTCACCTTTCACATCCTCCCAAAATCAGTTCACTTAATTTTTATGCAAATTTGGTTGTGATTAATTCGAGTTCTCATATGCATTATGTTATATGACCTACGTCTTGACAACTGGGTGTTCCTCTAGATGATGTTGTCTTGTGTTCGTCCATTCTGTACGCTTGACTTGTTTTGAATGAGGAATTAGCCACTAACAGAGTTGGTGTTGCACAACCAACATTCGTTTTCACTCATGAAGATTATGAGCGGGAGATTGAGCATCAATACTCGGTGAAGGATGACTCCCTCCCGTCCAAGCTCCCACCATTCTTTCCTAACATCTTTGGTGAACCTACCGTCCATGATTTCGCATGTATGTCTTCATCCATGTATGCACCCACTCTTGATCACTCGCAGGACTCCCCAAATGTTGGTCCATCATAAAACAATGGAGAGGACCAATCATTCATCAAAAATCCACTTGATCTTTCATATTCTCTTTTCAAAAATGCAAATGGTGAACATCCTTCCTTCTCATCTACCCCTTAGTGTGACTCATTGAACCATGAGGATGCCAATCAACATCCTAAATTTTCTGATCTTGGTTGTCGTGATCTCTTCACCTCATCATTCGATCATGATGTTGATTCACTCATTGTTAATTTGCCTAAGCGACTCGTCTAATAAGGTCCATCTGTATATGAAGTCGAAACCCCACAAATTGTCGAGGAACTTCAGCCCGAGTTGATGGGTATGTCATGCCCTCACTATCCTCAGGTTGCTTTCAATTCTAATAAGGAAATTTTTCAAACACTCAAGGCTCCTCATCACTCATCTGTATGCACTCAAGATAAATCTAACACTCAGACATTGCTTCCTCCATGCAAACTACATGATCCCATCGCTCATGCATTGGAGGAATCTTACAGAACAAGAACAATTTTGCAACACAAGTGGTCTACCTTTCTCATGTTTTCTTGCATATCATGGTCAAGGGAATGCATACACTCAACATATGCATGCAGTGTAGCACAACACCATGGAAAGTCCACAGAGTGCATGAAATGCACTTTCTCTCATTTTTGTTCTATTGACGCTTGTAAGTTTGGAGTGTGCTTGTTTTTATTTTTCTATCTTTCACATTTGTTGGTTCACACATCTAGGTTTCTCTTGGACCAAGACTTCACTAACATGGGTCAACCAATGCGCCAATGGCTGCATTGGAAATATAACTTTACGTGGTCAGGTCCATGCATTGTCATCTTAGGTGTAGGAGTAGTGTTTCCTTTCAGATTTCTTGCTTGCATGCTTGTTTGCTCTCTTGCTTTGCATGTTTGTTTGTTTGCTTGCTTGTCATTTTTCTTACTCATTTTTCTTTCGCTTTTACTTCTGCTTCTGCTTTGATTTTCTTACTCTGCTTACTATTTTTGTTTACGTTTGTTTTTTTTTTTTGGTATATTACTATTTTTGTTTCTGGAAATAAGTGCTACCAACTATTACATTCTGGATTTTGAATAGAGTATGCAGCTAAAATTTGAAGAGACTTGTGACACTGCAACATTTCCCCAGTCTTGTGTCAACCTTCTCTATGCTTGGTGGTAACCTTCGGCCAATGAAGTTGTGATAGAAAACATGAACCATATGCAAGGGATGTTTTGCTCCAACTGTGAACCTGTGTACACATTTGGAAACCCCATGCATGTACTCAAAATTTTTCTTTGTGTGTTTAAGCTCATCCAACTAGTAGAAACAAAGAATGGGAAAATCTAAATGAGAAAACCTATGTAAGAGACCTTACATGCTTCTCTGAAGGAAAAAACTCTTCTTCTCTCAATAAGTTGGGATCCCTCTTCCACCCCAAAAATAAATAAGTGTGTATACACAGTTCTCTTGAAAAATACAAAGGTGAAAGAAAAGAAAGGCTTCCTACCCAAAGAGGTGAAGCATGAAACACCACCGAGTACTAACTAGGCTTGTTGGCAATGGAGGAATGTGTGTGTTCTAGAGTGACTCCACTGGGGTACATTCCAGGCCTACTGTAAGTGGAGCAAGACCAAAGATTAAAACTTGTGCTCTGAAAATCTTCAACTTGCGAGCTAAACTACCCTTCCTGAATTTGAAACACTGAGATCTAAGCCGAACTTTTGATTTTGCTTCATCAAGTTGGCAAAGGGTGAAACATGTATGTCCATGAGGGGAATGGGGAAGCCGAAGTAACCTTCAAAATGATTCAATACTCCCTAAAATACCAAGGCCCTATGCTATCAATGGACCAAAATAGAGATGTTGGAGTTCTACCAGTGTGTTGCCAAGTGTTGTAGCGGCTAAAACCACCCTCCAAAATTTCTTCTTACATCAATTTCAAAGCCACCCTTGAAGAGTTTCACTTGATGACTACACACCCTCGAGTTCACTCCATGAGCTCATGGAGTCTTTACATCCGCCTTACTTGTTCATTGCATTTAAGTCTCTGCATGTTGATGTCTAAGTCATGCTTGTGACCATGTTCTGGTCATGGTCAAAGTCTTCACTTCGTATGTGCTTGATGTGTTCGCTATGAAAGAATTTGTCGTACTCACACACAAAGTCACATTCAATGTCACGCAAGCATTGTCTCAATCATGAATGATTAATCATGAGTGTTGCGCTTGTCACTTACACTATCGGTCAGTCATGTTGAACATATGTGTCTAGATGGTTTGGGTCGTTTAATCTTCAATTCATGTGAGTGTGTGTTCGTATGGTATGGGTCATTTTGATGAAGTTCTGATGAAAGAAATCCACTCTAAAACCCAAGCCATGACCTCATCATCGACTTGATCGACTGTCAACCAGAACAATGTAGAAGCACTAAGCTAGGTTGTTCAAGTTGCGCTTCTCATAAGCAATGCAATCAACTCTCATGCTGGAAACTCGAACAGTTGGACCCGGCATCACCCCAGACTGGCTCCCTTAAAAATTTGCACAGAGGCCACTAATCTCACTCACTCAACTAACTGAGAAAATTGCACAGACATGCTGGATAGACACCAAGTGCCTCTCCCTGTCAACTTCATAAAATTGTGAAAATTTCCCAGTCAGTCATCGAGATAGTCAACCAACTGTTCATCTCAGAATTTATGTAGTATTCATGAGAAGGCCTTCCATTACCCATCACTCAGCTCAACTCAAAAATTGCGTACAGATGATCAGCAGGCTAGCCACTAGGCCTCAGTGAATTTCCCCTCCAGTAGTTCCTAGTAGTAGACTGCTAGTTCCCTCTAGGAATTGCACAGCTTCTGCTGCCAGTGACTGAGCAGCCAACTGGATGTTCCCTTGGGGAATTGTGCAGTTCTCACTACCAGTGATGCCAGCAGCCAACTAACAATTCCCTCCAGGGATTGTGCAGTTGTGGCTGCTAGTGACCCCAGTAGCAAATTGGCAGTTCCCTCTTAGAATTGCGATGTTCTAGCTGCCAGTCTCCTGGGAAAATCCCCTAGGAAACTGCGCAATCCCTTCCAAGTGATCCATCATGCAACTCGACCCGCTCCTCTAGAAAATTGTGCAAATCTGGCTGTCTAGACCCTACTGAATATTCATTCCAAAAAATTCACAGAGGTGAAATGAGACTCCAGATTTTCATACTTGGCCCTGTCACCCCAAACCTCATTGCTATCAAGTGTTAAATTTAGGTGTCTGGCCACAATGAGAGAGGTAAAATCCAACAACCGAACGTCTAAGACATGACCCTAATAAGATCTCCTACCTGTATGTATGTACATGTTGGTGATGCTAGGTTGATAAAAGGATACTTTTAAGTGTAAAAAAAATAAGAAACTTGAGAATTGATCGTTTCCAAGCCACTATTTAACCTCCAAAGAGACCACAAGAATTAGTGGCACAAATAGACCACATTGGACATATTCTATGTAGGATTTCCCATGACATGTCCTTAGGAATAATAGTTTCTTGAAGAAGAATAACATCTAGTTTGTGTTAGAGAATGAGACCTCTCATAGAGCCAGATTTAGTTCCCACCCCTAACCCTATTATGTTAAGGGAAATGATGATCATGGGGAAACCATTGAATCAGGCTTGTCTACTTTAAAGACCCAAGTATCAGATGTTTCTGAAGTTGATAATTCAGTAAGCACAATATCACCCACAAGAAAATCCGAGGTCATATAAGAAGAAAGACTTTTGTATTTATTGGGTTTCCTTTTCTGGAGGATCAAGGATTTTTTGGGAGTCATGACAGAAGGGGAATGGCCTTTTCCTGGCTCCTCCCTCAAGTGGAAGAATGACTTTTTGATGGTTAGAGGGTCCATATTAAAATAATTAGTGTAGGAAAGAGTCTCCAGATCTCGATTCAATTAGATGGGGCTGTCATTCGAAGCAGACACAAACTGAAAAGTAGATGTGGGGGGAGCGAAAATCCCTAAAGGAGAATGTCACAAAGATGAAGTAGGGGGATTCAAGTCGACAACCAATGGAGTAAGATGTATGCTAGTGTTAGTGGGAGGGAGAAGAATATTTATAACTAGAGATATAATACCCAAATGAATGTCACTAAGGGGGTCATTAGAGGGAAAAAAATGAGGGGTGACAAAATCAGGGGTTGAATAGATACCAGAGGGAGGATTAGAGTTACCTAGCACCTTTTACAGACTTGTGGCCTGTAATTGAAAATTTTCCAACCCATCAAAAGCATATACCAAAAGAGAATGAGATAAACCCCACGAAGATATTTATCGACAAGATTGGTGGTGTTTCGGACAGGTCGCTAGCTGGTGACCTTATGAGTGACAAACCAAACACCTGTATGGGATCCCCCAATAGTCGATGTTCAATCTGTGGTTGAAGGTGTTAGGTTCCTATACCAATAGGTGTCATATTTCATGATTGGCTATGGAAGTGCCAAATACATCATCCTTTCCATGTTGCAAAGGTTCCATATTTTCTATACAGATAAAGAAAATTAAAAAATATAAAGAGGGTATGCCCTAAAGGAAAAATCAAAGGGCAAGAAAAATGAATTGGTCAACAAAAGATAAAGAAAATGAACCCCAAAGAAAGACCAGGAAAGTGGCCAGTTAAAATTCCACTACTGTCCTATTTATGCAAAGCAAGTTCACAATGTGAAAACATTGTTTCTTAGCACACTTGATGGATGGCCCAATAGCTCAATCTGGGCCAGTCCATATTTAAATTTCCTGTTGTAGAATAGAGAATGAAGATGTGTCCAAACAGTTCAAGCTTGGCAAATCACTAGATAAGATAGAGAAATAAAGGGCCCAACTGCTTAATCTGAGCCCTTGGAGGAGATAAGGATAGATTTAGATAGAAGGGCAGCCAAAAGAAAAGAGGAAATCAGGGTTTGCTAGTTCAAGTGAACCCAATCAAAATGAAGAAAAAATGTTGGGAATTGTAGAATGGGTAAGTAGGTTGAAGTTGCAGAAACAGGTCTATTAGCAAAGTCACGTTTTTTAATATGATCCATTTCATTGATATCTCAAATGCCATGGCAAAGGTGTGATCAGATGTTGCATGTCTAACTCCCCCCTCTCTCCCCTCATAATAATGATTCACTAACATCCCTCAAAGAGATTGGGATCTGCTCAAACTCTTGACCTCATTCCATTTCTGTAAAAGCTTAAGTGAATCTTCAGGTTTACTTAAAAGTTCAAAGCCACATTTCTTGTGTAAAGTTTTATTTCTCCCCACACCCCCAAGTCTAGGTGATTCAACTTCATGCACCTAGCATTTCCCCTTACATTCATATTAACATGCTAACACTATTATATAACTCCCACTTATATTTTCCCTGCCCTATTATATATAAAAATACATCAAAAACCCAAAAAATGTATAATATCCCTACCCTTGGCCACTATAGCCATATACCAAAAGTTTCAGGAATTATAACGTTTACCGGAAACATTATAATAGCCCTCCGCGTCATTGGAATTTATTTAACCCCCCGTTAAATAAATAACCACCCCTAACCCGCCCACATAAACCGTACAAACCTTTTTAACCAAAGTTTTGACCTACGTATATTCCAAAGAATATTAAAAAATTAACGTGGGCCCCTGCGCCATACCTCAATGTCAACTTGCCATCCCGTCAACCATTGGATCATGCGCTCCAGATCCAACAGCTCTCGTTGATGTCAGAGCCGCCCCAGTGTATGAGAGTTAGCGCCCGATGGAAAGCGGTTTTCCTGCCGTACCTTGGGACGCATGTCTCTTTCCTATTGCATTGAGCCCACTCTGACGTAAGCCACCCTCATGCCGAAAGCAGTCCAATGGAAACCGCAAACCGCCCCCTGTTCCCGCTGCTCACGTCATCCACCACGTCTGCACCCACGCCAACGCCTGTGTTACTGTTCCGTCCCCTGTGTCGGCCATGTCATACGTCCATGTCAGCGACCACGTCATTTGCCGCGTCACCTTCCATACCCTGCTATAGGACAAGGTTATGTCATGAAAACGTGAGCACAAAAAGTGCCAAAAGTCCAAAAAAGCCCAAATTTGTTCAAAAGTCACGAAAGTGATCTTTTTGTTTATTTTTTATGTGGTGTATAATGGAGACTGTGCATGTGAATTATGTTGAATCTGCCACTAACATTCCAGTCCACCACCTAGGCGTGTTCACGCTGCAAACCCAACCTCATCAGCTCCGTCTGCAACTGCATTTTGCAGGAAACTCTTGTAAAACAGGTATTTACTCGATAGTTGACCATAAACCCTATTTTTTGTGAGTTCTCAGTTAAAATCACCACGAGATCTAAATTCGATTCAAATACACCATTGCCTGTGAACCTTTGCACTCTAAGTCACTAATTGACTGTCTTTCCAAGGGAAACCTGCTAATTCTGTGGCCCTCTGTAAATTGCCCATTGAACTTAAAGTCAAGCTCATTTCCACCTGCAAAACCATTAAAAAACACCTGCTGAAGAAGCACCCTTTCCACTGTTCTTTTAATTTCCTAACTAAACTCTGCAGACTCTGTCTCTCCTTTGAGTTTTACTCAGTGAATCCATTTCCATATAAAACTCAAATTGCAGAATTCCTGTGAAAGACCCACTGTCAGTACTCCGTTTCCTGTTGAGACACATACTCAAAATCCAATTATAAACATAGTGAATCATGGAGGCTCCAGTGGCCCTAAATATTGCACCCTTGAATGCACCACATAGAGATTTGGAGTGGCTACCTCTTGCTGATAGAGATTTCCAGATTGAGGACATGGAGGGTGATAAACCTCACCTTCAGGCTTTTTGTGAAATAAGGAATAGATACAGGAATAAAACTAACATATTTAGAACCTGGGAGTCTAATATGCCTATATAGTACCTGCCTTCAGTGAATGTCTTCCCTGACCTTATCCATCAATGTTGTGGTAATTATGAGCCTTCTCAAAGGGCAGTTATGGACCCTTCTAGCAATGTCCTCTTTCATATCACCCCTCAGTCTATAAATGAGATGCTGCACTTCGAGCCAACTCAACCTTTGGTCCCTCTCTCCATGAAACATTTGTTGGATCAAGCCTCCAAGCTGTCCTCTGCAGAAGTTGACTGAATTGCCAAGATTTTCATGCCACCGGATTGCTACTCTAGATACAAAATTCCCTATCACCATGCCCGGTTTGATGACCTTGGAAAATTGCTCATAGACATGATTTCTTACATCCTGGGATTCAGAACAAGTGAAACAGTGGATGAGAATATCTTTGCTTTGATGTCCATGTTCGCTCCAGGATAGCCCCCTGCTATCAAGTATGATTATGCCACCTTCATAGCTAACAAAATTCGCTAGAAATTCATGAATTAGATAGAGAGAGAGTGTTCAAGTACACTTCATATATATACCATTTGTTGTTGTACAATCAACCTGATAAATTCCCAGTTCCCCTTAAAAAATTGGATGCTAAGGGGGAGCGAAGGTCTGTAATATTTTGGTCCTCAGTATTCCATCATGTTCGTAGCTCCCCATATACATATTGTGAGTTTATTGACCTTTTCATATATCCAGCCACCTGTTTGTTGTCAGCAACTCCTCCTGCCAGGCTCTCTGCTGAAATGCAGAAAATCTTACACCTCTCAAAGGAATACAGTATTGGTGACTGGTATTTTTACCAAAACCATACAATGATCAGGATCTATGGCTATCAATTAGCTCCCTACAAGCTGCCAAAGTATGTCCCTATGAGACTCTTTGCCCTGGAATACTACCGAAAAATCAGTAGTTCAAATTTGACTCATTTCTATGGTGCTAGGAAAAAAGCACAGCTCAAGATAAGGCACCAACTGGGCCCTTTTATCTTCAATAAAAGGGAAGAAGCATGGAAGGAAGCTGACACTATCCTCAGAGAAAAACTTAACCTGAAACAAAGTTTTCTTTGGTCACCATATGACCCTGAACATTTCATAAGCTTTAGAAGAGTCAAAAACAAGCATACAGGATATGTGCACCATAGTATCCCTTAGATTGAACAATATGCTAATCAACAGGAGTGGATAGAAGGCACACTAGTTGAGGAACTTACAGAAGAAGAGAGATTAGAAAAAGAAATGAAAGAGATTGAAAAGACACTTGACCTGGACTCTGTTGGACAGTTGTTTTTCACATTGCTTCAACACCTTGGAGCGGGCACATCATCTGCCACAACTTCACAACAGCATGCCCAAGGGACTACTCCTCCTACAGGGACATCTAAGGGCAAGGAAGTGTAGCATTCAGAGTAATAGGAGACAATGCCAGATCGGCCAGATATAGCAAAAGAACAAAGTCAAGGGGAAGCCCCTTCAACACAATAAAAAGCACCTGAAATCCCTGTCTTACAAACTCCTCTCAATGAGGAAAGAGCCAAGAAAGGGACAGGCAGGAAGAGACATCGACAGGGGCATCCACAGAACAGCAAGGAGAGAAAAGGCGAAGGTTAAACCACTACTCGAGGAAGAATTTATAGAGGAGATAGCTGGCAACCAAATGGGTGACGAAACAACCAAACCGCGGATTCCTCCAAGTATGGAAACATCAACTAGCTCCTTTCAGCAGGAGCAAGAGAGGCAAAAAGATGTGGAGGTTACCTCCACCAAGCAACAAAGAAAGCAAGGCTCTGACGTCAAGAAGGCATTCACTGAAATCAAAGCCAGAAATGAGCCGGTAAGGTTCCAACTCTATAACAAATTACTAAGAATGGCTCCCACCAATCAACAGAGGCTAATGGCAGCCTATGATATCCAAGAAGGGAAAATGACCCAGGCACTTCAGGCCTACAGTACAGCAGCCCCAGTTAGCTACTGATTATATCAGAACTAATATGGAAGTCGTTGCTAAAGACATCCACCCAATGGACCAGATTGAGTTACACAAACAAACTGGAGAAATGGTGTACTCCACCTTGGCGAATAAAGCAATATTGGCCCATAGATTGCAAAATTCACTTCATAATACTTCTACCCAATTGGAATTGGAGAAAGCTTCCTCATTAGCTAAGGATAATAGAATCAAATCATTGGAGGAGATTATTATGGAGCTGGGACATGATCCCAACGATCCCAAGGGAATACAGGCTTTAATTGAGAAGAAAGAAGAAGACATAGCAACCCTCAGAAAACAACTCAGGCTACCAGCTACAATACATCCTCAAACCACAGAAGTAGCACAACAGAAAGAAGAGGAGGATGTAGTAATTTTACTACTGAGGATGAATGAAAGACTGCTAGAAACAGAGAAAGCCTTGGGGGCAGCACTGCAAGGAAAACAGGGAGAGTTGGCCTCTCAGCCGGCTCAAACAACTCTAACTCTTGAAACTGTTCATCCTACAGTCACCACAATAGTCCTTCCTACTGATCCGGCATCAACAACAGGTACCTCAGCCCCAGCCTCAACTTCAGCAATAGTGACAGCAACAACTACAGTAGCAGTAGAACAAGAGGCCAGCATGAGTATGGAGGAAATGATGAAAGAAATAAAAGCTCTGGAACTCCAAATGGCAGAATTAAAAGAAGCCAAAGAAAAGCTGGCCAAGATTGAGATAAATTGTGACAAATCAAAAATGGCTATGGCTGAGAAGACAAGGGAAGTAAAGGCCCTGGAAAATAAGATAAAAGCCTTGGAAAAGGACCTTACTCTTCACAAGACTCTAACAGAAATCAAAACAATTTTTTGCAGTAAAATTGGCCAGTCCATTACTAATCAATGGACATCAATCCAGACTATTCATGACCAGATTGAGTTGATAGGGATAGCTCAATTTGAGACTCAAAAGGCTAGAACGTTATTGGCAAACACGCCCGAAGATGCCAACAAAGTTATCCATTTTCTGAATACTCATACTAGAGAACAGCTAGCAGCTCTGGATATCAGGAACAGACAGACACAATTTTGTTAGTAAAAAGGGTGCTGACCATGAGGAATATTGTGCAAACGTTGGAAAGAAAGTGCCAAGACGTGCAAGCAGAAATAAATATCTTCAGACAAAAGTTTACAGTGTTGCACAGCAAGGGGTTTCCCAGCTCACTGACCGGCAGTGGAAGACTGTTAACACATGAACAGTATGCTCGAAGGGTCAATACCTATATCGCCAATCAAATCACAGCATCATCAAGCAGCACAGAAGAGACAATACCTCTCTCTGGATAGGTTTTATACGACAAATTGGAAAATTTGTTTTATATTGAACATGAAATAAATCATCTTTTTGAGGTCCAGCCAAATTACTACACATACACTGAAGCTAATGAAACATCGATTAAGCTACATAGACACTAGATACGTACAGATCAATGGTGGGAGGGCATGCTTGAGGTTTTTCCAAGGTAATTTTATTGCTCTTTTTGGTTAGCTGCACATTAGAAAATTCAAATATACGGGCCACGTACCAGAAAATCAAATTGACAAAGGATGGAATTCACGCTAAAAGGCGTTAAGACAAACTCATGCACAAGTGGCAAGTGGCAGTACATCAGGAACACAAATCAGAGAAGCAGTCGTCAACTGACTAGTTGAGCTGAAAAGTCAACAATAGTGGAACACCTGAGGCGGCCAGTACAACATAGTTACTCCTTCATTCATTTTTGCGTGGTTTTGCCACAATCAGTTATTGCCTTTGCCAAAGTAGATGGATGAATTTATTACTAGATATTTTCTTACGGGATATTTTGTAAACTCTTCTATAAATACTTCCCCAAGATATGTATTATTCTTGGCTGGTGAATATCATTCTAGACCTGTTTTGTATGTTTTTAAGAACTCTTCTGAAATAAAGATTGCTGGAATGTTTTGTTGGTGAATTTGCTGGTTATGGAATCAATGGCAGAAGGATATATTGCAGAATTCTCGTGTTAATACATGGATCAATAAGTCTTCTTTACTCTTGTGTTACTGTACTTGTGTTTTATTTACCATCTAAATATCATGCTCTAAGTTATAGGAAAGAAGGATAACACATAATTTACTTTGATGTACTCTGTGTTCAATTCCTGTAATTTCTCATGTTTTCTACAGGACTAGCATAGGCAACAATTCTTGACTGCTCTTGTCTCCCTGGTTCATTCACTCTAAATATCGTCAAGGAATTCTTAACTGCTCCCTCATAATGTTTATACAATTTCCCTCGGTTAGCATAATGAAAGATTCTTAACTGCCTTTCATTCCCTGACTTCATTTCATCTTATTCCAGCTTGAAAATTGTTTTTATGTTTAATTATCTTGCTCTGTAGTTTTCCTATTGCCAAAGACACCATACCGAGAGGTTTATTTCCATTAGACTCCATCAACCCAATGGTCTGAACTTCTCTCGCGTTACAGCCCTGCTCTACTGAATGTCATCTTCCAAACATCAAACAAAACTTATGGTTCATAACTACCCTAACATATAACAAAACAAATCTAAATTATACATAGAGAGCCCTCTCTGGTTGCAGATTGGCTAGAATCTGCAACTAAAAGACTGGTTAGTGGTTACCTGGGCCGTATTCCCTTCTCGAGGGAGGGAACAACCTGAGTGATAATATCATTGGCGACTCCACTGGGGATCTGAATGATTGTTTGTTACTGTTGTATATTTTCTAAAGCTACATATGGAGCCTGAAGTTAGCCAAGTAGCCTTTGAAACTGTTTTTGCTGTGCATTTACAAGATTAAATAAACACTGCTTCAGTCAATCTCCTGTCTAGTTTTAGGCTTTAATCAGTTGTCCCAAAGGTTTGATCAGTCCTTGATTTAACATATCTAAAGGGAAGCCCAAAGCCTCCTATATTCCAAAAGAAATTCCTGTAGAATATTGTCAAAAGCTGTGATCTCTAAACATTTCCACAAAATACCAAAAATAGATTTAGAAGCTGGCTCCAAAGAAGAAAACTCGGTACACCAAGTCAAATCCTAATCCAGATCCTCCAGCTGTTTTTGAAAATCCTAACTTGATCTCTAAGACCCTTAGAAAACAAGAAAAACTAGAAAAATATGTTGATTTATACCTTGATATACTTCAGCAAAACCCTTCAAAATCTAAGCTTACTTCTGGGAGAGCAGCAGTCCTTTTTACAGCCTCTCCAAGTTCTTCATCCACACCTCAAAGTATCCTCTCCACTCCCCCATCCACTGCACATATTTCCACTATTGTCCCTGCTGCTCTAGATGTCTTATTTCTTTGTGTCGTCCCATTTATCCCTGCAAGTATGGCAAACCGTTATGCTACTCTACAGTTACCTAGAAATCCAGGGGCTATGCCTCAGAATTATCAGAGCAAAATCACATATTTCGATGGTACTGGCTCCTATACAGCCCAACAACACACTAAGAAAATGATGGACTACTTTGAGAACTATGAAATTGATGACAATGATGTCAGAATGAAAATTTTTGTTCAAAGTTTAACCAGTCAAGTAAGGACCTAGTTTAGGGCACTTGGGGCAAACACAATCGCTAATTTAGATGCCCTTTACCAAACCTTTCTCAACAAATGGGAAAAAAAGAAAGATCCATTGCACATCCTATCAGAGTATGACAGTTTAAAAAGAGGCCTGCAATAAACTGTCCAAGACTATTGTGCTAGATTTAACAATGTGTACAATGCTATCCCTCAAAACCTTAGACCCCCACCTGACTTAGCTCTAATCAAATTCCCTGATGGATTTGACTCGGACATGGCATATCAGCTAAGAGAAAGAGCTCCTGCCAGCTTGGAAGACATGCAGAGCATAGCTGTTAGTGTGGAGGAAAATATGATCTCTAAAAGAGACCGAGCTAAAGATGAAAGAAGCACTACTTCCAAAGAAGAGCCTTCAACAATTGAACAAAAACTTGATGCAATCATCAAAGGCATGGACAGGCTGCGTGATAGGGTGGAAACCATTGAAATAAAATCTTCTTGGGAGGGTCAACCAAGTAACACCACTAGGAATCCGAACTTTAGAAAAAATTCAAATCCTAACATAAGGAAGGCTGGCCTTGATCAGAATATTGGATCTCCATTTCAAGAGAACTATGTCGAAGCCTTAACCTCTAGTGAGCCAACAAAGGACACCCAAATCAACCTAATGGGGTTAAACAGTGAGCAATAAATATTTCTAACACAAGATGACCAAGAGGCCCATAATTTCAATCAATTTCAAACCAAGTCCGGAGAATCATTTGATTTAAGAGAAGGGTATGATGCAGCGGTCTATGAGGTGCATAAACAATACAAATTAAGAAGCAGAATCATAGATGTGCCTGAACCTACCAAGCTGAAAGATACCAAGCAGCCAAAGAAAACAAAAGATAAAGCTGCCTTAACAGAACTCTCTGCTAGAACAGATCCCAACCCAAAGGAAGCCATTGTGGAATACATATCAGATGTACAGCCCTCAAAGAATCAACCATCCACATCCTTTCCCTCAAAGGAAAATCTAAACTCCCCTCCCGAAAATAATTCTAAAATAGATTTAGCTCAAAACAACACTCATGATGAAGAGAAGGTTACTGAAATACAACAGAAAGGAAAAGCTTGTTGTCCACAATACAAGAATTCAAGTGGAAAAACCTTTTAACTTAGAAACAGAAATAGGCAAACTTAAAATAGCCATTCCTCTATCAAAATTGGCTAAACATGAAGTTTATAGGGAAAAAATCAATAGGTCACTTCAAATATCAGAGAATAGGAATGCAATCAATGTTTTAGATGACCAACCAGAACTGATTTTTGGTTCTGAAGTCAATGGTAAAACCGTAGACGGAAGAATTCCTCCATTCTATGTGAGCTTGAACATTCATGACAAAGTGCTGCACAACTCAATGTTTGATTTAGGAGCTTCCCATAACCTAATGCCTAAGTCTGTGATGGAAAAGCTAGACCTAGATATCACAAGGCCATACAAAGATCTGTTCTCATTTGATTCCAACCAGGTCAGGTGTCTAGGCCTAATTAAAGACCTTTGTGTATCTTTAGTCCAATATCCATCTAAAACAATCTTGAAGGATTTTGTGGTCCCTGATATCCCACCTAAATATGGAATGCTTTTGTCTAGATCTTGGGGTGCAAAACTCCAAGGATCTTTGCAGCTAGACGTGTCCTATGCCACCATTTCAGTCTTTGGACAACCAAAGAGATTGTACCGGGAAACATTGATGAAATATGTGGTTAGTAGTCAAGAGAAACATCAAAACCTCCCCATATATTCTATGCATTCCAATATGGGTTCATTCATCTTATACAATGTTGGGATGTGTCCCAAAACTGATGTCAAACTCCTAGGAAAAGCACAAACAAAAAACATAAATGAACAATCTAGTGCTCAAGATCAAAAAATTGTTGATGTGATTGATGCAACAAATGAATGAGACATAGCACATCAGCTACAAGAACCAAATTTGCCCACTAAGCAAGTTTCCAAAACTCCTAAGACTAGTCACAATCAATAAATCTTATGGTACTTAGAGTTTGATGGGTTAGTGAACAAATTAGGAGCAGGGGCAGGGACTTGGATACAAAATATGCAAAATGACCATGCTCAAGGTCATGCATATAGGCTAAATTTTATATGTACAAACAATATGGCCGAGTATGAGGCCCTTTTGCTGGGACTCAAATTTATCAAAAGCATAGGGGCAACTAAGATTTCAATTCTAGGGGACTCAGACTTGATTATCCAATAGATAAAGGGAAGCTTTGTTACAAATGATCTTAGGCTAAGAGCTTAAAGAGGTGTAGCCATTGAAATACTTAACACCTTCTCAGAATCTCAACTCACCAAAATTCCAAGAAAGCACAATTTACATGCACATAGCTTGGCAACTTTTGCCAGCACTTGCAAACTACCATTTGAGCCCAACCACCACTTTACTGTTGAAATCAAACACAGACCGGCTATCCCAGATAATGTCAAAAACTGGCAAGTGTTTGAAAATGATACACAAATAAATAATTTCCTGACTTTGAAAGAGGAATTCTCAAGTATAAACATTGACACAAGCATCATTGATGATCAACAACAAATAGACAAAATTGAGCAAAACATATCAGCTGAAACAACAAATCTGATTTTTCATCCAACAACCTTTGACTGTAGAAATTTATAAGAACTGAAGCAAATGCACCTTGATGAGATGGCTAAGGGAGAATCTAAAGTAATTGAACTAAAGGATAATTTTCTTCCCACAGGGTTAACTCCTTTGGAGGATATATTTGGTTCAAATGACATTCCAAGGAAACCAAAAATGCAACCACTGAATGCAGAAATTGAGCAATGCAATATTGGAACCATAGAAAATCCCAAAATGATAAAATTGTCCAAAACATTTCCTCCTGATCAAAAGTTGAAATACATTGAGTTGTTTAAAGAGTTCCAAGATATCTTTGCATGGAGCTATGAGTACCTCAAGTCCTATGATACTTCGGTCATCCAACACACAATACCCTTGAAATGAAATCAAAAACCTTTTAAACAAAAGCTTAGAAGGGTGAATCTAGTCCTCCTTCCCCTTATTGAAAAAGAGGTTAAAAGAATTTACGAAGCTAGAATAATTGCACCTATCAGGTTTTCAGAATGGATTTCAAATGTAGTGCCCACTAGGAAGAAAACAGGAGAGATAAGACTCTGTGTTGACCTAAGAAATTTGAATAAAGTCTCTCTTAAAGACTCCTACCCCTTACCAAAGATGGATCATATCCTACAAAGGGTAGTAGGAGCTTCTAGGATCTCACTGTTAGATGGATTCTCAGGATTTAATTAGATTTTAGTCCACCCTGATGATCAAGACAAAACTACCTTCACAACACCTTGGGGAACCTTTAAATATGTCAAAATAACTTTTGGACTCAAAAATGCAGGGGCCACATTTCAAAGAGCAATGGACATAGCCTTTACAAAGGAGATCCATGATTTCTTAGTCATATACCTTGATGACCTCACTGCTTTTTCAAAATCAGACCAAGAACATTTAGAGCATTTGAGGCAAGTGTTCCTAATTTGTAGAAAATATGGCATATCATTGAACCCAAAGAAATCAATGTTTGGCCTAGAAGAAGGCAAAATCCTAGATCACATAATTTCAAAAGATGGCATTAGAATTGACCCGGACAGAATTCAGGCTATCCTCCAAGTCCCTCACCCAAGAAACATCAAGGAACTACAAGCCTTTCTAGGGAAGATCAATTTCCTAAGAAGATTCATTCCCAATTTAGCCAAACTAATAAGACTGTTGAATAACATGCTAAAGAAATATTCTAAAGTCAAATGGACAATAGAAGCTAAACAATCCTTTGAGGAAATTAAAATGGCTTTGACTAAAACACCTGTCCTCACAAGCCCCAAGTTTGATAGAGACTTCATGATCTTTTCCTTTGCATCTGAGCATACGATTACTGCGGTCCTATTGCAAAAAGATGACCAAGGGCGTGAGAAACCTATTGCTTTCTTCAGCAAAGCACTTAGAGATGCTCCACTCAAATATCAAATTATGGAGAAACAAGTGTATGCCCTTGTAAAGGCCATCAAGGATTTCAAAGTTTATATCTTGTACTCACATGTCATAGCCTATGTCCCAAATGTTGTGATCAAGGACATTCTAACTCAAGAAGGAATTGAGGGTAAAAGAGGCAAATGCATAGCCAACATTTTAGAGTATGACATTGAAATCAAACCTACAAAACTCATAAAAGGACAAGGGTTAGCTAAATTAATGACTGAAACCAATTTTCAAGCCCCTGACATAAATGAACTGGATAACAAATAGGAGATGGTGACTCCACAGATCAATCAAGCCTTTTTACAATCACCCTGGTATGCTGACATATGTTTTGTATTCTTAAACCTGCAAGCTCCTCCAGGGTTATCCAGGACTAAAAAGAGATTCTTGAAAATGAAGGCATCAAAGTTTTGTGTTATAGACAATGTTTTATTTTGGAAAAATTATGAAGGTATTTTGCTAAATTGCCTAATACAGGATGAAACTAACAAAATACTCAAGGAATTTCATGCAGGAGACCGCGGAGGACACTTGTATTGGAAGTCAACAGCTGATAAGATTCTAAGAGCTAGTTTTTATTGGCCCTCCCTGTTTGCTGATGTGAAAAAATTTGTAGTTTCTTGCCATATATGTCAGATCTTTGAAGGCAAGAGAAAGCTGTTACCTTTACCTCTCAAACCCATTTCAACTCAAAGACCATTTCAACAATGGGGTTTAGATTTCATTGGAGAAATTCATCCTTCCTCTTCTAGCCAACACAAGTGGATTCTCACTGCCACAGACTACTTTACCATATGGATAGAAGCCATCCCTGGTAGGCAAGAAAATGACTCAATCATCATGCAATTCTTAGAAACCAATATTTTGTCTAGATTTGGTTGTTCGGAGAAAATTATCACAGACAATGTTGTTGCCTTTAAATCCAAAAGAATGATTAGTTTTTGTCATAAGTACCACATTACCTAGGGCCACTCCACAGCTTATTACCCTCAAGGTAATGGCCTAGCCGAATCCTCCAACAAAAGTCTGATCAACATCATCAAAAAAGTCTTAGAGGAGAATAAAAAGAATTGGCATAAAAAGTTGGTAAATGCACTATGGGCAGACAGATTGACCACCAAAAGATCTATTGGAACCAGCCCATGTGAATTGGTCTATGGCATGGAGGCTATGTTCCCCTCATCCTTGGGAATCCCTGTAATCAAATTGTTGAAAGAGTTACAAGCAGAACCCAATGACATTCAAAGGAGAATCAATCAAACTATTCACTTACAACAAACTAGAGAGGAAGTATATCAAAGAACTCAGGTTCTGCAAGATAAACTCAATAAGATTTTTGACAAGAGAACAAAATCTGAAGATTTCTTCATAGGAGACAAAGTGTTGAAGTGGGATTCTAGAAGGGAAGACAAAGTAAAGCACGGAAAATTTGATTTCCTTTGGAAAGGACCTTATGTCATTCAGGCTGTACAAGGAAACAACACCTATTTTTGAAAAGATTGGATGGCGCAGAAGTTGAGGAAGGGCCAGTCAATGGGAAAATTCTCAAGCATTATTTTGATCCTCTTTGATCAACATAACAAAACTATATATTGTACATAAGTAGTGTCCATTTTAGCAGTTCATTACAACAATTAGATTAGGGATAAGATGCAGCAGATTTTGAGGAAAAAAGCGAGTGGTGCCACCTTTTGTACATGTTTGAATTTACCAGAAGAAATCAAAAAGAAAGCTTAGGAGCCATGAAAATGACTGAACACTTAAGCCAACTAGCAGAACAGAGTTGTTATTCTGTTCACATTAGCTCATAAGAAGTATATACATGTTACAAAGATTCAGTTGGGTGTCTACAGCAGAAGGAAGTTTCAGATCATAGCAAGAGTTGAAAATAAGGCCATATGACCTGCTGTTCTGGGCTTTTCACCTGGAAAAGCCATCCCCAAGTGGAGCCACTGTTAGGTTCTGTTGTGGTCACCAACAACCCCCCTCTTTGTTTAGTATTAGCAATAATATCAAGCAAAGGGGGGACCCTTAACAAAAATCTCAAAAATATTTTTATCAAAATTTTTGTATTTAACTCCCTAAAAGCTATATCGCATCGCAAAGAGAGAGTGAAGAGTTTTCCTATGCGCGTAAATAAGCTGCAAAGAAGCGATGCGAAATTGATCGCATCGCATATTTTGAAAGCGCCCTTAAAAGAAAATAAAAAGGAATCGCCGACGGCCGATATGCGACGTCGCATATCGCAACGTCGCATAAGCAGCACACAATGAGCAAATGAAAATTGCAATATTGCGATTTGCGATCTGCGATCTTATAAACTGCGATTTTGCGATTTGCGATCTGTGACGAATGAGGCTACTAATTGCTGCGATACGAATCGCAGAAACCACTCATCGCAAAGTTTCTTTGGCATGATCTGTAAACCCAAAATCGAGCGCGCACCTTAAGGCAAATTAATGATTGCACGCCTGAGCACCCAAAGATGATCGTGTTGTGTTTTTCGAAGAGTCAAGTCATTATGAGTGTCATGATTATGCATTCATTAGAGTTTAAAGCTTTCATGTCAATCTTTTCGTCATGTCTCTTTTCCTTTGCGTAAACTGTAAGGCGGTAACTGATATAAATCTATATGCAGGAAACATCTAAGGAAAAGGGGAAAGCGCCAATACTTGAAGAACAGAGAGGAGATGCCTTCGCAAATGAATGCCGCATGTAGTAGAGCAGCGGATTCCAGAGTATCACTCCATAGACACTGATGAAAATATACTATCCAAGACTAAGAGTCAAAGGCGCACAAAAGCAGCATGTTTGCAAAAGATCCTGAAGCTCAGATTGGATAAAGCAAAAAGAAAAACGCTAAAAAGGGATGATGCTTCAGAAAAGCCTGGAACAAAGAATGGAAGCAATTTTCAATACGTAATATTTTTTAGGCAACGAAATCCCTAACTCATTGAGTCATTCACACAGCCGGAGACCGAAATAGCAACAGCACAATCAGTTTTAAAGAAATCTTGGTTATACTAAGTATACACACAACAATTACACCCAGCCAGAGGAAGATTTTCAAAAATATCTTCTAGTTTTTCAGAAAGAGGTGCCAGCTTTTGTTATTTCTACTTTTATCGCCCGAGCAAAAGGAAAAGACAACCAGCCGACTCTTTCCAGGCAAACCTCACATTGCTTACAACATTAAGGAGCAGATACAGAAACGGTTAGAAATTAGATTCAATTTTTAGAAATAAATTTTCTTTAGTAAAAGGGCGGTCATTTGAAGCCGTTCCCTAAATTTGTGTAATTAAGATTAGTTAGTTAGTATTATTTAACCCTTCTCATGGCATTTGGAGAAGGGTCCGGAAATTTGTCAAAAAACTTGTCCTCAGAACATGCACTTTTGCACCCTCGGAGGGGGTTTTTGATGAATGGATGGATCGAGATTTATTTATGTTTGCATTATAATGTCTACTACTGATGTTGCACTTTTGTATTCTTAGTAGATGTTAGAAGTAAGTAGAGATAAATCGTTATTGCTTGAAGTTTGTGAGTGAAAATCAGTCATAAATGGTACTTTTATCTCTTGATTAATTTCCGCTCATATTCTTAGAGTGATATACAGCTGATTTGTTTATATGTTGATGTATGAATGTCTCGATTACCATTTGGCACTTTTGTATGGTGGAATCATTTGTTTGTGCTTAACATATGAATAACTTATCACGCGATATGCTGTTCACAACTGTTTTGCCTAACTTCTTATGCAGAATGGTTTATCTTAATTGATTTATATTCTTATGATAGCTTAATGATCTTTATTACCAGTTATTGTATGAAATCCTTTTAGATCTCATGAAGAAAGAATCTTACCCCGGGTTAGTATAGATTAGATGTGTTGTTTTTGTTAGATTACAGTAGGATTGAGTCAGTTTAGAGTCTAGAATTAAATTAGTTTAAAATTACCTTTAGATTAGTATCTTCAAAATCTACACACACACACACACATCTTTTAGATTGGGAAGCTGGTCCCATTATCCCCAGTCGGACCCGCTACACCAAACGGGCAAGGAGCCGCCAACCAGGTTCCCGACCGGGTTGGTATCCCCCTTGTTCTTGACCCGATTTCGGGGCCCTCAACATATTTGGCGCTAGAAGGAGGGCACGAACTATGAATGGCAACTAAGTAAAAATCTAAAAGCCATTCTGAGAGTAAATCACCCTCATCAACTCCCCCGACTTCTCCACTACGGTTAAACCCGGAGTTAGAAGTCGCTCGAGTATCCACCGCTGCTACCTACTCCAATATATCAGACCAACTCATTATTGAACCCCCTGAAATTGAAACTTTGATTCGTAAACTCCAGTGATTCTCCATTTTTTCTCATAGGTCTGATAAATCTAACAGCAGCGTGACTTCGCAGTACAATCCTGCTCATCCTCTGACCAGATTGAAGAGTGAAAAATTTGGTATTCAACCAAGTGAACTCCCTCTCCCTACTAGGAAAAGAGCAAGGAAAGCACCACCAGAGTCTGACCGTGAGACTCTTTCATCCACTTCGTCCATTTCAACACCCTCACTGCAAAGTCAACCACCCACATCCTCATCCCAAATCACTCATCCATCTTCCACAACACTTCCTCTTCAATCATCAAAGATCATAATACCTTCATCTTCTCAGCATCAGGGACCGTCTTCTGCACTCTCATTAACTAGCGGCTCAACGATGGCCCAGTCTCCATGGAACAATCCTGGGGTGGTTTTAATGCCTCCACCCCTGAGCCCAATACCGGCCCATCCTGAGAAGTGGCTACCTAAATTCAATCCAGAAACAGGCATGCTAGTTGAAGAGCATATCAATAATTTCAGGCTTTCTGTTAATCTCAACGGAGTTACCAACGAAGATGCTGTCGTCCGACTTTTTCCTTATACAATGCAAGGAACAGCCGGGTCATGGTACTTTTCGTTACCTTCCGGGTCCATCACAAGTTGGGACATTTTTCAAAGTCAATTCCTCACCAAGTTTGGCGATGACAGATCAACAGCGACATTGATCAATGACCTATCTAATCTTAAAGCTGAGGCTAGAGAACCCATTAAAGATTTCAATTTACGGTTCAATAAGATCCTCAACAAAATCCCCGCTGCTTCTCAACCCAGCGAGGAAGTAAGATGTGAATGGTACATCACGGCCTTACCATCTAACTTGGCTATCTTCGTAGATAGGGCAAACAAGACGACCTTAGTTGAAAACTTAACTGAGGCGTTAGCAGTAGAAAAACGCGTAGTTGCCCTAGAAAAGAGATCTGCAATAGAATGCAAATCTAAGAAAATCTCTTTCAAAGAAGACACCAAGAAGAAGCAAACGAAAGATCCTTTCGATATGGAAGGATTACAAAAAGTGTTAAAGGCCATGTCCAATGAGATGATTGACATAAGAAAGCAAGTAGCAGAAACTTCTTCGAAAAAACCCTATAGATCTTTTAAAAGAAACCTTCCCATGGAGATGAAACCACCCAATGCTGTCTCAAATGTCGAATCTGAAGAAGAAGAAGAAGAAGAGAATACCACTGAAGGGCAGACCGATGATGAAGAAGTTGTGGAACTACAAGGAATGTGGGATTTCATCCTCCCACAAGAAGAGGATCAAGAAGCATTTCCGGTTAGCACACAAAGCAAAAATCAACTTGATCCTCCCCAAACTACCCCTAAACAGAAGGTCACAAGCCCTGCAACAAAAGATAAGGTCGCAACAAAGAAAACAACCGCTAGAGCGACCCAATTTAGCCCAGTCCAATCAGACCAAGTACCTCCATCAAGAACACTGATAGTGTCGAATGAAATGGAGTATAACATTATCGATGACATGAAAAAGACTAGGGCTAATATCACTCTGTACGAATTGAGCAAATTGAAACATCAACAAAAAATAATGATAAAAGAATTACATGTCGTGCCTACTACATCTTTACCTACAGCTGTAGCTTCCCACAACATGGGAAGACCTCCAACCAACATGATCAATAAGATTGATCCGAATGACATTGCCTTGATTGGAGGAAGGTCAAGATCCCATACTCCTCCTTTTCTCCTCACTTATGAAATTTTCAATAAAAATGTGCACAATTGCCTGATTGATTCTGGTGCTTCAACGAATATTTTACCCAGATCAATATGTGCCAAATTGAATGTTCAGCCTCAGAAATCCGCAGTGCGCATAGTTCAACTTGATCGATCTCAAGTCGAAGTGATTGGTGAACTTAACCAGGTGACCGTAAGACTGTCGTCTAACCCGAAAGTATGTCAGGTTATCGACATTCTAGTAGCTGATATCCCTGAATTCTATGGTTTAATTCTTAGTAGGGATTGGTCCGAAAAACTCCACGGATATTTCTCAACCGACTGGTCGCACATGTGGTAACCCTACAACGGTAAACCCAATCAAATAAAGGTTGAACGAGAATTGCACCAAAAGTACATAGTGAAAGAATTGGAAGGAGAGAACGAAGCAATAGCATACAACAGCAGTATCATAGGCAATTACTCGGTAGATTCTTTCCTCGGAAATTTCAATGCTCACACTTCACTTTACTTAGAAAATTTAGTTTTGTCCCAAGTTGAAATTTTTTCCCAAACTGATGATTCAAAGTGTTTTAAATTTTTAGATAACTCTATAAATACATCTTTGTTTTGGAAATTATATTTTGATGGCTCTAAATCTAACGAGGGAGCAGGAGCAGGATGCGTTCCGATTAACCCAGACAGAAACAAGACCATGCTCACATGCAAACTTGAGTTCGATTGCACAAACAATATAGCGGAATACGAAGCCTTGGTGCAAGGTCTATACAAAGCAATCGGGATGAATGTTAAGTATCTTCAAGTCTTTGGAGATTCTGAAATTGTCGTCAAACAGGTACGTAACACCATACATTGCCTGTCAAGTCATTTAAAGAACTATCAATCTTTAGTACAAGATCTGACTTCACATTTCATAGCCTTCAATATTTCGTCACTCCCAAGACTCCAAAATGCGAGCGCAGACCTGTTAGCTAACGTAGCCTCTAGACTTATTCCCTCCGAAGATTTTAGTCCCGATAGGTTCTCAATAGAACTAATTTTTAGACCATCCATCCCTGACAACATCACCAACTGGAGAGTATTCAACGACGACCCTGACATTGTAAATTTCCTCACTTCTAAAGGATCCTACACAAATCAAATAATTGACGAAGACCATCATGATCTCCAAATTCAACAAAATAGCACTGATAATGTTATACCTAAGTCGGTGGTTAAGTTAGAAGATTTATATGATTTGAAGAGTCGGTTTAAAAGGTCTGCCAATTCTAAACTCTACAGTTCAACTCTGAATTATGAATTAGTGAACCTAGGAACCGATCAGAAGCCGCAAAACGTTAATCTAGGCCACGGCCTAGCCCCTAAAGAAAAATCAGCATATATCTGTCTTCTGAGACAATACAAAAACGTTTTTGCGTGGAATTACGATGAGATGAAAACATACAACACTTCTATCATTCAACACACTATCCCTATGATTGAAAATGAAAAACCTGTCCAGCAGAAGCTCAGAAAAATCCATCCCAACTTAGAAAATCAGATAAAGACTGAGCTAAATAAGTTGTTGAGAACCAGAATAATTTTCCCCGTCAGACATTCCAAATGGGTATCCAATATGGTGCCCATTAGGAAGAAAAACGGAGATATTCGAATTTGTATTGATTTCTGGAATCTCAACAAAGCCTATCAGAAAGATAATTTTCCCCTCCCACCTATGGAGCAAATACTACAGGCAGTAGCGAGCTCAGAATTAATGTCTTTCCTGGATGGATTTTCAGGATACAATCAAGTGCTAGTACATCCCGATGATTAGTTAAAAACCACATTCCGAACCAAATGGGGCACATACGCATATCGGAAGATGCCATTTGGTCTGATCAATGCCGGCGCTACCTTTCAGAGAGCCATGGACATCGCATTTAAAGGTTTAGTTAATAAATCGGTAGTGATTTACCTGGATGATATAACAGTGTACTCCAATAAGCGAAGCGACCATCTCAAAGATTTGAAACAGATCTTTCAAAGATGCTTAAGGTATGGAATTTCACTTAACCCAAAGAAATCTTTTTTCGCATTAAGTGAAGGGAAATTGCTTGGATTCATAGTGTCGAAATCTGGTGTTCACATTGAACCTGACAGAATCAAAGAAATTTCCGAAATATCCATACCCCATAACAAAAAGGCCATGCAATCTTTCCTTAGACAAATCAATTTTGTAAAAAGGTTTGTCCCCAATTTTTCACGTATTATTTCTCCTTTACAAAATATGATAAAAAATAATTCAAATTTTAAATGGGGCATAGATGAGCACGAAGCATTCAACTTGATCAAACAAGCTATCATCAACGCTCCATCTTTAGCTACCCCAAATTTTTCAGAATCCTTTATCTTATATACTTTTGCCTCAGAGAAATCTTATGCCATGATTTTAACTCAAGCAAATCAAGAAAAGGCGGAAGCTCCAATCACGTTCTTTAGCTCGAACATACAAGGTGCTGAGCTCAATTATTCAGACGTGGAGAAACAAGCGTATGCTGTTTTCAAAGCAATCAAATATTTCAGACCTTTCTTACTTAAAGCCCATACCAAAGTCGTAGTACCGTTTCTAGCGGTAAGAAACCTTTTGGTATAGAAGGATGTGGGCGAAAAGAGAGCAAATTGGATTATCGCTCTACAAGAATACGATCTTGAGATCAAACCAGCAAACATTGTAAGGGGTCAAGGCTTCTGCAAGATGTTAGCTGGAGCATCGCAAATTCCTGAGAACTCATCTAAAGAGGTACACACGTATGAGGTAAGCCTAAACGATGCAGAATCATTATATGCGGACACCATTTATTATCTTAAGAACGGGTATGCTCCATCGCACTTGGATCACACCAAGAAAAGAGCTCTAAGATTGAAAGCTAAACAATACCAGCTCATAAATGATGTTCTGTTTAAAAGGAATTACGATTCTGTACTTCTTAGGTGTCTTGAGAAAACTGAAGCCGAAAAGGTTTTGCAGGAACTCCACGATGGACCAGCAGGTGGACACTATGCTGGAGAGACTACTGCGCATAAGATCTTACGAGCAGGATATTATTGGCCCACGCTGTTCAAAGACTCATACAATTACGTAAGGAAATGCCAAATCTGCCAGACTGCTGCGGGGAAACAAAAGAAATCATCCATGCCACTATAGCCGGTCAACATCGAGCAACCATTCAGCCAATGGGGCTTGGACATAATAGGTGAGATCGTTCCTCACTCTTCTATGCAGCATAGGTATATCCTCACGGCAACAGATTATTTTACTAAATGGGTAGAAGCAGTTCCTCTCAAGACAGTTAATTCTGAAAACATTATTGAATTCATAGATCAATTTATCATCACTAGGTTTGGATTGCCAACGACCTTAATGTTTGATAATGCATCATACTTTTCTGGAAATGCAATGACTGAGTTTGCATTAAAAAGAGGGTTCAAATTGAAATATTCTGCTAATTACTATCCGCAAGGTAATGGGTTGGCTGAATCAACAAACAAAAACCTAATCAGGATTATCAAAAGAACAGTCGACCAAAACCAAAAGAATTGGCACAAAGCGCTGGTAAATGCTTTATGGGCAGACAGAATCACGAAGAAAGCTTCAATCGACACTTCTCCCTTTAATTTAGTTTATGGGAAAGAAGTGGTTCTTCCAACTCACTTAGTCATTCCCTCTTTGTCTTTAGTACAACACACGATGAAGTATCTACTTCCTCTTTGCAATTAAGACAAATGGAAATAATCAAACTAGAAGAACACCGAGAACAAGCTAAGAAAACCCATGCTCACCACCAAGCACTAATAAAATCCTCTTTTGACTCAGCCATCATAACCAGAAAGAACTTTTAGATGGGAGATTTAGTTTTGAAATGGGATAAGGCTCATGAAGAAAAGGGCAAACATACGAAATTTCAGAAGCTGTGGCTTGGTCCTTTTCAGATTGTAGAAGTCATAGGCCCATCGACGTTTGTGTTGCAGGATTTGGCAGGTAGAAGAGATTCTTCGCCTATGAATGGACAGATTCTTAAAATGTATTTTCCATAGAAGATCACTCTTCTATTTTTGTAGGATAGTTTTAGTTTCTTTTATTTTGTTTTTCTCTTTCTTATAAATAAAACCGGTTGTAAATGATCATTGAATAAGATTCATGAAAGAGCACACTAACTCTCTATCAGATTTTGATTTCACTTGTACAAATAACAAAACTTTTCGAAAAATCTGATTTTTATTACTGACAAATAGAGTTAACTTTAGCCTGAATAATGATATTAGTTTCAACCTTTCAAAAGACTTTGATGAAATCAACCTTTGGTTAAAAATTGTTTTATCCCAGCACAATGAAAGGTATCATCAATAATAAAATAAATATTCTCTGCAAAGCTGTTATTTTCAAAACTCTATTATCGTCATCCAGAGCTTTCTTAAGGAAAAACAATGACTTCCTCCCTGCTAAAGGAAACCACAGCATTCAGAGAAACAATCCGAGAAAACACTATATCTCAAAGAATAAGAGGTCTCATCACGAGCCGGCTTATCATGATCACAGATATTATAACTTGCTGACTTTGCCAATACTGTTTATCAAAACAAGGCAACGACTCAAGATTGTTGCAATCAAAAGACAAGGGGTCTCATCACGAGCCAGCTTGTTCAGCAAAAGTGTAAATCAAGTGAATGACTGTGTCATAATTTGGCCACCAAACCAAGACATTTTTCTTTAGAGAGTAAAAAAGGAAAAAGTGCCAAAAAGGATTTTTCTCTGAAATGTTGTAAATAACCTCAAGCAGGAAAAAGGATCATTGCTGGATAACATGGTAACCTTGTCGAGGCTATGGACGCTTGCGGGCAGCAGAGGCTCTACCTACGACAAATGAGCATATTTTAAAGCCAGTACGGAGAGAAGACCTTATTTTATCTTTTAAAAAAGGACCGAGTAATGTCTGGTATGAATGCAAGAACTAAGCCTAGGGAAGCAGACAATTGGACAAAAAGAAAGGTTGAAACAAAGTATCATTGACAGGATGAGGGGTAATCTACTCTATCTGTCCATAGAAAAATTTAGACATATGAAAATTTTTCTGTTTCGGAAGTGGAAATGTCAATAGAAAAGCAGAGATAACTGGTTCTTCACAGTGAATCGCCATTGTTGTGGTCACCAACAACCCCCCTCTTTGTTTATTATTAGCAATAATATCAAGCAAAGGGGGGACCCTTAACAAAAATCTCAAAAAAAAATTTATCAAATTTTTTGTATTTAACTCTCTAAAAGCTATATCGCATCGCAAAGAGAGAGTGAAGAGTTTTCCTATGCGCGTAAATAAGCTGCAAAGAAGCGATGCGAAATTCATCGCATCGCATATTTTGAAAGCACCCTTAAAAGAAAATAAAAAGGAATTGCCGACGGCCGATATGCAACGTCGCATATCGCAACGTCGCATAAGCAGCACACAATGAGCAAATAAAAATTGCAATATTGCGATTTGCGATCTGCGATCTTATAAATTGCGATTTTGCGATTTGCGATCTGCGACGAATGAGGCTACTAATTGCTGCAATACGAATCGCAGAAACCACTCATCGCAAAGTTTCTTCGGCATGATCTGTAAACCCAAAATCGAGCGCGCACCTTAAGGCAAATTAATGATTGCACGCCTGAGCACCCAAAGATGATCGTGTTGCATTTTTCAAAGATTCAAGTCATTATGAGTGTCATGATTATGCATTCATTAGAGTTTAAAGCTTTCATGTCAATCTTTTCGTCATGTCTCTTTTCCTTTGCGTAAACTGTAAGGCAGTAACTGATATAAATCTATATGCAGGAAACATCTAAGGAAAAGGGGAAAGCGCCAATAATTGAAGAACAGAGAGGAGATGCCTTCGCAAATGAATGTCGCATGCAGTAGAGCTGCGGATTCCAAAGTATCACTCCACAGACACTGATGAAAATAGACTATCCAAGACTCAGAGTCAAAGGCGCACAAAAGCAGCATGTTTGCAAAAGATCCTGAAGCTCAGATTAGATAAAGCAAAAAGAAAAACGCTGAAAAGGGATGATGCTTCAGAAAAGCCTGGAACAAAGAATGGAAGCAATTTTCAATACGTAAGATTGTTCAGGCAACGAAATCCCTAACTCATTGAGTCATTCACACGGCCGGAAACCGAAATAGCAACAACACAATCAGTTTTAAAGAAATCTGGGTTATACTAAGTATACACACAGCAAATACACCCAGCCAGAGGAAGATTTTCAAAAATATCTTCTAGTTTGTCAGAAAGAGGTGCCAGCTTTTGTTATTTCTACTTTTATCGCCCGAGAAAAAGGAAAAGACAACCAGCCGACTCTTTCCAGGCGAACCTCACATTGCTTACAGCACTAAGGAGCAGATACAGAAACGGTTAGAAATTAGATTCAATTTTTAGAAATAAATTTTCTTTAGTAAAAGGGCGGTCATTTGAAGCCATTACCTAAATTTGTGTAATTAAGATTAGTTAGTTAGTAGTATTTAACCCTTCTCATGGCATTTGGAGAAGGGTCCGGAAATTTGTCAAAAAACTTGTCCTCAGAACATGCACTTTTGCACCCTCGGAGGGGGCTTTTGATGAATGGATGGATCGAGATTTATTTATGTTTTCATTTTAATGTCTGCTACTGATGTTGCACTTCTGTACTCTTAGTAGATGTTAGAAGTAAGTAGAGATAAATCGTTATTGCTTGAAGTTTGTGAGTGAAAATCAGTCATAAATGGTACTTTTATCACTTGATTAATTTCCGCTCATATTCTTAGAGTGATATACAGCTGATTTGTTTATATGTTGATGTATGAATGTCTTGTATTACCATTTGGCACTTTTGTACGATGGAATCATTTGTTTGTGCTTAACATATGAATAACTTATCATGCGATATGCTGTTCACAACTGTTTTGCCTAACTTCTTATGCAGAATGGTTTATCTTAATTGATTTATATTCTTATGATAGCTGAATGACCTTTATTACCAGTTATTGTATGAAATCTTTTTAGATCGCATGAAGAAAGAATCTTACCCCGGGTTAGTATAGATTAGATGTGTTGTTTTTGTTAGATTACAGTAGCATTGAGTCAGTTTAGAGTCTAGAATTAAATTAGTTTAAAATTACCTTTAGATTAGTATCTTCAAAATATACACACACACACACACATCTTTTAGATTGGGAAGTTGGTCCCATTATCCCCAGTCGGACCCGCTACACCAAATGGGCAAGGAGCTGCCAACCAGGTTCCCGACCGGGTGGGTATCCCCCTTGTTGTTGACCCGATTTCGGGGCCCTCAACATGTTCCTATACCAATAGGTGTCATATTTCATGATTGGCTATGGAAGTGCCAAATATGATCATCCTTTCCATGCCGCAAATGTTTCATATTTTGCATACAGATAAAGAAAATTAAAAAATATAAAGAGGGTATGCCCTAAAGGAAAAATCAAAGGGCAAGAAAAATGAATTGGTCAACAAAAGATAAAGAAAATGAACCCCAAAGAAAGACTAGGAAAGTGGCCAGTTAAAATGCCACTACTGTCCTATTGGTGCAAAGCAAGTCCACAATGTGCAAACACTGTTTCTTAGCACACTTGATGGATGGCCAAACAGGTCAATCTGGACCAGTCCATATTTAGATTTCCTGTTGTAGAATTGAGAATGAAGGTATGTCCAAACAGTTCAAGCTTGGCAGATCACTAGATAAAATAGAGAAATAAAGGGCCCAACTGCTTAATCTGAACCCTTGGAGGAGATAAGGATAGATTTAGATAGAAGGGCAGCCAAAAGAAAAGAGAAAATCATGGTTTGCTAGTTCAAGTGCACCCAATCAAAATGAAGAAAAAATGTTAGGAATTGTAGAATGGGTAAGTAGGTTGAAGTTGCAGAAGCAGGTCTATCAGCAATGTCACCTTTTTGAATATGATCCATTTCATGGATATCTCAAATGCCATGGCAAAGGTGTGATCAGATGTTGCATGTCTAACTCCCCGCTCTTTCCCCTCACAATAATCATTCACTAACATCCCTCAAAGAGATTGGGATCTGCTCTAACTCTTGACCTCATTCCATTTTTGTAAAAGCTTAAGTGAAACTTCAAGTTTACTTAAAAGTTCAAAGCCACATTTCTTGTGTAAAGTTTTATTTCTCCCCACACCCCCAAGTCTAGGTGATTCAACTTCATGCACCTAGCGTTTCCCCTTACATTCATATTAACATGCTAACCCTATTATATAACTCCCACTTATATTTCCCGTGCCCTATTATATATAAAAATACATCAAAAACCCAAAAAATGTATAATATTCCTATCCTTGGCCACTATAGCCATATAACAAAAGTTTTGGGAATTATAACATTTACCAGAAACATTATAATAGCCCTCTGCGTCATTGGAATTTATTTAACCCCCCGTTAAATGAATAACCACCCCTAACCCGCCCACATAAACCATACAAACCTTTTTAACCAAAGTTTTGACCCGCGCATATTCCAAAGAATATTAAAAAATTAACGCGGGCCCCTATGCCATACCTCACCGTCAACTCGCCATCCTGTCAACCGTTGGATCGTGCCCTCCAAATCCAATGGCTCTCATTGATATCGGAGCCGCCCCGGTGTACGAGGGTTAGCGCCTGATGGAAAGTGGTTTTCCCACCGTACCCTGGGACGCGTGTCTCTTTCCTATTGCATCAGGCCCGCTCTGACATAAACCACCCCTGTACCAAAAGCGGTCTGATGGAAACCGCAAACGGCCTCTTGTTCCCACTTCTCAAGTCATCCACCACGTCTGCACCCACGCCAGCGCCCACGTTGGTGTTCCGTCCGTCGTGTCCGCCATGTCATCTATCCATGTCAGTGACCATGTCATCTACCACATCACCTTCTGTACCCCGCTACAGGAGAAGGTTACGTCATGATGACGTCAGCACAAAAAGCGCCAAAAGTCCAAAAAAGCTCAAATTTGTTCAAAAGTCACGAAAGTTATGTTTTTTTCTATTTTTTATGCGGCGTATAGTGGAGAATGTGCATGTCAATTACGTTGAATCTGCCACTAACATTCCAGTCCGCCACCCAGGCGTGTTCACGCTGCAAACCTGGCCTCCTCAGCTCCGTCTGCAATTGCATTTCGCACCAAACTCTTGTAAAACAGGTATTTACTCGACAGTCACCCATAAACCCTGTTTTTTCTCGATTTCTCAGTTAAAATCATCGCGAGAGATAAATTCGAGTCAAATACATTGTTGCCTACAAACCTCTGCACTCTAAGTCACTGATTGGCCGTCTTTCCAAGGGAAGCCTACTAATTCTATGGCCCTCTGTAAATTTCCCATTGAACTTAAAGTCAGGCTCATTTCCGCCTGCAAAACCATTAAAAAACGCCTACTGAAGAAGCGCCCTTTCCACTGTTCTTTTAATTTCCTGACTAAAGTCTGCAGACTCTGTCTCTCCTTTGAGTTTTACTCAGTGAAGCCATTTCCATATAAAACTCAAATTGCAGAATTCCTGTGAAGACCCACTATTAGTACTATGTTTCTTGTTGAGACACAGACTCAAAATTCAATTATAAACACAGTGAATCATGGACGCTCCAGTGGCCTTGAATATTTCACCCTTGAATGCACCACATAGAGAGTTGGAGTGGCTACCTCTTGCTGATAGAGATTTCTAGATTGAGGACATGGAGGGTGATAAACTCACATTCAGGAATTTTGTGAAATAAGGAATAGATACAAGAATAAAACTGACATATTTAGAAACTGGGAGTGTAACATGCCTATATATTACCTGCCTTCAGTGAATGTCTTCCCTGACCTTATCCATCAATTTTGTGATAATGATGAGCCTTCTCAAAGGGCAGTGGTGGACCCTTCTAGCAATTTCCTCTTTCATATCACCCTTCAGTCTATAAATGAGATGCTGCACTTTGAGCCAACTCAGCCTTTGGTCCCTCTCTCCATGAAACATTTTCTATATCAAGCCTCCTAGCTGTCCTCTGCAGAAGTCGATCGAATTGCCAAGATATTCATGCCACCAGATTGCTACTCCAGATACAAAATTCCCTATCACCGTGCCTGGTTTGATGAGCCTGGAAAATTGCTCATAGACATGATTTCTTACATCCTGGGATTTAGAACAAGTGAAATAATGGATGAGACTATCTTTGCTTTGATGTCCATGTTTTCTCCAGGACAGCCCCCTGCTGTCAAGTATGATTATGCCACCTTCATAGCTAACAAAATTCACGAGCAATTCATGAATTTAGACAGAGAGAGAGTGTTCAAGTACACTTCATATATATACTATTTGCTGCTGTACTATCAACCTGATAGTTTCCCAGTTCCCCTTAAAAAATTGGATGCTAAGGGGGAGCGAAGGTCTGTAATATTTTGGTCCTCAGTATTCCATCATGTTCGTAACTCCCCATATCCATATTGTGAGTTTATTGACCTTTTCATATATCCTGCCACCTGTTTGTTATCAACAACTCCTCCTACCAGGCTCTCTGCTGAAATGCAGAAAATCTTACACCTCTCAAAGGAATACAGTATTGGTGACTGGTATTTTTACCAAAACCATACAGTGATCAGGATCTATGGCTGTCAATTAGCTCCCTACAAGCTACCAAAGTGCGTCCCTATGAGACTCTTAGCCCTGGAATACTACCGGCAATTCAGTAGTTCAGATTTGACTCATTTCTATGGTGCTAGGAAAAAATCACAGCTCAAGATAAGGCACCAACTGGGCCCTTTTATCTTTAATAAAAGGGAAGAAGCATGGAAGGAAGCTGACACTATCCTGAGAGAAAAACTTAAGTTGAAACAAAGTTTTCTTCATTCACCATATGACCCTGAACATTTCATATGCTTTAGAAGAGTCAAAAACAAGCTTACAGGATATGTGCACCATAGTATCCCTCAGATTGAAGAATATGCTAATCAACAGGAGTGGATAGAAGGCACACTAGTTGAGGAACTTACTGAAGAAGAGTGATTAGAAAACGAAATGAAAGAGTTTGAAAAGACACTTGACCTGGACTTTGTTGGACAGGTGTTTTTCACATTGCCTCGACACCTTGGAGCGGGCACATCATCTGCCATAACTTCACAACAGCCTGCCCAAGGGACTACTCCTCCTGCAGGGACATCTAAGGGCAAGGAAGTGTAGCATTCAGAGAAGCAGGAGACAATGGCAGATCAGCCAAATACATCAAAAAAACAAAGTCAAGGGAAGCCCCTTCAACACAAGCAAAAGCACCTGAACTCCCTATCTTACAAACTCCTCTCAATGAGGAAAGAGCCAAGAAAAGGGACAAGCAGGAAGAGACACTCACAGGGGCATCCACAAAATAGCAAGGAGTGAAAAGGCAAAGTTTAAACCCCTACTCTGAGGAAGAATTTACAGAGGAGACAGTTGGCAACCAAAGGGATGAGGAAACAACCAAACAACGGATTCCTCCAAGTATGGAAACATCAGGTAGCTCCTTTCAGCAGGAGCAAGAGAGGCAACAAGGTGTGGAGGTTACCTCCACCAAGCAGCAGAGCAAGCATGGCTCTAAAATCAACAAGGCATTCACTGAAATCAAAGTGAGAAATGAGCCGGTAAGGTTCCAGCTCTATAACCAATTACTAAGAATGGCCCCCACCAATCAACAGAGGCTAATGGCAGCCTATGGTATCCAAGAAGGGAAAATGACCCTTAGTCACTTTAGGCCTACAGTATAGCAGCCCCAGTCAACTGCTGATTATATGAGAACTAATATGGAAGTCCTTGCTAAAGACATCCACCCAATGGACCAGATTGAGTTACACAAACAAACTAGAGAAATGGTGTACTCCTCCTTGGCAGATAAAGAAATATTGGCCCACAGATTGCAAAATTCACTTCATAATACTTCTGCCCAATTGGAATTCGAGAAAGCTTCCTCATTAGCCAAGGACAATAGAATCAAATCATTGGAGGAGATTATTATGGAGCTGGGACATGATCCCAACGATCCCAAGGGCATACAGGCTTTGATTAATAAGAAAGAAGAAGACATAGCAGTCCTCAGAAAACAACTCAGGCTGCCAACTACAATACATCCTCAAACCACAGAAGTAGCACAACAGAAAGAAGAGGAGGATGTAGTAAGTTTACTACTGAGGATGAATGAAAGACTGCTAGAAACAGAGAAAGCCTTGCGGGCAGCAGTGCAAGGAAAATAGGGAGAGTTGGCCTCTCAGCCGGCTCAAACAACTCTAACTCTTGAAAATGTTCCTCCTACAGTCACCACATCAGTCCTTCCTACTGATCCGGCATCAACAACAGGTACCTCAGCCCCAGCCTCAACTTCAGCAACAGTTACAGCAACAACTACAGTAGCAGCAGAACAAGAGGCCAGCTTGAGTATGGAGGAAATGATGAAATAAATAAAAGCTCTGGAACTCCAAATGGTAGAATTAAAAGAAGCCAAAGAAAAGCTGGCCAAGATTGAGGTAAATTATGACAAATCAAAAATGGTTGTGGCTGAGAAGACAAGGGAAGTAAAGGCCCTGGAAAATAAGATAAAATCCTTGGAAAAGGACCTTACTCTTCACAAGACTCTAACAGAAATCAAAACAATTTTGTGGAGTAAAATTGGCCAGTCTATTACTGATCAATGGACATCAATCCAGACTATTCATGACCAGATTGAGTTGATAGGGATAGCTCAATTTGAGACTCAAAAGGCTAGAACACTATTGGCAAACAAGCTCGAAGAGGCCAACAAAATGATCCATTTTCTGAATACTCATACTAGAGAACAATTAGCAGCTCTAGATATCAGGAACAGAACAGACACAATTTTGTTAGTAGAAAAGGTGCTGACCATGAGGAATTTTGTGCAGACTTCGGAAAGAAAGTGCCAAGAGATGCAAGGAAAAATAAATATCTTCAGACAAAATTTTGCAGTGTTGCGGAGCAAGGGGTTGCCCAGCTTACTGACCAGTAGTGGAAGACTGTTAACACATGAACAGTATGCTTGAAGGGTAAATACCTATATCACCAATCAAATCACAGCATCATCAAGCAGCACAGAAGAGATAGTACCTCCCTCTGGACAGGTTTTATAGGAAAAATTGGAAAACTTGTTTTATATTGAACATGAAATAAATCATCTTTTTGAGGTCCAGCCAAATTACTACACATACACTGAAGCTGATGAAACATTGATTAAGCTATAGAGACACCAGCTACCTACAAATTAATGGTGCGAGGGCATGCTTGAGGTTTTTCCAAGGTAATTTTATTGCTCTTTTTTGGTTAGCTGCACATTAGCAAATTCAAATATACGGGCCACGTACCAGAAAATCAAATTGACAAAGGATGGAATTCGCACTAAAAGGCGTCAAGACAAACTCAGGCATATGTGGCAAGTGGCAACACATCAGGAATGCAAATCAAAGAAGTAGTCGTCAACCGACTAGTTGAGCCAAAAAGTCAACAATAGCAGAACACCTAAGGCGGCCAGTACAACATAGTTACTCCTTCATTCATTTCTATGTGGTTTTTCCACAATCAGTTATTGCCTTTGCCAAAGTATATGGATGAATTTATTACAAGATATTTTCCTACGAGATATTTTGTAAACTCTTCTATAAATACTTCCCCAAGATATGTATTATTTTTGGCTCATGAATATCATTCTAGACCTGTGTTGTATGTTTTTAAGAACTCTTCTGAAATAAATATTGTTGGAATGTTTTGCTGGCGAATTTGTTGGTTATGGAATCAATGGCAGAAGGATATATTGCAGAATTCTCGTGTTAATACCTGGATCAATAAGTCTTCTTTACTCTTGTGTTACTGTACTTGTGTTTTATTTACCATCTAAATATCATGCTCTAAGTTACAGGAAATAAGGATAACATAGAATTTACTTTGTTGTACTTTGCGTTCAATTCCTATAATTTCTCATGTTTTCTACAGGACTAGTATAGGCAAGAATTCTTGACTGCTCTTGTCTCCCTGGTTCTTTCACTCTAAATATCTTCAAGGAATTCTTAATTGCTCCCTGATAATGTTTATACAATTTCCCTCTGTTGGAATAATGAAAGATTCTTAATTGCCTTTCATTCCCTGACTTCATTTCATCTTATTCCAGCTTGAAAATTGTTTTTGTGTTTAATTATCTTGCTCTGTAGTTTTCCTATTACCAAAGACACCATACCCAGAGGTTTATTTCCATTAGACTCCATTAACCCAATGGTCTGAACTTCTCTCGCATTACAACCCTGCTCTACTGAATGTCATCTTCCAAACATCAAACAAAACTTATGCTTCATAACTAGCCTAACATATAACAAAACAAATCTAAATTATACAGAGAGAGCCCTCTCTAGTTGTAGATTGGCTAGAATCTGCAACTAAAAGACTGGTTAGTGGTTACCTCGGCCATATTCCCTTCTGGAGGCAGGGAACAACCAGAGTGATAACAGAAGGAACCCCATAATAATTCTAGGATAGACAATAGACCACTTCCACATGTGTCTTTGATGAGCACCAAAGAAATTTTCTTATCCAATTGTCCAATTCTCCCCCCATCCCAAAAGCACAAAGTGTTGATGGAATTGACAATATCAGAGATCATCGAGCGATCCCATAGCTCAAGCGGGAGTCCCAACAATTTTTCCCAAATAATATTCTAACTAGGGGATTCCTTGAGAGGGTTAAAATCACCTTGCCATTTGTGTAAAATTAAATAACCCCTCTTTTTCACCCAAGGCAAGCCTAAAATGAGCTCAACGTCTTCCTGACTTAGAAAAATGGAAGCAAACCTAGCCATTCTGCATCATAATGATCCTCGAGTGGTAACTTATCTTAGGGATCCAAAACCTCGACATCCATTGTTTAATCTAGTCCCCTGTCATATGAGTGTATTGCTAGCGCCCAAAAGGAACATGTAATTTAAAATGCTCAATGTTATCCCAGAAGGACTAGGTTCTCTGAGTAAAATTATTCGGTATATCATTCGAATTCAAGGATTTTAAAATTCTTATCACCACCTTTATTGTTAGAGTAAACTTGGATGTAATAAGCTGTGGGAACATCCGTAAATTCACTGGAGTGTGTCTCAGTCCCATTTCCTTGTGAATGGTCGCATTGTCAGTTAATCTAAGCCCGATTTTCTACTCAAATTGTGATAATGATGAGAGAATGGGGATTAGGAGAGGAGTTTAGTTGCACGATGTACAAGCATCGATGCACCAAAAATGATAGCGACAAATGCAATGAGGTCGGTAGCTGGCGTGACAATAGCTAAGATGCTATCAAGTCAAAGTTTACACCTTAGATCGAAAGCTAAAATCTCAATGGAAAAAGGGAGAGTGTGAAATGTAAGGTGCACTCATGTTGCCCCTCTAGTAGTTGGAAAGAGTGGAAGAGAAAGATGACTTATAGGAACACATATATCCCGATGTTATATGATGTTGTCCAACCTAGGCTACCTCTCATAAATGGTCCCATCTTGTAATTGATAACACATATATGCATTAAATTCTCACCAAAATGCACAAACCAATAAATGGATTCCAAATTGAAAATGAGAAGCATTCTTAAACTAAAACCACTAAGAGTAATGAAAAAAAGTAAAACCACAACTATCTAAGGTGAATCCAAATCTCAAGGGATGAACTCTCAAGATAGATGTCCAAACAACAAGTGAAAGAACAACATCTGAATATATCCCAAAGTCAACAATTGCGACAATGATATTAAGTAATCCTTGTTGAATCTTGTTCCTTTAATAATTCAGCCCCCAGATATAGAACGTAATGATTGGATCTAAATATTAAATAGATATTAATAACCTCCTCTGCAAGCCCAATGTTCTCACTTCCTTAGTGCTGAAAAATAGATCATGTTGAATACAAGAGAAAAAGAAGGATGACAATCAACATTAGGTCAGTTATGAATAGATATCTATTTTTGGAGCTCCTATAAGCTCTATCCATCTCTAGCTCCTATATAAGAAAACTAACCACTCACTTCAATTCGGCTTCTAACACCCACTAAATTGATGAAAAATAACCAGGCCAAAATCAGTAACCTGATCAATGGAAACCTCTATGTCCCACTCGATGGTTCCTACTACACCGAAAGCCCAATCAAAACATCTTGTTCTGTCAACCTGCATATTACCAAAAGGAGATTATTTCGTACTCAGTAGGCCTATGAATAAGTCAATTTCCCCAGCTTAGAATCCTCCATGTCGATAGTAAGTTATGAGTGAATCTTTATGTATATTTGGAGCTCCTAATCGCTCCAAACATTTCTAGCTCCTAATCAATTGAAATCTCTATGTCCCGTCGGATGGTTCCAGCTCCAAACTTCATGTTCTATAAACTTGTATATCACCAAACTGAGATAGCTTCATACTCATTAATCCTATGAATTAATCAAGATCCTCGGTTCAGAATCCTCCATGTCCATCTCCTTCCATGCCATAACTACTTTGTCTTCCATGGAAGCTCCACTTCAACATCCATATGTGCTCGGAGAACAATAGGCTTTCACTGACCTGCCATAACATTCATCCATAGCGAATGTTGATCTCAAGCACACAAAATTATAGCCAAGGACAAAGCCGACAGGAACACAAAATTACAGGCGATGACGAAGCTGACTAGAATAGTGATAGAGATGACGATGGAACAATGATAGCGATGCTTACACTTGTTAATATTTTACTTGATAGAACAACGAAAATGAAGAGATGGGATTGGTTGGGATGGTCATCGTTTGCCCAACCCAACCTGACAACGAAAACAACTTCGGTGTAAAAATAAGGAAAGATCTATATGACACCAAGTGTCATAACACTACACACATCTAATCTCAATTCTTATTGTTATTATCCAATTTTAAGGTCATGACCATCCTAAACACAAAATTGGTGTATGAGACCCCCTTGTTTGTGGGACAAGGAACTCACCTCTGCGCAGTGATTTGAGTGCTAAGTCTATGAAGGCATACATACTCTACCCCCCTATGGTTTTGAACCAGTGACCTATGAGGAGGAAACACATGCTCTTAACCGTTAGGCCCACTCAATATTAATGAAAAATAGTACACACATCAAATCTCAATATTTCAATATTATATATATGTATATTTATATATATATATATATATATATATATATCTATTCCACCAAGTCTCATAATAGTACACATATAAAATCTCAATATTTCTGAAAAATAGTACACATCAAAGCTCAATATTTACGAAAATTTCATTTGTAAGTAAGTGTGTCAAACTCATGCTTCACTTTTAATTAATGTGTAACTTTTTAAAACAATTTACAAAATATTTTAACATTCACATTTTATATTTGAAATCATGCTCATGTGATCCATATTAAGAATGTTGAGATTTTTTGGTAAAAATCACATTAGAAACAATTTTTCAATGCTTTTCAAACCATCTAGTGTGGTTCATCATTAAGACAAAATGAAGAACCGTATCTTGGCATCAAGTTAAATAGATTAATTAATTTATCAAGTTAAATAGATTAATTAATTTATTTTTAATTGTTATAATATAATAGTTAATTTGACTAAGGAAATATTATTGATTAAAATTATTTTAATATAAAGAAATAGATATTAATATTTAATTAGTGAAAAGTAAAATTCTAATTAAATAAATATCTAAAATAAAAATAATATTTAGAATGAACTTAAATCATAAAAACCATAAAACAATTAATTAAAATATAAATATGTGTGTGTGTGTGTGCGTGTGTTAAAATTAAATAATCAATGCAATAAGACAAATAATTCTAAAAGCTTGAAAATAAATAAAAATATTAATTGGTCAAACTTACAAAAAAAATTATATTTTTTTTTCCCAAGGAAAAATCGTAGTTTTATTAGTGAAAAAAAATTTACATATTGCAGATGTTTGGAATCATTTCATCATGTAGTCAATGATTGATGATCATGAGTTCATACAAAATAATAAATCATGGGGAGAAAATATTAAACTTTTCTCCATTTCTCTTTTTCCACCTTTCGCCATTCACCTTGAGATGTTATGGAGGATACCATGGTGAGCTCCTATCCTTCTTTTGTTCTTGAATTTTGCTTGTCTGAATTAGAATTTTCTGAGGCATGAAGATGTTTGAAACCGCTAGTATCATTTGCTTTAGGTATCCTTGCTAGTTGTGTTGAAGTGACCTGTAGTTTAGATTATTCTTGTATTGTTTCATCCTTTCCTTCTTTTTCTCGAGTATTATGAGCAGGAATGGGAGCATTTTCATCATACTCTTCCTCATCTAACTCATTTGGAAGAAATTTCCATCCTTTGGGCTACTTTCGCGACTTCGTGTTTTGTAGATGTCTTGTTTTTCGGCATGTTTTGCATCTAAAGGTTGTGTTCTCAAAATCTAGGAAGTGAGTCCAGTTTTTCTTGTTTTGTATCATTTGTATTTGATCTGGAAGGAATTTACTAAAGTCCACTTCTACACATATTCAATAAAAAGTATACATTTGTTCCTCCAGTCTTTATGTGTTTGTCTTTATGTATTGTCCTAAAATATTCCCGGTGCCTTCTAGCACTGGCTCATGCCAAAATTGTAGGGGAAGGTCTTGAAGTATAACCCACATTAGAATTTTTGATACAATCATGGTGTTTGAATCAAATTTTGGGAACCATTGGGTAATAAAAAGTCCTTTGGATCCCGAGAACCATGGGCCTTCTTGAAGTACTATTTCTCGAACCTCTAATGATGTAAATTTTATGATGAAGAAACATTTGGAGCAAAGTTGAATTTCATAGTCTTTTGTCCAATTAGTGAATATACAATGGAAAATATGCATTGGTTTAGGACAAAATCTGTTAAATATTCAGATGGTGGCGTGAGTTTCAAAGGCTGTGTAGGGATTTTTTAATTCTGGAATCTCTATGACCAGTTCTGAGACACAATTCACTTGTTCTACTATGTAGGAACTGGGAGTGTTGAGTGTTTGTTTTTTCTTTGTTGTAGTTGTTGGTTCCCCTTATAGAATGTTTTTGTAGGAGAGATTACTCTTGTTCTGTTCTTGGTTTGGTAATGTAACCTTTGGTAAACTAGATCCAATAATCCCACATGTTGTCTTTAACTTACTTGATCATGTTGCTCCGCCCCTAAGTCGAATATCTAAGATGATGGTAACCACCAAATGAATTTTGTATTCTTGTAGACTTCATTCTTCCTGTAGATATCTACCATTATATATATCAAGTTTTGTAGATGTGGTGGGTAAGCCCTCTTTTTCATGATGTTATACTTCAATTGAAAAACCATATGAGATTTTTGTACCCAAACTATTGTTGATTTTCCAGCATGGGACTTTATGAATATTTGTGCAGTGTTATGTTCTTTTAGTCTTCCTTGATCTAGGGAAGCATATGATGGTGGCTCAGATACCTGCAGCAAAGTCTACTTTGAGGGCCTAACGAAAGAGGGTCAAGATGCAAAGTGGGGATCTAGTAGCCATAGTTTTGTTTTCATTCTAGGTTGTCTGGATAAAAACTTTAGATCTATTCTGATCATGCTTTGTAGGGGAGGATCTATCATAGATTATCTTTGTTTCATGCAGTCTGTCTACTTTGCTGGTGGTGCCTAGGTCACAGGGCCAGACACTCGATTAGAGAGATAAACCCTAATTGGATGGGATATCCTGGCTAGAGTGGTCGCAGGTGCGAACATAAAAAATGATGCAATGCAAAAGGGGGATCCCTGGGTGCATTGAAACGACTCTGCAGATGAATATATAACCCAATACCACAAATTGATGGAAAAATAAAAATTCCTTTGTCTAATGCACTCAGTAGAGAAAGCACCTTCACAGATAGTTAGTATAGCGGATTTGATGTCCATAAATATTTGGGGGGAAATCCCATAGTTTCTGAATCCAACTGGCACAAAAAAAAGAGATTCAATTATGTTTCTCAACAATCTGGGTAAGAGATGCAGACCCGATGACGTCAATCTTCTCAGGTATAGAAGGTTGCAAGAACCTAACTTTTTCCATTCTTTGTGTATAAACAAAGATATGATGCACATTTTATTGGAAGGGTGGACTCCCTTAGAAATCCTTGTCGTCATCTTATGCCCTTCATCGTCACAGAATACCAACATCTTAGATCCTTCTATGCTTATGGAGACTAATTTCAGGGTTTGGCCTGCAACACGTATAGAGGGCTTGCAAGCATTTCTCACCAAAGAGAAGAACTTATCGATGGACTTAGCCAATAGAGACGCAAAAGAATAATTACACCATACATCTGAAGATTTGTTCAATGTAAAGCCAAAAGAAAATCCCATCAATTGCACCATCACTGAATCCCTGAAAGCTCTAATTGCAAGATTCAGGTACCTTTCAAATATATATATATATATATGTGTGTGTGTGTGTGTGTGTGTGTGTGTGTGTGTGTGTGTGTGTGTGTGTGTGTGTGTGTGTGTGTGTGTGTGCGTGTGTGTGTGTTGTCTAACTTATAGACGAAATAGCCTTTTTCACCAAAATTCACCAAAATCCAACAATACAATTTCACGGTTTTTGTTTTTTAAAATACATTTTTGAATTCATAAATGGATTTAGCACCCTAAAAAACCCCAAGGCACCTTAATTATGCAGATTAAACAATTCAAACTCAAGTTTTTAAAAATATCTGTGAGATTTTGATTAAAATTAACTTGAAAAAAATGTCGTGAAAAAAACCATTGTGATCTATATATTATATATACGAATATATATATATATATATATATATATAAGGAACAACTCAAATTTTAATGTTCACAATAGAAAGTCAATGAAGGGAAAGAGATAAAAATTAAGAGAGAAAAATAAAATTAAAATTAACATATTAAAAGATAATAAAATGAATAATAATAAAAGAATAAAAATTAAACTTTCAAATACAAAGGGATCAAACACCTACTAACATTCCAACCATCGTACCTATTGTAATTACTTGGCCTACATTTGATTTCCATGGCCTCCATGAACTTACGGTGATGAAATCGATCAATCCTTGCAATGACCCTAGCCTCTTCAATGCAAATATGATGTTTTGTCTTTTTCTCATGTTGTGCTAAAGTTGTGGAGCGAGTCCTTCGATGTTTGATGTTGGTTGCGTTCTCATGAGTTCTATGATTTATTGAGTGTCTATTCTCACCAATGTATGGACTCGCACAGGAACATGAGATGACATAAACACCTTTCCCATTTTTGGGGTCCACAGGGTCCACCAATCTTAGGGAGCTCCTTTAATTATATATGATATTTTAAATGTGAAATTACTTTACATATAAATTCACTTGTAGATATAATATTAACATATATAATCTACTTAATCTAAGTAAAACATCTAAAATTATTATGACACTACTTAAATAAAAAAATTCTAAGTTAAATAAAATATTCCTAAGTTATAATGGGAAATCTTTAACAAAATTTCTTTTAAGCCTTACTACTAAGACTCCAACACTATTGCACCAACTACAAAAAAATTCAACAAACACAATTTTTATTTTCTATCACTTCCTATATCAATATAAAGATATTTTTGAAAATGCAATGTAAGTTCTTCCTCTAAACTCTTGCTGCATTTGAGTCCCCTGCTACATTAATACAAATTCTTTATATAAGTGTTCAATTGATCAATTGATGAATATTTGTGGATTTTCATGTCATGAGATGTTGTAAATAATATTTCATTGTCCAACTTATTTTCAAAAAGCAAAAAAAATATAGAAAAAAGAACAAGAAAATAAAAACAAAATGAAAGGGAGGATATATAAAAGAAAATGATATACATGTGAAGAAACAAAAGAAAAAATAGAGATATATTTAAACATAAAAATATATGATGAAAAACCCCTTAGAAAGATTAAAAATACACGATGCTAGCCTAAATGTCGCGTTAGATGTTAGATAAACAAGTTTAATTAGTTAATCAGATAATGTAATCATGATTAACTAAGTGTTAATAAAGTTATTTTTAACACAATGGTTTTTGTCGTATGTAATAACACTCTTGCTATAATCAACGACTGCAATCTAACACAATGAGATCATCGGTTGTCGATGAATTCAGACACTCTCCGCCCCTCTTACAGTTAATCAGGGGGGGGGGTCCGAAAAGCGGATTCTCCCAATCTCTCATTTGCAACATGTCACTCCCTTGAGGACTTCAGACCCTCCTCCACCAAAACTACTTACAGCTCATTCCCCCCTCTGAAATCCACTTTTCCTGATTCCCGCATAATAATGAATTTTAACCCCACTTCCTCCACTCTAATCTGCTCCATTAACATGTCACATCCCCTCCAATCTGCTCCCACTAGATGTTGTATCCCCTCTAATCCACTCCTGCCAAGTTTCATATCCCTTCCAACTCTGTTGCCACTGCTGTCACATCCCCCTCACTTATCATTAATGTTAACAATTTGTTTGGTATTTTGATCATTGCCGAATTAATAACTCTGCTCCATGAAACGGAAAAAATTTCAACAATAAATGATCTCACCTATAAGATAAAGTAGAACCCCATTCAATCATCCTTTCCTCAATTGTTCCAAGATACTGAACGACAAAACTTACTACTACTACTACAACATTATCAAGCTGAATTGTTTTGCTTTGACCAACTCCTGGGTAATTACAGTCTTTCCATTTCATTTCCTTCAACATGTCTTCTAAAATTAAATCGAAAGCCATAGGGTAAAACCCTATGCTTCCCCTAGTAATTGACTTAGACCATCAGCCCTTACTAGACCAACACTATAAAATTTTTGAAACCATCTGTGAGTTTGACCTTTACGAACTCCAGAATTGGTTAAAGGAAAAAAATCTTGATCTCAGTGACAAATTGAGTTTGTGGGAGTCTTTCCTGAATCAATTCATTTTTCCCCACACCCATCATTCTCAAAATTTGTTTCATGGTTCCATTTTAGGTACATACCCAGTCAAAGAGCAATTGTTGCCCAAAATAATGACATTTTGTTCAGACTTACCCTGACCCCATATGTGAAATGCTTCAGATCCAAAATTTAACCTCTATGAAACCCTTTTCAGCAGATTCCCTCATGGAACTCTACAAAAACATGACTTTTCCCCACAAAGCCAAAATTTTAGAGACAAATCTACCTAAGAATGTCCAATTTCCAAAAACAAACCCTCCTTATCCATCCTCAATGTTCCCTGAAATGACAAAACAAATCATTTCCACAGTTTCTTGTTTATTGTGTTATCAAATTGATCAATGGGTTGATTAAATCATTTTAGGTTTTCTATCAGTGTTTTCAACAAAATAAAATCCTTCAGTCTTTTTTCATTACAGTGAATTCCTAGCAGAGGTCATTCATGAACAATTCCTTAAGTTTTCTACAGAAGGAGTCGTCAAGCATGCCACAATTTTAGCTTACTTGTCCTTATTCCATCAAGCATACATATTTCAATTTCCATTACAGAAATTGGATGAGCAAGGAAATGCATAGTTTGTTATCCATTGGAATTCCTTGGTAAGGAAGCAAAAAATTGAATTCACATTAAGTGATCATGTAGACCCGTTTTTGTACACAGTTTCTTGCCTACTTAACAATGATGTTGAACCTAGAATTGGACATGAGATTAAGAGAATTCTACATCTTAGTGAGAAAGGCAGGTGACTGGTACTTGTATCAAAATTACATTTAGCTTAGGGTGTATGGATGCAAATTTCCTCCATATAAATTGCCTGAATTTTTTTCTATAAGAATTTGTGTATTAGAGTATATTAGGCAAATGATAAATATGGATGATTTGCACTTTCTGGCAGCCAAAACGAAATATCAGTTCAAAATCAAAGCACAAGTTGGGCCTTTCATTTGTAATACCAGGACAACAACAAAATAATTAGATCTTTTGCTCAAATGGATGAAACTTAAACTCAGTTTCACTTGGTCATATGATCCTTTAGGAATAACATCAAAGTTGAGAGTAGAGCAGAAAAATCCTCCTCACACTCATACTCCGAGACCTAAAATTAAGCAATATATGAATCGAAAAAATTGCATGAAAACACATGACAAGAGCCATAAGAACATGTACTTTCTACTATGACATCACAGAGACTAGTGCCACACGAAAAATGCATAAAAGACCAAGGGAGGATGTCTCCCCTTTAGTCTTAGAAATTTAGGGGAAATAATTCCAAATATATAAATAGAGGCTGAAAACCAATCTAGTAGAAGAGTTTTCATCGAAGAAAATTTTCAGTCTACAATAGTTTTGATAGGTCCTTATACTTCTACTATCCCTCAACTTGATGACATTTCCATAGGGTCACCGTCATCTTCAGTTTCTCAAGAACCACTAGAAACATATCAATAAGCAAAATTGGTCCATGATTAAGTTGAACCAACTATATTTTCTAGGTATAAGGAAAAAGGGAAGAAAAATGAACTACTGGAGGCAAAAACCTATTATCAATTCTGGAAACAGACAACTTCTTCACAACATATACTTCTCTCTTCTTTTGACATCAAGGAAGGGAAAATGCAGATAGATTTCCTTGAAGATCAAGTTACTTTTTATAAACTACATATGAATACAAGAAGTCTATCTTTTATTTTAAAATTGATTAAATCCATCCTATTGATGACATGGGTTTTCATAAGAAAACAAGTGAAATGTCGTATTCTACCCTGACAAACTTAGCAATGGAAGCATCCAAACTTTAGGATTTAGTCAACAATATTTAGTCTTAATTAAAATTAGAGAAAATATCTTCTTTAGTTAAAAACACTAGGATAAAGTCTTTAGAGGATTTAGTGATTAAATTGGGATATGATCCCAGTAATGTAAAAGTTGTTGAGGAGATCATTAAAAGAAAAAATGTTAACATTTAAGCCCTGAAGGAACAAGTCAAACTTGCATCTCCTAAAGATCCACAAACAAAGGAAGTTGGTCAACTAGAGAAGGAGAAATAAGATATGTTTAAAAATATTATTAAACATAATGGATAGATTAAACAAATGGAAACTGAAATAGAAAATTTGGTAAAAGAGAAAGAGAAGTCAACTAAATTATCATTCATTCCTCTCAAAGCAGTTCCAGTTGCAGGTACATCAACAACAAGGGATTCTGCTTTAGTAGCTACTACAGTGGAGACACAGTCTACATATACATCAAGATAATTAATCAAAGCTATGGAAAACTTGTCTATTAGAGGGAACGAGATTGAAAAATTGAAATCTCAGCTTAAAAACCTCCAAGAGCTTAAATTAAAAATCGATAATATGTATGTGTCAGAGCTTCAAAAGGCTCACAGATTAAATCAGAGAATTGAAATTTTAGAGAATGCATTTGTCATGGCATAGACAATGGCACAGGCAAAGGAGAACGTTTTGGCAAAAATTAATGAAGCTATGACTTAAATTTGACCTTCCATTGAAATTATTTTTGAGCATGAGGAATTTGTATATAAATCAAAAGAGGTCATCAAAGGGATAAATGAAAATGTGTGTTGGAAACCAAGTGAAGCTACTGCCTTAATAAGAACCTTGAATTCAAAGACAAAAGAAGAACATGAAGAATATGAGATTACAGACAGAACTGAGACAATACTTGAGGTAAGAAGATTTTTTACAAAAAGGAATGTAATCTTAGCGTTAGAGAATAAATGTCAAAATTCAGACTCTAGCATTCAAAAATTCCACAAGAAGTCCAACATATTGCACCAAAAGGGGCCTATAGGTTTAAAGCGAATTGAAGATAAATTAGTTCAGCTAGATGATTATGAGCAAAAGCTATATTCCATAGCAAGAGATAAATCTAAATTTTCAATCATAAATGGAACCATTACAGGTAAATATTTCATGTAAGTTTTGAAGTTCGACTTACTTATCAAACAGAAAATAAAACATATATTTATAGTCAAGCCTACTTTCCAGAAATATACTAAGGTGGATGAAACCTATAGAAAGTTAATCAAATTATCACCCCAGATGAATACAGATGGGATAAATTATGTCAAATTCTTGAGTAAATAGGTAATAATGTTTAGCAACAAAGCAACAATTTTTTTAAGCAGAGTCATCACCAGAATCCTCGAAGTCAGTTCTAGAGAGATTCAATAGTTTTAGTCTTCCTATTTTCCTGTACTATTTTTAGAAACAAATTTTTAGGATATTTTGATGAAACATATTAATATTTTAAATTAAGATATTTTGATAAATTTGTATAAATACTTCATATTTCGAAGTACAAGGGGTTGGAAATTGTATTAAGAAAGAAAATCTTTGATGTAAGGATGTGCATGTAATGAAGTGATCATTTCCATTAATATAGAAAGCTTGTTCCAAGATTCCGGTGTCACACAATTGGTGAAGTTTCCTCTCTTGTAAAATGATTATTTTTCTAGTTTTCCATATGTTCTTTCTGTCTCTATTGTTTAAAGAAGATTAAGGGTTGAATTTTTTTTAAATACACTATGCTCTGTCTTATAAACAATATCTATCGTTTCACTCTGATATTAAATATAAAATGCATCCTAGTATTCTCTATGTTTAATTGAATCTAAATCTTTTCATCCCATTCATTCCATAAATGCTCTAAAGATATAAAAACTTGCCTACCTTTCCTTGTTACATCTGTGATCATATTCTTGTATTTGATCACCCTAAAACTCAGAACTCGATAACTAGCCTAATATCTCAAGACAATAATTCTAAATCATATAGACAGATCCCTCCCTGAATTTGGAAGGGACAGATCCCAATATCCGACGTATTTTTGTGGTTACCTCTGGGTTTCTCTCACACCCTTGCGAATTTACAGAGTCAAAACATTATGGCGATCATACTAGGGACTTTACACAAATCTGATATAAATTGAATTTTTCCCTAGTAAAAAATTATTTCTGAGCTTAAATGTTATTTCAAGTGTGTGGCTGTGAAATAGATGTTATTAAGGGTGTTTTGCCCCTAAATTTTGTACATATTTCTATCTGTAAAAAATCTATTACAAATTTAGCTCCTAGAACAATATACACTAGAGCTCATCCAGATCCTAAACCACCAAAAGTTGTAGATAATCCTGAAAAACTTATCAGAAAGAGGAGTCTTATTGTGAGCCAAGAAAGTAATACTCCATTGCCCAAAGTTAATTCTCTCCCTGAAAGTTTTTTAGCTGTTTAGGATATTGAATTTGACTTACCTTTTTAGCACAGCCTTTTTCGTACCAAGTTAGACACTTTTGCACCTAATATATTTTTTGATGAAAGTATTTTGAAACCATATATCTCAAAGCATCAGCCTATTAATCGAGACTCGACGAAGATGTTGTAAAATAATATAATAAGATTAAAGTTTTAGTGACTGAATTAGATCAAGTTCTGCACAAAGTTTTTATTCATCAACCACCTAACTCTTCAGCTTCTTCCTCTATAGTGATTCCCCCTATTACTACTGCTGCTCCAATAATTACCCCTATTATCATTATACCCATTTCATCTACTATCCCTACCACCACTACCTTGCCTTAATAAAGTACAACCCCTACCCCTTTAATACACCCCATATCCACACTTATTCTAGTTTTATCATCTTCTCATTCCAAAATACCTATCATGGCAACTCGTTATGCCCCCCTCGTCCTACCTAGAAAAATTAATGCCATGCCACAAGATTATCAGATCTGAGTACCTCAATTTGATGGCACGGGTCCAATCACTACTCAACAACATATAGACAAAATGAATGATTATTTAGTTTTGCAAGAAATTGATGATGACGATGTGGAGATGAGACTATTTTCCTCAAGTATCACAGGAGAAGTTAAGAAATGGTTCAAGGCATTTCCAACTACCTCTATCCCAAATCTCACACAATTTCACAAAACATTCCTTAGAAGATGGGAAGTAAAGAAGAATCCTCTTCAAATCTTGGCTAAATATGAGAGTATAAAGGGATCCCATAGTGAAACAATCCAAGATTATTGCACTAGATTCAATAACATTTCCAATTCTATCCCAACTGCAATACAACCCCCACTAGGACTAGCTCTGATCAAATTTCCAGATGGTTTTGATCCAGACATGTCTTACCAATTGAGGGAGAGAAATCCTGCTATCCTTAAGGAGATGCATAGGAATGCAGTCACTGTGGAGGCAAACATGTTGGCAAGCAGAGCTAGGTTAAAGATTGAGAGGAGAGTCACTATTAAAGAAGAACCTACTTCTTTTGCATCATGTGCTAAGTTGGATATCTTAGTTAAAACCATGGAAAGAATGATGGAAAGGATAAGTTTAACTGACAGGGCTGCTCCAAGGGAAACTCAAGGTGTTACTCCAATTATAAATCCTAATTTTCGGAAAAATCAACCTCAAATTAAACAGAGAGAACAGAGAGGGAAAATTGATCAGCAACAAATTAGACCTCCATTACAAGAGAATTATGCAAATGAAGAAGCTGAGATACTAAGGGATCTTGAAGAAAATCAAATAAACGTATTTAAGGAAAGTGAAACTGGCCACATTTTCTAAGTTTTCATACTTACATCAGATGAATTTCTTATTCATCCTATTTTACTCCCCTATAATCAAAGCTTCGAGCACCACCTAATTCTCTGAAAATATAACCCTACACTTTGGATGGGAAGGAAATGGAAATTCAAAATTAATAAATCTTAAATTTCATACTTACATCAGAAGAATTGCTGACGAGCTCCTGGAGGAAAATATCCTTGTTGTTGTAGAAAGTGTTGATTACGAGGCTGAGCAACTAATTAATTTCAACCTGGAAAGTGAAGGTCTCCACCTCGCCGCTCTCCATGTTCACGTCCGACATTGGAGTTGGAATTGCAATGAATCAAAATAGAATAGAATATGAACTAGACAAGTATTCAAGACTTTCAAATCCCTAAAAACCTTTAGCAAATCCAAAAATCTCTTCTAAGATATATCATAAACTCCGCCGATATCAACCTTTCACACAGAACTTTGCGAAGGCATACTTCTAATGGTTTCCTCAGCCAAGTGATGAAGCCTAACAATCTTATATTTTATTCTACGACCCCTAGATCATTCCTATATATGAACATCGAGTGAGGCTTTTGATCTCTCTAGAAGCCTTTCGAGAATCTCAGGGCTTCGCAAGAGTTTAAGTATTTGGCAACGTAGTTTGCCCAATAAATGTGGTTAATTGTTTTATGATAAGACATCCTAACCCCAAGGGCCTCGAGGAGAATTGACCCTCTGACCTCCCAATTGGCGAGGTACTTAACAAAGGGGACTCAACCAGCTGAGTTAACCCTTGGGGATTATTAATATATATTAATATTAATTTAGTAATATATATTAATAGGTTTATGATACGAATTGATAGAGATTAATATAAATTTATTTTGGAGAGGAATCTAATTTTTCAAAATTTTATTTTTATACTAGATTATAGGCAAAATGCTTTGAATTTTAATTAGATTTGCAAATTAAAAAAATGTTAATTTTTTTTTTAATTAAACTGATTTTTTTTAGAATAAAAAATCATTTTTGAAATTGAATTTCTATTTTCAAATAAAATTTGTTAGAAATAAAAGTTATTTTAAAAATAAAAATATATATGCTACCAAGTGTCATAAATGTACACACATCAAATCTTAATTATTATTATTATTATCCAATTTTAAAGTCACAACCAAGCAGGACACCAAATTCGTGTATGGGACCCCTTGTTAGTGGGACAAGGGATACAAATTATTTTAAAACTAAGTGTCATAGATGTGTAGCGACAACAAATTTAGTAATGAAGGTGGTTTTTTATTTCATCGATGCGAAGGATTCTCTTAAAAATAGTATATGTAATAGTCGATCAAATTAATCCTAGATTTCCTAGTGCTCACAGCCTATGCATGAGTACAAAGTGTTGGCAAACCTTGTCTCAAGTGTTTTGTGCTCGTCTATCTGATGTTTCACCACCACTTAGTGCTGCTAGTGCTAGGTTCTTGTGAGGGCACATGTTCAATCTATGTTGAGGTCCTAGGGCCTAGCAACAAGTTCCTCGGGCTGTAAAATGAGTCCTCCTATGATATTCCACTAGTCTAGTCAAAACAACTATAGGAATGAGGCTAATGTTCATATCACAAGAAAAACGCAAAAAAATGTGGGAGTACAAAGAGGAAGCTTATACTTCAGTGGTTTCTTACTCTCTTGTGGAAAATTTCCATTGCAACATCTGGTTATTGCGAGAGTAAGAGGACAGATGGAAAATTACATATATAAATAGCTAAATGACCACAAAATTTAGACAGCTCCTTATTTAATTCTTTGAGTATTGAGGAAATTGTTGGTTTATTGAAAGCAGTGTGTCACACCCATCTATCTAATTTTTCACCGCTACTCAGGGCCAGCAGTGCGGGGTTCCTATCAGGTCGCATTTTCAATCTATGTTGAGGTCTTAGGGCCTACCAACAAATTCCCTAGGTTGCAAAACAAGTCCTCCTGTGATATCCCACTAGTCTAGTCAACACTACTACATGAATGAGGCTCATATTCATATCATAAGAAAAACACAAAAAAAATGTTAAAGTACGAAGAGGAAGCTTCTACTTTATTGGTTTCTTAATTACTAATGGAAAATTTCCATTGCAACATCTGGCTACTGCAAGAGTAATATGACAGATGGAAAGTTACATAATAAATAGCTAATTGGCCACAAAAATTTATACATCTCCTTATTTAATTCTTTGAGTATTGAGGAAATTTTTGGTTTATTGTGAGCAGTGTGTCCCACCCATCTATTTTATTTTTCACCACCACTTTGTGCCACCAATGCTAGGTTCCTGTGAGGAAACACATTCAATCTATGTTGAGGTCCTTGAGCCTAGCAACAAGTCCCCCAGGCAGCAAAACAAGTCCTCTTGTGATATTCCGTTAGTCTAGTCAACACTACTACTTGAATGAGGCTAATGTTCATATCACAAGAAAAGCACAAAAAAAAGTTGGAGTAGGAAGAGGAAGCTTCAACTTTAGTGGTTTCTTACATGCTAATGGAAATTTTCGATTACACCATCTAGTTATTGCGAGAGTAAGATGACAGATGGAAAATTACATAGATAAATAGCTAAATGGCCACAAAATTTATAAAACTCCTTATTTAATTCTTTGAGTGTTGAGGAAATTGTTGGTTTATTATGTTGATTAAGAAAAAATATACGAAATATACCTTTGTATTCTGATAATTAGAAGAAATAAAATAATTTTTACTTTCCTATTAAAGTGGGGAAACCTTTCACTAAGAAAAACTCCAAATATAACAATATAAGACAAAACATTTCATAGCCTTTTATTCGTTAAATTGATTCTTAATAGAAAACCCTAAATAGTTGTTGACCTATCATTATTGGGTACCAACTACCCATTTGTCCTTATAAAGTGGACCCTTTTATATTAAATAACTATCAACTATTGTCTAATGGAAATTATTCAAAGTGGATGGTTGCATACATCAATTGATTGACTCCTAAGTAGTTTAAAATATGATGAACAGGATAAGAAAAAAAAATATCCTTGCCCCTCAAAAGAAACATTTTTTTCAAGGTTAGAGATGAGGAAAGTGCTACAGAATTGTTATTGATTACCATGTTGCATATCGAGGCTACATATCTTTCCACTACATTAATACTTGAATCATGTATTGGTGGACTTTACATTGTTTAGTATTCAACACAATTATGAATAATAACCAAGTGGAGTCTTTTTCATATTTTTTTGATAATTAGTTCACCCCTTGCACTGTGATATGATGACCTTCTTCATGTGAGACACGAGAAAAGTAGGAAAAAACTTAGAGTGTGCTAGAAGAAGTAAGATATAGGAATTTTTCAAACACATTGTATGATTTTATATGGTCCATTGAATTTTGGTGCTAATTTTTGGGGGTTATTTTCTTTGCATGGTGGTTGTTTATAAGGTTGCGGGAAAAGAAACACCTAATCCCCTTTTACAAAACAAAATTTGGAGAGATGCCAATCGACTTGTGGTTTCATTATGTTCTAATCAATAAGCAAATTTTCTTTAAATTTGTAGAGAACGCCTTCTTTGTTATGAAGCGCATTATCAATTGTCTAAAGCTTAGATATGCTTAGTAAATAGGAGGTTACTAACAAGGGTTTTCCACCATAAACAACTTCATATGTTTTTTTTTTATAGCTCCATGATCAGTGGTATTGTGCCACCATTGTGGTAGGAGAAGACATTATGCCCATTGGTGTGGCTTTTCAATCAAAAATAGGTTTCTATGTTTTGTATGTCCATGTTAGAAATTTTTAACAAAAGGTATTTTCTTTTAGAAATTTCATGGCACATGTTGTTTCGACCCATGGTTTTCTAATTATGATTAAGAAATAATACTGTAATCTAATCCAAGTCAATGGATTAAGGGTTTTGAATATCACAAAATCCTATATATTGTATTGTAAACAATTATGCTGCTTGATAATAAAAATGATTGCGACATTCCAACCTTTAAAAAAATCGAAAGAAGACAAATACAAAAAAACCATACACGACTATGAAAATTAGTATACTCAAATATGAGTCTGTAACAGTGACCGTGATTGACCTCTTTTGTACATCAACCACAACAAATTCGTTAGAGATTTACGATCACTATATCCAATGAGAGACTGGGCCTTTTGGAGGGAAACTATCGTATCATATACTCCTTTAAAAACAAATATAAATCCCTTCCACCCATCTTCAATGTCAACATGTCCATTTTTGTTCGCCCAATCCACTGAGTCCATGACATACTCCAAATAGGAGAACAATAGCTTTGTAATTGGTAGAAGACGAAGAAACTGAATACCTAGTTTACATTCTATACATTCAAGCTTTGCAAACCACAATTAATTGTCCCATTTAGTCCCCCACAATGTGGTTCTCTTTGAGGAACTTAGCTTCATAGAGTCTATTGTTCAGCGGAACATGCCATAGAACTTTTGTAGATCTTATTTCTAGCAAGGACAAGTTCGACTGAGTGCTCATCAATAAGAGTATCTAGACAATTGAGCTCATCACTTCTCTATAGAAAATGTGGTTTTAAAATCTATGGATTATTATATCAAACTAATGAGTTATATCCATAACAACATTATATATCATTTATTAAATCAAACCAAGAGTTTATTTGCAATATCTTTATATATGATTTTGATTATAGTAACAATCGTATCTTTTAATTATATTTGTTCTTAATTGTATATATGATCAATAAAGTTATTTTAAAGAAAATAAAGTTGGAAAAAATAAAAATAAAAAAACAATTTAGCAAAACCCAAAAAATAAAACCATATTAATTATTCTTTTTAATTTCCTAATTTACATTTTTTTAGATGGAAAAAACATCAAGAAACCCCCAATACTCTTCCGCTGCTAAATGTTTTCGTGTAAAATAAACATGTGTCATACACATAGATAATTTTGACAAATTCTTATTGCTACATTACAACTAAATTTTTTCTCAAACCCCATCCTCTATCATATTATCCTTGTAATTTACAGGGATTCGAAACACTCAAGCAAAATGTGGCTAACAATTATTCATGTTACAGACTACCATCTTCACCATGAAAAAATGACAAGGAAGGGATAAAAAGTGAATTGCAAAATATAAACCCAAAATCGTGAACACATTGTACATAGGTGAAGTGACAACTCACTTAAATCCTTGAAATTGAAAATTTTTTATGTTCTTCTTGGGTGAGGCAATGGACCATCATTGCTGGTATTGTTATGCTAGCCATGAGCCTTGGGCCTACATCATAATTTTGTCAAACGTGCAATATGATCATATGACCACTTGCGAGAAGGAAGATCTGTGTCTTTACACAAGCTCTCCTCATCCAAAAGCTCTAGTAGAGACTCCACCATAAACTGTGAATCTGCTGTTACAAAATACAATCAAGAGTTTAAAAAAAATCAGTAGAGTTGGCGAATAAAGGTTCATTTGTTGCAAGGTCCATTCTTCTTTGTTGATTGTCTAAACCTTGTGTTATTCCCACCATTCTTGCAAAGGAAGTATAAATACTAACCAGAGGTAGTTGGTAAAAAAACCTTATTGCAGGACGTAATATACCAAGGGGATTTGTTGTTAAGTCTGGATGCGACGATTCAAATTTTCCTGTTGCAAGAAACGCATGGGGGGCACTTATAGGAATTGAGTTGAAATCACCACAAACTAACACAGGTATGTCTACACTGACAATTATTTTCTCTATTCCTTTAAGAAGAGTATGAACCTACCAGAGTTTGACATCCTTGAGATCTAGATTTCCATTTGTGTGTAATAGTCACACAAATAAGTTGATGTTTTCCTGGTGCAAGGGCATTGATCCCATGGTTAGTGTCCTTTTCCTCCAAAACGACAATCAAAGCAACGTTTTCCTTCAGCAACTGACTAAGAGCAACATTTTTCTGAGCTAGTGGAACCACAATTTTTGTCAAAGACTGTGTAGCTTTATCGAATTCAACTTCATATTTTTTAACAAGTGAAAAACAATCACGAAGGAAAAATGTTGCATAACTATTAATTGCTTAGGTTGTGCCAGTATAAACCACTATTGTTTTCTTCCTGTAAAAAACTGTGTACCCATGCTTTTAACAATATGAGAGAGAAAAACATACCTCTTGCATGAAGATGTTGGAGAAGAGGAATAGGTAAAAAATGATTTCCCTGTAAGCCCTAGATGGAATCCAAACCAACTTCTACTTTTGTGCCATTCCCAACCTCCCAAAAAAGCCCCCCGAATAACCAATGTATGTTCCTCATCATGCTATGCCAGATGAAGGAGGAGGTATGTGCTAATTCTGAGCCATCTTTGATCTAGACATAATATTTCTTATAATCAAAATACTTACCTCTAATGATCTGTGACCAGATTCCCTTACCCGACAATCCTCTCCATAAACTCTTGCAGATTAATACCCTCTTCAAAGAGAGCATGTGCATTACCCCCAGCCCCCCTTTTCAACAATTTTAGCAATTGGCGGCAAGTGAACCAGATGGATTTTCCCAGTTTGATTATTGTCCGTCCACAGAAATCTGCCCATAATTGCATCTATATTGTGTATGATTTCCATCCACATCATATGTAAATGCATCCAGTAGAACGATAGGGACTACAAGACAAATCTTATCAGAATAAGTATATCTCCAACGGTAAGCCACCTGTATGACCAAATCACCAATTTGTGCACAAATTTCTAAATAATCTAACCACAATTTGAGTTCAAATAATGGTTAGTATTTATGAAAAACCCTAAGTAAACAAAACTAGAATACAATGGCAGAGGTGTGATTCCAAAAATATCACAAACCTATGAAGTCATATCATCTTCCAAACGTGAAAAAATAAATTCAAATTTCCTCTTATTCAAGACAAGGCCCGATGCAGAGCCAAAAGACAAAAGGATAAGATGGAAGTAAGTCCATTTAGGAATAGAAATCACTCTACCAAAAAGGATATTGTTGACGAACATGAAGTGGGATATGTTGATTTGTCAAGTAAACTTAATGCCCTTAATCAATCCTCATCTTTCTACTAAGTGCTTCAATGACGAAAAGAAAGAGTAAGGGTGACAATGCACATCCTTGTCGCAGGCCTTTGGAGGCTTTAAAAAGGGAATTTGGGAGCCCGTTGATAATAAAAACTAAATTTGTTGTACTTAGACATGCCATAATCGAATTGATGTTCATTTGATAAAAATCGATCTTATGTAAAATCAATCATAAGAATTCCCAGTCAGTGTTGTCGAAATCTTTGTTTAAATGAATGTTCATTAGATATGTTGTAAGGTTCCTCGCCTTAATGGAATGTAGCAATTCCTTTGCAATGGTCACAACATCTTGAATATGTCTCCCCTCTAGAAACCCAAATCGCTCTGGTGAAATGCGGTCTGTCAAATAAAATTTAAGGCTACAAGAAATAAGTGTAGAGATCATTTTATAGATAGACTTGTAGAGGGAGATGGGATGGTAATCCTTAAAAGTAATAGGAAACTTATTTTCAGGAATTAATGTGATAAATGTTGCATTAACGGCTCCAATGATGTATCCCCTGACCCTAGACTCTTCAGTCATGGCCACGCGTTCCAAGGACATAAGCTCGAATAAATTTATATACAGTTCCACCCACCACTCGTTAAGTCCAAGGATTATTTCTTTGCCACATGCAAGGAGGAAATTATGTAATTCCTCCTTCAAGGTTGATCTACTCAAAATATCATTCTCAGGCTCTTCTATCAACATAGGCAATTTATTAATGAAATACATTTGAGCTTGGAACTTCAGATCTTTGGTGAAGAAAAGACCCTTCAAGAAACATGAAGCAACATATTCAATGTCTGACTAGGAAGTGTATAATGTATCCCCTTCATCATAGATGCTCCAAATTACATTCACTTTCCTCCTCATAGAGGTGAATCTATGGAAAAATTTAGAGTTCTTATCTCCAACTGCTACCTAGAGTGCCCATATTTTTGTAGACACTAAGCCTCTTCTTGTGCTTTGTAAATTAATATTTTCTTGGCTTCTAGGTCCAAAATTTGGTGTTTGTGAAGTGCAGAGGAGAAAGATGGATCATCTTCATTGAAAAAAACACTCAGAGTGACTAATTTCATCCAACTTATGCGATTCAACTTTTGTTTGAGTCATAACCCACTTTCAAAACTCCCTCTTCAAGATTTTAAGTTTGCAGCAAATTGTTTCCATAGAACTCGTACTCTACTGAAAACTAGGGTCTTGTTGTAGTGCTACACACACTCGAGTTCACTCTGTGGTCTCGTGTGAATATATAAATCTTCCTTACTTGTTCATTGCATTCAATTCTCTACATGTTGATGTCTAACTCATGCTTGCGACCATGTTCTGGTTATTCTCAAAGTCTTTGCTTCGTATGTGCTTGTTGTGTTTACTATGAAAGCATCTATCGCACTCACACATGGAGTCACATTCACTGTCGCTCAAGCATCATCTCGATCATGAACGATTAATCACGAGTTTCGCAATTGTCACATACACTGTCAGTTAATCATGTTGAACATTTGTGTCTTAATGGTTTGGTTCGTTTCTTCGTCAAGTCGTGTTAGTGTGTGTTCATATGATCACCTATGCATCTTTCAATTGTTCACACACTTAGTCATTTTTCTGACTTTCTGATGACCAAACTCCACTATGACACCTGGACCATTAGCCCACCGTTGACTTGATCAACTATCAACCAAAACAAAGCAGAAGCACCAAGCTAGCACGTTCAAGATGCGCTGATCGAAAGCAATGCAATCAACACTCATGCTAACCATCTGGACAGTTGGACCCGCCAGTCACCCCGAATTGGCTCCTTTAAAAATTTGCGTAGAGGAAAATAACCTAACTCACTCAACTTACTGATGAAATTTTGCAGAAAAGAACCAAGTGCCCATCCCTATCTCCTTCAGAAAATTGCATAGTTTTTCCAGTCAATCATCTGGACAGTCGAACAACTCTTCATCTCGAAAATTGTGTAGTATTCATGAGCAGGACTTCCACTTCCCATCACTCAGGTGAGCTTAGAAATTGTGTAAATATGATTAGTATGTCCAGCCTCGGTGCATTTACCTACCAGTAGATCCTAGTAACAAACTGCCAGTTCCCTCTGGGAATTGTGTAGTTTCTACTTCCAGTGACTGAGAAGCCAACTAGCACTTCTAGATGCCAGTGATATGAGAAACCAACTAGCAGTTCCCTATGGGGATTGTATAGTTCTGGCTGCTAGTGACCCCAGTAGTAGAATGGCAGTTCCCTCTATGAATAGTGTAGTTCTGGCTGCCAGTCTCCTAAGTAGTTCCCCAAGAAAATTGTGCAATGCTTGCCAAGTGACCCATCATGCAGCCCGACTTGCTCCTCTAGAAAATTGAAAAAATATGGTTGTCCAAACCCTACTAACTGTTCATTTATAAAAATGTGCAGAGCATGCCTCCCTTGCCTTCCTATAGCTCAGACTATCCCTTCCAAAATTTGCGCAATTTTGCCTCCTAATCGAGCCAGACCTCACAGATAGTCACTGTCAACTTAGATTGCCCGTCTCCATCACTAAGTGACTCTTGCATAGTTTTCATCATCATTGCCCAGAGAGATCATCCCACTTCACAGCATTGTTGTCTCTCCTGGTCACTTGCATCTGAAATGATCATGTTTCATGGTAGACTAGAAGGTTTTTGGATTTGATTTCATCTCGTCATGAGCGACTTTAGGTAGTACACCAACAAACATGGCAAGATGAAAAACTGAATGAAAGAGAGCACATGTAGAAGGATAGGTTCACCAATGGATGAACGAATGAATGAAGCATGCAAAGTAGAAGAACACGACGAAAATGCACCTTCGTGAACAGATGAGCATGCCAAACCTTCCAGCATGCAAGCAAGGAACAACATGCTAGAGCTTCATCAAGCGAGCTAAGGACCATCAAGGACTCCGCAAACTTCACCATGAAGAGGTGAAGCATTGATACATCATGAAGAAATCCATTTCCCAACAACATTATAGCTTGACATGCACTCTAGCAGCAACAATGTTCCAACAGTGTCATGTCAAGTCATGTTGAGTCATGTCGCCCACATCTCCACTATGGGCTATGTTGTCAATGAATGTGAGGTAACGTGGAAGTCCAAGAGACCCACTTTTGAACAAAGAGTGATTTAAGTACAAAATTCATGGAAGTTGAACAGTCATGAGGCTAGTTGAACAGCCACAAGGGCCAGTCTCACCCTTGGCTATAAATACCCCCTCATTTGTACATAGAAGGAATTTTCACCTCAGCTCCTCCCATATAACCAAGAGAGTCTATAATATTGTATTTGAGGAGTAAGTAGTGGCTCCAACACCATGCTGACGGGGTTAGTGATGTATGGTGTAACAATGTGTCTTGGGACTTTCACTTAATTCAGAATCTAGTCAACAACCTAGCATGTTTTCACACATGTATTGTATCTATTGTAAGACTGATCTTTAACTCTTGTAATGCATGTTGGCTTAACCTGTGTTCTACATCTAAAAAATTTCATTTCTTGTAATGAATAATCTATTTATGGAAATTTGTTGCATATGTTGTTAATGTTATCCCATCCATGTCGACTGCTCTGCCGGACATTAGGCATACCTTTCACATGAACCTTGCTATAGGAACCATTGCACTCGTTTGGACTAATCTGTGAGTGTTGTACATGTTATCTTACCTTGTATGTTGTGATTACTGCATCCGAGTGGACTACTCCATTGGAAGTTGTCTATCTCCGTTTGTGTTGTGTGTTCCTACAAGAGTTGGGACTGATCACTTTCAACTGCAACTCATCTTCACCCTCTTCCCCTCACAGTGAAAGAAATATTGACACAAGTACAATTACACTCACCAGGCACATGAACCTCACTTCCAAAACACAAGGAAAACCACTCTCCTATGCTGACAAGAAAGATTTGAGGCAAATCCTTAATACAATGGCAACCGGGCCATCGAATCGGATGGGACTCCCACACCAAACGGTGTGAGGTCTAGTTGGGACTTCATACTAGGGCGATCCCCTGAATGTTGGCAAGTCCAACAGCATCAACATTACTGGCACTAGGTGGAGGGTTAGATGACAAGATGTGTCCTGTCATCCAATTTTGAACCTTTACATATCTTGCATGGAATCTTGCACTCTTGTCCCTCTGCGATTTTTTTCGAATCATGAAGATGTCTCCATCATGGGGGAGTTATTTGGTCTCTTTTCCACTGTCATGTATGATGGTGAAGCCGAAGTGGCCTAGCCTAAGTACTTACATGACTTTCTTTCCATGCTTCATGAGGAAGATGAGATTTCTGATGAATATGTTGGTTTGTTGCTTGCATATGCACTTCGTGAATCCCCATTTCGTAATTGATCATCTTACCGGCTGAAAGCATGCACTCATTTGAACACTTTTGTGATCTCATTGAAGATGCTTTCTATCATTTTGATCCCGATTATCTTGACCAGAAACTATTACAGCAATAGAAGGCTCTGCATGAATCGGTTATTGATTTTTGGTAGCACTTCCATGACTTAGAGTTTCAAGCTCTGAGGAGCTAGATGAAATTTTCCTATCTTTGGGACCATTCGAGTATTTCCTTAAGAAGTAATCTCGTCCCAAGAAGAAGCTTGAGATCAAGCCTCACTCAACATTCTTCACTGATGGAGCTACGCAATCTAATGTTGATGTGGTCACTGTCTCAACTGACTGTCTGCCAACCCTTCATCCAACAACTTCACCACTGTCAAGTGATGTTGAGGATCATGCTCACTCACTTGTTCATCTTTCACATCCTCCCAACATCACATCAATTAATTTTCACATAGATTTGGTCATGAGTCCTTCGAGTTCTCATGTGCATTCTGTTATACAACCTCCATCTTTGCACTGGGGTATTCCTCTGGATGATTTTTTCTTGTATTCGTCCATTCCATACTCTTCACTTGTTTTGAACGAGGAACAAGCCATTGACGGAGTTGGTGTTGCACAACCAACATGCGTTATCAATCGTGAAAAGTATGAGTGGGAGCATGAGCATCAACGCTCGGCAAAGGATGACTCCCTCCCATTCGATCCCCCTCCATTCTTTCCTAACATCTATGGTGAACCTGTCATTCATGATTTTGCATGTGTGTCTTCATCCATGGATGCACCAACTGTTGATCACTCGTAGGACTCGCCAGATGTTGGACCATCATACAACAACGGAGAGGACCAATCATACATTGAAAGTCCACTTGATACTTCATCTTCTCTTTCCAAAAATGCAGAGGGTGAACATCATTCCTTCTCATCTACCCCTTTGTGTGACTCATCAAACCATGAGGATGTCGACAAACATCCTAAATTTTCTAATCTTGGTTGTCATGATCTCTTCACCTCATCACCAAATCACAATGTTGATTCGCTCATTGTTAATCTGTCTAAGCCACTTGTCTAAGAAGATCCATCTGTCGACGAAGTTGAAACACCATAGACTGTCGACACACTTCAGCCCGAGCTGATGGTTACTTCAGGCCCTCTCTATCCTGAGGTTTCTTTCAATTCTAATAAGGAAATTATTCAAACACTCAAGGCTTATCATCACTCATCTTTATGCACTCAAGATAAATCTAACACTTATATTTTTCTTCCTCCACGTGAGCTACACAATTCCATCGCTCATGCATTATAGGAATCTTACACAACAAGAACACTTGTGTGACACAAGTGGTCTACCTCTATCATGTTTTCTTGCATATCACGGTCAAGGGAATGCATACACTCAACATTTGCATGCAGTGTAGCACAACACCATGGCAAGTCCATAGAGTGCATGACATGTGCTTTCACTCATTTTTGTGCTATCAATGCTTGTAAGTTTGGAGTGTCTCTATTTTCATTTTTGTATCTTTCACATTTGCTGGTTCACACAACTAGGTTACTCGTGGACCAAGCCTTCACCAACATGGTTCAACCAATGCGTTGGTGATTGCATTGGAAATATCACTTTACGTGACGAGGCCCATGCACCATTATTTTAGGAGTAGGAGTAGTGTTTGCTTTTAGCTTGCTTGCTTGCATGCTTGTTTGCTTTCTTGCTTTGCATTTTTTTTTGTTAGATTTCTTGTGTGTTTTCTTACTCACTTTTATTTTGGTTTTACTTCTTCTTCTACTTTTATTTACTCTATTCTTACTATTTTTGTTTACATTTGTTTCATTTTTTTGGTATATTAATATTTTTGTTTCTGGAAACAAGTGCTGCCAACTATTACGTTCTGGATTTTGAATAGAGTATGTGGCTGAAATTTGAATAGACTTGTGACATTGCAGCACTTGGCCAGTCTTGTGTCAGACTTCTCTTTGCTTGGTTGTAACCTTAGGATAATGAAGTCCTCACGAAAATTATGAACCATCTGAAAAGGAATTTTCAATCCAATTGCAAACCTGTGTCCACACTGGGAAACCCCATCCCTGTACTCAACCTTCTACTTTGTGTGTTTAAGCTCATCCAACTAGTAGAAATGGAGAAGGGGAAAATCTAAATGAGAAAACCTATGTCAGAGGTCTTACATGCTTCTCTAAAGGAACAACCTCTTCTTCTCCCAATAAGTCAGGATCCATCTTCTGCCCCAAAAATGAATAAGGGCCTATGCACAATTCTCTTGAAAAATACAAAGGCAAAGGAAGAGAAAGGCTTCCCGTGAAGAGAGGTGAAGCATGCAAATCCACTGGGTACTAACCAGGATCATTGGTAGTGGAGCAACGTGTGTGTTCTTGCGTGACTTAGCTGGGGTACTTTCTAGGCCTGCTGGAAGTGGACCAACACCAGATATGAAAACTTATGCTCTGAAAATCTTCAACTCGTGAGCTAAACTACCCTTCCTGGATTTGAAACACTGAGATCTAAGCGGAACGTTTTATTGTGTGCGATCAAGTTGGCAAAGCATGAATCATGTATGTCTAAGAGGTAAATGGGAAGCCAAAGTAACCCACATAGTGATTCAATACACCCTAAAAAACTAAGGCCTTGTGCTAGATATGGACAAAAGCAGAGAAGCTGGAGTTCTACCAATGTGTCACCAAGTGTTGTAGTGGCTACAACCTCCCTCCAAAATTTCAGCCTGCAAGAATTTTGGAGCCTTGCTTAAAGAGTTTCACTTGATGACTACACACACTCGAGTTCACTCTGTGAGGTTGTTTGAGTGTTTACATCTACCTTGCTTGTTCATTGCATTCAAGTATCTGCATGTTGATGTCTAAGTCATCCTTGCAACCATGTTCTAGTTATGCTCAAAGTCTTCACTTCATATGTGTTTGTTGTGTTTGCTATGAAAGAATTTGTCGCACTCACACACGGAGTCACATTCACTGTTGCGCAAGTTTCATCTCAATCATGAACAGTTAATAACGAGTGTCGCGCTTGTCACTTACACTGTCAGTCAGTCATGTTGAACATGTGTGTCTGGATGGTTTCGGTCGTGTCATCTTCAACTCATGTGAGTGTGTGTTTGTATGATCACTTACGCATCTTTCAATTGTTCACACACTTAATCATTTTGTTGAGGTTCTGAAAAAACAAACTCCACTCTGACACCCAGACCATCACCCCATCCCTGACTCGATCGACTGTCAACTAGTATAGTGCAGAAGCACCAAGCTAGCGTGTTCAAGTTGCACTACTCGTAAGAAATGAAATTAACTCTCATGTTGGCAACCTAGGCAGTTCGACCCGACAGTCACCCTGGACTAGCTCCCTTCAAAATTTATGCAGAGGCCACTAATGTCACTCGCTCAACTGATTGAGGAAATTATGAAGACAGGCTAGATAGACACCAAGTTCCCATCGGTGTCTCCAAAAAATTGCGTAGTTTTCCCAGTCAGTCATCTAGATAGTTGACTGGCTGTTCATCTCAGAAATTGCGTATAATTCATGAGAAGGCCTTCCACTACCCATCAATTAGCTCAGCTTAGAAATTGCACATAGATGATCAGCAGGTCAGCCACCGAGCCTCGGTTCATTTCCCCACTAATAGATCCTCATAGTAGACTACCAATTTCCTCTGGGAATTGTGTAGTTTGTGCTTCCATTAACTGAGCATCCATCTGGCAGTTTCCTCTTGGAATTGTACAGTTCTCACTACTAGTGATCCCAACAGCCAACTGACAATTTCCTATGGGTATTGTGCAGTTATGGCTATTAGTGACATCAGCAACAGACTGGCAGTTCCCTCTATAAATTGTGCAATTCTCACTACCAGTCTCCGAAGACGTTCCGCAAGGAAACTGCATAATCCCTGCCAAGTGATCCATCATGCAACCCGACCCACTCCTCTATAAAATTGTGTGAATCTGGTTGTCCAGACCTCGTTGACTGTTCGTTTCAAAAAATGCACAGAGTATGCCTGCCTTGCCTTCTTGCAGCCTAGACTATCCCTCCCAAAATTTGTGCAATTTGTCCTCCCAGCTGAGCCAGACCTTGAAGACAGCCACTGTTGACTTAGATTTCCCAACTCCATCACTAAGTAACTCTTGCACAGTTTTCATCAACAGTGCCCAGAGCCATCATCCCGCTTCACAACCTTGCTATCTCTCCTAGTCATGTGTATTCGAAATGATCATGTGTCATGATACACTACGAGGTTTTTGGATTTGATGTTATTTTGTCATTGGCGACTATAGCTATAGGTACACCAACAAACATGGCATCATGACGAACGGCATGAACAAATGGAGAACATGCAAAAGGACAGGTTCACCAACAAATGAATGAATGAAGCATGTGAAGTGGATGAACGCAACGAACATGCACTTTCATAAACAGATGAACCTATCAAACCTTCGAGCATGAAAGCAAGGAACAACATGCTACAGCTTCATCAAGTGAACTAAGAAACATCAAGGACTCTCCACACTTCACTGGCATGAGGAGGTGAAGCTATGATACATCATCAACACATCCATCATGCAACAACACTGTAGCTTGAAATGCACTCTAGTAGCAGCAATGTACGTTGTCATGTCAAGTCACGTCGAGTCATGTCACCCACATCTCCACTATGGGCTATGTTGTCAATAAATGTGATGTAACGTGGAAGTCCAAGAGACCCACTTATGAAAAAAGAGTCGTGTAAGTGAAAAAGTCATGGAATTCAAATAGTCATGCACATAGCTGAACAGCGACAAGGGTCAGTTTCACCCTTGGATATAAATACCCCATCATTTGTACATAGAAGGAGTTTTCACCTCAACTCCTCCCACATAGCCAAGAGATTCTATAATATTTTCTTTGAGGAGTAAGTATTGGCTCCAACGCCCCACTAACGGGGTTAGTGATGTATGGTGTAACAATGTCTCTTGGGACTTTCGATTCACATCCTGTCAATAGGCCAGCACGTTTTCACACATGTATTGTATATGTTTTTAAGACTGATCTTTCACACTTGTAATGCATGTTTCTTTAACCTATGTTCTACGATTGAACTGCTTCATTTGTTTTATTAGATAATCTATTAATCAAAATGTGTTGTATATGTCCTTAATGTTGTCCTGTCCATGTCAACTGCTCTGTCGGACATTAGAGAGGCCTTTCACATGAACATTGTTGTAACAACCATTGCACTCATTTGGACTGATCTGTGAGTGTTGTACATGTTATCTTACCTTGTATGTTATGACTTCCGTATTTGAGTGGACTTCTCCACCAGAAGCTGTGTATGTCCTTTTGTGTTCTATGTTCCTAGTCAAGTTCGGACTAATTCCTTTCAACCTGGAACTCACCTTCACCCTCTTCCGCTCATAGGGAAAGAACCATTGACACAAGTACACTTACACTCACCAGGCATGCGAACCTTACTTCCCGAAGACAAAGTAGACCACTCCCCTGTGCTGACAACCAAGAGTTGAGGCAAATCCTTAAGACAATGGCAACCGGGCCATCTTACCAGATGGGACTCCCACACCAAACAATGTGAGGTCTAGTTGGGACTTCATACTAGGGTGATCCCCTGAATGTTGTCAGGCCCAACACAATAAATAGTTCCTTCGATACTCGATGGACAATATCTGCAAAATATCTATGCGCTAGACATGTTTTGTTGAATTTGAAGGGTGGAGCCTTATGGCAAGATTCCCCTTCCCAAGTGAGTAGAATCGAGAGGTGATCTGAGGCAATAGAAGGAATGAATGAAGAGTTAATATCCACCAGAACCACAACGAGGTGTTATTTCACCAAAAACTTGTTCAGGCACTTTAAAATTCATTCAATCCCAGACCGACTATTGTTTTAGGTGGGAACAATCTTAGGTGGGGTGATATCATGTAGTAACAAAATGTTAAAAAAAGAGGTGAAATGAGACTCATGATTTTCAGACTTGGCCTTATCACCCAAAACCTCATTGCTATCAAGTGTTAAATTTAGGTCCCTAGCCACAATGAGGGACGTAAAATCCAACAACTCAATGTGTGAGACCTGACCCTAATAAGATCTCTTGCTTGTATATGGTGCGTACATATTGATGATGCTGAGTTGATAGAAGGATACTTGCAAGTGTAAAAAAATACAAAAACTTGAGACTTGAGGGTTTCTAGGCCATTGCTTAACCTCTGAAGGGACCATAAGAATTAGTGGTACAAATAGGCTAGACTGGACATACTGTAAGTAGGATTTCCCATGAAATGTCCTTAGGAATAATATTTTATTGAAGAATAATAACATCTGGTTTATGTTAGAGAATGAGACCTCTCAGAGAGCCAAATTTAGTTCCCACCCCTAACCCCCTTATGTTAAGGGACATGATGATCATGGGGAAACCATTGAATCAGTCTTGTCTACTTTAAGGACCCAAGTATCATATGTTTCTGGAGTTGATAATTCAGCAAGCACAATATCGTCCACAGGAAAATTCGAGGTCATATAAGAAGCAAGAGTTTTGTATTTAGTGGGTTTCTTTTTCTGGAGGATCAAGGCTTTTTTGGGTGTTATGATAGAAGGGGAGTGGCCTTCTCCTGGCTCCTCCCTTAAGTGGAAGAATGAATTTCTGATGGTGAGAGGATCCATGTCAAAAGAATTAGAGTAGGAAAGAGTGTCTAGATCTCAATTCGATGAGATGGGACTGTCATTAGAAGCAGATACAAACTGAAAAGAAAATATGGGGGGAACGAAAGGCACGAAAGGAGAATGCTACAAAGATGAAGTAGGGGTATCCAAGTCCACAAGATGGAGGAAGATGTACACTAGTGTTAGGGGGAGGGAGAGGAGTATCCATACCTAGAGATATAACACCCAGACGAATGTCACTAAGGGGGTCATTAGAGGGAAACAAATGAGGGGTGACAAAATCAGGGGTTGAATAGATACCAAAGGGAGGATCATAGTTACCTAGAACCTTTTACAGAATTGTGGGAAATTGAAAAGCATCCAAATGATCACAAGCATATGCTAAAAGAGAATGAGAATGACCCCACAAAGATATTTATCGACAAGATTGGTGGCGAGTTGGATAGGTCGCTAGCAGGTGACTTGATGAATGACAAACCAAAAACCTATATGGGATCCCCCAATAGTCGATGCTCAATATTTGGGTGAAGGAACCCCATAATAATTCTAGCATAGATAATAGACCACTTCCACAAGTGTCTTCGTTGAGCACCTAAGCAATTTTCTTATACAATTGTCCAATACTCCCCTCATCCCAAAAATAGAAAGTGTTGATGGAATTGATAATATTAGAGATTGTCGAGTGGTACCATAGCTCATGAGGGAGTCCCAAGAATTTTTCCCAAATAATAGTATGACTAGGGGATTCCTTGAGAGGGTTAAAACCACCCTGCCATTTCTGTAAAATTAATTAACCCCTTCCTTTCACCCAAGGCAAGCCTAAAATGAGTTCAACGTCTTCCTGATTGAGAAAAACTGAAGAAAACCTAGCCATTCTACATCATACTGATACTTTGGTGGTAACTTAGCTTAGGGATCCAAAACCTCGACATCCATTGTTTAATCTGGTCCCCTGCCATATGAGTGTATTGCCAGTGCCCAAAAGGAACATGTAACTTAAAATGTTCAATGTTATCCCAGAAGGACTGGGTTCTTTGAGTTAAATTATTCGGTGTATCATTCAAATTCAAGGCTTTTATAACTCTTATGACTACCTTTCTTGTTAGAGTAAACTGGGATGCAATCAGTTACGGGAACATCTATAAAGTCACTTGAATGTGTCTCAGTCCCATTTCCTTGTCAATGATCGCATTGTCGGTTAATCTGAGCCCGATTTTCCACTTGGATCATGATAGCGATGAGAGACTAGGGATCAGGAGAGGAGTTTAGTTGCATGATGAACAAGCATTGATGCACAAAAATTATAGCGACAAATGCAATGAGGTAGGTAGCTAGCTTGACAACAACCAAGATGTTATAAAGTCGAAGTTTACACCATAGATTGAAAGCCAAAATCTCAACGGAGAAAGGGAGAGTGTGAAATGCAAAGTGAACTTATGTCACCCCTCCAGGTCTTGGCAAGAGTGGAAGAGAAAGACGACTGATAAGAACACATATATCCTGATATTGTATGATGTGGTCCAACCTAGGCCACCTCTCATAAATGGTCCCGTCTTGTAATTGAAAACTCCTAAATGCATTAAATTCTCACCAAAATTCACATACCAATAAATGGATTCCAAATTGAAAATTAGAAGCACGCTTAAACCAAACCCACTGAGAGCAATGAAAAAAAGGAAAACCACGACTGTCTAAGGTGAACCCAAATCTCAAGGGATGAACTCCCAAGATAGATGTCCACACAACACGTGCGAGAATAACATCTGAATATATCCAAAAGTCAACAATTGCGACAATGATACTAAGTAATCCTTACTAAAGCTTGCTCCCTTGATAATTAAGCCCCCCTATACAGGACGTAATGACAAGCTCTCAGTATTAAATAGAGATTAATAACCTCTTCTGGAAGCCCTAAATTCTCACTTCCTTAGTGCTGAAAAATAGATCACGTTGAATACAAGAGAAAAAGAAGGATGACAATCAACATTAGGTAAGTTATGAATAGATATCTATGTGTGTTTGGAGCTTCTATCAGCTCTATCCATCTCTGGCTCCTATATAATTAATTCCCACCATTTTAATTCGGCTTCTAATACCCACTCAATTGATTAAAAATAACTAGGCCAAAATTAGTAACCTGATCAGTGGAAACCTCTATGTCACGCTGGATGGTTCGAGCTGCACCGAAAGCCCAACCAAAACATCTTGTTCTATAAACCTTCATATTACCAAAATGAGATTAGCTTGTACTCAGTAAGCCTATCAATCAGTCAAATTCCTCAGGTTAGAATCCTCCATATTGATAGTAAGTTCTCAGTGAATCTTTATGTATATTTGGAGCTCCTAATAGCTCCATCCATCTCTAGATCCTAATCAGTTGAAACCTCTATGTCTTGCCAGATGGTTCAAGCTCCAAACTTCATGTTTTTTAAACCTCTATAACACCAAACTAAGATAGCTTCATACTCAATAGGCTTGTGAGTTATTCAATATCCTCGGTTCAGAAGCCTCCATGTCCATGTCCTTCCACACCATAACTGCTTTGTCTTCCGTGGAAGCTCCACTTCAAAATCCATATGCACTGGGAGAACAATGGGTTTTCATTGACTTGCCATAACCTTCAGCCATAGAAAATATTGACCTGAAGCACATGAAATTATAGGCAAGGACAAAGCCAATGGGAAAATGGAATTACAGTAGAGGACGAAGCTAACCGGAACAATGATAGAGATGATGATGGAAAAACAATAGTGATGTTTTCACTTGTCAATTTTTTACTTGATAAGAAACTGAAAATGAAGAGATGGGATCGATTGCGATGAACATTGCTTTCCCAACCCAACCAGACAATGAAAACAACTTTGGTGTAAAAATAAGAAAAATTCTTTATGACACCAAGTGTCATAATAGTATGCACATCAATTATTATTATTATCCAATTTTAAGGTCAAGACCAAGCCAAACACCAAATTGGTGTATGAGACCCCCTTGTTTGTGGGACAAGGGACTCACCTATGCGCAATGATTTGACTGCTAAGTTTACGAAGGAGTACGTACTCTACCTCCCTCTGGTTTTGAACCCATGACCAATGAGGAGGAAACACATGTTCTTAACCATTAGGCCCACTCAATATTTATGAAAAATAGTACACACATAAAATCTAAATATTTATGAAAATTTCATTATATATATATTCCACCAAATCTCATAATAGTACACATATAAAATCTCAATATTTCTAAAAAATAATAATCATAAAATCTCAATATTTATGAAAATTTCACTTGTAAGTAATTGAGTCAAACTCATGTTTCACTTTTAATTAATGTGTAACTTTTGAAAACAATTTACAAAGTTAATTTTAACAATCACATTTTATATCTGAATTCATGCTCATGTGATCCATATTAAGAATGTCCAGAATTTTTCCGTAAAAATCACATTAGAAAAAATTTGTCGATGCTTTTCAAACCATCTAGTTTGGTTCATCGTTAGGACGAGATGACGAACCAAATGATGGCATGAAGTTAAATAGATTAAGAAAACCATCTAGTGTTGTTCAGCGTCAAGGAAAGATGAAGAACTCATCTTGGCATCAAGTTAAATAGATTATTTTTTTTGTTTAATCGTTATAATATAATAGTTAGTTTGATTAAGGAAATATTATTTATTAAAATTATTTTAATATAAAGAAATAGATGTTAATATTGAATTAGCCAAAAGTAAAATTCTAATTTTTTTCCCCAAGGAAAATTTGTAATTTTATTAGTGAAAACAAAATTACATATTACAAATGTTTGAAATCATTTCATCATCTAGTCAACGACTGATGATCATGAGTTTGTAATTTTATTTTTTCCATCTTTCGCCATTCTCCTTGAGATGGTGTGGAGGATACAATGGTGAGCTACTATCCTTCTTCTATTCTTGAAGTTTCCTTGTCTGAATCAGAATTTTCTGAGGCATGAGGATGTTTGAAACTGCTAGTATCATTTGCTTCAGGGATCCTTGCTAGTTGTGTTAAAGTGCCCTGTAGTTCAGTTTGTCCTTTTATTGTCTCATCCTTTCCTTCCTTTTCTTGGTATTCTGAGCTTGAATGGGATCCTTTTCATTATCCTCTTACTCATCTGACTCATTTGGGAGAAATTTCCATCCTTTGGGCTACTTTCTTGACTTCTTGTTTCTTTGTGATAACTTCTTGGCTTAAGGGCCGGTGTTTTGTAGATGTCCAGTTTTTCTGCATGTTCTGCATCTAAAGGATGTGTTCTCGAAATGTAGGAACTGAATCTATTTTTTCTTCTTTTGTATCAATTGTATGCAATCTAGAAGGCCTATACTAAGGCCCACTTCTACACATATTCAATAAAAAGTATAGATTTGTTCGTCCAGTCTTTGTGTGTCTGTCTTTATATATTGTCCTTAAATATTCTCAGTGCCTTCTAGCATTGACTCATGCCAAAAGTGTAGGGGAAGGTTTTGAAGTCTAACCCACATCGGAATTTTTGATACAATCATGGTTCTTTAATCAAATTTTGGGAACCATGGGGTAATGAAACATCCTTTTGATCCCAATAAACCATGGGCCTTCCTAAATTACTATTTCTTGAACATCCAATGATACAAAATTTACGATGAAGAAAGCTTTGGAGCAAAGGTGAATTTCATAGTTTATTGTCCAATTTGTGAATATTCAATGGAAAATATGCACTAGATTTTGCTAGACACTGTTAAATCTACAGTTGATGGCGTGGGTTGAAAAGGCTGTGTAGAGATCATTTGTTTCTAGAATCTCTATGACCAATTCTAGGACACAATTCACTTGTTCTACTATGTAGGGGCTAGGAGTGTTGAGTGTTTGTTTTGTCTTTGTTGTAGTTGTTGGTTCCCCTTATAGAATGTTTTTGTAGGAGAGATCACTCTTGTTCTATTCTTGGTTTGTTAATGTAACCTTTCGTAAACTAGATCCAATAATCCCAATTGTTGTTTGTGACTTACTTGATCCCGTTGTTGTGCCCCTCAGTCGTAGATTTAAGATGATGGTGGTGATCAAATGAATGCTGTATTCTTGTAGACATAGCTCATCCTATAGATATCTACCATTATAGATCAAGTTTTGTAGATGCAATGGGTAGCCCCTCTTTTTCACGATGTTCTACTTCAATTGAAAAACCATATCAGATTTTTGTACCGAGACTATTGTTGATTTTCTAGCATGGGACTTTATGAATATTTGTATAGTGTTATGTTCTTTTAGTTTTCCTTGTTCTATCACTACTACTCACACTCATACTCTGAAACCTGAAATTGAACAATATATGAATCAAAATCAATTGCATGAAAACACATTGCAGGAGCTAGAAGAACATGTACTTTCTACTATGACATCACAGACACCAGTGCCATAGGAAAAATGCATAAAATACCAAGGGAGGACGTTTCCCCTTCAGTCTCATAATTTCACAAGAAATAATTCCAAATATATAAAAAGAGGCAGAAATCCAATCCAGTAGAAGAGTTTTCACAGGAAGAGAATGTTCAGTCTACAATAGTTTTGACAGGTCCTTATATTACTACTATCCCTCGACTTGACAATATTTTCATAACATCACCATCATCTTCAGCTTCTCAAGAACCACTGGAAACATCTCAATAAGGAGAATTGGTCCATGATCAATTTGAACCAAGTATATTTGCTAGGTATAAGGAAAAAAAGGAGAAAAATGAACTACTGGAAGCAACAACCTATTCTCAATTCTGGAAATAGACAACTTCATCACAATATAGACTTCTCTCTACTTTTGACACCAAGGAAGGGAAAATGCAGATAGCTTTCCTTGAAGCTCAAGTTCCTTTTTGTAAAAGTACACATGAATACAAGAAGTCTATCTTTTATTTTAACTTTTATCAAATCCATCCCATTCATCACATGGGTTTGCATAAGCAAACAAATGAAATGTTGTATTCTACCCTGAGAAACTCAGCAATGGTAGCATCCAAACCTCAAGATTCAGTCAACAATATTCAGTCTCAATTAAAATTAGATAAAATATCTTATTTAGGTAAAAACACCAAGATAAAGTCTTTAGAGGATTTAATGATTACACTAGGATATGATCCCAGTAATGTAAAAGCTGCTTAGGAGATCATTAAAAGAAAAAATGTTGACATTTCAGCCCTAAAGAAACAACTCAAACTTCCATCAACTCAAAGTCCACAAACAAAGGAAGTTGGTCAACTAGAGAAGGAGAAATAAGATATGTTTAAAATTATTATTGAACATAATGGATATATTAAACAAATGGAGAATGAAATAGAAAAGTTGCTAAAAGAGAAAGAGAAGTCAACTAAATTATCAGTCATTCCTCTCACACCAGTTCCAGTTGCAGGTACATCAAAAACATGGGATTCTACTTGAGTAGCTACTACAGTCGAGAAACAGTCTACATACACATCAGGAGAATTAATCAAAGCTATGGAAGACTTTTCTATGAGAGGGCAGGAGATTTAAAAGTTGAAAGCTCAACTTAAAAACGTCCCAGAGCTGAAATTAAAAATTGATAATATGTATGTGTTAGAGCTTCCAAAGACTCTCATATTAAGTCAGAGAATTGAAGTTTTAGACAATGAATCTGTCATGGCATAGACAATTGCACAGGAAAATGAGAACTTCTGGGCAGAAATTAATGAAGTTATGATTGAAATTTGACCTTCCATTGAAATTATTTTTGACCAGGAGGAATTTGTGAATAAGTAAAAAGAGGTCATCAAAGGGATAAAGGAAAGCACGAGTCAAAAGCCAGGGGAATCTACTACCTTAATAAGAACCTTGAATTCAAAGGAAAAAGAAGAACATGAAGAATATGAGATTACAAACAAAACTGAGACAATACTTGAGGTAAGAATATTTCTTACAAAAAGGAATGTAATCTTACTATTAGAGAATAAATGTCATACTTCAGAGTCTAGCATTCAAAAATTCCACAAGAAGTCCAACATACTGCACCAAAAGCGGCTTCCAGGTTTACAGGGAATTGGAGATAAATTAGTTCAGCTAGATGATTATCAACAAAAGCTATATTCCATAGCAATAGATAAATCTAAATTTTCCAACATAAAGGGAGCTATTACACGTAAAGTTTTCATGGAAAGTTTGAAGTTCGACTTACTTATCAAACAAAAAATAAAACATTTGTTTATAGTCAAGCCTACTTTCTAGAAATATAATGAGGTGGATGAAACCTATAGAAAGTTAATCAAATTCTCCACTAGAGATGAAGGCAGGTGAGATAAAATATGTCAAATTCTTGAGTAAATAGGTATTCATATTTAGCAACAAAGCAAAAATTCTTTTAAGTCGAGTCATCACTAGAGTCCTCGAAGTCAATTCCAGAGAGATTCAATAGTTTTAGTTTTTCTATATTTCGTACTATTTTTGTAAACAATTTTTTAGGATATTTTGTAGAAACATATTGATATTTTAAATCAACATATTTTGATAAATTTGTATAAATACTTCATATTTCGAAGTACAAAAGGTTCGAGCCTGTATGAAGAGACGAAATCTTTGATGTAAGGATGTGCATGTAATGAAGTGATCATTTCCATTAATATAGAAAGCTTGTTCCATGATTCTTGGGTCACACAATTCGTGAAGTTTCCTCTCTTATAAAATGATCATTTTTCCAGTTTTCCATATGTTCTTTCTGTTTCTATTGTTTAAAGAAGATTAAGGGTTGAATTTTTTTAAATACACTCTGCTCTTCCTTATAAACAATATCTATGTTTTCACTCTAATATTAAATATAAAATTCATCCTAGTATTCACTATGTTTAATTGAATCTAAATCTTTTCATCCCATTCATTCCATAAATGCTCTAAAGATGTAAAAGCTTACCTACCTTGCCCTATTACATCTGTTTTGACATTCTTGTATTTGATCAACCTAAGATTTATGACACCATTTCCCAATGGATTTTCCTCGCAGTTTCAACCAAGCCTATGAAAAAACCAAACTCATAACTCAATAATTGGCCTAATATCTCAAGACAACAATTCTAAATCATATAGAGAGACCCCTCCTTAAGTTGGAAGGGATAGATCCCAACATCCAAGGTGGTTTTGTGGTTACCTCTGGGTTTGTCTGACACCCTTGGGAATTTGCAATGTCAAAGCATTCTGGCAACCATATTGGGGACTTTACACAATCTGATATAAATTGAATTTTTCCTTGGTAAAAAATTATTTCAGAGCTTAAAGGCTATTTCAAGTGTGTGGATGTGAAATAGATGTTATTAAGGGTGTTTTCCACCTAAATTTTGTACATATTTCTATTTGTAAATAATCTATTACAGGTTTAGCTCCTAGAAAGATATACACTAGAGCTCATCCAAATCCTAAACCACCAAAAGTTGTAGATAATCCTCAAAATCTTATCAGAAAGAGGAGTCTTAGTGGGAGCCAAGAAAGCAATAATCCACTACACAGAGTTAATTCTCTCTTTGAAAGTTTTTTAACTGTTGAGTATATTGAATTTGACTTACCTTTTGAGCATAGCCTTTTTCATACTAAGTCAGACACTTTTGTACCTAAGATAGTTTTTGATGAACGTATTTTGAAACCTTATATCTCAAAGCAAACCTATTGATCTAGACTCTGATGAAGATGTTGTAAAATAGTTTAATAAGACTGAAGTTTTGGTGACCGAACTAGATAAGGCTATGCACAAAGTTGTTATTCATCAACAGCCTAATTCTTTGTCTTCTTCCTCTACAGTTATTCCTCCTATTAGTACTTCTCCTCTAGTATTTCCCCCTATTAGCATTGTACCCATTTCATCTACTATCCCTACCACCACTACATCGACTCAACAAAGTACAACCCCTCCCCCTTTAATACCCTCCTTATCCATACCTATTATAGTTTTATCATCTTCTCATTCTCATGGCAACTCGTTATGCCCCCCTGGTCGTACTTGGAAAACTAAATGCCATGCCACAAGATTATCAGATCTAAATACTTCAATTTGATGGCATATGGCCAATCACTACTCAACAACATATAGACAAAATCAATGAATATTTAGATTTGCAAGAAATTGATGATGATGATGTGAAGATGAGACTATTTTCCCAAAGTCTCACAAGAGAAGTTAAGAAATCGTTTAAGGCATTGTGAGCTACCTCTATCCCAAATCTGACATAATTTAACCAAAGATTCCTCAAAATATGCGAAGTAAAGAAGAATCCTCTCCAAATATTAGCTGAATATGAGAGTATAAAGGGAGCCCCTAGTGAAATAGTCCAAGACTATTGCACTAGATTCAATAATATTTCCAATTCTATCCCAACTGCAATACAACTCCCACCAGGACTAGCTCTGATCAAATTTCTAGATGGTTTTGATCTAGACATGTCTTACCAATTGAGGGAGAGAAATCCTGCTATCCTTGAAGAGATGCATAGGAATGCAGTCAGTGTGGAGGAAAACTTGTTGGCAAACAGAGCTAGGTTAAAGATTGAGAGGAGAGCCACTATTAAAGAAGAACTTACTTCTTCTTCATCATGTGCTAAGTTGGATACATTAGTTAAAACCATAGAAAGAATGATGGAAAGGATAAGTTTAACTAACAGGGCTCCTCCAAGGGAAAATAAAGGTGGTCCTCGAATTATAAATCCTAATTTTAGGAAAAATTGGCCTCAAATTAAACAGAGAGAATAGGGACACCAAATTGATCAACAACAAGTTAGACCTCCTTTCCAAGAGAATTATGCAAATGAAGAAGATGAGGTACCAAAGGATCTTGAAGAAAATCAAATAAACTTATTTAAGGAAAGTCAAATTGACCACATTTTCTTAACTAAAGAGGAGAAAGATCTATTCGTGCTATCACAACCAGAAGTCATCCCTTCAGATTCAGATGATTATTAAGAAGGATACCAAAATGCTATCATGGAGGTGCACAAACAATACAATTTTAGGAGTAAAAAGGTTGTTGAAAATCCTTCCAAGAAGATTCAGAGTGACACCCCTTCTACTAACCAGCCAAAGGATGATTCTCAAAAGGAGACTTCTAAAAGATAGGGTGTAAATATAAAATAAATAGATAAACCTCATACATATTTCAATATTGAAAATGAGTTACCCAAGGTAATAATTTCTATTCCTATGACTGAATTAACTAACAGAAATGCATCTAGATCTCATGTTCTGAAGGCTATGAACATAGGGTATGGGATGGACACAGTCAACTTAATTGATGACTAACTTGAGTTATTGTTTAGGCCTGAAGTGAAGGGAACTCTTAGGATGGTAGTGTGCCACCTATCTATATCAGTTTGAACATTCGTGATGAAATTCTACACAATGCTATGCTTGATTATGGTGCTTCGAACAATCTTATGCCTAGAGCCATCATGGAGAAGCTAGGATTATACATAACAAGACCCTACAAAGATTTATATTATTTTGATTCGAGAAAATTGAGATGCTTAGGTCTCATCAAATAGTTATGTGTTACTCTGGACATGACCTATTCTACCATTCCCGTTTTTGGTCAGCATAGAAGGTTATGCAGGGAAACATTAATGAAATATATGGTGAGAAGCCAAGACAAACTAAATACTTACCCCATGTATCATGTGCATTCAAATATGGACTCCTTTATTTTGTATAATGATGAATGTGTAGATGAGGATGTGTCACACTTGGAAGCTGAATTGACCAAGACAGAGGAGATAAAATTAGACACTGGGAAACAAGATGAAGAGGGAGAAGCCCTTTGGAAAATTGATTTTGATGGGGTTGTGAAAAAGGAAGGAGAAAGGGCAGGTGTTTGGATCTCAAACTCACAAACAAGTATAGCAAAGGGACATTCTTCGAAGCTTAACTTCCAATGTACAAATAATATAGTTGAATATGAGGCACTGCTTTTAGGACTGAAAATTTTGAAGAGGTTGGGAGCTAAAAGGATTTTAGTACATGGGGATTCTGAACTCATCATTAACCAAATTAAAGGTGACTACACAACTAAACACCCTAGACTAAGGGCTTACGGAAATGCAGAAGGCCAACTTGTACTCATGTAGGCCTACTCATGTAGGCTTGACGAAAATATGGGTTTCCAACTTGTAAATTCAATATCTTATTAATGAATAGGAGTTAGAAGGTTATTAGATACTCAATGAAAAGGGCTTGAAGTCCTCTACACTCTTGTGTTATTGACTTCTTGAGTTGGTGATACCTTTGACATCAATAACAAGTATTTTTCCAACATAAGGAATATGGTTTTAGTGGCCCATGGTATTAGATGTTGTGCATTACGTTTGATGAAGCTTTTTAAAATCTTGGGGGTTCTCCATTGTAATGGGCCTAAGTTGAGCAAAGGGTTCACTTGGCTAGGCTAATGTTGGTTGGCTTGGCACGGATGCTTTTAAGCCATGAGGCGTTATAGATGTATTATTTGTAGTTGGTTTTCCCACAAGCATTTCCTAACTAAAATATGGTCTTCATGTCCATTGTATTAGTTTTGTGATGTGTTTATCGTGTATTTATTTCTCTCATTTTTACTAAAAGTGGCATCAAATCTAAGCAATTGTGGCTTATGGAAGGAGGTGGTGATTGCAATTGCCAACACATGTATGTTAAGGTTGAAGCTAACATAGATAATCCCTAACTGGGATTTGAACTACATATGTGAAGATCGAGAAGACATAGAGGTCCAACAAGGTCAAATGCAACCACACAAGCAAAATTTGGTGAGAAAAACTAGTGTGAGCAAATGTGTAGATGTGAAACAATGACAAAATGGTTCTCAGAAAACAATTAAAAAAAATAAAAATTACTTGGAGGTGAAATTTGTAAATTACGTACACGTGGGCATACAACTATAAGATGTAGTTAGGCTTCCATACCCCTACCAATAAAATCTCAAATAGACCTAAGTGACTAGGGAAACGAGCATGCATATTTCACTTCTCAAATTGAGAGGGGGGAATGTTAGTGTAAATTTGAGTCCATGAAAAATTCAAAGTTGGTAGCTCCACGTACATCATTCTGGTGGCCTGTGGTATTAAAGACCATGGATTACATGTGATGAAACCTTTTAAAATTTAAGGGATTCTCCATTGTAATGGGTTTGAGATGAGGAAAAGGCTCACTTGGCTAAGCCAAGGAGTTGGCCGGCTTGGCTACTTTTAAGTCAAGGCATTTATGCATTTAAACCATGAAGAATAGTAGATCTATTATTTTCTGCTACTTTTCTCACAAGGGTTTCTAAGGTAAAATATGGTATTCGAGTCCATGTATTATTGTTGTGATGTATTTATCATGTATCTATTTCTCTGTTTTCTACTAATAAAATTAATATGTAGTAATAACCCTATAGAAATCTATGACAAGGACTTGTGCTGATCCATAACATGTGTGTAGTGATTTACATCATAGATCTATAGTTCTTTTTGCAACAACAATCCTACTCATACCAAGGATCTCCAGCAACTCCAACTTGATTGATTATTTAACATAAATAAACACAAAGTAAACAAATCTTCAATATACAATTTAATCAAAATGTGATAGGAAACTATAAAATCTATGGAAAAAAACACCTTCAACCTTGAACTCATGAATTGAGCATAAATAGCGTGAAAATACAAGAGTAAAAAATAATGTTCATCACATATCGCACACTAAACACACTAAACATCATATACAACAAAGCTCAAAGAAATGTCACACTCTAAAACTAAAAACACACTACTTCTAAATAATACTACCATAATTGTCAATGGAAGAAATTCTATACTAATTATCAATAAACTTTTTAAAATCGCTATCGCTATTGACCTTATCTCTAAAAAAATATAACCATGTGAAATGGCTAAGGCCAAGGATTCCTTCTAAATCCAAGATGTTAGCCAACTTAAACCATATGCATTTCTTTAACACCATCATTAAACTTTTCATTATCCGTCACCAAGTTAGTGTTTCAAAAACTAATAATTCTAATTAGAAGCAAGGAATTCTAAATTAGTCCATGACTAGAAATAAAATAACAAATTCTAATTTGTGAAATGGACTTTGTATGCAACACAACAATCGGCACATACACAGTGACACGCATTGTACAAGACCAAAATAAAAGAAACCTCTCTCAGAAAATTTGATTTCTTTCTTATACGAGTTAATGGGAGAATTAGTCGACCTCCTACATCTTGCTCTCCTCCTGAACAGAGGTGTCCTTGTCTTCCGAACGTGGCAAGTCTGCATCTAGCTCATCATTGGCATCGTCCTCGATGCTAACACCAAGCTTTAGCGTCCTGTGAATTCTGACAACGAATGTGTTTGGCTCCTCCAGACTAAATCCGAAGGTAAGCATAGTAGTTCCATACAAGAGAATCACCAAATCATTTAAAATTACACTGAGATTAGGGTGTATGGATGCGAATTGCCTCCATATGAATTGCATAAATTTGTTCCTATAAGAATTTTTGCATTAGAGTATATTTGGAAAATGATAAATATGGATGATCTCCACTTTGTGGTAGCCAAAAGGAAATATCAATTCAAAATCAAACCATAGGTTGAGCCTTTCATTTGTAATACCAGGACAACAACAAAAGAAACAGATCTTATGCTCAAATGGATGAAATTTAAACTCAGTTTCACTTGGTCATATGATCCTTTAGGAAAAATATAAATGATGAGAGTAGAGCATAAAACTACTCCTCACACTCATACTAGAAGACCTAAAATTGAGCAATATATGAATCAAAATCAATTGTATGAAGACACATTGCAAGAGCCAGAAGAACATGTACTTTCTACTATGACATCACAGACACCAGTGCCATAAGAAAAACATATAAAAGACCAAGGGAGGATGTTTCCCCTTCAGTCTCAGAAATTCATGGGAAATAATTCTAAATATATAAAAAGAGGCAAAAAACCAATCGAGTAGAAGAGTTTTCACAGGAAGAAAATGTTTAGTCTACAATAGTTTTGATAGGTTCTTATACTTCTACAATTCCTCGACTGGATGACATTTTCATAGGGTGACCCTCATCTTCAGCTTCTCAAGAACCACTGGAAACAACTCAATAAGGAGAATTGGTCCATGATCAAGTTGAACCAAGTATCTTTGCTAGGTAAATGGAAAAAAGGAGAAAAATGAACCACTGGAAGCAACAACCTATTCTCAAATTTGGAAATAGACAACTTCATCACAACACAAACTTCTCTCTTCTTTTGACACCGAGGAAGGGAAAATGCAAATAGCATTCCTTGAAGCTCAAGTTCCTTTTCGTAAAAGTACAGATGAATACAAGAAGTATATCTTTTATTTTAACATTGATGAAATCCATCCTATTGATCACATGGGTTTGGATAAGAGAATAAGTGAAATGTCATATTCGACCCTGAAAAACTCAGCAATGGTAGCATCCAGACTTCGGGATTCAGTCAACAATATTTAGTCTCAACTAAAATTAGAGAAAATATCTTCTTTAGGTAAAAACACTAAGACAATGTCTTTTCAGGATTTAGTCACTAAACTAGGATATGATCCCAGTAATGTAAAAGTTGCTGAGGAGATCATTAATATAAAAAATGTTGACATTAAATCCCTAAAGAAACAACTCGAATTTCCATCAACTAAAAATCCACAAACAAATGAATTTGGTCAACTAGAGAAGGAGAAATAAGATATGTTTAAAATTATTATTGAACATAATGGATAGATTAAACAAATGGAGACCGAAATAGAAAAGTTGCTAAAAGAGAATAGAAGTCAACTAAATTATCAGTCATTCCTCTCACAACAGTTCCAATTGCAGGTACATCAATAGAGGGAAAGAGATTGAAAATTTGAAAGCTCAACTTAAAACCCTCCCAGTGCTGAAGTTAAAAATTGATAATATGTGTGTTAGAGCTTCAAAAGACTCAAAGATTAAATCAGAGAATTGAAGTTTTATAAAATGAATCTGTCATGGCATAGACAATTGCACAGGAAAATGAGAACTTTTGGGTAGAAATTAATGAAGTTATGACTAAAATTTGACCTTACATTGAAAGTATTTTCGAGGAGGAGGAATTTGTACATAAATCAAAAGAGGTCATCGAAGGGATAAAGGAAAGTGCGGGTCAGAAGCCAATTGAAGCTAGTGCCTTAATAAGAACCTTGAATTCAAATATAAAAGAGCATGAAGAATATGAGATTACAAACAGAACTGAGACAATACTTGAGGTAAGAATGTCTCTTACGAAAAGGAATGTAATATTACCGTTGGACAATAAATGTCATATTTTGGAGTCTAGCATTCAAAAATTCCACAAGAAGTCCAATGTACTGCACCAAAATGGGCTTCTAGGATTAAAGGGAATTGGAGATAAATTAGTTCAGCTAGATGATTATCAACAAAATGTATATTCCATAGGAAGAGATAAATCTAAATTTTCCAACATAAAGGGAACCATTACAGGTAAAGCTTCCATGGAAGGTTTGAAGTTCGACTTACTTATCAAACAGAAAATAAAACATGTGTTTATAGTCAACCCTACTTTCCATAAATAAACTGAGATGGATGAAACCTATAGAAAGTTAATCAAATTCTCCACCCCAGACGAACGAATATGGGATTAATTATGTCAAATTCTTGAGTAAATAGGTATTCATGTTTAGCAACAAAGCAACAATTTTTTTAGGCGAAGTCATCACCAGAATCCTCGAAGTCAGTTCGAGAGAGATTCAGTAGTTTTAGTTTTCATATATTCCTGTACTATTTTTGTAAACTATTTTTTAGGATATTTTGTAGAGACATATTGATATTTTAAATCAATATATTTTGATAAATTTGTATAAATACTTCATATTTTGAAGTACAAAGGGTTGGAACTTGTATGAAGAAATAAAATCTTTGATGTAAGGATGTGCATGTAATTAAGTGATCATTTCCATTAATATAGACAACTTGTTCCATGATTGTTGTGTTAGACAATTGGTGAAGTTTCCTCTCTTGTAAAATGATTATATTTTCAGTGTTCCATATGTTCTTTCTCTCTCTATTGTTTAAATAAGATTAAGGGTTGCATTTTTTTAAATACACTCTGCTCTGGATTATATACAATATCTACGTTTTCACTCTGATATTAAATATAGAATTCACCCTAGTATGCTCTATGTTTAATTGAATCTAAATCTTTTCAATCCATTCATTCCATAAATTCTCTAAAGATATAAAATCTTGCCTACCCTGCCCTGTTACATCTGTTATGACATTCTTGTATTTGATCACCCCAAGACTTATGAATCCATTTCTCAATGGACTTTTCTTGCAGTTTCAACCAAACTTATGAAAAAACCAAACTCAAAATTCAATAACTAGCCTAATATCTCAAGACAACAATTCTAAATCATATAGAGAGATCCCTTTTTGAAGTTCGAAGGGATAGATCCCAACATCCAAAGTGGTTTTGTTTTTACCTCTAGGTTTCTCTCACATCCTTACAAAGTCAAAACATTATGGCGACCATACTGGGGACTTCACACAAATCTGATATAAATTGAATTTTTCCCTGGTGAAAATTTATTTCATGGATCTATAGTGCTTTTTGCAACAACAATCCTACTCATACCAAGGATCTCTAGTGACTCCAACTTGATTGATGATTTAACATAAATAAATACAAAGTAAACAAATACTTAATATACAATTTAATCAAAATGTGATAGCAAACTATAAAATCTATGATTAAAAACACCATCAACCTTGAACTCATGAATTGAGCATAAACAATGTGAAAATACAAGAGTAAAAAATAATGTTCACCACATACCGCACACCAAACACACTAAACATCATATACAACAAACATCAAAGAAATGTCAGACCCTAAAACTAAAAACACACTACTTCTACATAATACTACCATAATTTTCAATGGAATAAAATCTAAACTAACTATCAATAAACTGGGTAAAATCGCTATCAGTATTGACCTTCTCTAAAAAGATGTAAGCATGGGGTATGGCTAAGGCCATCAATTCCTTCCTTTCATTTCTTTAACACCATCATTATACTTTTCATCATTATCCCTCACCAAGTTAGTGTTTCACAATCTAATAATTCTAAACTGAAGCAAGGAATTCTAAATCAGCCCATGACTAAAAAGAAAATAACAAATTCTAATTTGTGAAACGTACTTGGTATGCAACACAACAAACGGCCCATTCAAAGGGACTCGCATTGAACAAGACCACCCAAAGAAAAAAACCTCTCTCGAAAAATTTGATTTCTTTCTTATACGAGTCAATGGGAGACTTAGCCGACCTCTTCCATCTTGCTCTCCTCCTGAACGGAGGCGTCCTCGTCTTCCAGAGGCGGCATGTCCGCGTCCAGCTCACCTGTGGCATCGTCCTCGATGCTGAGGCCGAGCTTTAGCATCCTGTGAATTCTGGCAGCGAAAGTGTTTGGGTCTTCTAAACTGAACCCCGAGGTGAGCAGGGCGGTCTCGTGCAAGAGCATCACGAGATCTTTCACCGATTTGTCATGATTGTCCATCTCGGCTCTCTTTCTCAGCTCCTCCATGATGGCGTTCTCAAGGTTGATCTCCATCGTTTTCTTGCTGGACATGTAGGACGACATGGAGGTGTCGCGGAGGGCCTGGGCTTTCATTATTCTCTCCATGTTCGCCGTCCATCCATACTCGCCCGTCACCAGACAGCAAGGGGAGTCCACTATGCGATCCGAAACCACTACCTTCTCCACCTTGTCACCCAAGATGTCCTTCATCACTTTGCACAGGCTCTCAAATGCGGTTTTCTTCTCTTCCCTCTTTTTCTTCTCCTCCTCTGTCTCTGTCTCCTCCAGCTTCAGCCCTTCTTTCGTAGCAGAAACAAGCTTCTTCCCGTCATACTCCTTGAGGTGACCTACTGCGTACTCATCGACGGCATCCACCATGAACAGAACCTCATAACCCTTCCTCTTCAGTCTCTCCAGGAACGGAGAATTCTCCACTGCCTTCTTGCTCTCGCCGGTGATATAATACATGTCCTTCTGCCCCTCTTTCATTCGGGTCACATAGTCCTTGAGGCTTGTCATCTCGTCTCCACTCTTCGTCGAGTGATATCTCAGCAAATCCGCGAGCTTAGCCCTGTTCTGGCTGTCTTCATGTATCCCCAATTTCAAGTTCTTCGAAAACGCCTCATAGAACTTGGCATACTCCTCTTTGTTCTCCGCGATATCTTTGAACATTTCAATACACTTCTTTACCAAATTCTTCCTAATTACCTTCAGAATCTTGTTCTGCTGCAGCATTTCCCTGGAGATATTGAGGGGCAGATCGTCCGAGTCCACCACACCTTTCACAAAACCCAGGTATTCGGGAATAAGTTCTTCACAGTTGTCCATTATGAAAACCCTTCTCACGTACAGCTTAATGTTGTTGAGCTTCTTCCTTGTGTCAAACAGATCGAACGGTGCCCTCTTGGGAACAAAGAGAATGGCCTTGAACTCCAACTGACCCTCCACACAGAAATGCTTCACACCTAGGTGGTCCTCCCAGTCATTGGTGAGACTCTTGTAGAAAGACGCATATTCTTCCTTACTAATCTCCTCTGGCTTCCTCATCCAAATGGGCTTTTGCTTGTTTACCACACTCCATTCATGTGACACTTCCTTCACCTTCTTTTTCTTCTGCCCTTTATCCTTGTCATCCTCCACTTCCTCGATATCCCCTTCATCTTCATCTTCCTTCTTCTCCTCTGCCTCCTCTTCGTCGTCGCTTACCTCCTTTTCGGTAGTCTTCTCAGTCCACAAATAGATGGGGTAGCTAATGAACTCGGAATGCTTCTTGACCAGATCCTTCAGCCGCCGCTCCTCCAGGTACTCCAGCTGCCATCCCCAACCAAGCCATGCCCTTAAATTTAAATATATGCACAGGAAATGTTAAAAGAAACAAATTAATGAAACATATTAGAACAGGGCATGCTTATAGTACCTGGCCTTCCTTGAGAAACAGAGTAATTTTAGTTCCCCTGCCCAGGGGCTCTCCGTTAACGTCTCTAGTAACAGTAAACGACCCCCCAGCCTGGGATTCCCAAACGTATTGCTCATCGTCGTTGTGCTTAGTTGTAACAATCACTTTTTCAGCCACAAGGTAGGCTGAGTAGAAACCCACGCCGAACTGACCGATCATGCTCACATCCGCCCCGGCCTGTAGAGCCTCCATGAACTCCTTGGTCCCCGATCTCGCAATGGTTCCCAAATTGTTCACCAAATCTATGCATTGCATTGCATTGCAAATCAGAAAATTTCACACAAAACAGCCACTGTAATATAATCTCAAGATTGATTAAACTAAACATAAGCATACGATCATAAGAATCATATATCAGAATTCTAGTGTAGTTACCCGCTTTAGTCATGCCTATTCCGCTGTCAATAATAGTGAGGGACTTGTTAACCTTGTCAGGCACAAGCCGAATGAAGAGCTCCGGCTGAGCATCGAGCTTGCTCTTATCCGTCAGTCCTTCGAACCGAATTTTGTCCAGCGCCTGCAGCCATTGCCACAAACAATAATCAGCATTTAATATATTGGCATGTGATTATTGATGAACCTAATTTGCTCAGATGAATTGCTGATTCATCCTATTTTACTCCCCTGTAATCAAAGCTTCGAGCCCCACCTAATTCTCTGAAAATATAACCCTATACTTTGGATGGGAAGGGAATGGAAGTTCAAAATTAATAAATCTTAAATTTCATACTTACATCGGACGAATTGCTGATGAGCTCCCGGAGGAAAATCTCCTTGTTGCTGTAGAAAGTGTTGATGATGAGGCTGAGCAGCTGATTAATTCCAGCCTGGAAAGCGAAGGCCTCCACCTCGCCGCTCTGCATGTTCACGTCCGCCATTGGAATTGGAATTGCAACGAATCAAAATAGAATAAAACAGTGAACCAGACAAGTATTCAACACTTTCACATCCCCGAAACCTAGAGCAAATGCAGAAATCTCTTCTAAGATATATCAGAAATCTCTTCTAAGATATATCAGAAATCTCGGGGCTTCGCAAGAGTTCACGTATTTGACAACCTGGTTTGCCCTATAAATAGGGTCGTGGTTTGCTCTATAGTTTACTTTATAAGTTAATTTGCTCTATAGATTAATTTATAGGTTAATTTTTTCATGATTGGAGGGATTAATTTTAAGGGTATTGAGGAGAATTGACCCTCCCTTGGGGCTTATTAATATATATTAATATTAATTTAGTAATATATATTAATAGGTTTATGATAAGAATTGGTAGAGATTAATATAAATTTATTTTGGAGAGGAATCTACTTTTTGAAAATGTTATTTTTATATTGGATTATAGGGAAAATGTTTGGACTCTTAATTAGATTTGAAAATTAAAAAATAAAAAAATAAAACAAAAAATATTAAACTAAATATTTTTAGAATAAAAAATAATTTTTGAAATTTGAATTTCTATTTTGAAATAAAATTTCTTAGAAATAAAATTTATTTTGAAAATAAAAACCTATATTTGTTAAAAATAAAAATTAATTGTAAGATATTTGATTAAAATTGTCATTTTGTTTAATTTAATACAAATATTATTATATAAAGAAAATCAACTTATGATAAAGTAGGCTAGTAAAGATATTCTAAGCATGTGGAATTTGAAGTGATAGTGCCATTTGTTTCCATTAAAATCTACGGATTATTATATCAAACTAATGAGTTAGATCCACAACAACATTATATATGATTTATTAAATCAAACCAAGAGTTTATTGGCAACAACTTTATATATGATTTTGATTATAGTAACAACTATATCTTTTAGTTATAATTTTTTTCTCAATTGTATATATGATTGACAAAGTGATTTAAAAAAAAAACAAAGTTGGAAAAAATAAAAATAAAAAACAATTTAGCAAAACCCAAAAAATAAAACCGCAATAATTTTTCTTTTTAATTTCCTAACTTCCATTCTTTTAGAAGGAAAAACCTCAAAGAAACCCCCAATACTCTTCTGTTGCTAAATGTTTTCATGTAAAACAAATGTGTTTCATACATGCAAATAATTTTGACCAATTCTTACTGCTACATTACCACTAAAATGTTTCTCGAACCCCATCCTCTATCATATTATCCTTGTAATTTGTAGGGATACGAAACACTCAAGGAAAATGTAGCTAACAATTCTTCATGTTATAGACTACAATCTTCACCAAGACAAAATGACAAGGAAGGGATAAAATGTTAATTGCAGAATACAAACTGAAACCTATGAACACATTGTACATAGGAGAAGTCACAACTCACTTAAATCCCTGAAACTGACAAATTTTTATGTTCTTCTTGGGCAAGGCAATGGAGCATCATTGTTGGAATTGTTATGTTAGCCATGAGCCTTGGGCCTACATCAAAATTCTGCCAAAAGTGCAATATGATCATATGACCACTCGCGAGAAGGAAGACCCGTGTCTTTACGGAAGCTCTCCTCATCCAAAAGCTATAATAGGGACTATGCCATAAGTGAATCCGTTGTATACAAAATATAGTCAAGAGTTTCAAAAAAATGTTTGGTACAATTGGTGAATAAAGGTTCATTTGTTGCAATGTCCATTCTTCTTTGTTGATGGTCTAAACCTTATGTTATTCCCACCATTCTTGCAAAGGAAGAATAAACACTAACCAGAGGTAGTTGGTAAAAAAACTTGCTTGCATGACATAATATACCAAGGGGATTTGTTGTTAAGTCTGGATGTGAGGATTCAACTTTTCCCATCGCAAGAAGAGCATGGGGGCCACTTGCAGAAATTGAGTTGAAATAACCACAGACTAACATAGGTATGTCTACACTGACAACTATTTTCTCTAGTCCTTTAAGAAGAGTACGAACCTGCCAAAGTTTGACATCCTTGAGATCTAGATTCCATTTGTGTGTATTAGCCACATAAAAAATTTGACGTTTTGCCGATGCAAGGGCATCGATCCCATGGTTAGTGTCATTTTCCTTCAAAACTACAATCAGAGCAACGTTGTCCCTGAGCAACTAACTTAGTACCGCCAGTGCTCGGTTGTTGTCAGGGCACATGTTCAGTCTATGTTGAGGTCCTACGATGTACCAACAGGTTCCTCAGGCTGCAAAACAAGTCCTCCTGTGATATTCCACTAGTCTAGTCAACACTACTACATGAATGAGGCTCATGTTCATATCATAAGAAAAGCAAAGAAAATGTTGGAGTACGAAGAGGAATCTTCTACTTTAGTGCTTTCTTACTTGCTGATGAAAATATTCAATTGCAACATATGGCTATTGCAAGAGTAAGATGACAGATGGAAAATTACACAATTAAATAGCTAAATGACCACAAAAATTTATACAACTCCTTATTTAATTCTTTGAGTATTAAGGAAATTTTTGGTTTATTGTGAGTAGTGTGTCTTGCCCGTCTATTTGATTTTTCACTGCCGCTTAGTACTACCATTGCTAGGTTCTTGTGCAAGCACATGTTCAATCTATGTTGAGGTCCTTGAGCCTAGCAACAAGTTTGCCACGCTGCAAAATGAGTCCTCCTATGATATTCCACTACTCTAGTCAACACTACTACATGAATGAGGCTAATGTTCATATCACAAGAAACACAAAAAAATGTTGGAGCACGAAGAAGAAGCTTCAACTTTAGTGGTTTCTTACTTGTTGATGGAAATTTTCCATTGCAACATCTGGTTATTGCGAGAGTAAGATGAGAGATGGAAAATTACATAGATAAATAGCTAAATGGCCACAAAATTTATAAAACTCCTTATTTAATTCTTTGAGTAGTGAGGAAATTGTTTGTTTATTATGTTGATTAAGAAAAAATATAGGAAATATACCTTTGTATTATGATAACTAGAAGAAATAAAATAATTTTTACTTTCCTATTAAAGTGGGGAAACCTTTCACTAACCGAAACTCCAAATATAACAACATAAGACAAAACATTTCATAGACTTTTATTCTTGTTAAATAGATTCTTAATAGAAAACCATAAATACTTGTTGACCTACCATTGTTGGGTACCAACTACCCATTTGTCCTTATAAAGTGGACCCTTTTATATTAAATAACTATCAACTATTGTCTAATGGACATTATTCAAAGTGGATGTTTTCATACATCAATTGATTGACTTCTAAGTAGTTTAAGGTATGGCGATTAGGATAAGACATGAAAATATCCTCGCCCCTCAAAAGAAACATTTTCGTCAATGCTAGAGATGAGGAAAGTGTTGCAGAATTGTTATTGACTACCATGTTGCATATCCAAGCTACATATCTTTCCACTACATTAATACTTGAATCATGTATTGGTGCACTTGACATTGTTTAGTATTCAATGCTACTACGAATAATAACCAAATTCAGTCTTTTTCATATTTTTTTAATACTTTAGTGCACCCGTTGCACTTTCATACGATGACCTTCTTCATGTGAGACACGAGAAACGTAGGAAAGAACTTAGAGTCTGCTAGAAGAGGTAAGATATAGGATTTTTTCAAACACATTGTATGATGTTATAGGGTCCGTGGAATTTTGGCGCTAATTTTTCGGGGTTATTCCCTTTGCTTGGTGGTTGATTATAAGGTTGCAGGAAAAGAAACACCTAATCCCCTTTTACAAAAGAAAATTTGGAGAGATGCTAATCTACTTGTGGTTTCATTCTATTTTGAGCCATAAGCAAATTTTCTTTAAATTTGTAGAGAACACCTTCTTTGTTATGAAGTGTATTATCCATTTTCTAATCCGTAGAGACGCTTAGAAAATAGGAGGTTACTAACAAGGGTTTTCGGCCATAAAAAACTTCATATGTTGTTGTTTTGATAGCTCCATGATAAGTGGTATTGTACCACCATTGTGCTAGGAGAAGCCATTATGCCCATTGCCGTGGTTTTCCAATCAAAAACAGGTTTCTAAGAACTTATTGATCACTTTGGTTAGACCATCTATTTGGGGATGTTACACAATGCTTATGTTTAACTCGTTTTCTATGTCCATGTTAGCAATTTTTAACAAAAGGTTTTTTCTTTTAGAAATTTCATGGCACATGTTGTTTCGACCCATGGTTTTCTAATTATGATTAGGAAGTAATACTGTAATCTAATCTGAGTCAATGGATTAAGGGTTTTGAATGTCACAAAATCATATATATTGTATTGTAAACAATGATGTTGCTTGATGATAAAAATGATTGCGACATTCCAACTTTAAAAAGAATCCAAAGAAGACAAACACAACAAAACCAAACACGACTATGAAAATTTCATATGTTGTTGTTTTGATAGCTCCATGATAAGTGGTATTGTTCCACCATTGTGCTAGGAGAAGCCATTATGCCCATTGGCGTGGTTTTCCAAACAAAAATAGGTTTCTAAGAACTTATTGATCACTTTGGTTAGACCATCTATTTGGGGATGTTACACAATGCTTATGTTTAACTCATTTTCTATGTCCATGTTAGCAATTTTTAACAAAAGGTTTTTTCTTTTAGAAATTTCATGGCACATGTTGTTTCGACCCATGGTTTTCTAATTATGATTAGGAAGTAATACTATAATCTAATTTGAGTCAATGGATTAAGTGTTTTGAATGTCACAAAATCATATATATTGTATTGTAAACAATGGTTTTTCTTGATGATAAAAATGATTGCGACATTCCAACGTTAAAAAAAATCCAAAGAAGACAAACACAACAAAATCATACACAACTATGAAAATTAGTATACTCAAATATGAGTTTGTAATAGTGACTTTGATTGACCTCTTGTGTACATCAACCACAACAAATTCGTTAGAGATTTACCATCACTATATCCGGTGAGAGACTAGGCCTTTTGGAGGGAAACTATTGTATCATATACTCCTTTGAACACAAATATAAATCCCTTCCACCCATCTTCAATGTCAACATCTCCATTTTTGCTCGCCCAATCCACTAACTCCATGGCATACTCCAAATAAGAGAACAAGAGCTTTATAATTGGTAGAAGAGGAAGTAACTGAATACCTAGTTTACATTCTATACATTCAGGCTCTGCAAACCATAGTTTATTGTCATGTTTACTCCCCCGCAATGTGGTTCTCTTTAGGGAACTTAGCTTCATAAAGTCTATTGTTCGGTGGAACATGCCATAGAAATTTTGTAGATCTTATTTCTAGCATGGACAAGGTTGACTCAATGCTCACCAACAAGAGTATCCATAGTATTGAGCTCATCACTTCTCAATAGAAAATGTGGTTTTAACGACGAGGATTTGAATAATATATGTATAGCTGACATTGAAATATTTATTTATTTATGGTTCATATTCTCCACATTTAAATGTTAACACATGCTTCTTCATATTCGGATTTATAACACATGTATTTATTTTCTTAATAATATATTTTTAAATGTTACATGTCAATTCCATATTAAAAATTAAATGAATTCTTTCCCAACATAGAAATAATCTCTTAATCGAATATGAACTAACTCTCTCTCTCTCTCTCTCTAAAATCTTTTACTCAATATGTATATTGAAATATTTGATTTATGACATATATCTATATATATATATATATATATATATATATATATATATATATATTATTTAAAATATATACATCAACCCGATATTTAATATTTAAAATATAATAAATATTTCACTATAATATTTTTTTATTAATATATTTATGTTCTAAACATTATATTTCAATTAAACATAAAATTAATTACACATTATTTAATATGAATGATATTATTTTTACAAGCCCATGCGGTGTAATTCAGTTGGGGAATGCCTTGTTATGAAATAATTACTAGTCTATGAGGTTAAAAATTCAAATCGTTTTGGATTAAACCAACAAAAAAAAATATTATTTTTACAGGAAATTACATATCCTCTCTTTCTTAAAAGAAAATACATATCTATTTCTTACATGTAATTATTTTATCTCTATGTAAGTTTAATGTAAAATTAAATGAAAATTAAAATATAATTACAAATATTTAATATATAAACCATTAAATTGATAAGAAAAATGTAAATAATAGATCTGATAAAGACTCTAGACAGTAATAAAGTGTCTAAGCATAAGCTCTATATGGCTTATCTTTCTAAGATATATTTGTCAATTGTATGTGATACTAAGACAAAAGGTATGAGACATCATCTTTAATCTAAAATTTTTAGTTTTTTTTTTTTTTAATATATGTATTTTTACATAAAAATATTCATCTCTAAAATTATTGTTTACTTAGATTCACATAATAAAAAATTCTTTTATTGTTAAATTTTAATTAATATTCAAGATAACCATTACTCAATACTGATGCAATTTTTTTTACTATTTATGAAAACTACACCATCATGCATCCTCTAATAATCCATAACTCAATTACTGTTTACTCTTAAATATCTAAAAATATAAGTCTTTATTTTTTTAATAATAAAAATATAATTTTCCATTTTTTATTACCTACCCATAAGAGTATATTGTTGAATTTGAAATGAATGATATATGTACATTTAAGCACTAATAAAATACCCTTTTTTGGGTTGTGTTTGCTAACAAATTAGGTAGGATATTTGATTAAAATTGTCATTTTGTTTAATTTAATACAAATAGTATTATATAAAGAAAATTAACTTATGATAAAGTAGGTTAGTTAAGATATTCTAAGAAGATGGAATTTGAAGTGATAGTGTCATTTTCTTCCATTAAAATCTATGGATTATTGCATCAAACTAATGAGTTATATCCACAATAACATTATATATGATTTATTAAATCAAACCAACAGTTTAGTAACAACAATTTTATATATGATTTTGATTTTTTTTCTCCCTTGAAAAAATCGTAATTGTCATTAATATTAAGGAAAATTACATGTTATAGACGCTTTGTACATATGTAGTTTTAAAAGCTTGTAAGTCTGTCAAAATATAAAAGTATATATATATATATATATATATATATATATATATATATATATATATATATATATATATATATATATATATATATATATATATATATGTTCTCCACCTAAGGACACATTTCCTTTGATCTGTACTGTTTATTTCTCAAAATTTAAATTACTCTACACAGAGAGTATTTTCTGTAACATGTATCGGTAGATATATAAGAAAAATAAATATAAACAGGAAAAAAGTCGCATATCATATGATATCAGTCTCCTGGTGAGCCTGTGCAACGTGGTCCATATAAGGGCATTGGTAATACTGGTAGTGCTCCCCATCTCTTTGTTTCCATATCATCCCAATGTCGCGACCAGATCACTGCCTCTTTGGAAAGTTGGTCAACGAGTGAGTTTCGTTCCTTTTAGATATGACGAAATGCAAAATTGTCAAAAAATGATATATATCTATGAACCTCATCCAAAATGTGTTGTAGAGTGTAATCATGACATATTGATTCTTTTTTATCCAGTTGCAGATAATTTTTGAGTCACCAAGCAATTGTAGATTCCTGTAGTTTTCTTCAATAGCAAAATGAATGATATGTTTGGTTGTGATGAGATCGGCATAGTTGTTTGTGCCTCCTCCAAGTCCCATTTGTATGTGATAGTAATGGGAGTCTGTTAAGTAAAGTATGCCACCCCCCCCACATCCTGCCTCTTGCGCTGATCCGTCAAAATAAGCCCAAGGTTGGGAGTGATCAATGGTTTCATGAATGGTATGTATGGGTGGTGTGTTATCATCATCTTCAGGTATATTACTATAGTCAGCCAAGATTCAAGCTGAGATGGAGGGCCAGTGAGGGGCGATATCTAGAAAGATGATGCAGTTCCTGGCAATCCAAATTTCCCAACTAATGAGGAGGGGGAGGTTCCTTGCTTTCGACGGGGATGTTGTTGTCCACCATTTGCCCCAAACATCCCTGATAGCTTGACCTCTCCATGAGTTAGGTGTATGGGTATGTGAGAACGTAGTATTCCAGACATCAATAGTGATGAGGCAAGTGAGAAATAGGTGATCCATTGTTTCTTAACTGTCTTTGTATAGACAACACCAAAAGGGCCCATGTTGACCTCTGTTGATTAGGTTGTCTCCAGTTGGGGTTTTGATTTTTAGAATTGAACACATGAGCGGTCTTGTTCTAGGGGGTGCTTTGAGCTTCCACATACCTTTCCACCATGTATCAATATTTTGTGGTCTATATATATTGGCGAGGTGAAGATATCCGTCTATGGGAGAGTACCAGCGATTTTTTTCAATTTCCCATATAATCTCATCCTCCCCTTCCAAGATTCGGATATGAGATTCAGTTAGAGCCACTGTGTATGCTATCCAGAGATGATACCATTGATGTGGTAAGTGCAGGCTATGGGTAGATTTCCAAGCTTGGTGTAGGAAGGTAGATCTCTCCTGGTCAACAATGTGACTAATGTGGGTGATGCCAGACTCTTTAAGGTGTTGTATTAGTCCTTCTAGTAATAAATGTGCATTCTTGCATCCTATCCAAGGGTCAAGGTCGATACGAACAGATGTCCCATCACGAATTCTCCAGGTAAGCCCCTCACGGATCAGTGATAATGATTTCAGTACCACTTTACAAATCCTCAAGATCCCTGTTTTGTTCCATATTGTCTTTCTCAACCAATCCATTGACCTTAATGAATCAATGTATTTTGAGGAGGCTACTTTGGTCCAGAGACTGTTAGAAGTGATTAATTGCCATCCTAGCTTGGCTCCTAGTGCTGTGGAGAAATCTTCCAGTTTCTTAATGCCCCAACCACCCCATTTCTTTGGTATGGACAACAGATCCCATTTTTCCCATGCAAAAATACTCCCTATTTGTTTTCCTTTCTAAAGGAATCTATAGTAGATATTTTGTATTCTTGTAAGGATGCCCCTTGGGACCCAAGCTAGTGACATCTAGTGTATCTGGGTGGCCTCAAGAGCAGATTTGATAAGTACTATTCTTTTGGCTCTGGAGAGATACTTGTGATACCATATATTAAGTCTCCTTTCTAGTTTAGATATCAACCATGTCCAATCAGCTATTTTGTATTCGAGTAGCTTCAGCCTATATCCCAGGTACCGTAAGCCTTCTTCTTACTGGAACAGGGTGAAAGGAAACCTTTGTAGTGCGAATTGGATCTCATGTGGGGAGTAGTAAGATACAGTAATGGTGGATTTTGAGCTATTAATAGTCATGTCAGTCGCAGTTTGGAATAGGTTGATAGAGTGTTGTATAATAGTCAGATCTCCTAATCCCCCATTGAGGAAGATTAACACATTGTCCACAAAGAGGAGGTGTGTTATCATGCATCTATCCATGATCCTAATTCTCGTGAGCTTGCCTCTGAGGTGCATATCCTTAATTAGTCTGTTGAGCTCTTCCATAACTAGTAGGAACAGTAGGGGTGATAAGGGATATCCTTGCATGAGTCGTCATTCAGAGTGAAAGAAGGGAGAAGCAGCACCATTTATTAGGACACTAAAGGATATATTAGTGATGTAACATATTATCCATTTTATAACTCCCACGGGAAATACTAAATTTGTTAGGAGCATTCTGATATATAACCAGCTTACTCGATCAAATTCCTTAGATAGATCAACTTTGAGAATCATACCTTTGATCTTCTTTGTCTATATTGAGTGAAATAATTCTTGGGCCGTTCCTATAGCTTCATGTATCTATCAATCTTGCAGCAAGGAAAATTGTGCTGAGGAGATGTGGGTGGAAAGAATGGGATGGAGGTGATTTGCAATGATTTTGGAGATGATTTTGTATATGCAGTTGCACAGGTATATGGGTCGAAAATCATCAAAAGCTAATGGATTGCCTAATCTGGGGATGAGGGCGATGAAAGTGGAATTGATGGCCCCATGCATTTGCCCAGATATCCTGCATTGCTCAATGACCTTGAGTAAATCATCTCCTAGGATATAAAAAAAAAACCAAATAAAACTCCACCGACCAACCATCTGGACTAGGGCTCTTGTCTCTCTTAAACCTTTTAAGGGTGGCCTCCAGTTCCCCAAGAGTGACTTCTCTATTCAAATCCATAGTATCCTCCTGATCAATGAACCGAGGGAAAATGTGTGCTAATCTAATGACCTCTGCTGGGATGGAAATCGGGGGAGCCTAATAGACCTGTTTGAAATGTGAGGTGGCGAGAGTGGCCAACTGAGGGAAGATGTCCACCACAATACCCTGCTCATTTTTCATTTTCCAGATAGTATTGATTGCCTTTCTTCCATTTGCAAATTTATGCAAGAATTTTGAGTTGTCATCTCCCTCCTTCAGTCATATTGCTCTACATCTCAATCTCTAAGTTTCCTCCCTTTCTTGAAGGATGTTTCCCCTCGTGGTTATTAAGGTGATGAGCACATCCCTATGATTGTTTGATGCGAAGAGTCCCCTGCTTTCATCATCCATATAAACAATTTCTAATTCAATGTCTCTTAGATTTTGTTCTTCTTGTATCCTGTTGTTATGAGCCCAAATCTTTGATAGCTTCTTCAGTTCTTTTAGGTTGTCGAAAAAACCATTGGTGATGTTCCTTTCGTCAGCAGGTGGGTGGGCCTTCCAAAATTCTGTGACAAGGTGGATATAGGAATTATCCTTTGACCAGGTGGAGTTGAAATTGAATGGGGATCGTGGTTTACTTATATCTCCCTGAATATCAAGGTATATCAGCAAGTGGTCTGATAATCCTCTCGAGCCAACCCACTGGAAGTATGTATATACTCTCTCTAGGAATCGCTCCTTGATGAGCAAGTGATTGAGACTTCTGGAAAGACTATTCTACCCACATCTTCTATTCCTACAAGTCGGGACTAACTTTGTAGAGGGGATGTTGATGAAATTGTGGGTTTCTAGGAGGTTTTTGATGAAGGTTGATAGAAGATTGACTTGGGATGGTGCCCCCATGACTCAGAAAAACTAAGAGAGAGGTTAAGGTCTCCATCCAAAATGATATTATCTGGTTGTAGGATATTGAATGTCAGAAGATGCTCCCAGAAGTCCCCCCAATGGTGGTAGGGCCTGTAGACACTTATCAGTATGATATCAATTCCCAGTTCAGTAAAGAAGTTATCCACCACTATAAATCCAATGCCACGCCAAGTGATGGTCAACTTTATCGAGCGTGGATTATGTCCTAGAGAAATGCCACTAGAGTAGCCATTTACATCTATGGATTGAAAATTCCATCCGTGAAGCATGGATTCTAGGAGAGGGGAAATAGCATCGACCAATCCTAGTGTTTCTTGTAGGAAGACTATATCGATCAGCTAAGCCTGGAGGAGCCTTCCTAGTGCTAGTTTTTTCTTGGGCCTAGAAATTCCTTTACAGTTGAAAGAGATGACCTTGATGGTGGAGATAGCTCTAGGGGATTATGTGCTCTAAGGACCCTGTCAAGAGTAAGTTGTTTACCCATGGCAATCTCCATCCCTGTCTAATGTTTAGCTTTTGACTGGGAGGATGGTATACCTTGAGGTAGTTTTGAAGAGGTGGGGGAAGGTAATTGTCCAATGCTTATAGAATCTAGTGCCTGGAACTGAGAATGAGAGCGAAGGTGGTATCGATGGGAGATGGGACCAATTCCAGGTTTCAAATACGATGGCACCTCCTATAGAAAAGAAGGCGGGGTACATTATATAATAGGCGGAGGGGCAATCAGGGGACATTCAAGGTGATTAGGGTGGTATTGCAAGGTAATAGGGCTCTACTATGGTCCCATAGATTTATCATTATATGCCGAAGAAATAGTAAATGTTGCAGAGCAAGGATTAGAATTTGACATACCTGAAGATAGCGCGGATCCAACGACTGCCTTAGAACTGGTCAGTGGAGGTGAAGGAGGCTGGAGAGGTGTTTTCTCGCACTTCTTCTGTGTTGTCGAGATCGGCTTGGATCCAGCTTCTTTACTGTCTATATGCTCTACCTCCTCTAAGTGATCTGCCTATGTCTGAGCTTTCATTGTGGGTGTTGACTTCCCTCTGTTCCTAGTCTTCAATTTCCCTGGAAGAGGGCAATATTTGTAGAGGTGACCAACTCTGTGGCATCATCTACACTAAAAGGGGACCCACTCATAGTCAAGGATCTAGGTAAGATGGTAATTCCTCCAATGTAGGGTGACCTTCTCCTACGGCCCTCCTCTAAGTTCTAAATGTACCACGATCCGTGCGTAAGCCATAACCCCAGTGGAGAGGTATGATCTATCATAATCTAAGAAGGTGCCTAGAGAGTTCCCAATTGTCCTTAAGATGTCCTTAGTCTAGAAATTGAGCGGTAGACTGGGGAGACAAACCCAAACTGGCCCAACCCCAAGCTATTCTCTGTTTGGGTCAAATAAGCGAACTCCACCTCCTTAGCAGTATCGGGGCCTGCTCAATATGCCAGAAGGAGGACAATACCCAATTTGTATGTTCTTCTCACACAAAACACAGAGAAAACCAACCATGGACAAAGGTTTGTACGAAAGGAAGATCAACCAGATGTTGGCCCCATATTTCCACGACCCATTGCTTTAGTCTTGCTGCAGAGTAATTCCATCCCCTAACTTTTCCCACCAAGACTGTCGCATCCATGTCCAGCGTATCTTTCCACTAGAAGTCCTCCTCCTAATCAATAAAAACCTCTTGTGGCTTAGGTTTAACACACCTTGACCTCTTTCCAAGTCTCGGCTCCACACCTTTTGTGCACCCTTTAGCTCCGTTGAAATTACGGTTAGCAAGATTAGGGTTATGGTTTGGGGGAGTTAGGTTAGGGCCAGCAAGGAAGGTGTTTGGGAGAGGTGGGACGTTCATGTAGCAGCCAGAGGAGGGAACAGGACCTGGGGATGAGATGATGGGAGTTAGAAGGGCCGGAGACACTCCCTGTTGAGACTGTGAAGGGTAATACGAGGCGATAAAGGGTTGGAGGGATGAGAGTCAAGAAGAACCTATTGCTGGATTAGGGCCTTTGTTCCTGGCTAAGAAATGTATGGATATCAGCGTCAGGGGAGGAACGCCATAGGGCGGTGAAGAGGATGACACTTTGGGCAGATCGATGACTACACGGGATGGACCCGTGAGCGGTGGAAGCGAAGCAATGACTTCAGTTAACAACATACTGAAAAGGAAGAATACCTCAGAGCTACTATTCTTACCGAAAATGGATATACCTTTGAGGGGGTCTTCAGAGTAGCCTATTAGGTTGGTCTCCATTGTTGTGATGGGGATTATGCCAGCTGCCATAATTTTCCATAGGAATCGTCACAGGAGGGGATCAACAACTACGAATATCCAATAAACGATAGGGTTTTAGTCATGGTCATGGGGAGTAAGGAAGGTGCGTATCGAATGGGAGGAGTGTAACAGGGTGGAGCCAAGTGCCTTCTAGGGAAGGGCCTAGTATAGTGAAGGCGTGTACTAGTAGTACTACAAAGGCCCTACCCCATGTTAAGTTGTGGTCGCGCCAGGGTTCCCGTCCACGACTACATCCTCAGACGACCTGACTCTTCATCGCATAAGAGTGTTCTATATATGATTTTGATTATAGTAACAATTGTATCTTTTAATTATAATTTTTTTCTTAATTGTATATATGATCAACAAAGTTATTTTAAAGAATATAAAGTTGGAGAAAGTAAAAATAAAAAACAATTTAGCAAAAGCCAAAAAATAAAACCATATTAATTTTTCTTTTTAATTTCCTAACTTACATTTTTTTAGATGGAAAATCCCCAAAGAAACCCCCAATTCTCTTCCATTGCTAAATGTTTGTGTGTTAAAAAAATGTCTATCATACATGTAAATAATTTTGGCCAATTCTGATTGCTACATTACAACTAAATTTTTTCTTGAACCTGATTCTCTATCATATTGTCCTTGCAATTTATAGGGATCCAAAACACTCAAGAAAAATGTAGCTAACAATTCTTCACGTTACGAACTACCATCTTCACAATGACAAAATGAAAATGAAGGGATGAAAAGTGAATTGCATAATACAAACCGAAAACCATGAACACATTGTACATAGGCAAAATAACAACTCACTTAAATCCCTGAAACTGAAAAACTTTTATGTTCTTCTTGGGCGAGGCAATTGACCATCATTGTTGGTAGTGTTATGCTAGCCACGAGGCCTGGGCCTACATCAGAGTTCTACCAAAGTGCAATATGATCATATGACCACTCGTGAGAAGGAAGACATGTGTCTTTACGCAAGATCTCCTCATCCAAAAGCTCTAATAGAGACTTCGCCATAAGGGCAACATATTTCTGATCTAATGGAACCATAATTTTTGTCAGGGACTATGCAGCTTTATCGAATTCAACCCCATATTTTTTAACAAGCGAAAAATGTTCACGAAGGGAAAATATTACATAACCATTAATTGCATAGGTTGTGCCAGTATAAACCCCTATTGTTTTCTTCTCGTAAACAACCGTGTACCCATGATTTTAATAATATGAGAGAGAAAAACATACCTCTTCTGTGAAGATGTTGGAGAACAGGAATAGATAAAAAATGATTTCCATGTAAGCCCTGGATGGCATCCAATCCAACTTCGACTTTTGTGCCATTCCCAAACTCCCAAAAAGGCCCCCCGATTAACCAATGTAACTTCCTCATCATTTTACGCCAGATGAAGGAGGAGGTATGTGCAAATTCTGAACCATATTTGATCTAGACATCTTATTCCTTATAATCCAAATACTTAGCTCTAATAATCTATGACCAGATGCCCTTACCAGACATGCCTCTCCATAAACTCTTGTAGATTAATAACCTATTGAAAGAGAGCATGTCCACTACCCATAGCCCCCTTTTCAACAATTTTAGCAATTAAGGGCAAGTGAACCAGATGGATTTTCCCATTTGATTATTGTCGGTCCCCAAAAATATACCCATAATTGCATCTATCTTGTGTATGATTTCCGTCAACATCATATATAAATGCATCCAGTAGATCGATAGGGACTGCAAGATAGATCTTATCAGAATAAGTCTACCTCCCATTGTAAGCCACCTGTATGACCCACGGGGGCTTCACTGGGGGAGAAATATCATACCACGTGCGTTCATATTGTGGGATATTTATTGAGGAGAAAATGACATAATATATTGGGGGATATATAGGGGGTAAAGGGTTTTTATATTGGAAAATATAAAAAAGGGAGCTTAATGTTAATGAAAAAATATAAAGGGGCATTAAAAATGATAATGAAAAAATGGATACCTACAATATCTAGTGAAAGTAGGGGTTTTCTAAATTGGGAAGATGTATTGGGTTCATATTGGTAGGGGGTTAAATAATGTGATTTTTAGAGGGATTTTCCAATATGTAGTAAAATTAAGGGTATTGTTTAATATGCCACAAACGCACGTGATATGTCAGAGGTTCACTCAGTGAATCCCCCGTGGTATGACCAAATCACCAATTTGTGCTCAAATTTCTAAATAATCTAGCCCCAATATGAGTTAAAATAATGATTAATCTTTATGTTAAAACCTAATGTAAAAAAAATAAAAAATAAAAAATAAAAATAAAAAATCCAATGGTAGAGGTGTGATTCAAAAAATATCACATATCTGCGAAGTCGCATCATCTTGCAAATGTGAAAAAATCAATTCAAATTTCCCTTTATTCAAGACCAAGCCCAATGCAGAGCCAAAGGACAAAAGGATAAGAAGGAAGTAATTCCATTTGAGAATAGAAATCACTCCATCAAAAATGAGATTGTTGACGAACATCAAGTGGGATATGTTGATTTGTCGTGCCATCTCAATGTCCTTATCAATCCTCTTTCTTTGTAATCAAATATATTTCTTCTAAGTTCTTCCATGATGAGAAGAAAGAGTAAGGGTGATAAAGCACAACCTTGTCACAGACCTTTGGAGGCTTTAAAAAAGGAGTTTGAGTGCTTGTTGATAATAACAACAAAATTGGTTGTAATTAGACATGCCATAATCTAATTGAGTTCACTTGAGAAAAATCGATCTTATGTAAAATCAATCACAACAATTCCCAGACAGTGTCATTGAAAGATTTGTTTAAATGAATGTTCATTAGAAATGTTGTGTGGTTCCTCGCCTTAATGGAATGTAGGCATTCCTACACAATGGAATATGTCTCCCCTTGGGAAACCCAAATTTCTTTGGTGAAAATAGATAAGTTTTAAGGCTACAAGAAATAATCTTAGAGATCATTTTAAAGACAAAGTTGTAGAGGGAGATGGGACAATAGTCCTTGAAAGTAATAGGAAGATTATTTTTAGGAACTAATGTGATAAATGTTGCATTAATGGTTCCAGTGATGTATCCCTCGACCCTAGACGTTTCAGTCATGGCCAAGAGTTCCAAGGAGATAAGCTCGAATAAATTACTATACAGTTCCACCCCCACCCGTCAAGTCCAAGGATTTGTTCATTGCCACATGCAAGGAGGACATTATGTAATTCCTCTTTCGAGACCGATTTGCTCAAACTATCATTCTCAGGCTCTTGTGTCAACATACTAAATTTATTAGTGAAGTCCATTTGAGCTTGGAATGAGAGATCTTTGGTAGAGGAAAGACCCTTCAAGAAACATGAACATGTTCAATGCCTAACTGGGAAGTGTATAATGTATCCCCTTCATCACAGATGTTCCAAATGGCATTCACTTGCCTCCTCATAGAGCCAAATCTATGGAAAAGTTTAGAGATCTTATCTCCAGTTGCTACCCACAGTGCCCAAATTTTTGTAGACGCTAAGCCTCTTCGTATGCTTTGTAAATTAATATTTTCTTGGCTTCTAGGTCCAAAATTTTGTGTTTACGAAGTTCAGAGTAGAAAGATGGATCATCTGTATTGAAGAGAACACTTAGAGCGACTAATTTAATCCAACTGATGTGATTCAACTTTTGTCTGAGTCATACCCCACTTTTGAACCTCGCTCCTTAATATTTTAGGTTTGCAGCAAATTGTTTACATAGAATTTGTACTCTACTGAAAACTAGGGTCCTTCCATACTCAATGGACAATATCCACAAAATATTTGTTCACCAATCATGTTTTGCTGAATTTTAAGGAGGAGCCTTATGGCAAGATTCCCCAGCCCAAGTGAGCAGAATTGGGAGGTGATCTAAGGCAAAAGAGGGAATGGCGGAAGAGTTAAGATCCACCATACCCACAACGAGATGTAATTTCAACAAAAACCTGTTCAATTGCTCTAAAATGCATTCAATCCCATACCAACTATTGTTCTAGGTGGGAGCAATCTTAGGTGGGGTGATATCATGTAGTAAGAAAATGTTAAAAAAAGAGATGAAACGAGACCCCAGATTGTCGGACTTGGCCTTGTCGCCCCAAATCTCATTACTATCAATTGTTAAATTTAGGTCCTCATCCATAATGACGGCAGTTAAATCCAACAATAGAAGGTTTGAGACTCGACCCTAATAATATCCCCTACCCGTATATGGTGCATACATGTTGATGATGTTGAGTCGATAGAAAGATACTTGCAGGTGTAAAAAAAATCTAGAAACTTGAGACTTGAGGGTTTCTAGGCCACTGCTTAACCTCTAGAAAGACCACAAGAATTAGTGGCACAAACAGGACACACTAGACATATTCTAAGTAGGATTTCCCATGAATTTTCCTTAGTAATAATAGCTTCTTGAACAATAATAACATTCAGTTTGTGTCAGAGAATAAGACATCTCAAAGAATGGGATTTAGTCCCCACTGATAACCCCCTTATATTAAGGGACATGATGATCATGGAGAAACCATTGAATTAGGCTTGTCTACTTTAAGGACCCAGGTATTGATGTTTCTGGAGCTGATAATTCAGCAAGCACAATATCATCCACAGGAAAATCTGAGGTCATATAAGAAGAAAGATTTTTGTATTTAGTGGGTTTATTTTTCTAGAGGATCGAGGATTTTTTGGGAGTCATGACAGAAGGGTAGTGGCCCTTTCCTTGCTCCTCCCTCAAGTGGAAGAATGAATTTTTGATGGTTAGATAGTCCATATCAAAAATATTAGAGTAGCAAAGAGTGTCCAGATCTTGATTCGACGAGATGGGACTATCATTAGAAGAGTACACAAACTTGTTGGGTTGTGTTATTTCCACGTAGTTAGCAGGGGGTTTGAAGGGCACCCGTAACCCCACTTTATGGGGTCCGGGGTAGTGCCCTAGAAAATTTTGGTTTTGGACCCTATGTTAGGTTGGGCGGACCCACCTATGATTTTGTGCATGATTTTCGCACATGTTTTTTGGATGTGATGGTTTTTCGGTCCATGGTATTAGACGTGATGGTTTTCGGTCCATGGTATTGGATGCGATGGTTTTTGGTCCATGGTATTGGATGCTTCGGCATGTATAAATATGTATTGTAGCATTGAAAGGAACATAATGAAAAATCAAGTTGGTAGTCCCAGTTTTGGGATCCAGGGGAAAATCTCTGTGTATATGTGTTATGCTCACTCATTGTTTATTTTATGTGTTTTAGAATTCATATGCAGGTAATTTCTGTACGGGGTTAAACCTACATTTGGTATCAAAGCTGTTTTAGCTTCAAGGAGACACTTTTGTTGTTGAGGGGTTTCGCTCGGGCTTGTGGTAGACCTTGCTCAATGGAAGATCTGGGAGATCGATTCTGGTGGTGAAAGAAGATAGCGAGCAGTGGAAAGATAGAGATCGACAAATTTAATGGTCAAAGTTTTGAGTTGTGGAAACTCAAGATGGAGGATCTGTTGGTGGATAAAGACTAGTGGATCGCAGTAGATCTGGGTACTAAACCAACGGGAGTGTCTGATGAAGAATGGAAGAATTTGGATCGGAAGGCAAAGAGCACAATACAATTGTGTGTCTCAGGTTCAGTATTGCTGAATGTATCAGGGGAAGCTACGACAAAGGATTTTTGAGACAAGTTAGGGAATTTGCACCAATCTAAGTCTCTGGTGAATAAACTGTTCTTGCCGAAAAAGCTGTATAACCTGAGGATGAAAGATGGATACTCGGTGACAGAGCATCTGAATGCATTTAATACTATGGTAAGTCAGTTAGCATCAATTGATATTAAAATTTTAGATGAAGATAAGTGCATCAGTTTGTTGTGTTCTCTACCAAATTCGTGGGATAGTCTGGTTATTGCAATAGGTAGCAATGCAACTGCCTTGTATTTTGATGAAATAGTCTCATCCTTCCCGATGGAGGAGATGAGATGGAAAAAAATGGAGAGCCAAAATGGTGATTCCTTGTCTGTACGAGGGTGGACCCAGAACAAAAACAAAAATAAGTCATCGAGTGGGAGATCTAAATCTAAAGGGAGATCTAAATCCCCAGGAAAACCTGTAAAGGTGGTGTGCTGGAAATGTGGAAAGGAAGGGCACTACAAAAGGGACTGTAAATCTAAAGCTCCTGACAAAGGAAAGGGATTTGATGAGGCTCCTTCTGCAGAGGCGAAAACCACCTCAGATGAAGGTGGGAATGTGTACTTGGCTTCTTCAAGTACACATGTAGATCATGAAGCATGGTTGATTGACTCAGGTGCATCCTTTCACTTCACTCCCCATAGAGAGTGGTTCTGCGAGTATGAGAAATATTATGGTGGTGATGTCTTCTTAGGGGATGACAGGAAGGATAAAATCATTGGTCGTAGAAATGTAAAGTTGAAGTTGCAAGCTGGAAGAGTTAGAACACTTCCAGGTGTTCTACATATTCCTGCATTGGCCAGAAATCTAATTTCTGTAAGCAAGCTAGATGATGAAGGTGTAAAAACAATGTTCGAGAAGGATACCTGCAAGATGGTTCAGGAAGCACTGGTATTGATGGATGGATTTTGGATTGGAACTCTGTACAAGGTGCAAGGTAGCACGGTTGTTGATGGGTGCAACAGTTCTATGGTTCCTGAAAGTGGAGCAGAAAATCTAGTGGTCTCTGGAGAAAATACCATGATGTGGCATCAAAGGCTTGGACATATTGGAGAGAAGGGCCTTCGAATACTTCATGGTAAAGGTATGGTAGAAGGTATGAGTAATAGCTCTCTGGATTTTGATTGCTGTGAAAATTGTGTATACGAGAAGCATAATCAGGTGAGTTTCCCCTCTGGTGGTAAGAGGGTGAAACATATAATAGAGCTTGTGCACAGTGATGTGTTTGAACCTGTGAAGGTTCCATCACTGGGTAATTCTGTGTACTATGTATCATTTATAGATGACTTCTCAAGGAATACATGAATATATTTCCTTAAGAAGAAATCTGAAGTCTTTAACAAGTTTAAAGAATTTAAGGCTCTGGTGGAAAACCAGACAGAGAAGAAGATAAAGGTGTTGAGGACATATAACGGTGGAGAGTTTTGCAGTAAGGAATTTGAAAAATTCTGTAAGAAGTGTGGTATAGCATGGTAGAAGACTACTCCATATAAAACTCAGCAAAATGGAGTTGCAGAAAGAATGAATAAGACGTTGATGGAAAGGGCAAGAAGCATGCTCAGTGGTGCTGGGTTAGGACAGGAATTCTGGGCAAAGGCGATGGATACTGCATGTTACCTAGTCAATAGGTCACCTTCATTAGCGTTGGAGGATAAGACTCCATAAGAGGTATGGATTGGTAAGAAACCCTCTCTTTCACATCTGAGGGTATTTAGATGTGATGCATATGTACATGTTCCAAAGGAGAAACGAACCAAGTTGGATAGTAAATCTAAAAAGTGCATCTTTATTGGGTATAAGGATGGTTTAAAAGGTTATAAGCTTTGGAACCTGTTGAAGCCCCAAAAATCGGTCTACAACAAGGGGGATACCCGCCCGGTCCGGACCTTGGTCGGCAGCTCCTTTTTCATTTGGTATAGTGGGTCCGACTGGGGATATGGGACTAGTTTCCCAATTTTTATGTGTGTGTGAGAAAGATTGATATTTTTGATCTAACAGTTTCTAAATGGAATACTTCTACTCTAATTCTAATCTAATAATAATGAAATTATATTCTAATAAGCAGAAATATCTAAATCTATGCTAACCAGGGGTGTAATCTTTCCTTTATGCAATCTAAAATGATTTCAAATAACAACTGGTAATAAATATCATTCAACTGTTATGAGAAAAGAATTCAATGAAGATGAACCACTTTGTATAAAAAGTTAGATGAAACAATTGTGAAAAAAATATCATATAGTAAGCTAATCATACACTAAGCATAAATAAATAGCTATCACCGTACAAAAGTGCCAAATGATAAATTAGGCATTCATACATTAATATATAAATAACTGAACATGAAAATCACTCTAACACAAGGTAGAAATAGTTAAGAGATAGAAATACCATTTATAACTAGTCCTACTCATGAGCTTCAAGCGATAACGATTTATCTCTTCTTGATCTAACATCCACTAAGAGTACAAAATTGCAACATCAGTAGCAGATATCAAATGCAAACATCAATAAATCCTGTTCCATTCATTCATCAAAACCTCCTCAGAGGGTACAGAAGTGCATGTTCTGGGGATAAGTTTTTGATAAATTTCAGGACCCTTCTCTAAATTCATGAGAAGGGTTTAAATACTACTAACTAAATCTAAAAATAAATTATTACAAAAATGTAGGATGCAGTTTAAATGACCGTCCTCATTTCAGGAAAATAAAACAAAATTGAAACTAAAATTGAATCTAAAATTAAAACTACTTCTGTATTTGGTCCTTGAAATCGCACGCATGCAGCATCTGTTTGAGAAGAGTCGGGTGGCCGACTTCCCATTTTAGTTGAGCTGAGAAAACAAAATCGACGAGAGCTGGCGCCATATTTTCGGCTGAATTGATGATACACTTAAGAGTCATCCATTGGCTATGTGGCTTTACCAAGTATGCCAAGTCATAATCCCAATTTAACTTGGTTAACACTTGGATTGCTTCTACCTTTTCTTTTGCCTTCTGTTTCCAATCTGTCTCTATCGTTTCCTTCTTGCAATTTTCGGGGCTTGCAGGTGACTGAGCAATTAGCAGCTTTCCTTTTTGAGAAAAATTTCTCAGCGATGCACGATTAGGCACTAATCACGCATTGGAAACTGCCTCTGTTTCTTGATCCGGGTTTCCTTGATGTGTTTTTCTCCTTTTGCGCCTTTTCCTTTTAGGTGATATAAAGTTCAAATTTTGTGAAAATAATATTTCTGCAAGCTCTTGACACTGAGTCTTAAACTGTCTATTTATGATATCTGCGCTGTCCAGTATCCACTTAACCATGTCTGTGTATGGAAGAATTTTAGGTCTTGCTGCTATCTGATGTAAGAATGAGCAATCTAGCTCTGTGATAGATGCTTCAGAAGAACTATTTGAGCCCGCGGTAGCAGCAACTTCCATTTCTTTGGGATTCTCCTCTTCAAGCAGATTATACATGCCCTCTCACGTAGAAATTATTGTGTCTCTGTTACAGGCCGTGTCTGTATATAAGGGCGCCATTTCCTTTTCTTCAGAGCTCGGAGCTTTGCTTTTCTTTCCCATTTTATCCTGTGTATTGCTTTGTATCGTCCTCTATTCTCCGTTCCTACAATTCACAAGTGAAGTGAAAATAATAACAAGGAAGGGTGATGGGAAAGTTTTAAATGCCAAAGACACATCAAATATACCACCTTACGTGAGATGATTTTTCGATAAGCACGAACCCATATTCCATTAATAACTGGAAACTACCTCATTTATTAGCATTAAAGCGCATAACTAGGTGTCAGCTTAGGGAAAATGATTTTCTTGAATAACGAGCCCAAAAGATCTGCGATGAAGCGATTTTGCGATTTGCTTCGCAATATCATAGATCGCAACATCGTGAAATGATAACATCACAAAGTTGGTCGCTCGTGGTATCGCATTATCGCATTGTCGCTATATCGCGAGATCGCAATATCGCAGATCGCAAGAACATTATATATGACAATATTTGTTATTCTGTTTTCTACGAAATGCGATTTGCGATCGGCGTTGCCGCATATCGGCAAATTAAAATGTTTTCAATGTAAATTGTATTTTCTGCATGCGATGCGATATTATTGCGTATCGCAATCTCGCAATGTTGGAATTATGCTTGTAAGGTGGTCTTCTATCATCTTTTTGCGATGCGATATTTCCTAAGGAAATATTTGTGTCTTACCTTATCATAAAACTTAGATTTTTTAGATTTTTCAAGGGGGTTTTCGTAATCTTATGATGGTAAGCTTATTTGAAAAGGAAATTTAAGTATAACTATGATTTCTTAGATTTTTTAACTAAGGGTCCCCACTTATTTAGTATTAGGAATAACACTAAATAAAAGGGGGGGTTTTGTTGGCCACAACAATTGGCAATTCACTTGGAAGAACCAGTTACCTCTGCTGCTTTTTGAATTTTCAAAACTTCCAAAGCAGAAAATTTTCCAGAAAGTTAAACTTTATTATAGAAAGATAAAGTACATTATACTTTAACTTGTCAATGACATTTTGTTTCAACTATTTTCAACTTTGATTATTTGCTGCCTCAAGCTAGTCCTTGTATTTACATTAGTCATTACTTGGCTTGTAAATATAAAACAAATTCTTCTCTGTAAACCAGTTTTAAATATGCTCATTTGTCGTAGGTAGAGCCTATGCTGCCAGCAAGTGTTTATAGCCTCGACAGGGTTACCTGTTACCCAGCAATGATCTTGTATCCTACTTAAAGAAACATACAATTCCAAAAGAAGAATCCACATCCACACTTATTGCTTTGATTTTCTTTTACTCTTAAAGAACAATTTCTTGGTTTGATAGCCAATTTATGACATAATCATTCACTTGATTTATAAGTTCGCTGAACAAGCTGGCTCGCGATGAGATCTCTTGTCTTTTGATTGCAACAATCTTGAGTCATTGCGCTGTTGTGGTATACAGTATTGGCAAAGTTAGGAAGTTATAATATCTGTGATCATGATAAGCCGGCTCGTGATGAGACCTCTCACTCTTTAAGATAAAGTGTATCCTTGGATTGTTCCTCTGAAAGTCGTGATTTCCTTAGTAGGGAGGAAGTCATTGTTTCCTTAAGATAGCTCTGGACGACAATAGTAGAGTTTTGGAAATAGCTGTTCTACAGAGAATCTTTATTTTGTTATTGATACCTTTCATTGCACTGATATAAAACTATTTCTCACTAAAGGTTGTTTTCATCAAATTTTATGAAGTTAAAACTAGTATCATATCTAGGCTAGAATTTTTAACTGTTTCTTTCAATAATAAAGATCAATTTTCCAAAAGATTTTCTATTTATACAAGCGAAAGATCAAAATTTGAAAGAGAATTTGTGTCTTTTTCGTAAATGCCTATTGTAACCATTCACAACTGGTTTTATTATGAGAAGAAAATCAACTATTCTACAAAATAGAAGAATAATCTTCTATGGAAAATATTTCTTGAGTATCTGACCATTAACAGGTAAAGAATCTCTTTTCCCTATTAACTCTTGTAACATGAAGGTAGACAGACCTACGACTTCTACAATTTGAAAAGGACCAAGCCACATGCTTTGAAATTTTGTACGTTTTCCTTTTTCCTCATGAGCCTTGTCCCATTTTAAAACTAGATCTCCGATCTGAAAATCTTTTCTGGATACCATATTGGAATCAAAAGAGGCTTTTACCAATGCTTGATGATGAGCGTGAGTTCTTTTGGCCTGCTCTCATTGTTCTTCTAACTTGATTATTTCCATTTGTCTTAGTTGTAAGGAGGAAGTTGGTACTTCATCAATGTGTTGAACTAAGGCTAAAGAGGGAATTGCCAGATGTGTTGGAAGAACTACTTCTTTCCCATAAACTAAGTTGAAGGAAGAAGTGTCGATAGATGCTTTTTGCGTTATTCGGTCTGCCCATCAAGCATATATTAAAGACTTATGCCAATTTTTATGATTTTGGTCAATGGTTCGCTTAATGATTCTAATTAAGTTCTTATTTGTAGATTCAACTGACCCATTCCCTTGTGGATAATAATTTGCCGAGTATTTAAGCTTGAAACCAATTTTGAGTGCAAATTCAGTCATTGTATTACCAAAAAAATATGATGCATTATCAAACATTAAAGCGGAAGGAAATCCAAACCTGGTGATTATGAAGTGATCTATGAATTCAATGATATTTTCAGCGTTAGTTGTCTTGACTGGAACTGCTTCTACCCATTTTGTAAAATAATCTGTTGCTGTAAGGATGTATCTATGCTATTTAGAAGAGTGAGGAACGATCTCAGCTATTATATCCAATCCCCACTGATCGAAAGGTTTTTCAATGGTAACTGGTTGCAGAGGCAAGGATGGTTTCTTTTGTCTCCTAGCAGTAGTTTGACAGACTTGACATTTCTTTATGTAGTTATGTGCGTCTTTGAATAATGTGGGCCAATAATAGCCTGCGCGTAAAATTTTGTGAGCAGTTGCATCTCTACCGTAGTGTCCGCCTGCTGGCCCATCATGGAGTTCCTCCAAGACTTTTTCAGCTTCAGCTTTCTCAAGATGTCTAAGGAGAACAGAATCATAATTTATTAACGTCATTCACAAGTTGATATTGTTTTGCTTTTAATCTCAGGGCTCTTTTCTTGGTATGATAAGATTTGGAGGAGCATATCCATTCTTTAAATAATAAATAATATCAGCGTACAATGACTCAACATCGTTTAGGCTTACCTCGTACACTTGTACCTCTTCAGATGGATTTTCGGGCATTAGTGATGCTCCTGCCAGCATTTTGCAAAAGCCTTTGACCTTTTACAATATTTGCTGATTTTATTTCTACGTCGTATTCTTGTAAGGCAGTAACCCAATTGGCCCTTTTCTCACCCACATCCTTCTGTACTAGAAGATTTCTTACCGCTAGAAACGGTACTACGATCTTGGTATGTGTTTTGAGTAAAAAAGGTCTGAAATATTTAATTGCTTTAAAAGCAGCGTAAGCTTGTTTTTCCACATCTGAATAATTCAACTCAGCTCCTTGTAAATTGGAATTGAAAAAAGCAATTGGGGCTTCCGCCTTTTCTTGATTTGCTTGAGTGAGTATTGCAGCATATGATCTATCCGAGGCAAATGTATACAAAATAAAAGGATCGGAAAAATTTGGAGTTGCTAAATATGGAGCATTAATAATAGCTTGTTTGATAAGATTGAATGCCTCATGTTCATCTTGGCCCCATTTAAAGTTTGCATTCTTTTTAATCATGGCTTGTAAAAGAGATACGATTCTTCAAAAATCTGGCACAAATCTCTTTACAAAGTTAATCTGGCCAAGGAATGATTGCATGGCTTTCTTGTTGTGAGGTAGGGGTGCTGCGGAAATTTCCCTAATTCTGTCAGGATCAATGTGAATTCCAGATTTTGACACAATGAATCCTAGAAGCTTTCCTTCACTTAATCCAAAAAAGGATTTTTTTGGGTTAAGCGAAATTCCATACCTTAAACAACGTTGGAAGATTTGTTTTAAATCCCTGAGATGGTTGTTTCATTTCTTAGAATAAACAGTTATATCATCCAAATAGATTACCACTGACTTATTAACTAACTCTTTGAATGCGATGTCCATGGCTCTCTGAAATGTGGCACCCGCGTTAATCAAACCAAATGGCATCTTTTGATATGTGTACGTGCCTCGTTTAGTTCTGAATTTCGTTTTTAATTGATTGTTGGGATGTACTAGGACTTGGTTGTATCCTGAGAATCCATCCAATAATGACATTAATTCTGAGCTCGCAACTGCTTGCAGTATTTCTTCCATGGGGGGCAAAGGAAAATTATCCTTTTGGCAGGCCTTGTTAAGGTTTCTAAAGTCAATGCAGATTCTAATATCTCCATTTTTCTTTCTAATAGGTACCATATTGGAGACCCATTTAGAATGTCTAATGGGAAATATTATTTTGGCTTTCAATAACTTATTGACTTCAGTTTTGATCTGATTTTCTAAATTTGGATGGATCTTTCTCAACTTTTGTTGGACAGGTTTTTCATTATCGATCATTGGGATAATATGTTGAATGATGGAGGTGTCGTACGTTTTGGGTTCATCATAATTCCAAGCAAATACACTTTTGTACTGTTTCAAGAGACGGATATAGGCTAATTTCTCTTTAGGGGCTAGGCCAAGGCCTAGGTTGATATTCTGCGGTCTAGCATTAGTTCCTAGATTTACTAATTCATAATTCAAAGTTGAACTTTGGAGTTTTGAATTGGTAGATCTCTTGAATCGATCTTTCAAATCATAAAGGTATTCTAATTTGACTACTGATTTAGGTATAGCATTGTTAGTACTATCCTGTTGCAATTGTTGGTCATGTTGGTCTTCGTCAATTATTTGATTGGTGTAGGATCCTTCAGATGTGAAGAAACTCACGATATTAGGATCATCGTTGAAAATTCTCCAATTGGTAATGTTATCAGGAATAGATGGTCTAAAAATTAACTCAATTGAAAATCGGTCAGGGCTAAAATCTTATGAAGGAATGAGCTTGGAAGCTACATTGGCTAAGAGGTATGTGCTAGCATTCTGGAGTCTAGGAATTGATGAAATATTAAATGCTATAAAATGTTCAGTAAGATCTTGAACTAATGATTGGTAATGCTTTAAATGACCTGATAAATAGTGTATAGTATTACGTACCTGTCTTATTACAATTTCAGAATCTCTGAAAACTTGCAGGTATTTGACGTCTAATCCGATTACCTTGTACAAACCTTGGACTAGAGATTCGTATTCTGCAATATTGTTGGTGCACTCAAATTTGATTTTGCAAGTTAGCATGGTTTTATCTCCCTCTGGGCTTACTAATTTGCATCCTACTCCTGCTCCTTCGTTAGACTTAGAACCATCAAAAAATAGTTTCCAAAACAAAGATTTATTTACAGGACTATCTATAAAATTAATGCATTTAGAACTATCTGTTTGAGAAAAAAATTCTACTTGAGATAAAACAAAATGTTCTAATTATGGTGAAGTGTGAGCATTAAAATTTCCTAGGAAAGAATCTACTGAATATTTGCCTATGATATTAGAATTATATGCTACTGGTTCATTTTCTCCCTCGAGTTCTGTTACTATGTATTTCTGCTGTCGCTGACGTTCAACTTTTATTTGGTTTGGTTTACCATTATAGGGCAGCCACATGTGCGACCAGTCAGTTGAAAAATATCCATGAAGTTTTTCTGACCAATCTCTGCTAAGGATTAAGCCATAAAATTCAGGAATATCAGCAACTAAAATGTCAATAGCTTGGCATACCTTTGGGTTGGATGATAGCCTTATGGTAACCTAATTTAACTCGCCAATCACTTCGACTTGTGCTCGATCTAGCTGAACTATGCGCACAGCCGATTTCTGTGGTTGAACGTTCAATTTTGCACGAATTGATCTTGGTAAGATATTTGATGAAGCTCCAGAATCGACTAAGAAATTATGCACGTTTTTATTGAAGATTTCATAAGTAAGGAGAAATGGGGGAGTATGCGATCTCAATCTTCCTTCAATTAATGCGATATCATTTGGATCAACTTTATTCATCTCATTAGTTGGAGGTCTTCCCATATCATGGGAAGCTTGAGAGATTACGGCAGCTGGTAGAGGTGCAACTGGTACAACATGTAATTCTTTCAAAAGTACTTTCTGCTGGTGTTTTAACTTGCTCAATTCAAAATGAGTAATATTGGCCCTAGTCCTTTTCATATCTTCCACGATGTTATACTCCATTTCATCCGAAACGATTAGCGTTTTAGATGGAGTTGATGTGTCTGTTTGGACTGGGCTGGTTTGAGTCTCTTTAGGTGATGTTTTCTTGGCTGCGACTTTATCCTTAGTCATCGAGCTTGTGCTCTTTGGCTTAGGTGTAGGTTGAGGAGGATCAAGTTGATTTCTGTTGCGAGTACTAACCGGGAATGCCTCTTGATCCTGTTCATCTGGGAGGATGAAATCCCACATACCTTGTAACTCTACAACTTCTTCTTCATCGGTGTGTTCTTCAGTAGCATTTTCCTCTTCTTCTTCTTCTGATTCAGCATTTGAAATAGCGTTAGGGGGTTTAGAATCGGTTGAAGGATTTCTTTTAAAAGACCTGTATGGCTTTTTAGAAAAAGTTTCTGCCACTTGTTTCTTAATGTCGACCATTTCGTTAGACATGGTCTTCAAAACTTTTTGTAATCCCTCTAAATCGAATGGATCTTTTGGTTGTTTTTTCTTGGGATCTTCTTTGAAAGAGACCTTCTTAGATTTTCGTTCTTCCATCGCGTTTTTCTTTTCTAAGGCCATAATACATTTCTCTACTGCTATCGCTTCTTTCATATTTTCAACTAAGGTTGTTTTGTTAGCCCTATCAACAAAGATTGCTAAGTTTGATGGTAAAGCAGTAATGTACCATTCACTTCACACTTCTTCACTAGGCTGAGCAGCAGTAGGAATTTTGTTTAAGATTTTGTTGAAATGTAAATTGAAATCTTTGATAGGTTCTCTTGACTCAGCCCTAAGGTTAGACAAGTCATTGATCAGTGTCGCTGTAGACCTGTCATCACCAAACTTGGTCAGGAATTGTTCTTGGAAGATGTTCGAACTAGTCATAGATCCAGATGGTAATGAGAAATACCATGATCTGGCTATTCCTTGCTGAGTATAAGGAAAAAGTCGAACAACAGCATCTTCATTAACAACTCCATTGACATTTATAGATAACATAAAGTTATTTATATGTTCTTCTGCTAGCATGCCTGCCTCAGGATTAAACTTAGGCAACCATTTTTCAGGATGGGCTGGTAACTGACTCAAGGGTGCAGACATTAAGATTGCCCCTGGGTTATTCCATGGAGATTGGGCCATCGCTGAACTACTAACAGAGGAAAGTGCGGAAGATGATCCCTGTGGCTGAGAGGATGAGGATATTATGATTCCAGATGGTTGAGAAGGAGTTTGGGAAGTTCCAGTAGGCTGATGGACAATGATCTGAAGTGGAGGAGTGGATGGTTGACTTCCCGGTGAAGAGTTTGAGATGGATGATGATGATGAAACAGTCTCGCTATCGGATCATTTAGGAGACTTTCTTGCTCTCTTCCTAGTAGATAGAGGTAATTCTGTTGGCTGAACACCAAACTTTTCGCTCTTTAACCTAGTAAGAGGATGAGCAGGGTTATATTGCGAAGTCACGTTGCCTTGAGATTTATCAGATTTTTGAGGAGATATAGAAAATTACTAAAGTTTGTGAATTAAAGATTCAACTTCAGGAGGTTCAATAATAGATTGTTCTGAAAAGTTAGGGTTTGTAGCAGCGGCTATTGCTCCAATGACTTCTAACTCTGGATTTAAAGATTCTAAATGCAACAGAGAAGTCGGGGGAGATGGTAAGGGCGATTTACTCTCAGAATGGTATTTAGATTTAGATTTTCTTGCCATTCATAGTTCTTGGCCCTTTTTCTAGCGCCAAATATGTTGAAGCCCCAAAAATCGGTTCTAAAACAAGGATACTCGCCCGATCCGGACCTTGGTTGGCAACTCCTTTTCCGTTTGGTATAGCGGGTCCGACTAGGGATATGGGACCAGTTTCCCAATTTTTGTGTGTGTGAGAAATATTGATATTTCTGATCTAACAGTTTCTAAATGAAATACTTCTACTCTAATTCTAATCTAATAATAAGGAAATTATATTCTAATAAGCAAAAATATCTAAATCTATGCTAACCCGGGGTGTAATCTTTCCTTTATGCGATCTAAAATGATTTCAAATAAAAACTGGTAATAAAGATCATTCAACTGTTATGAGAAAAGAATTCAATAAAGATGAACCACTTCGTATAAAAGGTTAGACGAAACAGTTGTGAAAAACATATCGCATAGTAAGCCATTCATACACTAAGCATAAATAAATAGCTATCACTGTACAAAAGTGCCAAATGATAACTCAAGCATTCATACATTAATATATAAATAACTGAACATGAAAATCACTCTAACACAAGGCAGAAATAGTTAAGAGATATAAATACCATTTATAACTAGTCCTACTCATGAGCTTTAAGCGATAACGATTTATCTCTTCTTGATCTAACATCCACTAAGAGTACAAAAGTGCAACATCAGTAGCAGATATCAAATGCAAACATCAATAAATCTTGTTCCATTCATTCATCAAAACCTCCTCAGAGGGTACAGAAGTGCATGTTCTGGGGATAAGTTTTTGATAAATTTCAGGACCCTTCTCTAAATGCATGAGAAGGGTTTAAATACTACTAACTAAATCTAAAAATAAATTATTACAAAAAAGTAGGATGCGGTTTAAATGACCGTCCTCATTTCAAGAAAATAAAACAAAATTAAAACTAAAATTGAATCTAAAATTAAAACTACTTATGTATTTCGTCCTTGAAATCGCACACATGCAGCATCTGTTGGAGAAGAGTCGGGTGGCCGACTTTCGATTTTAGCTAAGCTGAGAAAACAGAATAGACGAGAGCTAGCGCCATATTTTCGGTTGAATTGATGATACACTTAAGAGTCATCCATTGGCTATGTGGCTTTACCAAGTATGCCCAATAATAATCCCAGTTTAACTTGGTTAACACTTGGATTGCTTCTACCTTTTCTTTTGCCTTCTGTTTCCAATCTGTCTCTATCGTTTCCTTCTTGCAATTTTCGGGGCTTGCAGGTGACTGAGCAATTAGCAGCTTTCCTTTTTTAGAAAACTTTCTGAGCGATGTGCGATTAGCGCTAATCGCGCATCGGAAACTACCTCCGTTTCATGATCTGATTTCCTTGATGCGTTTTTCACCTTTTGCGCCTTTTCCTTTTAGGTGATATAAAGTTCAAATTTTGTGAAAATAATATTTCTGCAAGCTCTTGACCCTAAGTCTTAAACTGTCTATTTATGATATCTATGTTGTCCAGTATCCACTTAACCAAGTCTTTGTATGGTAGAATTTTAGGTCTCGCTGCTATCCGGTGTAAGAATGAGCAAGCTAGCTCTATGATAGATGCCTCAGAAGAACTATTTGAGCCCGTGGTAGCAACAACTTCCATTACTCTGGGATTCTCCTCTTCAAGAAGAATATACATGCCTTCCCACGTAGTAATTCCCGCGTCTCTATTATAGGCCGTTTCTGTATATAAGGGTGCCATTTCCTTTTCTTCAGAGCTCGGAGCTTTGCTTTTCTTTCCCATTTTATCCTGCGTATTGCTTTGTATCGTCCTCTATTCTTCGTTCCTACAATTCACAAGTGAAGTGAAAAAAATAACAAGGAAGGGTGATGGGAAAGTTTTAAATGCCAGAGACACATCAAATATACCACCTTACATGAGATGATTTTTTGATAAGCACGAACCTATATTCCATTAATAATTGGCAACTACCTCATTTATTAGCATTAAAGTGCATAACTAGGTGTCAGTTTTGGGAAAATGCTTTTCTTGAATAACAAGCTCGAAAGATCTGCGATGAAGTGATTTTGCGATTTGCTTCGCAATATCGCAAACCACAACATCGCGAAATGATAACAGCGCAAAGTTGCTCACTCGTGGTATCGCATTATCGCATTGTCATTGTATCGCAAGATCGCAATATCGCAATATCGCAGATCGCAGGAACATTATATATGACAATCTTTGTTATTTTGTTTTCTGTGAAATGCGATTTGCGATCGGCGTCGTCGCATATCGGCAAATTAAAATGTTTTCAATGTAAATTCTATTTGCTGCATGCGATGCGATATTATCACGTATTGCAATCTTGCAATGTTGGAATTATGGTTGTAAGGTGGTCTTCTGTCATCTTTTTGCGATGCGATATTTCCTAAGGAGGGATTTGTGTCTTACCTTATCATAAAACTTAGATTTTTTAGATTTTTCAAGTGGGTTTTCCTAAGCTTATGATGGTAAGTTTATTTGAAAAGGAAATTTAAGCATAACTTTGATTTCTTAGATTTTTTAACTAAGAGTCCCCACTTATTTAGTATTAGGAATAACACTAAATAAAAAGGGGGGTTGTTGCTGGCCACAACAGAACCCAGTCACACGGAAGGTTGTGTACAGTCGAGTGGTGTTTAGAGAGTTAAAAGATGTTATTAAACATGAATTCCAACCAAAGGAACCTGAGAAGATAGAGTTCGAGCTAAAGGAGGAAGAATCAGACTCTACAACAAAGGAGGAATCAGAAGATGAAGAGCCACAAACTACGGCTGTGAGAAGATCAGTTCGAGAAAGAAGGTAGCCAGAAATGTATAGTCCATATGATTCCTATTCAAATTTTACTTTATCTATTACTGACGATGATCCCAGAACTGTGAAGGAAGCAGTAGATTCAGAGGATGGAAAACTTTGGAAATAGGCCATGGTTGATGAAATGGCATCTTTGCACAAAAGTGAGGCTTGGGATCTGGTGGAGTTGCCGGCTAGAAGGAAACCCATTGGCAGCAAATGGGTGTTCAAAAAGAAGATAAATGTAGAAGGAAATGTGGAGAAATACAAAGCTCGGTTGGTAGCAAAAGATTATTCCCAGGTGCGGGGAATTGATTTTGGTGATATTTTTTCTCCTGTTGCCAAGGTAACTTCTATTTGATTACTTTTATCTGTTTTTGCTGCTTTTGATTTTGAGGTAGAACAGATGGATGTGAAGACAACATTTCTTCACGGGGATTTAGAAGAGGAAATCTACATGAAGCAACATGAAGGCTTTGCAGCGAAGGGTAAGAAAGAATTGGTATGCAAGTTAAAGAAGTCTCTATATGGGTTAAAACAATCACCAAGGATGTGGTATCAGAAATTTCATACATTTATATGGGGACTTGGATTCACGAGAAGCAAAGCAGATCACTGTGTGTATTTTAAATTAATTGGTGACCATGTTATTTATCTGGTCTTATATGTGGGTGATATGTTGCTGGTTGGAAATGACAAAGAAATTATCAAGGATTTGAAGACCCAATTGTCCTTCAAATTCAACATGAAAGATCTTGGTGCTGCAAACTATATTTTGGGCATGGAAATTAAAAGAGATCGAGCAAAGAGGAAGCTCCGGTTAAACCAAAGGAAGTATGTCGAGACAATACTGCAGAGGTTTAATATGCAGGATAGTAAATCGGTGAAGGTTCCAATTCCTGTAAGTGTGAGGTTATCTGCTGAATAGTGTCCCAAGACACAAGAAGAGGAAGAGGACATGTCCCATGTTTCATATGCAAGTGCAGTCGGTAGCTTGATGTATGCAATGGTTTGTACTATACTAGACATTGCACATGCAGTGGGAGTATTGAGCAAGTTTATGTCAAAACTAGGAAAGGAGCATTAGACAGTAGTGAAGCAGGTTTTCAGGTATTTGAGTGGCACTAGTGATTATGGTCTATGCTAGCAAGGAAGACCAGGATTGGACAGAGTGTTGGATATTTGTGGCTTTGTTGATGCAGATTGGGCTAGAGATATGGATCAGAGAAGATCTACAAGTGGATATGTGTTTAACCTATTTGGAGGTGTAGTCAGTTGGATGAGTAAGAAACAATTTGCAGTGGCACTATCAACTACAGAGGCAGAATACATGGCAGCCACTCATGCAAGCAAGGAAGCAGTTTGGTTGCAAATATTGTGTTCAAGTATGGGGTTAGTACATGAATCTATAAGGATAGACTGTGACAGCCAAAGTACAATTATCTTGGCAAAGAACCCTGCATATCATTCAAAGACAAAGCACATTGATGTTCAGTATCACTTTGTGAGGGATATGATAGAAGACAAAAAGGTGTTGCTGGTAAAGGTGGACACTTTGAAGAATAATGTAGATGCTTTGACAAAATCTGTTAGCTCTGAGAAGTTCTGTTGGTGTAGAGAGACAATGGGCATTTCAGGGCTAGGAAAATGACCAAGCTCTTTTGTGGCCCCCTATGGAAAGAAGACAACAAGTGGGAGAATGTTGGGTTGTGTTATATTCTTTCCACGTAGTTAACAAGGGGTTTGAAGGGCACCTGTAACCCCACTTTATGAGGTTCAGGGCAGCGCCCCAGAAAATTTTGGTTTTGGACCCTATGTTAGGTTGGACGGACACACCTATGGTTTTGTGCATGATTTTCGCACATGTTTTTTGGACGCGATGGTTTTTTGGTCCATGGTATTGGACGTGATGGCTTTCGGTCCATGGTATTGGAAGCGATGTTTTTCGGTCCATGGTATTGGATGTTTCTGCATGTATAAATATGTATTGTAACATTGAAAGGAACATAATGAAAAATCAAGCTGGTAGTCCTGGTTTTGGGATCCAGTGGAAAACCTTTGTGTATATTTGTTTTATGTGTTACGGTCTCACATTGTTTATTTCATGTGTTTTAGAATTCATATGCAGGTAATTTCTGTACGAGGTTAAAACCTACAAAACTGGAAAGCAGATGTGGGGGGAGCGCAAGTCCCCAAAGGAGAATGTCTTAAATATGAAGTAAGGGTATCCAAGTCAACAACCAATAGAGGAAGATGTACACTAGTGTTAGGGGGAGGGGGAAAAGTATCCATACCTAGAGATATAATACCCATACAAATGTCACTAAGGAGGTCATTAGAGGGAAAAAAATGAGGGGTGACAAAATCAGAGGTTGAATAGATACTAGAGGGAGGATCAAAGTTACCTGGAACCTTTACAGACTTGTGAGAAATTGAAAATCATCCAGCCCATCATAGGCATCTGCCAAAAGAGAATGAGAGAGACCCCATGACAGTGTAAGGTGAATCTGAATCTCAAGGGTTGAACTCTCAAGATAGATGTCCACACAACGAGTGTGAGAACAACATCTGAATATATCCCAAAGTCAACAATTGCGACAATTCTACTAAGTAATCCTTATTGAAGCTTGTTCCTTTGATAATTCAGCCTCCTAGATACAGGACGTAATAACTAGTTCTCACTATTAAATAGAGATTAATAACCTCTTTTGGAAGCCATGCGTTCTCGCTTCCTTAGTGTTGAAAAATAGATCACATTGAATACAAGAGAAAAAGAAGGACAACAATCAACCTTAGGTAAGTTATGAATAAATTTCTATTTATGTTTGGAGCTCCTACCAACTCTATCCATCTCTGGCTCCTATATAATCAAGTCCCGCCATGGTAATTCAGCTTCTAACACGCACTCAATTGACAAAAAATAAACAAGCCAAACCAGTAACCTGATCAGTGGAAACCTCTCTATCCAGCTGGATGGTTCCAGCTGCATCGAAAGCCCAATCAAAACATCTTCTTCTATAAACTTGTACATTACCAAAAGGATATTAATTCGTACTCAATAGGCCTATGAATCAGTCAATTTCCTCCGCATAGAATCCTCCATGTCGATAGTAAGTTTTGAGTGAATCTTTATGTATATTTGGAGCTCCTAATAGCTCCATCCATCTCTGACTCCTAATCAATTGAAGCCTTTATGTCCCGCCAGATGGTTCTAGCTCCAAACTTCATGTTACGTAAACCTGCATATCACCAAAGTGAGATAGCTTCATACTCAGTAGGCCTGTGAATTAGTCAAGATCCTCGGCTCAGAAAAATCCATGTCCATGTCCTTCCACGCCATAACTCCTTTGCCTTCCATGGAAGCACCACTTCAACATCCATACATGCTCGGAGAACAATGGGTTTTCACTGACCTTCCATAACCTTTAGGCATAGAAAATATTGACCTCAAGCACACGAAATTATAGCCAAGGACAAAGCCAACGGGAACATGAAATTACAGGCGAGGACGAAGTCAACTAGAATAGTGATAGAGATGATGATGGAACAATGATAGAAATGTTTACACTTGTCAATTTTTTACTTGATAGAACAAAAAAATTGAAGAGATGGGACTGGTTGGGATGAACATTGTTTGCCTAGCCCAACCCGACAATAAAAACACCTTCAGTCTAAAAATAAGAAAAAATATATATGCCACCAAGTATCATAATAGGACACACATCAAATCTCAATTCTTATTATTATTATCCAATTTTAAGGTCACAACCAAGCCAAACACCAAATTGGTGCAGGAAACCCCATTGTTTTTTGGACAAGGGAATCATCTCCGCACAACGATATGACTGCTAAGTCTACAAAGGCATACATACTCTACCCCCCTTTGGTTTCGAACCCATGACCTCTTAGGAGGAAAAACATGTTCTTAACCATTAGGCCCAGTGAATATTTATGAAAAATAGTACACACATCAAATCTCCATATTTATGAAAATTTCATTATATATATTCCACCGAGTCTCATAATAGTACAGATATAAAATCTCAATATTTCTGAAAAATAGTACACATCAAATCTCAATATTTATGAAAATTTCATTTCTAAGTAATTGTGTCAAACCCATGTTTCACTTTTAACTAATGTGTAACTTTTGAAAACAATGTACAAAGTTAATTTTAACAATAACATTTTATATCTAAATTTGTGCTCATGTGATCCATATTAAGAATTTTGAGAGTTTTTCCATAAAAATCACATTAGAAACAACTTTTCGATGTTTTTCAAACCATCTAGTGTGGTTTGTTGCCAGGGCAAGATGAAGAACTGATCTGGGCATCAAGTTAATAGATTAAACGTTTTTTCTTTAATCGTTATAATATAATAGTTAGTGTGACTAAGAAAATTTTATTTATTAAAATTATTTTAGTATGAAGAAGTAGATGTTAATATTGAATTAGTCAAAAGTAAAATTGTTATGATATAAATATCTCAAATAAATATAATATTTAGAATGAACGTAAAACATAAAAACCATAAAACAATGAATTAAAATGTGTGTGTGTGTGTATGTTTGTGTGTGTGAAACTGAAATAATCAAAACAATAAAACAAATAATTCTAAAAACTTGAAAATAAATAAAAATAACAATTGGTAAAACTTACATATATATATATATATATATATATATATATATATATATATATATATATATATATATATATATATATATATATATATATATCCCAAGGAAAAATCATAATTTTATTAGTGAAAACAAAGTTACATATTACAGATGCTTGAAATATTTTCATCATCTAGTCAACAACTCATGATCACAAGTTCATACAAAATAATAAATCGTGGGGAGAAAAGATTAAAATTTTCTCCATTTCTTTTTTTCCACCTTTTGCCATTCTGCTTGAGATGGTGTGTAGGATACATGGTGAGCTTATATCCTTATTCTGTTCTTGAAGTTTCCTTTTTCTAATCAAAATTTTTTGATGCATGAGGATGTTTGAAACCGCTAGTATCCTTTGCTTCAGGTATCCTTGCTAGTTGTTTTGAAGTGACCTGTAGTTCAGTTTGTTCTTGTATTATATCATCCTTCCCTTCTTTTCCTTGAGTATTCTAAGCGGGAATGTGAGCCTTTTTATCATCCTCTTCCTCATCGGACTCATTTGGGATAAATTTCTATCCTTTGGGCTACTTTCCCGACTTCTTGTTTCTTCGTGATTCTTTCTTGGGTTAACGGCACGTGTTTTGTAGATGTCTGATTTTTCGGCATGTTCTGCATCTAAAGGCTATGTTCTCAAAATCTAGGAACTGAGTCCCGTTTTGCTTGTTGTGTATCAATTGTATGCGATCTGGCAGGCCTATACTAAGGTCCAATTCTATATATATTCAAGCAAAAGTATAGATTTTTTCCTCCAGTCTTTGTCTGTCTATCTTTATATATGGTCCTAAAATATTTCCAGTGCCTTCTAGCACTTGTTCATGCTAAAAGTGTAGGGGAAGCTTATGAAGTCTAACCCACATCGGAAATTTTGATACAATCATGGTGTTTGTATCAAATTCTGGGAACCATGGGGTAATTAAAATTCCTTTTGATCCCAAGAACCATGGGCATTCCTGAAGTATTATTTCTCAAACCTCCAATGATGCAAACTTTACTATGAAGAAACCTTTGGAGCAAAGGTGAATTTCATAGTTTGTTGTCCAATTTGTGAATGCCAATGACAAATATCCATTGGTTTTGGGTAGAAGTTGATAAATATGCAGATGATGGCGTGGGTTGCAAAGGCTATGTAGAGATTGTTTGTTTCTGGAATCTCAATGACTAGTTCTGGGACACAGTTCACTTGTTTCTCTATGTAGGGACTGGGAGTGTTGAGTGTTTGTTCTATATTTTTTGTATTTTTTGGTTCCCCTTATAGAATTTTTTTGTAGGAGAGATCACTCTTGTTCTATTCTTGGTTTCGTAATGTACCCTTTGTTAAACTAGATCCAGTAATCCCACCTGCTTTCTTCGACTAACATGATCCTGTTCCTCAACCCCTTAGTCGAAGATTTAAGATGACTGTGACCACCGAATGAATGTTTTATTCTTGTAGACTTTGTTCATCCTATAGATGTCTACCATTATAGATAAAGTTTTGTAGATGTGGTGGGTAACCAATATTTTTCATGATGTTCTACTTCAATTGAAAAACCAATGTCAGATTTTTGTACCCAGACTGTTGTTGATTTTCCAGCATGAGACTTTATGAATATTTGTACAATGCTCTCTTCTTTTAGTTTTCCTTGATCTAGGGAAGCATATGATGGTAGTTCAAATACATGCAGCAAAGTTTACCTTCAAGGCCTGATGAAAGATGGTCAAGCTGCAAAGTAGGGATCTAGTAGCCATAGTTTTGTTTTCATTCTAGGTTGCCTGGAGAAATTTTTTAGATCTAGTCCGATCATCCTTTATAGGGGAGGATCTATCATAGATCATTTTTGTTTCATGTAGCCTACCTACTTTACTGGTGGTGCCTATGTGAAATGTCTAGAGACTCGATCAGAGAGATGAACCCCAATTGGATGGGATATCCTGGCCAGATTGGTCGTAGGTGAATGTAAAAAATGATGAAATGCAAAAAAGGAGTCTTACAAAGAGCCAAGAAAGTAATAATCCATTGCCCGGAGTTAATTCTCTCCCTGAAATTTTTTTAACTTTTGATGATATTGAACTTTACTTCCTTGTTCAGCATATTCCTTTTTGTACCAAGTCAGACACTTTTGTACCTAAGATAGTTTTTGATGAAAGTATTTTGAAACCTTATATCTCAGAGCATCAACTTGTTAATCTAGACTCTAATGAAGATATCGTAAAATAGTTTAATAAGATTGAAATTTTGGTGACCAAATTAGATCAGGTTGTGCACAAAGTTGTTATTCATCAACCACCTAATTCTTCAGCTTCTTCATTTATGTTGATTCCCCTTATTACTACGGCTCCTCCAGTAATTCCGCTATTACCATTGTACCCATTTCATCTACTATCCCTACCACCACTACATTGACTCAACAGAGTACAACCCCTCCCCCTTTAATACCCGCCATATCCACACCTATTGTAGTTTTTCCATCTTCTTATTCCCAATTACCTATCATGGCAACTCGTTATGCTCCCTAGTCCTACCTAAAAAACTGAATGCCATCCCATAACATTATCAGATCTAACTACCTCAATTTGATGGCACGGGGCCAATCAATAGTCAACAACATATAGAAAAAATGAATGATTATTTAGATTTGCAAGAAATTAATGATGATGATGTGAAGATGAGACTATTTTCCCAAAGTGTCACAAGAGAAGTTAAGAAATGGTTTAAGGCATTACTAGCTGCCTCTATCCCAGATCTCACACAATTTCACCAAACATTCCTCAGAATATGGGAAGTAAAGAAGAATACTCTCCAAATCTTGGCTGAATGTGAGAGTATAAATGGAGGCCCTAGTGAAACAGTCCAAGGCTATTGCACTAGATCCAATAATATTTCCAATTCTATCCCAACTGCAATAGAACCCCTACTAGGACTAGCTCTGATCAAATTTCCAGATGGTTTTGATCCAAAGATGCCTTACCAATTGAGGGAGAGAAATCATGTTATCGTTGAGGAGATGCAGAGGAATGCAGTCAGTGTGGAGGAAAACTTGCTGGCAAACATAGCTAGGTTAAAGGTTGAGAGGAGAGTCACTATTAAAGAAGAAACTACTTCTTCATCATGTGCTAAGTTGAAACCTTAGTTAAAACCATGGAAAGAATGATGGAAACGATAATTTTAACTGACATGGTTCCACTAGAATCCTCGAAGTCAGTTCTAGAGAGATTCGGTAGTTTTAGTTTTACTATATTCCTGTACTATTTTTGTAAACAATATTTTAGGATATTTTGTACAAATGTATTGATATTTTAAATCAATATATTTTTATAAATTTGTATAAATACTTCATATTTTGATGTAAAAAGGGTTGGAACTTGTATCAAGAAAGAAAATATTTGATGTAAGGATGTGCATGTAATGAAGTGATCATTTGCATTAATATAGAAAGCTTGCTCTAGGATTCCTGTGTCAGACAATTAGTGAAATTTCCTCTCTTGTAAAATGATTATTTTCCAGTTTTCAATATGTTATTTTTGTCTCTATTGTTTAAAGAAGATTAAGGGTTGAATTTTTTTAAATACACCATGCCTTGGCTTATAAACAATATCTATGTTTTCACTCTAATATTAAATATAGAATTCATCCTAGTATGCTCTATGTTTAACTGAATCTGAATCTTTTCATCCCATTCATTCCATAAATGCTCTAAAGATATAAAAGCTTGCCTACCTTGCCCTATTACATTTGTTCTAGAATTCTTGTATTTGATCACCCTAAGAATTATGCCTCCATTTCTGAATGGACTTTCCTTGTAGTTTCAACTAAATCTTTGAAAAAACCAAACTCAGAACTGAATAAATAGCCTAATATCTCAAGACAACAATTCTAAATCATATAGAGAGATCCCTCTTTGAAGTTGGAAGGTATAGATCCCAACATCCAAATTGGTCTTTTGGTTATCTCTAGGTTTCTCTCACACCCTTGGGAATTTATAAAGTCAAAACATTATGGTTACCATACTAGGGACTTCACATAAATCTGATAGAAATTGAAGTTTTCCCTGGTAAATATTTATTTCAGAGATCAAAGGATATTTCAAGTATGTGGTTGTGAAATAGATGTTATTAAGGGTGTTTTCCACCTAAATTTTGTACATATTTCTATTTGTAAATAATATATTATAGATTTAGCTCCTAGAATGATATACACTAGAGCTCATCTAGATCCTAAACCACCAAAAGTTGTAGATAATCCTGAAAAACTTATCGGAAAGAGGAGTCTTACTGAGAGCCAAGAAAGTAATAATCCATTTCCTAGAGTTAATTCTCTCCCTAAAAGTTTCTTAACTATTGAGGATATTGAATTTGACTTACCTTCTGAGCATAGCTTTTTTTGTACCAAGTCAAACACTTTTGTACCAAAGATAGTTTTCTATGAAAGTATTTTGAAACCTTATATCTCAAAGCATCAACATGTTAATCTAGACTTTGATGAAGATGTTGTAAAATAATTTAATAAGATTGAAGTTTTGGTAACCAAATTAGATCAGGTTCTGTACAAAGTTGTTGTTCATCAAGCACCAAATTCTTCAGCTTCTTCCTCTACGGTGATTCCCCCTATTACTACTACTCCTCCAGTAATTCCCCCTATTATCACTATACCCATTTCATATACTATCCTTACCACCACTACATCGACTCAACAAAGTACAACCCCTCCCCCTTTAATACCCCCCATATCCACACCTATTGTAATTTTATCATCTTCTAATTTTGAATTACCTATCATGGCAACTTTTTATGCCCCCTGGTCCTACCTGGAAAACTTAATGCCATGCGACGAGATTATCAGATCTGAATACCTCAATTTGATGGAATGGGGTGAATCACTACTAAACAACATTTAGAGAAGATGAATGATTATTTAGATTTGCAAGAAATTGATGATGATGATGTGAAGATGAGACTATTTTCCAAAAGTATCACAGGAGAACTTAAGAAATGGTTTAAGGCATTTCTAGCTGCCTCTATCCCATACCTCACACAATTTCGCCAAACATTCCTCAGAATATGTGAAGTAAAGAAGAATCTTGTCCAAATCTTGGCTAAATATAAGAGTATAAATGGAGCCCCTAGTGAAGCAGTGCAACACTATTGCACTAGGTTCAATAACATTTCAAATTCTATCCCAACTGCAATACAACCCCTACTAGGACTAGCTCTAATGAAATTTCCAAATGGTTTTGATGCAGACATGTCTCACCAATTAAGGGAGAGAAATCATGTTATCCTTGAGGAGATGCATAGGAATGCAATCATTGTGGAGGCAAACTTGTTGGCAAATAGAGCTAGGTTAAACATTTAGAGGAGAGTCACTATTAAAGAAGAACTTGCTTCTTCTTCATCATGTGCTACGTTGGATACTTTAGTTAAAACCATGGAAAGAATGGTGGAAAGGATAATTTTCACTGACAAGGCTCCTCCAAGGGAAAATAGAGGTAGTCCTCCAATTATAAATCCTAATTTTTGGAAAATGAACCTCAAATTAAACAGAGAGAATAGAGAGGCAAAATTGATCAGCAACAAATTAGACCTCCTTTCCAAGAGAATTATGCAAAAGTTGAGCTACCAAAGGATGTTGGAGAAAATGAAGTAAACATATTTGAGGAATGTGAAATTGACCACATTTTCTTAACTAAAGAGGAGCAAGATCTGTTCTTGCTATCACAACCAGAATTCATCCCTTCAGAGTCAGATGATTATTAACAAGGATACCAAAATGCTATCATGGAGGTGCATAGACAATACAATTTGAGGAGAAAAAAGGCTGTTGAAAATCCTCCCAAGAAAATTCAGAGTGACACCCCTTCTACTAGCCAATCAAAGGATGATTGTCAAAAGAAGACATCTAAAAAATAGATGTAAATATCAAATAAATAGATAAACCTCATACATCTTTCAGTATTGAAAATGAACTAGCCAAGGTAAAAATTTATATTCCTATGACTGAATTTATTAACACAAATGCATCTAGATCTCAAGTCATGAAGGCTCTTAAGATAGGGGAAGGGACAGACACAATCAACTGAACTGATGACTAACCTGAGTTATTGTTTGGGCCTGAAGATGAAGGGAAGTCTCAGGATGGTAGTCTGCCACCTTTCTATATCAGTTTGGGCATATGTGACAAAATTCTACACAATGCTATGCTTGATTCTGGTGCTTCGCACAATCTTATGCCTAGAGGCATCATGGAGAAGCTAGGATTAGACATAATAAGACCCTTCAAAGATTTATATTATTTTGATTCGAGCAAAGTGAAATGCTTAGGTCTCATCAAAAATTTATGTATTACTCTGGTCCAAATACCAGCAAAGAGTGTGGTAATGGATATTGTAGTGGCAGACATACCTCCCAAGTATGGAATGCTGCTATCAATATCATGGGGAGCAAACTTACAGGGTACATTGCAAATGGACATGACCTATTTTACCATTCCCGTTTTTGGTCAGAATAGAAGTTTATGTAAGGAAAAATTTATGAAATATATGGTGAGCAGCCAAGACAAACTAAATAATTACTCCATGTATTATGTGCATTCAAATATGGACTCCTTTATTTTGTATAACGATGAATGTGTAGATGAGGATGTGTCACACCTGGATGCTGAATTGACCAAGAGAGAGGAGATAAAATTAGATACTAGGAAACAAGATAAAGAGGGAGAAGCCCTTTGGAACATTGAATTTGATGGGGTTGTGAGGAAGGAAGGAGTAGGGGCAGGTGTTTGGATCTCAAACTCACAAACAAGTATAGCAAAGGGACATTCTTAGAAGCTTAACTTCCAATGTACAAATAATATAGCTGAATATGAAGCACTGCTTTTAGGACTGAAAATTTTGAAGAGGTTGGGAGTTAAAAGGATTTCAGTACATGGGGATTTTGAACTCAACATTAACCAAATTAAAGGTGAGTACTCGGCTAAACACCCTAGAATAAGGGCCTACAGAAATGCATAAGGCCAACTTGTACTCATGTAGGCCCACTCATGTAGGCTTGACGAAAATATGGGTTTCCAACTTGTAAATTCAATATCTTATTAATGAATAGGAGTTAGAAGGTGATTAAATACTCAATGAAAAGGGCGTGAAGTCCTCTACACTCTCATGTTATTGACTTCTTGATTTGGTGATCCCTTTGACATCAATAACAATTATTTTTCCAGCATAAGGAATACGGTTTCAGTGGCCCATGCTATTAGATGTTGTGCATTACATTTGATGAAGCTTTTTAAAATGTTGGGGATTCTCCATTATAATGGGCCTAAGTTGAGCAAAGGGTTCACTTGGCTAGGCTAATGTTGGTTTTCTTGGCATGGATGCTTTTAAGCCATGGGGCATTATAGATGTATTATTCGTAGTTGGTTTTCCCACAAGCATTTCCTAACTAAAATATGGTCTTCATGTCCATTGTATTAGTTTTGTGATGTGTTTATCATGTATTTATTTCTCTCATTTTTACTAAGAGTCGCATCAAATCTAAGCAATTGTGGCTTATGGAAGGAGGTGATGGTTGCAATTGCCAACGCATGTATGTTAAGGTTGAAGCTAACATAGATAATCCCTAACTGGAATTTGAACTATGTATGTGAAGATCGAGAGGACATAGAGGTCCAACAAGGTGAAATGCAACCACATAGGTGAAATCTGGTGAGAACAACTAGTGTGAGAAAATGTGTAGATGTGAAAGAATGACAAAATGGTTTTCCGACAACAATTAAAAAAAAAAAATTACTTGGAGGTGAAATTTGTAAATTACATACACATGGGCATACAACTATAAGACGTAGTTAGTCTTCCATACCATTAACAATAAAATCTCAAATAGACCTAAGTGACCAGGGAAATGAGCATGCATATTTCACTTCTCAAATTTAAAGGGGAGAATGTTAGTGTAAATTTGACTCCATGAAAAATTCAAAGTTGGTAGGTCCACGTACATCATTTTGGTGGCCTGTGGTATTAAAGACCATGGATTACATGTGATGAAACCTTTAAAGATTTAATGGATTCTCCATTGTAATGGGCTTGAGTTCAGAAAAAGGCTCACTTGGCTAAGCCATGGAGGTGGCCGGCTTGGCTACTTTTAAGTCAAGGCATTTATGCATTTAAACCATGAAGAATAGTAGATCTATTATTTGCTGCTACTTTTCTCACAAGGGTTTCTAAGGTAAAATATGGTATACGAGTCCATGTATTATTGTTGTAATGTGTTTATCATGTAGCTATTTCTCTGTTTTTTACTAATAAAATTGATATGTAGCAATAACCCTATAGCAATCTATGACAAGGAATTGTGTTGTTCCATGACATGTGTGTAGTGATTTACATCATAGATCTATAGTGCTTTTTGCAACAACAATCCTACTCATACCAAGGATCTCTAGCAACTCCAACTTGATTGATTATTTAACATAAATAAACACAAAGTAAACAAATATTTAATATACAATTTAATCAAAATGTGAAAGGAAACTATAAAATCTATGATAAAAAACACCTTCAACCTTGAACTCCTGTATTGAGCATAAATAGTGTGAAAATACAAGAGTAAAAAATAATGTTCATCACATATTGCACATCAAACACACTAAACATCAGATACAAAAAACATCAAAGAAATGTCACACTCTAAAACTAAAAACACACTACTTCTAAATAATACTACCATAATTGTCAACGGAAGAAATTCTATACTAATTATCAATAAACTTGTTAAAATCGCTATCACTAGTGACCTTATCTCTAAGAAAATGTAACCATGTGATATGGCTAAGGCCAGGGATTCCTTCTAAATCCAAGACGTTAACCAACTTAAACCATATGCATTTCTTTAACACCATCATTATACTTTTCATTATCCCTAACCAAGTTAGTTTTTCGAAAACTAATAATTCTAAACTGAAGCTAGGAATTCTAAATCAATCCACGACTAGAAAGAAAATAAAGAATTCTAATTTGTGAAATAGACTTGGTATGCAACACAACAATCAACGCATAGACAGCGACACACATTGTACAAGACCAAAAGAAAAGAAACATCTCTCGGAAATTTTGTTTTCTTTCTTATGCGAGTTAATGGGAGACTTAGTCGACCTCCTCCATCTTGCTCTCCTCCTGATCACAGGCATCCTTGTTTTCTAGAGGCGACATGTCTGCATCTAGCTCATCGGTGGCATCATCCTTGATGCTAAGGGTGAGCTTCAGCATCCTGTGAATTCTGACAGGGAATGTGTTTAGCTCCTCCAGGCTAAACCCGGAGGTAAGTAGAGCTCCCATATAAGAGCATCACTAGATCCTTCAAAATTACACTAAGATTAGGGTGTATGGATGCAAATTTCCTCCATATAAATTGCCTAAATTTGTTCCTATAAGAATTTCTGCATTAGAGTATATTAGGAAAATGATAAATGTGGATGATCTCCACTTTGTGGCAGCCAAAAGGAAATATCAATTCAAAATCAAACCACAGGTTGGACCTTTCATTTGTAATACCAGGACAACAACAAAAGAAGCAGTTCTTTTGCTCAAACAGATGAAATTTAAACTCAGTTTCACTTGGTCATATGATCCTTTGGGAGTAATATAAATGTTGAGAGTAGAGCATAAAACTACTCCTCACACTCATACTACAAGACCTAAAATTGAGCAATATATGAATCAAAATCAATTGCATGAAGACACATTGCAGGAGCCAAAAGAACATGTACTTTCTACTATGACATCACAGACACCAGTGCCACAGGAAAAACGTATAAAATACCAAGGGAGGATGTTTCCCCTTCAGTCTCAGAAATTCACGGGAAATAATTCTAAATATATAAAAAGAGGCAGAAAACCAATCCAGTAGAGGAGTTTTCACAAGAAGAAAATGTTCAGTCTACAATAGTTTTGACAGGTCCTTATACTTCTACTATTCCTCGACTGGATGACATTTTCATAGGGTCACCATCATCTTCAGCTTCTCAAGAACCATTGGAAACAACTCAATAAGGAGAATTGGTCCATGATCAAGTTGAACCAAGTAGACAACTTCATCACAACACAAACTTCTCTCTTCTTTTGACACCGAGGAAGGGAAAATGCAGATAGCAGTCCTTGAAGCTCAAGTTCCTTTTCGTAAAAGTACAGATGAATACAAGACGCATATCTTTTATTTTAACATTAATCAAATCCATCCTATTGATCACATGGGTTTGCATAAGAAAACAAGTGAAATTTCATATTCTACCCTGACAAACTCAGCAATGGCAGCATCCAAACATCACGATTAAGTCAACAATATTTAGTCTCAATTAAAATTAGAGAAAATGTCTTCTTTAGGTAAAAACACTAAGACAATGTCTTTACAGGATTTAGTCATTAAACTGGGATATGATCCTAGTAATGTAAAAGCTGTTGAGGAGATCATTAAAATAAAAAATGTTGACATTAAATCCCTGAAGAAACAACTCAGACTTCCATCAACTGAAAATCCACAAACAAAGGAATTTGGTCAACTAGAGAAGGAGAAATAAGATATGTTTAAAATTGTTATTGAACATAATGGATAGATTAAACAAATGGAGACCGAAATAGAAAAGTTGCTAAAAGAGAAAGAGAAGTCAACTAAATTATCAGTCATTCCTCTCCCAACAGTTCCAGTTGCAGGTACATCAACAACAGAGGGCAAGAGATTGAAAAGTTGAAAGCTTAGCTTAAAACCCTCCCAGTGCTGAAATTAAAAATTGATAATATGTATGTGTTAGAGCTTCAAAAGACTCATAGATTAAATTAGAGAATTGAAGTTTTAGAAAATGATATGTCATGGCATATACAATTGCACAGGAAAATGAGAACTTTTGGGAAGAAATTAATGAAGCTATGTCTGAAATTTGACCTTCCACTGAAATTATTTTCGAGCAAGAGGAATTTGTCCATAAATCAAAAGAGGACATCGAAGGGATAAAGGAAAGTGCGGGTCAGAAGCTAGTTGAAGCTAGTTCCTTAATAAGAACCTTGAATTCAAATACAAAATAAGAACATGAAGAATATTAGATTACAGAAAGAATTGAAACAATACTTGAGGTAAGAATATTTATCACAAAAAGGAATGTAATATTACTGTTAGAGAATAAATGTCATAATTTGGAGTCTAGTATTCAAAAATTCCACAAGAAGTCCAATGTACTGCACCAAAAGGGGCTTCTAGTTTAAAGGGAATTGGAGATAAATTAGTTCAGCTAGATAATTATCAACAAAATCTATATTCCATAGGAAGAGTTAAATCTAAATTTTCCAACATAAAGAACCATTACAGGTGAAGCCTTCATGGAAGGTTTGAAGTTCGACTTACTTATCAAACAAAAAATAAAACATGTGTTTATAATTAAGCATACTTTCCATAAATATAATGAGATGGATGAAGCCTACAGAAAGTTAATCAAATTCTCCACCCCAGATGAAGGCAGATGGGGTAAATTATGTCAAATTCTTGAGTAAATAGGTATTCATGTTTAGCAACAAAGAAACAATTTTTTTAGGCCAAGCCATCAACAAAATCCTCGAAGTCAGTTCGAGAGAGATTCAGTAGTTTTAGTTTTCATATATTGTTGTACTATTTTTGTAAACAATTCTAAATCATATAGAGAGATCCCTATTTGAAGTTGGAAGGGATAGATCCCCACATCCAAAGTGGTTTTGTTGTTACCTCTGGGTTTCTCTCACACCCTTGGGAATTTACAAAGTCAAAACATTATGGAAACCATACTGGGGACTTCACAAAAATCTGATATAAATTGAATTTTTCCCTGGTAAAAAATTATTTTAGAGCTGAAAGGTTATTTCAAGTGTGTGGTTGTGAAATAGATGTTACTAAGGGTGTTTTCCACCTAAATTTTGTACATATTTCTATCTATAAATAATATATTACAGATTTAGCTCCTAGAACGATATACACTAGAGCTCATCCAAATCCTAAACCTCCTAAAGTTGTAGATAATCCTGAAAAACTTATCAAAAAGAGCAGTCTTACTGAGAGCCAAGAAAGTAATAATCCATTGCCTGGAGTTAATTCTCTCCCTAAATTTTTTTAAACTTTTGAGGATATTGAATTTTACTTACCTGTTCAGCATAGCCTTTTTCATACCAAGTCAGACACTTTTGTACCTAAGATAGTTTTTGATGAAAGTATTTTGAAACCTTATGTCTCAGAGCATCAACTTGTTAATCTAGACTCTAATGAAGATGTTGTAAAATAGTTTAATAAGATTGAAGTTTTGGTGACCAAATTAGATCAGGTTGTGCACAAAGTTATTATTCATCAACCACCTAATTCTTCAACTTCTTCCTCTACAATGATTCCCCCTATTACTACGGCTCCTCCAGTAACTCCCGCTATTACCATTGTACCCATTTCATCTACTATCCCTACCACCACTACATCGACTCAACAAAGTACAACCCCTCCCCCTTTAATACCCCCCATATCCACACCTATTGTAGTTTTGTCATCTTCTCATTCCCAATTACCTATCATGGCAACTCGTTATGCCCTCCTAGTCCTACCTATAAGACTAAATGCCATCCCACAAGATTATCATATCTGACTACCTCAATTTGATGGCACAGGGCCAATCACTACTCAACAACATATAGACAAAATGAATGATTATTTAGATTTTCAAGAAATTGATGATGATGATGTGAAGATGAGACTATTTTCTCAAAGTCTCATAGGAGAAGTTAAGAAATGGTTTAAGGCATTACCAGCTACCTCTATCCCAAACCTCATACAATTTCATCAAACATTCCTCAAAATATGGGAAATAAAGAAGAATCCTCTCCAAATCTTGGATGAATATGAGAATATAAATGGAGCCCCTAGTGAAACAGTCTAAGACTATTGCACTAGATCCAATAATATTTCCAATTCTATCGCAATTGCAGTACAACCCCCACTAGGACTAGCTCTGATCAAATTTCCAGATGGTTTTGATCCAGAGATGTCTTACCAATGGAGGGAGAGAAATCATGTTATCCTTGAGGAGATGCAAAGGAATGAAGTCGGTGTGGAGGCAAACTTGTTGGAAAACATAGCTAGGTTAAAGATTGAGAGGAGAGTCATTATTAAAGAAGAACCTGCTTCTTCTTCATCATGTGCTAAGTTGAATACCTTCGTTAAAACCATGGAAAGAATGATGGAAAATATAAGTATAACTGACAAGGCTCCTCCAAGGGAAAATAAAGGTGGTCCTCCAATTATAAATCCTAATTTTAGGAAAAATCAACCTCAAATTAAACAAAGAGAATAGAGAGGAAAAATTGATCAGCAACAAATTAGACGTCCTTTCCAAGAGAATTATGAAAAAGATGAGATACCAGAGGATCTTGAATAAAATGAAAAACTTATTTAAGGAAAGTAAAATTGACCACATTTTCTTAACTAAAGAGGAACAAGATCTATTCTTGCTATCACAACCAAAAGTCATCCCTTCAGAGTCAGATGATTATTAACAAGGATACGAAAATGCTATCATGGAGGTGCACAGATAATACAATTTGAGGAGTAAAAAGGCTGCTGAAAATCCTCCCAGGAAAATTCAGAGTGACACCCCTTCCACTAGCCAGTCAAAGGATGATTCTCAAAAGGAGACTTCTAAAAAATAGGATGTAAATATCAAATAAATAGATAAACCTCATACATCTTTCAGTATTGAAAATGAATCAGCCAAGGTAAAAATTTCTATTCCTGTGACTGAATTAATTAACACAAATGCATCTAGATCTCATGTCATGAAGGCTCTGAAGATAAGGGAAGGGACAAACACAATCAACTTAACTGATGACTAACCAGAGTTATTGTTTGGGCCTGAAGTTGAAGGGAAGTCTCAGGATGGTAGTGTGCCACCTTTCTATATTAGTTTGAACATTCGTGACAAAATTCTACACAATGCTATGCTTGATTCTGGTGCTTCACACAATCTTATGCCTACAGCCATCATGGAGAAGCTAAGATTTGACATAACATGTCCCTACAAAGATTTATATTCTTTTGGTTCGAGCAAATTGAGATGCTTAGGTCTCATCAAATATTTATGTGTTACTCTGATCCAAATACCAGCAAAGAGTGTGGTAATGGATATTGTAGTGGCAAACATACCTCCCAAGTATGAAATGCTGCTATCAATATCATGAGGAGCAAACTTACACGGTATGTTGTAGATGCACATGACCTATTCTACCATTCCCATTTTTGGTCAGCATAGAAGTTTATGGAGGGAAACATTAATGAAATATATGGTGAGAAGCCAAGACAAACTAAATAATTATCCCATGTGTTATGTGCATTCAAATATGGACTCCTTTATTTTGTATAATGATGAATGTGTAGACGAGGATGTGTCACACTTGGATGTTGAATTGACCAAGACAGAGGAGATAAAATTAGATACTAGGAAACAAGATGAAGAGGGAGAATACCTTTGTAACATGGATTTTGATGGGGTTGTGATCAAGGAAGGAGTAGGGGCAGGTGTTTGGATGTCAAACTCACAAACAAGTATAGCGAAGGGACATTCTTAGAAGCTTAACTTCCAATGTACAAATAATATAGCTGAATATGAAACACTGCTTTTAGAATTGAAAAATTTGAAGAGGTCGGGAGCTAAAAGGATTTCAATACATGGGGATTCTGAACTTATCATTAACCAAAATAAAGGTAAGTACTCGGCTAAACACCCTAGACTAAGGGCCTACATAAATGCAAAAGGCCAACTTGTACTCATGTGGGTCACTCATGTATGCTTGACGAAAGTATGGGTTTCCAACTTGTAAATTCAATATCTTATTAATGAATAGGAGTTAGAAGGTGATTAAATACTCAATGAAAAGGGCTTGAAGTCCTTTACACGCTCGTGTTATTGACTTCTTGAGTTCGTGATGCACAACCCCAACAGAAACAACCAAAAGGATGACAGTGCACAATGCCTTTGGAGGAAGAAGTAGAAACAACAGAAATAGCAGCATTCCAAGCAGAAAGAGAGGATCAAAAGAACCAGAAGAGCTCACTAAAAGAGGAGGAAGATTCCAGCAGCCAAACACAGCGTAAAACATCTCAATTAACACGGATGAAAATAACGGGTATCAATCAAACCCATGGATCAGAAGGATCCGATTTTGACAAAGATACTCTCAGTGAAAATCAGCTTTCCTTTGTAACGGCCACTCCCAACACTAGAGGTTGGCGTAAGGTGGAAAAGAAGAAAGGGAGGAAAAAACAGTAGACAATTTTTTTATTTTTTTACTTTTTGTCTGCCTTGTATTCTGTGAAAGTAGGCACAACCCATACGCATATGACTCCTTGAGTTGGTGATCCCTTTGACATCAATAACAAGAATTCTTCGAACATTAGGAATAGGGTTTCGGTGGCCCATGCTATTAGATCTTGTGGATTACACGTGATGAAGCTTTTTAAAATCTTGGGGGTTCTTCATTGTAATGGGCCTAAGTTGAGCAAGGGTTTTACTTGGCTAGACTATTGTTGGTTGGCTTGGCATGGATGATTTTAAGCCATGGGGCATTATAGATCTATTATTCATATTTAGTTTTCCCACAAGAATTTCCTAACTAAAATATGGTGTTCATGTCCATTGTATTATTTTTGTGATGTGTTTATCAAAGCTAGGAAATTGTGGCTTTTGGAAGGATGCGATGGTTGCAATTGCCAACACATGTATGTTGAGGTTGAAGATAACATAGATAATCCCTAATTGGGATTTGAACTGCATATGTGAAGATTGAGAGGGCATAGAGGTCCAAAAAGGTGAAATGCAACCACAAAAGCGAAATTTGATGAGAACAACTAGTGTGAGAAAATGTGTAGATGTGAAAGAATGAAAAAATGGTTTCCAAACAACAATTAAAAAAATAAAAATTACTTGGAGATGAAATTTGTAAATTACATATACTTGGGCACACAACTATAAGCCATAGTTAGGCTTCCATATCCCTACCAATAAAATCTCAAATAGACCTAAGTGATAAGGGAAACGAGCATGAATATTTGACTTCTCAAATTTAAAGGGGGGAATGTTAGTGTAAATTCAAGACTCCATGAAAAATTCAAGTTTGTTAGGTCTAGGTACATCATTTTGGTGGCCTGTGGTATTAAAGGACATGGATTACATGTGATGAAACCTTTTAAAATTGAACAGATTCTCCATTATAGTAGGTTTGAGTTGAGAAAAAGGCTCACTTGGCTAAGCCTAGAAGTTGGTCGGCTTGGCTACTTTTAAGTGAAGGCATTTATGCATTTAAACCATGAAGAATAGTGGATCTTTTATTTTCTGCTACTTTTCTCACAAGGGTTTCTAAGGTAAAATATGGTATTCGTGTCCATGTATTATTGTTGTGATGTGTTTATCATGTATTTATTTCTCTGTTTTTTACTAACAAAGTTGATCTGTAGCAATAACCCTATAGCAATCTATGACAAGGACTTGTAGTGATACATAACATGTGTGTAGTGATTTACATCATGGATCTATAGTGCTTTTTGCAACAACAATCCTACTCATAGCAAGGATCTCTAGCGACTCCAACTTGATTGATGATTTAACATAAATAAATACAAAGTAAACAAATATTTAATATGCAATTTAATCAAAATGTGATAGCAAACTATAAAATCTATGATAAAAAACACCCTCAACCTTGAACTCATGAATTGAGCATAAACAATGTGAAAATACAAGAGTAAAAAATGATGTTCACCACATACCGCACACCAAACATCATATACAACAAACATCAAAGAAATGTGGCACCCTAAAACTAAAAACACACTACTTCTACTTAATACTACCATAATTGTCAATAGAAGAAATTCTAAACTAACTATGAATAAACTTGTTAAAATCGCTATCAGTATTGACATTCTCTAAAAAGACATAAGCATGTCGTATGGCTAAGGCCAACCATTCCTTCCTTTCATTTCTTTAACACCATCATTATACTTTTCATCATTATCCCTCACCAAGTTAGTGTTTCAAAAACTAATAATTCTAATCTGAAGCAAGGAATTCTAAATCAGCCCATGACTAGAAAGAAAATAACAAATTCTAATTTGTGAAACGGACTTGGTATGCAACACAACAAACGGCGCATACACAGTGACACGCATTGAACAAGACCACCAAAAGAAAAGAAACCTCTCCCGGAAAATTTGATTTCTTTTTTATACGAGTCAATGGGAGACTTAGTCGACCTCCTCCATCTTGCTCTCCTCCTGAACGGAGGCGTCGTCCTCTTCCACAGGCGGCATGTCTGCATCCAGCTCACCTGTGGCATCGTCCTCGATGCTGAGGCCGAGCTTCAGCATCCTGTGAATTCTGGCAGCGAAAGTGTTTGGGTCTTCTAAACTGAACCCCGAGGTGAGCAGGGCGGTCTCGTACAAGAGCATCACGAGATCCTTCACCGATTTGTCATGATTGTCCATCTCGGCTCTCTTTCTCAGCTCCTCCATGATGGCGTTCTCAGGGTTGATCTCCATCGTTTTCTTGCTGGACATGTAGGACGACATGGAGGTGTCGCGGAGGGCCTGGGCCTTCATTATTCTCTCCATGTTCGCCGTCCATCCATACTCGCCCGTCACCAGACAACAAGGGGAGTCCACTATGCGATCCGAAACCACTACCTTCTCCACCTTGTCACCCAAGTGTTGGATTTAGAGACGTCTAATTACAAATATTAAGTTGGACATACGTGCATTGTGATTATAATGTCAAATACTGTCAGCGAGATTACATTTATGTAATGATTAAAATATGCCAAATAATGTGATTAATTAAATTATGGCATCATACGTATTTAAATAAGGATTTGGATACAAATACATATAGAATAATGTTAATCAATTACAATTGTTAATGGACCGATTATAATTGATTAAAAATTATAGCAGTAAAAAAATTTGAGCTGAATAAGGAAATCAGATTGATTGATTGATTGATTTCAAAATCTGAAATTTCAGATTTCTTGACAGACTTGTTTCAGCTAAATTTTAGGATGCCCTAGGATTGGGGTTTTGCACTGCTATAAAAGGGCCGAGTCTCCAAGGCTTGCTATCACTCAGAAAAATTGTCTGCTCCATTGAAGACTAGGTACTCTGTCATTTAGGATAGCCAGAGAAAAGGATTGCAAGTTCTTGGAAGGATTCAAGAGCCAACAACTCAAGTCAATACCAGGAGCCCTTGAAGATGGAAAGTAAGTTCCGCTGTGCATTGATTTTGATTTCTTACAAAGAAGTAGATCTTGGTTAAGGGTTTAAAGTAATTAGGAAAACCCATAATGTAAATCCATCAATTGGTATCGGAGCCTAGCTTCATGTAAGAACTGTCTCTCCCGATAATTTCTTTGAAGAGAAATTATTATTTCAGGGTTTGTATTAAAATAGACCCTTCGCTGTTTTTCTGTCTTCATCTGGGCGAGATACTGAGTGACTGAAAATCCAAGTCGGCGATTTGTCTTCATCCTTAGGTTTGTAACGCACTGAGTCTGTGAACTTTAGCGTTGTGCTGGAAAGACTTCCTCCTATTCTTACTGCCAACCTGCTGGAATTGTTTGACTGTGGGAGTCTCATGAGGAACGCCCGCTCTGTTTACAATTCTCATTTCATATCAAAGTCAAAATTTAAATTTGGGGTTTAGTTGCCATGTTTGAAGTGTGGAGTGTCACACGGATAGGAAAGATCTTAAATTATTAAACTCGGCATTTATTTTTATGATTCAATTTGTTACTGCTGCCTTGGAAGAGCCATAACCAGGTTATGCCATCATGCCATGTTTTGGGTAGTATTTGCTTTGTGAGCTGCGTATATTCTTCATGGAGCAGTAAATATATCTTTAAGAACTTTGATAATAATTAATACTGGAAAGTTATTTTTTTTTCATTATTTCAAAAGGAAGACAATTCTGAAGCGCATTACAGATAACTCAGTATTAAAGTTGGATGGATACAAGGGTGTGGTTGCAACTTCGGTCTAAGAAACACTTTGAAATACAGTTGACCTGGCTATTTGTTATTTACTATAGACGATCAACCTCTTCAACATCTCATTATTCATTTCGGTGATTATGATTATAATTAATGATAAATTAGTTGCTTCATGCATTCCTCGTTGCATTCATGAAGTTTTTCGTTGCATCAATGGCCTATTTACGTCGCTGTCTGCAGCGGTGGAACTGCACATAAGGCTATTGACAGTGAACACCTATGGCAGATTCAGGCCCCAATTGCTTCTTACTTTCTTTTTATGCATACAGTATACCCCATTTTTTGACAAAGCTTAAGAAAGATGCCAAGAAGAAAGCACCTGTATCTTGAATCACCTAAAGCGTGTTGATTGACAATGTAATATAATAAATCTAGCTGAGTCGTGGCATGTTTATACAGTACATAGGCCCCACAGTTCATGATGGAAACTCATCCAGATCTCTTTTGGCGGTATCCAGTTAAATTTCTTTCATGTTCTCATTTCCACAGCTCGCATTTTAGTTGTTAAGGGCTTTAGTACTTGCAAGGCTAAGTTCATAAATCAATTAATGCCACTTCAAACAACCCACATATGGAAGTTTTTTTCTTTTCTTTTAGCTCATTCTGCACAGAGATATTTTATTGCAGCTAAAATACTTTAGCGGTTTGTAAGGAATCATTTGTTGTATTTCTGTCAGTGTAGAGTTGAATTTACTATGGAAGACGCTTTATCTAATTCCGTACAATGAAATTTACCATGATTGTAATTTAGGTTATAATAATTATAATTACTATAATTACTATAATTACTATGCTATATTTAGGCTAATTATTAGGATTTAGATATTATTTAAAATTGGTATTAACACCAATTAAAGGGTATAATACTGAATTCTAAATTGATCACAATTATGGCATAAAAATTTGTATTAACGTTAATTACTGATATAATACCAAATTCGGATTTTATCACAATAATGCTAATTATGGCATAAAATTTGTATTAACGTTAATTATTGATATAATACTAAATTCGGATTTTATCACAATGATGCTAATCATGGCAACCATAAAATTATTTAGTATTCTCTAAATAAATTATTGAAGCATTTCTAAAAGGTAATCATTGTAGAAACTGCTAAAGTTTTACTAAAACCTAATAATTATTTTTGATGAATATAGTTGACATATTAAATTTAAAAGTGTTATAAGATACTGTATTCTATATAGGACGAGTAGATTCTATAGGTATGTCCTAGATTAGGTTTTAGACATAATTTTTTGAATCTAACTAAAGACGGTGTTTGGTATACATGTGTTGTTTTCGCATGAGTCAAGCATTGATGTTCGCAAACGAACCGCTCTCTGTAAGACGATTGCAAGGATGACTCATGACAAGTTGAAGTAACGTGCTGGCAATGGACGTGGGTGTTAGCTTTCCCAAAGGAGGGTTGGCGCCTGCTAAGTTGTTTGGTGCATAAGGGTTGCCTGAAGGTAATGATTGCACCCAAAGGTGTTTCATTACTGAATGGTGTTTTGGCTAAAGTTTTAATTGAGCAAATAGTTTTACACATGCCTTTAGATAGATTTTAGAATTATGATTAAATCGTGATGCATCGTATCTAAATTATTTCCTTGTTCTTGAATTTTTCAGATCCAAACATAATGTTAATCCTAAGTCAGATTAAGCCCCTCATGGGGAACAATTTCAAACAGTGGGAGGAAAAGCTGAAATTAGTCTCAGGGATCATGCAATTGGACACAGCACTGAGATTTGATCGCCCCAAGCCTAATAAAGAGAGTGAGGTAACTCCTCAAGAGAAGGCTGATATTGCTAGATGGGAGCATTTAGATCGCATGTGCATAATGGTGATGAAGCAAACGATCCATGAGACTTTTCGAGGCATCATACCTGATACAGAGACAGGCGCTATTGAATACCTTAAGGCCCTTGAAGAAAAATTCACAAAGAGTAAAAAGACTGATGTGAGTACACTCTTTGTGAAGTTGGCAACAATAAAATACAAGGGAAAAGAAGGGGTTAGAGAGCATGTTATTGAGATGACAAGACTTCAACGTGCCTTGAAAGGGCATAATTATGACATCTCTGATGAGGTTCTCATTGAGTTCATTTTTCTGTCTCTCCCGTCTAACTTTAGTCAATTCAAGATGACTTATAATTGTCAAAAAGAGACATGGACATTACCTGAGTTTGAGGCTCGGTTGGTGCAGGAGGAAGAGAGACAGAAAATGACTAAGGGAGAAAGTGCTCATGTAGTAACATCTAATCCTAAGGGTAAAGGCAAGAAGCGCAAGTTTACTGCCAAGGAAAAGGGACCTACCAAGGTAGCTGCAAACAATGCCGCGCAGAAAAGCAAGAAGGAAGATACTGCTGCGAAAGCAGGAGAAAGGAACTGTTTTTTCTGCAAAGCGCCAGGACATACAAAGAAATTTTGCACCAACTATCATGCATGGTTGGCAAAGAAAGGTATGTCTCTTGCTTTGGTTTGTTCTGAAGTTAATTTAAGTTCTGTATCTAGATATACTTGGTGGATAGATTCAGGTGCAACGACTAACATCAGTATGTCACTGCAGGGTTGCCTAAGCCATCGCAAGCCAAGTGAGGCAGAGCGCTACGTTTACGTAGGAAATGGCAATAAAGTAGAAGTGGAAAGCATAGGAAAATTTAGATTATTATGTAAGACAGGATTTTATTTAAGTTTTGATGCTTTAGTGGTTCCATCTTTCAGAAGGAACCTAATTTCTATATCTTATTTGGACAAAAATGGTTATGTATGTTCATTTGGTAATGGAAATTTCAGTTTGTGTCAAGATTCTAAGCTTCTTGCTTCTGGTATCCTGTCTTCTTATGATAATCTTTATTTTCTAGATATAGACACTTCACATTCAGAGGCACTGCATATAGATAATAGAAAACGTAAATTAACTTGCGAGAAATCTGCAACATTATGGCACAAGCGATTAGGACATATCTCTATGAAAAGGATAGAACGTCTTGTGTCTAATGAAATTCTCCAACCTTTAGATTTTACAAACTTAAGTGATTGTGTAAATTGTATAAAGGGAAAACAAACTAATAAACGTAAGTATGATGCAAAAAGGTGTAATGATGTCTTAGAATTGATTCATACGGATATCTGTGGTCCTTTTCCAAAGGCTACAAGAAATGGTGACCGTTACTTTATCACATTCATAGATGATTATTCAAGATATGGTCATATTTACTTAATAAAAGAAAAGGCAGAAGCATTAGATGTGTTCATAAAGTTCAAAACGGAAGTTGAGTTACAACTTAACAAACGTATAAAGTCCATTCGTTCTGATCATGGTGGTGAATACTACAGTCGTTATGATGGATCAGGAGAACAACGTCAAGGTCCCTTTGCAAAATACTTAGAGGAATGCGGAATTGTGCCTCAGTATACGTTGCCAGGTTCGCCTGCAATGAATGGTGTTGCTGAGCGACGAAATCGCACCCTTAAAGACATGGTGAGAAGTATGATTGCTCGTACAACTCTACCTGAGAATTTGTGGGGAGAAGCCTTAAAGACTGCAGCATACATACTTAATAGAGTGCCCACTAAAGCAGCTAACAAGACCCCTTACGAGTTATGGGTTGGGCGCAAGCCTAGCTTGAATCATTTGAGAGTTTGGGGATGTCCATGTGAAGCTAGGCCTTATAAGCCAAGCAAAAAGAAACTGGACGAAAGAACCGTTAGTTGTTACTTTATAGGCTATTCTGAACGATCTAGGGGGTTCAAATTCTATAATCCAACAGAACATACAGTTTTCGAGTCAGGAAGTGCAAAATTTTTTGAGGATAATGAGTTTGTGGGGGGAGATATGACAAAAGATAGTATTTTTGAAGAAGAAGAGACGAATGCGAATGAGACTATGGACCAAAGTCCTAGTTTTGTTCAAATTCCGATTGCGTTTAGAAATACATCTTTTGACAATGTGCAAACTTCATCATCCCAAACAACTCAGTTAGAAACTCAACAGGGAATAGAGAACACAAATGGACCTGAACCCAACCCAAACCCTCACATTGACATGACAAATGTTGATGGCCTAGGGCCTGTGGGAGAGTCAGAAGTTGGTAATGATGTTCTTCCTCCTGTTGAAGATCAAGTTGTAAATGAACCTCAAGAAAATCTAGAGCCTGTGCCAATTAGGAGATCTACTAGAGAGAAAAGATCTACACAATCAAAGGATTATGCATATCTTCAAGAACATGAGTTTGACATTGGCATGTTTGAAAATGATCCTGTTAATATCAAACAAGCCGTGGAAAGCTCTAACTCTCAAATGTCGATTAATGCCATGAATGAAGAGATGAAATCTATGTATGACAATGACGTTTGGGATATCGTTCCGTTGCCTAAAGACAAGAAACCCGTTGGTTGCAAATGGATATTTAAGACTAAGCGGGATTCTAAAGGCAATGTTGAAAAATACAAGGCACGTCTTGTTGCGAAAGGTTTCACACAGAAAGAAGGCATTGATTATAAAGAGACTTTCTCTCCAGTTTCATCGAAAGACTCTTTAAGGATTATATTGGCGCTTGTAGCACATTATGATTTAGAACTTCATCAGATGGATGTAAAGACGGCGTTTCTCAATGGTGACATTGATGAAACGATCTATATGAAGCAGCCAGAAAACTTTGTATCAAGTGATGCAGGGTCTATGGTTTGCAGACTTAAGAAATCTATCTATGGGCTAAAACAAGCATCTCGACAATGGTATTATAAGTTTCACCAAGTTATTAGCTCATTTGGTTTTGAGTCTAACATAGTAGATGAATGTATATACCTTAAGTTCTGTGGGAGTAAATTTATTTTCTTGGTTTTATATGTAGATGACATATTGCTTGCCAGTAACAACAAGGACATGTTGCATCAAACTAAGAATTTTTTATTTAAGAACTTTGAAATGAAAGATCTTGGTGATGCATCATTTGTTCTAGGGATTGAAATACTTAGAGATAGATCTCAAGGTATTCTGAGGTTATCCCAGAGGAACTATATCGATAAGATTCTAACAAGATTTGGCATGCAAAACAGCAAACCAGGAGATACCCCTATATCAAAAGGAGATAAGTTTAGTCTGAAACAATGTCCCCAAACTGACTTAGATAAAAACCTCATGAAAGATATTCCCTATGCCTCAGCCGTGGGTAGCATCATGTATGCACAAGTATGCACGCGTCCGGATATTGCGTTCATTACCGGAATGCTAGGGAGATATTTGAGTAACCCAGGTATGGAACACTGGAAGGCAGCCAAGCGAGTGTTGAGATACCTAAAGAGAACAAGGGACTATATGCTCACGTATCGGAGATCGGAACAGCTCGAGGTCATTGGATACACCGATTTTGATTTTGGAGGATGTGTCGACAGCATGAAGTCAACATCAGGATACATCTTTATGATGGCAGGTGGCGCTGTGTCATGGAAGAGCGCTAAACAGTCATTGGTAGCCTCCTCCACTATGGCAGCTGAATTCGTTGCATGTTTTGAAGCATCTAATCATGGCGTATGGCTGAAGAACTTCGTCACAAGTCTGAAAATTGTGGATTCTATTGAGAAACCACTCAAATTATTATGTGACAACAATTCAGCAGTGTTATACGCAACCAACAACCGAAGTTCGTCAAAGTCGAAGTACATTGACATTAAGTTTTTGGTTGTAAAAGAGAGAGTGCAGAATAATGAATTATGTATAAAACACATAGGTACAGACTCCATGATTGCGGATCCTCTTACTAAAGGATTACCACCCAAGAAGTTTCACCAACATGTTGCTTGTATGGGTGTAATATCTGTTTAGGATAACTAGAAAAAAAAATGTGGGAGTCTGAATATGTTTTAAGTTCTGTTTTTTGATGTTCTATGTAATGCAATTGTAAACAATTTTGATGATATATACAAATTGCATTCAGTTTTAGTTTCATTATTTCTTTCTTTAAAGTTTAAATTTTTGGCCTCATAAAGTAAAGTAAAGGTGACTCAATTAGAAATAGGCACGTCTAATCACACTTGCGTGAAATTTCTAAACTATATGTCCAAATCAGATTCATGTCATTCAGTTATGTTGGCAGCGTGATTTATGTCAGTTTAGTTGCGAATAAATGTGACAAATGCCGCTTAAGTCCTTTGTTAGCATAATTGATGGATGGAATTGTTTAAGAAATACGATAAGTAAAGACAGAAAAGTTGCATGCAATAAAGTTAAGGATATATAATCAAAAGGTTGCACTTGTCCATGTGGGAGATTGTTGGATTTAGAGACGTCTAATTACAAATATTAAGTTGGACATACGTGCATTGTGATTATAATGTCAAATACTGTCAGCGAGATTACATTTATGTAATGATTAAAATATGCCAAATAATGTGATTAATTAAATTATGGCATCATACGTATTTAAATAAGAATTTGGATACAAATACATATAGAATAATGTTAATCAATTACAATTGTTAATGGACCGATTATAATTGATTAAAAATTATAGCAGTAAAAAAATTTGAGCTGAATAAGGAAATCAGATTGATTGATTGATTGATTTCAAAATCTGAAATTTCAGATTTCTTGACAGACTTGTTTCAGCTAAATTTTAGGATGCCCTAGGATTGGGGTTTTGCACTGCTATAAAAGGGCTGAGTCTCCAAGGCTTGCTATCACTCAGAAAAATTGTCTGCTCCATTGAAGACTAGGTACTCTGTCATTTAGGATAGCCAGAGAAAAGGATTGCAAGTTCTTGGAAGGATTCAAGAGCCAACAACTCAAGTCAATACCAGGAGCCCTTGAAGATGGAAAGTAAGTTCCGCTGTGCATTGATTTTGATTTCTTACAAAGAAGTAGATCTTGGTTAAGGGTTTAAAGTAATTAGGAAAACCCATAATGTAAATCCATCACCAAGATGTCCTTCATCACTTTGCACAGGCTCTCAAATGCGGTTTTCTTCTCTTCCCTCTTTTTCTTCTCCTCCTCTGTCTCTGTCTCCTCCAGCTTCAGCCCTTCTTTCGTAGCAGAAACAAGCTTCTTCCCGTCATACTCCTTGAGCTGACCTACTGCGTACTCATCGACGACATCCACCATGAACAGGACCTCATAACCCTTCCTCTTCAGTCTCTCCAGGAACGGAGAATTCTCCACTGCCTTCTTGCTCTCGCCGGTGATATAATACATGTCCTTCTGCCCCTCTTTCATTCGGGTCACATAGTCCTTGAGGCTCGTCATCTCGTCTCCACTCTTCGTCGAGTGATATCTCAGCAAATCCGCGAGCTTAGCCCTGTTCTGGCTGTCTTCATGTATCCCCAATTTCAAGTTCTTTGAAAACGCCTCATAGAACTTGGCATACTCCTCTTTGTTCTCAGCGATCTCGTTGAACATTTCAATACACTTCTTTACCAAATTCTTCCTAATTACCTTCAGAATCTTGTTCTGCTGCAGCATTTCCCTAGAGATATTGAGGGGCAGATCGTCAGAGTCCACCACACCTTTCACAAAACCCAGGTATTCGGGAATAAGTTCTTCACAGTTGTCCATTATGAAAACCCTTCTCACGTACAGCTTAATGTTGTTAAGCTTCTTCCTTGTGTCAAACAGATCGAACGGTGCCCTCTTGGGAACAAAGAGAATAGCCTTGAACTCCAACTGACCCTCCACACAGAAATGCTTCACACCCAGGTGGTCCTCCCAATCATTGGTGAGACTCTTGTAGAAAGACGCATATTCTTCCTTACTAATCTCCTCTGGCTTCCTCATCCAAATGGGCTTTTGCTTGTTTACCACACTCCATTCATGTGACACTTCCTTCACCTTCTTTTTCTTCTGCCCTTTATCCTTGTCATCCTCCACTTCCTCGATATCCCCTTCATCTTCATCTTCCTTCTTCTCCTCTGCCTCCTCTTCGTCGTCGCTTACCTCCTTTTCGGTAGTCTTCTCAGTCCACAAATAGATGGGGTAGCTAATGAACTCGGAATGCTTCTTGACCAGATCCTTCAGCCGCCGCTCCTCCAGGTACTCCAGCTGCCATCCCCAACCAAGCCATGCCCTTAAATTTAAATATATGCACAGGAAATGTTAAAAGAAACAAATTGATGAAACATATTAGAACAGGGCATGCTTATAGTACCTGGCCTTCCTTGAGAAACAGAGTAATTTTAGTTCCCCTGCCCAGGGGCTCTCCGTTAACGTCTCTAGTAACAGTAAACGACCCCCCAGCCTGGGATTCCCAAACGTATTGCTCATCGTCGTTGTGCTTAGTGGTAACAATCACTTTTTCAGCCACAAGGTAGGCTGAGTAGAAACCCACGCCGAACTGACCGATCATGCTCACATCCGCCCCGGCCTGTAGAGCCTCCATGAACTCCTTGGTCCCCGATCTCGCAATGGTTCCCAAATTGTTCACCAAATCTATGCATTGCATTGCATTGCAAATCAGAAAATTTCACACAAAACAGCCACTGTAATATAATCTCAAGATTGATTAAACTAAACATAAGCATACGATCATAAGAATCATATATCAGAATTCTAGTGTAGTTACCCGCTTTAGTCATGCCTATTCCGCTGTCAATAATAGTGAGGGACTTGTTAACCTTGTCAGGCACAAGCCGAATGAAGAGCTCCGGCTGAGCATCGAGCTTGCTCTTATCCGTCAGTCCTTCGAACCGAATTTTGTCCAGCGCCTGCAGCCATTGCCACAAACAATAATCAGCATTTAATATATTGGCATGTGATTATTGATGAACCTAATTTGCTCAGATGAATTGCTGATTCATCCTATTTTACTCCCCTGTAATCAAAGCTTCGAGCCCCACCTAATTCTCTGAAAATATAACCCTATACTTTGGATGGGAAGGGAATGGAAGTTCAAAATTAATAAATCTTAAATTTCATACTTACATCGGACGAATTGCTGATGAGCTCCCGGAGGAAAATCTCCTTGTTGCTGTAGAAAGTGTTGATGATGAGGCTGAGCAGCTGATTAATTTCAGCCTGGAAAGCGAAGGCCTCCACCTCGCCGCTCTGCATGTTCACGTCCGCCATTGGAATTGGAATTGCAACGAATCAAAATAGAATAAAACAGTGAACCAGACAAGTATTCAACACTTTCAGATCCCCGAAACCTAGAGCAAATGCAGAAATCTCTTCTAAGATATATCAGAAACTCCGCCGATATCAATCTTTCGCACAAAACTTTGCCAAGGCGTACTTCTAATGGTTTCCTCAGCCAAGCGATGAAGCCTAACAACCTTATTATATCTGATTCTACGACTCCATGATCGTTCCCATCTATGAACGTCGAGTGAGGCTTTGGATGTCTCTAGAAACCTTTGGCCAATCTCGGGGCTTCGCAAGAGTTCACGTATTTGACAACCTGGTTTGCCCTATAAATAGGGTCGTGGTGTGCCCTATAGGTTAATTTTTTTTTTCATGATAGCACTGCTTAATTTTAAGGGCATGGAAGAGAATTGACCTTCCCCCCTCCCCATCCGTAAGGTACTCAACAATTAGGACTCGATCCAGTGGAATTAACCTTGGGGACTTATTAATATATATTAATATTAATTTAGTAATATATATTAATAGGTTTATGATAAGAATTGGTACAGATTAATATAAATTTATTTTGGAGAGGAATCTAATTTTTCAAAATGTTATTTTTATACTAGATTATGGGGAAAATGTTTTGACTCTTAATTAGATTTGAAAATTAAAAAGAAAAAAGGTAAAACAAAAAATATTAAACTAAATATTTTTAGAATAAAAAATAATTTTTGAAATTTGAATTTTTATTTTAAAATAAAATTTGTTAGAAATAAAAATTATTTTAAAAATAAAAATCTATATGTTACCAAGTGTCATAATAGTACACACATCAAATCTCAATTATTGTTATTATTATCCAATTTTAAGGTCACGGTTAAGCAAGACATCAAATTGGTGTATGAGACCCCTTGTTTGTGGGTGGGACAAGGGATACAAATTATTTTAAAACTAAACTAGAAATTGTCCCTAAAGGTTCAAAGAAACATCAAAGGAATAAAAGATTTGAGAAGATAGTCTTAAAAAACTAAATCACTAAATATAAGAACTCTTTTTTTAAAAGAAAAAATATTATAAAATGATTATATGAAAAAAAAAATTGAGATAGATAAATTGTATGACTCCAACTTGGTATAGCATGTATTGCATTGAGATAAAGTGGATTCAATGAATGGAAAATATCTCTACCAGATAATGCTAACCTTATTGCAAAGTGGACTATAAATAATCAATCAAGTGTCATACATGTGTAGCCACAACAAATTTAGTAAGGATGGTCGATTTTGATTTCGTCCATGCCAAGGATTTTCTTTAAAAAATGTATATGTAATAGTGGATCAACTTAATCCTAGATTTCCCATTGCTCACAACCTATGTATGAGTACAAAGTGTTGACAAACCTTACTCCTATTAAATATCTAAAAATACAAGTTTAGTGTTGAATTTGAAATGAATGATATATGTACATTTAAACACTAATAAAATAGCTTTTTTGGGTTGTTTCTGTTAACAAATTAGGTAGGATATTTGATTAAAATTGTCATTTTGTTTATTTTAATACAAATATTATTATATAAAGAAAATCAACTTATCATAAAGTAGGTTAGTAATTATATTCTAGGCAGGTGGAATTTGAAGTGATAGTGCCATTTGCTTCCATTAAAATCTATGGATTATTATATCAAACTAATGAGTTATATCCACAACAACATTATATATGATTTATTAAATCAAACCAAGAGTTTATTGGAAACAACTTTATATATGATTTTGATTATTGTAACAACTATATCTTTTAATTAGAATTTTTTTTCTTAATTGTATATATGATTGACAAAGTGCTCTAAAATAAAACAAAGTTGTAAAAAATAAAAACGAAAAACAATTTAGCAAAAGCCAAAAAATAAAACCACATTAATTTTTCTTTTTAATTTCCTAACTTCCATTTTTTTAGAAGGAAAAACCTCAAAGAAACCCCCAATACTCTTCCGTTGCTAAATGTTTGCGTGTAAAACAAATGTGTTTCACACATGTAGATAATTTTGACCAATTCTTATTGCTACATTACCACTAAAATGTTTCTCGAACCCCATCCTCTATCATATTATCCTTGCAATTTATAGGGATACGAAACACTCAAGGAAAATGTAGCTAACAATGTTTCATGTTACCAACTACCATCTTCACGATGACAAAATGACAAGGAAGGGATAAAATGTTAATTGCAGAATACAAAACGAAAACCATGAACACATTGTACATAGGAGAAGTGACAACTCACTTATATCCCTGAAACTGACAAATTTTTATGTTCTTCTTCGACAAGGCAATGGACCATCATTTTTGGAATTGTTATGCTAGCCATGAGCCTTGTGCCTACAACAAAGTTCTGCCAAAAGTGCAATATGATCATATGACCACTCACGAGAAGGAAGACCTATGTCTTTGCAGAAGCTCTACTCATCCAAAAGCTCTAATAGGTAATCTGCCATAAGTGAATCCGTTGTATACAAAATATAGTCAAGAGTTTCAAAAAAATGTTTGGTACAGTTGGCGAATAAAGGTTCATTTGTTGCAATGTCCATCCTTCTTTGTTGATGGTCTAAACCTTGTGTTATTCCCACCATTCTTGCAAAGGAATAATAAACACTAACAAGAGGTAGTTGGTAAAAAAACTTGCGTGCATAACATAATATACCAAGGGGATTTTTTGTTAAGTCTGGATGTGAGGATTCAACTTTTCCTGTCGCAAGAAGAGCATGGGGGCCACTTGCAGGAATTGAGTTGAAATACCACAGACTAACATAGGTATGTCTACACTGACAACTATTTTCTCTAGTCCTTTAAGAAGAGTATGAACCTGCCAGAGATTGACATCCTTAAGATCTAGATTTCCATTTGTGTGTATTAGCCACACAAATAAGTTGACTTTTTCCCGGTGCAAGGGCATCGATATATGGTTAGTGTCCTTTTCCTCCAAAACTACAATTAGAGCAACATTGTCCCTGAGCAACTGACTCAGCACCGCCAGTGCTCGGTTCTTGTCAGGGCACATGTTCAGTCTATGTTGAGGTCCTACGGCCTACCAACAAGTTCCCCGGGCTGCAAAACAAGCCCTCATGTGATATTCCACTACTCTAGTCAACCCTACTACATGAATGAGGCTTATGGTCATATCATAAGAAAAGAAAAAAAAAATGTTGGAGTACGAAGAGGAAGCTTCTACTTTAGTGGTTTCTTACTTGCTGATGAAAATTTTCCATTGCAACATCTAGGTATTGCAAGAGTAAGATGACAAATGGAATATTACATAAATAAATAGCTAAGTGACCATAGAAATTTATACAACTCCTTATTTAATTATTTGAGTATTGAGGAAATTTTTGGTTTATTATGAGCAGTGTTTCCTGCCCGTCTATCTTATTTTTCACCGCCGCTTAGTGCTGCCATTTCTAGGTTCCTGTGCAGGCACATGTTCAATCTATGTTGGGGTCATTGAGCCTAGCAACAAGTTCCCCGGGCTGCAAAACGAGTCATCCTGTGATATTCCACTACTCTGGTAAACACTACTACATGAATGAGGCTAATGTTCATATCACAAGAAACACATAAAGAAATGTTGGAGTACAAAGAAGAAGCTTCCACTTCAGTGGTTTCTTACTTGTTGATGGAAAATTTCCATTGCAACATATGGTTAATGCAAGAGTAAGATGACAGATGGAAAATTACATAGATAAATAGCTAAATGGCCACACAATTTATAAAAATCCTTATTTAATTCTTTGAGCAATGAGGAAATTGTTGGTTTATTATGTTGATTAAGAAAAAATACAAGAAATATACCTTTATATTATGATAACTTGAAGAAATAAAATAATTTTTACTTTCCTATTAAAGTGGGGAAACCTTTCACTAAGCGAAACTCCATATATAACAACATAAGACAACATTTCATAGACTTTTATTCTTGTTAAATAGATTCTTAATAGAAAACCATAAATACTTGTTGACCTATCATTATTGGGTACCAACTACTCATTTGTCCTTATAAAGTGAACCCTTTTATATTAAATAACTATCAACTGTTGTCTAATGGACATTATTCAAAGTGGATGTTTTCATACATCAATTGATTGACTTCTAAGTAGTTTAAGTTATAGCGATTAGGATAAGACATGAAAATATCCTCGCCCCTCAAAAGAAACATTTTTGTCAACGCTAGAGATGAGGAAAGTGCTGTAGAATTGTTATCGATTTCCATGTTGCATATCCAAGCTACATATCTTTCCACTACATTACTACTTGAATCATGTATTGGTGCAATTGACATTGTTTAGTATTCAACGCTACTACGAATAATAACCAAATTGAGTCCTTTTCATATTTTTTTAATACATTAGTGCACCCCTTGCACTTTCATATGATGACCTTCTTCATGTGAGACACAGCGAAGGTAGGAAAAAACTTAGAGTCTGCTAGAAGAGGTAAGATATAGGATTTTTTCAAACACATTGTATGATTTTATAGGGTCCATGGAATTTTGGTGCTAATTTTTGGGGGTTATTTCCTTTGCTTGGTGGTTGATTATAAGGTTGTAGGTAAAGAAACACCTAATCCCCTTTTACAAAAGAAAATTTGGAGAGATGCTAATCTACTTGTGGTTTCATTCTATTTTGAGCCATAAGCAAATTTTCTTTAAATTTGTAGAGAACACCTTCTTTGTTATGAAGTGTATTATCCATTGTCTAGTCCTTGGAGATGCTTAGAAAATAGGAGGTTACTAACAAGGGTTTTCGGCCATAAACAACTTCATATGTTGTTGTTTTGATAGCTCCATGATAAGTGGTATTGTACCACCATTGTGCTAGGAGAAGCCATTACGCCCAGTGGCGTGGTTTTTCAATCAAAAATAGGTTTCTAAGAACTTATTGATCACTTTGGTTACACCATCTATTTGGGGATGTTACACAATGCTTATGTTTAACTAGTTTTGTAAGTCCATGTTAGCAATTTTTAAGAAAAGGTTTTTTCTTTTAGAAATTCCATGGCACATGTTGTTTTGACCCATGGTTTTCTAGTTTTGATTAAGAAGTAATACTGTAATCTAATCCAAGTCAATGGATTAAGGGTTTCGAATGTCACAAAATCATATATACTGTATTGTAAACAATGATGGTGCTTGATGAAAAAAATATTTGTGACATTCCAACTTTAAAAAAAATCCAAAGAAGACAAACACAGTAAAACCATACACGACTATGAAAATTAGTATACTCAAATATGAGTCTGTAATAGTGACAATGATCAACCTCTTGTGTACATCAACCACAACAAATTCTTTATAGATTCACCATCTCTATATTCGGTGAGAGACTAGGCCTTTTGGAGGGAAGCTATTGTATCATATACTCCTTTGAACAAAAATATAAATCCCTTCCACCCATCTTCAATGTCAACATCTCCATTTTTTCTCTCCCAATCCACTAACTCCATGACATACTCCAAATAAGAGAACAAGGGCTTTGTAATTGGTAGAAGAGGAAGAAACTGAATACCTAGTTTACATTCTATACATTCAGGCTCTGCAACCACAGTTTATTGTCCTGTTTACTCCCCACAATGTGGTTCTCTTTAAGGAACTTAGCTTCATAAAGTCTATTGTTCAGTGGAACATGCCATAGTAGTTTTGCAGATCTTATTTCTAACGTGGACAAGGTCGACTCAGTGCTCATCAACAAGAGTATCCATTGTATTGAGCTCATCACTTCTCAATAGAAAATGTGGTTTTAACGACGAGGATTTGAATAATATATGTATAGCTAACATTGAAATATTTATTTATTTATGGTTCATATTCTCCACATTTAAATGCTAACACATGCTTCTTCATATTTGGATTTGTAACACATGTATTAAAATATATTACATGTCAATTCCAGATTAAAGATTAAATGAATTCTTTCCCAACTTAGAAATAATCTCTTAATGGAATAAGAACTCACTCTCTCTCTCTCTCTCTCTCTCTCTCTCTCTCTCTCTCTCTCTCTCATCTTTTATCTCTATGTAAATTTAATGTAAAATTAAATGAAAATTAAAATATAATTACAAATCTTTAATATATAAACCATTAAAATGATAAGAAAAATGTAAATAATAGATCTAATAAAGACTCGAGACAGTCATAAAGTGTCTAAGCATATGCTCTATATGGCTTATCTTTCTATGATATATTTATCAATTGTATGTGATACTAAGTTAAAAGGTATGAGACATCATATTTAATCTAATTTTTATTTTATTTTTTTTACATAAAAATATTCATCTCTAAAATTATTCTTTACTTAGTTTCACATAATAAAAAACTCTTTTATTGTTAAATTTAAATTAATGTTCAAGATAACCATTACTCTCTAACATTATTCTTTACTTAGTTTCACATAATAAAAAACTCTTTTATTGTTAAATTTAAATTAATATTCAAGATAACCATTACTCAATACTGATGCAATTTTTTTTACTATTTATGAAAACTACACCATCATGCATCCTCTAATAATCCATAACTCAGTAACCGTTTACTCCTATTAAATATCTAAAAATATAAGTTTTCATTTTTTTAATAATAAAAATATAATTTTTCATTTTTATTACCTATACATAAGAGTATATCGTTGAATTTGAAATGAATGCTATATGTACATTTAAGAACTAATAAAATACCCTTTTTGGGTTGTTTTTTCTAACAAATTAGGTAGGATATTTGATTAAAATTGTCATTTTGTTTAATTTAATACAAATACAATTATATAAAGAAAATCAACTTATGATAAAGTAGGTTAGTAAAGATATTCTAAGAAGATGAAATTTGAAGTGACAGTGCCATTTTCTTCCATTAAAATCTATGGATTATTGTATCAAACTAATGAGTTATATCCACAAAAAAATTATATATGATTTATTAAATCAAACCAAGAGTTTATTGGCATCAATTTTGTATATGATTTTGATTTTTTCCCCTTTGAAGAATCATAATTTTCATTAATATTAAGGAAAATTACATGTTTTAGATGTTGTGTGCATATGTAGTTTTAAAAGACTGTAAGCCTTTCAAAATATTAAAGCAGATATATATATATATGTGTGTGTGTGTGTGTGTGTTCTCCACGCATGGAGACATTTCCTTAGATATGTACTGTTTAGTTCTCAAAATTTAAATTACTCTACACAGAGAGTATTTTCTGTAACATGAATCTGTAGATATATAAGAAAGATAAATACAAACAGGAAAAAGGTCACATATCATATGATATCAGGCTCTTGGTGAGCTTGCGCAACATGGTCCATATAAGGGCATTGGTAATACTGGTAGTGCTCCCCATCTCTTTGTTCCTATATCATCTAAATGTCGCATGGCCGGATTGCTGCCTCTTTGGAAAGTTGGTTAGCGAGTGAGTTTCGTTCCCTGTAGATATGACGACATGAAAAACTATCAAAAGATGATATATATCTATGAACCTCATTCAAAATTTGTTGCAGAGTGTACTCATGACATGTTGATGTTTTTTTCATCTAGTTGCAAACAATTTTTGAGTCACCAAACGAGTGTAGATTCCTGCAATTTTTTTCAATAGCAAAATGAATGAGATGTTTGGTTGTGATGACTTCTACATAGTTGTTTGTGCCTCCTCAAAGTCCTATTTGTATGTGATAGTAATGGGAGTCAGTTAAGTAAAGTACGCCACCCCCCCCACATCCTGCCTCTTGCACTAATCCATCAAAATAAGCCCAAGTTTGGGAATGATCAATGGTTTTAGGAATGATATGTCTAGGTGGTGTGTTATCATCATCTTCAGGTATATTACTGTAGTCAGCTAGGATTCGAGCTGAGATGGAGGGCTAGTGAGGGGCGATATCCAGAAAGATGATGCGGTTCCCAGCAATCCAAATTTCCCAGCTAATGAGGAGGGGGAGGTTCCTTGCATTCGAAAGGGATGTTGTTGTCCACCAATTGGCCCAAACCTCCCTGATAGCTTGACCTCTCCATGAGTTAGGTGTAGGGGTATGTTAGAGTGTAGTATTCCAGACATCAATAGTGATGGGGCAAGTGAGAAACATGTGATCCACTATTTCTGAACTGTCTTTGCATAGACAACACCAAAACGGCCCATGTTGACCTCTCTTGATCAGGTTGTCTCCGGTCGAGGTTTTGTTTTTTAGAATTGACCACATGAGTAGTGTTGTTCTAGGGGGCACTTTGAGCTTCCACATACCTTTCAACCATGTATCAATATGTTGTGGTCTATGTCTATTGGCGAGGTGAAGATATCCATCTTTGGGAGAGTAACAACCATTTTTTTCAATTTCCCATATAATCTCAGCCTCCCCTTCCAAGATTCGGATATGAGATTCAGTTAGAGCCGCTGTGTATGTTGTCCAGAGATGGTACCATTGATGTGATAAGTGCAGGCTATGGGTAGATTTACAAGCTTGGTGTAGGAAGGTAGATCTCCCCTGGTCAGCAATGTGACTGATGTGGGTGATGCCAGACTCTTTGAGGTGTTGTATTAGTCCTTCTGGTAATAAATTTGCATTCCTGCATCCTATCCAAGGGTCAAGGCAGATACAAATAGATGTCCAATCATGAATATTCCAGGTAAGCCCGTCACGGATCAGTGACAATGATTTCAGTACCGCTTTCCAAATGTTTGAGATCCTTGTTTTTTTCCAGCTTGTTTGTCTCAGCCAATCCATCAACCTTAATGAATCAATGTATTTTGACGAGGTTACTTTGGTCCGGAGACTACTAGAAGTGATTAATTGCCATCCTAACTTGGTCACTAGTGCTGTGGAGAAATCTTCCAATTTTTTAATGCCCCAGCCTCCCCATTTCTTTGGTATGGACAATAGACCCCATTTTTCCCATGCAAAAATACTCCCTATTTGTTTTCCTTTATAAAGGAATCTACAATAGATATTTTGTATTCTTGTAAGGATGCCCCTTAGGATCTAAGCTAGTGACATCCAGTATATCGAGGTGGCCTCAAGAATAGATTTGATCAGTACTAGTCTTCTGGCTCTGGAGAGATACTTGTGATACCATATATTAAGTCTCCTTTCTAGTTTAGAGATCAACCATTTCCAATAAACTATTTTTTAGCCAAGTAGCTTCAGCCTGTATCCCAGGTACCAAAGGCCTTCTTCCCGCTGGAACAGGGTGAAAGGAAACCTTTGTAGTGTGAACTAGATCTCATGTGGTGAGAAGTCAGATACAGTAATGGTGGATTTTGAGTCATTAATAGTCATGTGAGTTTCAGTTTGGAATGGGTTGATAGAGTGCACTATAGTAGTCAGATATTCTAATCCCCAATTGAGGAATATTAACACATCATCCACAAAGATGAGGTGTATTATCATGCATCTGTCTGTGATCCTAATTCCCGTGAGCTTGCCTTTGAGGTGCATATCCTTAATTAGTATGTTGAGCCCTTCCATAACTAGTAGGAAGAGTAGGGGTGATAAGGGACATCCTTGCATAAGTCGTCTTTCAGAGTGAAAGAAAGGAGAAGCAACACCATTTATTAGGACACTAAAGGATATATTAGTGATGCAACACATTATCCATTTTATAACGCCCACAGGAAATCCTAAATGTGTCAGGAGAATTCTGATATATAACCAGCTTACGCAATCAAATTCCTTAGATAAATCAAGTTTGAGAATCATACGTTTGATCTTCTTTGTCTACATTGAGTGAAATACTTCTTGGGCCATTCCTATAGCTTCATGTATCTGTCAATCTTGCAGGAAGGAAAATTGTGCCAAGGAGATGTGGGTGGAAAGAATGGGATGGAGGCTATTTGCAATGATTTTGGAGATGATTTTGTATATGTAGTTGCACAGGGATATGGGCTAGAAACCATTGAAAGTTAACGGATTGCCTGATTTGTGGATGAGGGCAATGAAAGTGGAATTCATGGCCCCATGCATTTGCCCAGATATCCTACATTCCTTGATGGCCTTGAGTAAATCATCTCCTAGGATATCAAAAAAATCCCAATAAAACTCCACCAACAAACCATCTGGACTGGGGCTCTTATCTCTCTTAAACCATTTTAGGGTGGCCTCCAATTCCCTAAGAGAAACTCCTATATTTAGATCCATAGCATCCTCCTGATCGACGAATCGAGGGAAAAGTTGTGATACTCTAATGACCTCTACTGGGATGGCAATGGGAGGAGCCTCATAGACTTGTTTGAAATGTAAGGTGGCGAGAGTTGCCAAATGAGGGAAGATGTCCACCACAATACCCTGCTCATTTTTCAGTTTCCAGATAGTGTTGATTTCCTTTCTTCCATTTGAAAATTTATGGAAGAATTTTGAGTTGTCATATCCCTCCTTCAGCCATATTGCTCTACTTCTCAATCTCCAAGTTTCCTCCCTTTCTTTAAGGATGTTTCCCCTCATGGTTATTAAGGTGGTGAGCTCATCCTTATGATCATTTGATGGGAAGAGTCCCCCAGTTTCATCTTCCATATCAACAATTTCTAATTCAGTGTCTCTTAGATTTTATTCTTCTTGTATCCTCTTGTTATGAGCCCAAATCTTTGATAGCTTCTTTAGTTCTTTTAGGTTGTCAATGAAACCATCAGTGGTGTTCCTTCTATCAGCAGGTGGGTTGGCCTTCCAAAAGTCTGTGACAAGGCGGATATAGGAATTATCCTTCAAGCAAGTGGAGTTGAAATTGAAGGGGGATCTTGGTTTAATTATATCTCCCCGAATATCAAGGTATATCAGCAAGTGGTCTGATAATCCTCCCGAGCCAACCCACTGACAGTATGTATATCCTCTCTCTAGGAATCCCTCCGTGATGAGCAAGCGATCGAGCCTGTAGATATTTATCAATTTGATATCAGTTCCTAGTTCAGTAGGGAAGTTATCCACCGTTATAAATCCAATGCCGCCCCACGTGCTAATAAAATTTATTGAGTGTGGATTATATCCTAGGGAAATGCCACTAGAGTAGCCCTTTACATCTGTGGCTTGAGAATACCATCCTAGAAGCATGGATTCCAGGAGAGGGGAAATAGCATCGGCAGTGCCCAGTGTTTCCTGTAGAAAGACTATATCAGTTAGCTAAGTCTGGAGGAGCCTTCCCAGTGCTAGTTTTTTCTTGGGCCTAACATCCCTCTGCAGTTGAAAGAGATGACCTTCATGGTGGCGATGGATCCTGGGGATTATGTGCTCTAAGGACCCTGTCAAGAGTAAGTTGTTTACCCGTGGCAATATCCATCCCTATCTGATGTTTAGATTTTGATAGGGAAGATGGTCTACCTCGAGGGAGTTTTGAAGAGGTGGGGGAAGGTACTAGTCCAATGCCTATAGCATATGGTGCCTATAACCAAGAATGTGAGCGAAGGTGGTATCGATGGGAGATGGGACCAATTCCAGGTTTCAAGTAACATGACACCTCCTCTGGAAAGGAAGGTGGGGTACATGATATAGTAGGCAGAGGGGCAATCAGGGAACATTCAAGGTGATTGGGGTGGGATTGCAAGGTAACAGGGCTCTACTGTGGTCCCATAGCTTAATCATTATATGCCGAAGAAATAGTAAATGTTGCAGAGAAAGGATCATAATTTGACACACCCAAATATAGCGCGGCTCCAGCGGCTGCCTTAGAACTGGTCAGTGGAGGTGAAGGAGGCTGGAGGGGTGTTTTCCCCCACTTCTTCAGTTTTGTCGAGACCGACCTGGATCGAGTTGCTTTAGCGTTTATATGCTCTACCTCCTCTGAGTGATCTACCTATGTTTGAGCTTTCATTGTAGGTGATGACTTCCCTGTGTTCCTAGTGTTTGATTTCCCTAGACGAGGGCAATATTTATAAAGGTTACCAACTCTATGGCATTGTCTGCAATGAAAGGGGACCCCCTCATAGTCAAGAATCTAGGTAAGATTGTAATTCGTCCAATGCAGGGTGACTTGCTCCTACGACCCTCCTCTAATTTCTAAATTTACCTAGATCCATGCGTAAACCATAACCCTAGTGGAGAGGTATGATCTATCATAATCTAAGAAGGTGCCTAGGGAGTTCCCAATTCTCCTGAAGATGTCCTTAGTCTAGAAATGGAGTAGTAGACCGAGGAGATGAACCCAAATTGGCCCAGCCCCAAGTTGTTCTTTGTTTGGGTCAAATAGCAAACTCCACCTCCTTAGCAATACTGGGGCTTGCTCAATATGTTAGAAGGAGGAAAATACCCAATTTGTACATTCTGCTTGCGCAAAACATAGAGAAAACTATCCATGGACAAAGATCTGTACGAAAGGCAGATCAACCAGATGCTGGCCACATATTTCCGCAACCCATTGCTTTAGTCTTGTCGTAGAGTAATTTTGTCCCCTAACTCTGCCCATTAGGACTGTCGCATCCATGTCCATGGTATCTTTCCACTAGAAGTCCTCCTCCCAGTCAATGAAAAGCTATTACGACTTGGGTTTAACACACCTTAACCTCTTTCTAGGTCTCGGCTCTGTGGTTTCTATGCACCCTTGAGCTCCGTTGAAATTAGGGTTAATAGGATTAGGGTTAGGGTTTGGGGGAGTTAGGTTAGGTCCAGTAGGGAAGGCATCCGGGAGAAGGGGGGCATTCTTGTAATAGTCATAGGGGGGAACAGGAGCTGAGCACGAGATGATGGGAGTTAGAAGGGGAGGAGACACTCCCTGGTGAGACTGTGAGGGGTAATGCGAGGTGACAAATGCTTGAAGGGATGAGAGTCAAGAAGAGCCTACCGTTGGATCAGGGCCTATGTTCCTGGCCATGAAATGTAGGGAGATCCATGTCAGGAGAGGAATGTCACAAGGCGGCCAAGAGGATGGAACTTTAGACAGATTGATGACTGCACTGGATGGACTCGTGAGTGGCAGAAGTGAAGCAATGACTTCGGTTAACTCTCTGCTAAAAGGGAAGAATACCTTAGAGCTACTGTTCCTGCCAAAAATGGATATACCTTTGAGGGGGTTCTCAAAGTAGTCTATTACCTCAGTCTCCATTGTTGCCCTGGGGGTTACGCCAGCTACAACAGTTTTCTAGATTAATCATCACATGAGGGGATCAATAGCTACGAATATCCGATAAACGGTAGGGTTTCAGTCAAGGTTGTGGGGAGTAAGGAAGGCACATATCGAATGGGAGGAGTGTAAGGGAGTGGAGCCAAGTGCCTACTGGGGAAGGGCCTAGTCTAGCGAAGGCATGTACCAACTATACTGCAAAGGCTCTACCCCATGTTAGGCTGCGGTCGAGTCAGGTTCCTCATCAATGACTCCATCCTCAGACAGCCCGACTCTTCGTCGCATAAGAGTGTTCTATATATCATTTTGATTATAATAAAAATTGTATCTTTTAATTATAATTTTTTTCTTAATTGTATATATGATTGACAAATTTATTTTAAAGAAAATAATGTTGGAAAAAATAAAAATAAAAAACAATTTAGAAAAAGCCAAAAAATAAAACCATATTAATTTTTCTTTTTAATTTCCTAACTTACAATTTTTTGGATGGAAAAACCTCAAGAAACCCCCAATTCTATTCCATTGCTAAATGTTTGAGTGTAAAACAAATGTGTGTCATAGATGTAAATAATTTTGACCAATTCTAATTGCTACATTACAACTAAATTTTTTTTCGAACCCCATCCTCTATCATATTATCCTTTCAATTTATAGGGATCCAAAACACTCAAGAAAAATGTAGCTAACAGTTCTTCATGTTACAAACTACCATATTCATGATGACAAAATGAGAAGGAAGGGATGAAAAGTGAATTGCAGAATACAAACCGGAAACCATGAACACATTGCACATAGGTGAAGTGACAACTCACTTAAATCCCTCAAACTGAAAAAATTTAATGTTCTTCTTGGGCAAGGCAATTGACCATCATTGCTGGTAGTGTTATGCTAGCCAGGAGGCCTGGGCCTACATCAGAGTTCTACCAAAAGTGAAATATGATCATATGACCACTCGTGAGAAGGAAGATCTGTGTCTTTACGCAAGCTCTCCTCATCCAAAAGCTCTAACAGAGACTTCGCCATAAGAGAAACATTTTTCTGAGCTAATGGAACCATAATTTTTGTCAGAGGCTGTACCGCTTTATCAAATTCAACCCCATATTTTTTGACATGTGAATAATGTTCACGAAGGGAAAATGTTGCATAACCATTAATTTCACAGGTTGTGTCAGTATAAACCCCTATTGTTTTCTTCTCATAAACAACTGTGTACCCATGCTTTTAACAATATGAGAGAGAAAAACATACCTCTTCCGTGAAGATGTTGGAGAATAGGAATAGATAAAAAAATGATTTCCCTATAATCCCTAGATTGCATCCAAGCGAACTTCGACTTTTGTGCCGTTCCCAACCTCCCAAAAAGGCCCCCCAAACAACCAATGTAACTTCCTCATCATGCTACGCTAGATGAAGGAGGAGGTATGTGCAAATTCTAAGCCATCTTTGATCCAGACATCATATTCCTTATAATCCAAATACTTACCTCTAATTATCTATGACTAGATGCCCTTACCAGACAGGTCTCTCCATAAACTCTTGTAGATTAATAGCCTATTGAAAGAGAGCATGTCCATTACTCGCAGCACCACTTTTCAACAATTTTAGCAATTAGGAGCAAGCGAATCAGATGGATTTTCCCAATTTGATTATTGTCAGTCGCCAAAAATCTTCCCATAGTTGCATCTATCTTGTGTATGATTTCCATCGACATCATATATAAATGCATCCTGTAGACCGATAGGTACTGCAAGATAGATCTTATCAGAATAAGTCTACCTCTAATTGTAAGCCACTTGTATGACCCACGGGGGCTTCACTGGGGAATCAATATCATACCACGTGCATTCATATTGGGGGATATTTATTGAGGAAAAAATGACATAATATATTGGGGGATATATAGGGGGTAAAGGGTTTTTATATTGGAAAATATAAAAAAGCGAACTTAAAGTTAATGAAAAAATATAAAGGGGTATAAAAAAATTTAATGAAAAAATGGATACCTACAATATCTAGTGAAAGTAGGGGTTTTCTAAATTGGGAAGATGTATTGGGTTCATATTGGTAGGCTGTTAAATAATGTGATTTTTAGAGGGATTTTCCAATATGTAGTCAAATTAAGGGTATTGTTTAATATGCCACGAACGCACGTGATATGTCAGAGGTTCACTCAGTTAATCCCCCGTGGTATTACCAAATCACCAATTTGTGCTCAAATTTCTAAATAATCCAGCCCCAATCTAAGTTCAAATAATGATTAGTATTTATGTTAAAACCTAATGTAAACAAAACCAAAATCCAATGGCAGAGGTGCGATTCAAAAAATATCACATATCTGCGAAGTCACATCATCTTCCAAATGTGAAAAAATCAATTCAGATTTCCCCTTATTCAAGATAAGGCCCGATGAAGAGCCAAAGGACAAAAGGATAATATGGAAGTAATCCCATTTGGGAACATATATCACTCCACCAAAAAGGAGATTGTCGACAAACATCAAGTGGGATGTGTTGATTTGTCGAGTCATCTCAATATCCTTAATCAATCCTCTTTCTCTCTAATCAGATATATTTCTGCTAAGTGTTTCCATGATGAGAAGAAATAGTAAGGGTGATAATGCACATCCTTGTCACAAAACTTTGGAGGCTTTAAAAAAGGAATTCGGGAGGTCATTGATAATAAAAGAAAAATTGGTTGTAATTAGACATGCTATAATCTAATTGATGTTCACTTGAGAAAAATCGATGTTATGTAAAATCAATCATAAGAATTCCCAGTCAGTGTCGTTGAGAGAGTTGTTTAAATGAATGTTGACTAGAAATGTTGTGTGGTTCCTTGCCTTAATGGAATGTAGGCATTCCTACACAATGGTCACAACATCTTGAATATGTCTCCCCTCAAGAAACCCAAATTTCTCTCGTGAAATGTTGTCTGTCAGATAAATTTTAAGGCTACAAGGAAATAAGCTTAGAGATCATTTTAAAGATAGAGTTGTAGAGGGAGATGGGACGATAGTCCTTAAAAGTAATAGGAAGCTTATTTTTAGGAATTAATGTGATAAATGTTGCATTAATGGTTCTAGTGATGTATCCCTTGACCCTAGAGTTTTTAGCCACGGCTAGGAGTTCCAAGGACATAAGCTCGAATAAATTAATATACAGTTCCACCCCCCACCCGTCAAGTCCAAGGATTTTTTTCATTGTCACATGCAAGGAGAAAATTATGTGATTCCTCCCTCGAGACCAATCTGCTCAAATTATCATTCTCAGACTCTTGTATCAACATAGGAAATTTATTAATGAAGTCCATTTGAGCTTGGAACGAGATATATTTGGCAAAGGAAAGACCCTGCAAGAAACATGAACATGTTTAATGCCTGATCGGGAAGTGTATAATGTATCCACTTCATCACAGATGTTCCAAATGGCATTCACTTGCCTCCTCATAGAGCCAAATCTATGGAAAAATTTAGAGCTCTTATCTCCATCTGCTACCCACAGTGCCCAAATTTTTGTAGACGCTAAGCCTCTTCTTATGTTTTGTAAATTAATATTTTCTTGGCTTCTAGCTCCAAAATTTTTGTTTGCGAAGTTCAAAGGAGAAAGATGGATCATTCGTATTGAAGAGAACACTCAGAGCGACTAATTTAATTTGACTTTGTGATTCAACTTTTGTCTGAGTCATACCCCACTTTCAAATCTCTCTCCTTAAGATTTTAGGTTTGCAGCAAATTGTTTACATATAATTTGTACTCTGCTAAAAAATAGGGTCCTTCCATACTCGATGGACAATATCCGCAAAATATTTATGCACCAGCCATGTTTTGTTGAATTTTAAGGGGGAGCCTTATGGCAAGATTCCCTAGCCCAAGTGAGTAGAATTGGGAGGTGATCTGAGGTGAAAGAAGGAATGGAAGAAGAGTTAAGATCCACAATACCCACAACGAGGTGTTATTTCAACAAAAACCTGTTCAAGCGCTCTAAAATGCATTGAATCCCTGACTGAATTTTGTTCCAAGTGGGAGCAATCTTAGGTGGGGTGATATCATGTAGTAAAAAAATGTTAAAAAAAGTATTAGAGTAGGAAAGAGTGTCCAGATCTCAATTCGACAAGATGGGACTGTCATTAGAGGAAGACATAAACTGAAAAGCAAATGTGGGGGGAGCCAAAGTCCCCAAAGGAGAATGCTGCAAAGATGAAGTAAGGGGATCCAAGTCAGCAACCAATGGAGGAAGATGTATGCTAGTGTTAGGAGGAGAGAGCAGAGCATCCATACCTAGAGATATAATACCCATACAAATGTCGCTAAGGAGGTCATTAGAGGTAAAAACATGAGGGGTGACAAAATAAGGGGCTGAATAGATACTAGAGGGAGGATTAGAGTTAGCTGGAACCTTTTATAGACGTGTGAGAAATTGAAAAGCATCTAGTCCATAATAGGCATCTTCCAAAAGAGAATGAGAGAGACCCCATGATTGTGTAAGGTGAATCCAAATCTCAAGGGATGAACTCTCAAGATAGATGTCCACACAACAAGTGTGAGAATAACATATGAATATATCCCAAAGTCAACAATTGTGATAATTCTACTAAGTAATCCTTCCTGAATCTTGTTTCTTTGATAATTTAGCCCCCCAGATACAGGATGTAATGATTTCCTCTCACTATTAAATAGAGATTAATAACCTCTTCTGGAAGCCCTGCATTCCCGCTTCCTTAGTGCTGAAAAATATATCACATTGAATACAAGATAAAAAGAAGGACAACAATCAACCTTAGGTAAGTTATGAATAGATATTTATGTATGTTTGGAGCTCCTACCCGCTATATCCATCTCTGGCTCCTATATAATAAATTCCTGCCATGGTAATTCGGCTTCTAAAACCCACTCAATTGACGAAAAATAACCAGGCCAAAACTAGTAACATGATGAGTGGAAATGTCTCTGTCCCGCTGGATGGTTCCAGTTGCTTTGAAAGCCCAATCAAAACATCTTCTTCTCCAAACCTGCATATTACCAAAAGGATATTAATTCATACTTAGTAGGCCTGTGAATAAGTCAATTTCCTCTGCTTAGAATCCTGCATGTCGATAGTAAGTTTTGAGTGAATCTTTATGTATATTTGGAGCTCCTAATAGCTCCATCCATCTCTGGTTCCTAATCAATTGAAACCTCTATGCCCCACCAAATGGTTCTAGCTCCAATATTCATGTTATGTAAACCTGCATATCACCAAAGTGATATAGCTTCATACTTAGTAGGCTTGTGAATTAGTGAAGATCCCTAGCTCAGAAACCTCCATGTCCATGTCCTTCCACGCCATAACTACTTTGTCTTCCATGGAAGAACCACTTCAACATCCATACATGCTCGGAGAACAATGGTTTTTCATTGACCTTCCACAACCTTCAGGCATAGAAAATATTGATCTCGAGCACATGAAATTATAGGCAAGGACAAAGCCAACGGGAACACGAAATTACAGGCGAGGACGAAGCCGACCGAAATAGTGATAGAGATGATGATGGAACAACGATAGTGATGTTTACACTTCAATTTTTTACTTGATAGAACAACGAAAATGAAGAGATGGGATTGGTTGGGATGAACATTGTTTGCCCAGCCCATCCCAACAATAAAAACACCTTCGGTGTAAAAATAAGAAAAAATTTATATGCCACCAAGTATCATAATAGGACACACATAAAATCTCAATTATTATTATTATTATCCAATTTTAAGGTCATGACGAAGCCAAACACCAAATTGGTGTAGGAGACCCCATTGTTTTTTGGACAAGGGAATCACCTCCGTGCAACGATATGACTGCTAAGTCTACGAAGGCATACATACTCTACTCCCCTCTGGTTTTGAACCCATGACCTCTTCGGAGGAAACACATGCTTTTAACCATTAGGCCCACTCAACATTTATGAAAAATAGTACACACATCAAATCTCAATATTTATGAAAATTTCAATATATATATATATATATATATATATATATATATATATATATATATATATTCCACCGAGTCTCATAATAGTACAGATATAAAATCTCAATATTTATGAAAATTTCATTTCTAAGTAAGTGTGTCAAACCCATGTTTCACTTTTAACTAATGTGTAACTTTTGAAAACAATTTACAAAGTTAATTTTAACAATCACATTTTATATCTAAATTCATGCTCATGTGATCCATATTAAGAATGTTGAGAGTTTTTCCGTAAAAATCACATTAGAAACAATTTGTTGATGCTTTTCGAACCATCTAGTGTGGTTCATTGCCAAGGCAAGATGAAGAACCAATCTTGGCAGCAAGTTAAATAGATTAAACTTTTTTTTAACATTATAATATAATAGTTAGTGTGACTAAGAAAATATTATTTATTAAAATTATTCTAGTATAAATAAATAGATGTTAATATTGAATTAGTCAAAAGTAAAATTCTAATGATATAAATATCTCAAATAAAACAAATAATTCTAAAACTTGAAAATAAATAAAAATAACAATTGGTCAAACTTACAAAACATATAAATATATATATATTTTCCCAAGGAAAAATCGTAATTTTATTAGTGAAAAAAAATTACATATTACAGATGCTTGAAATCTTTTCATCATCTAGTCAATGACTCATGATCATGAGTTCATACAAAATAATAAATAGTGGGGAGAATCTTTTCTCCATTTCTTTTTTCCACCTTTCACCATTCTCGTTGAGATGGTATGGAGGATACAATGGTGAGCTTATATCCTTATTCTATTCTTGATGTTTCCTTGTCTGAATCAAAATTTTCTAATGCATGAGGACATTTGAAACCGCTAGTATCCTTTGCTTTAGGTATCCTTGCTAGTTGTGTTGAAGTGACTTGTAGTTCAGTTTGTTCTTGTATTCGTTCATCCTTTCCTTCTTTTTCTTGAGTATTCTAAGCAGGAATGTGAGCCTTTTCATCATCCTCTTCCTCATCTAACTCATTTGGGATAAATTTCCATCCTTTGGGCTACTTTCTCGACTTCTTGTTTCTTCGTGATTCTTTCTTGGCTTAAGGGCACATGTTTTGTAGATGTCCTATTTTTCGGCATGTTCTACATCTAAAGGTTGTATCTTGAAATCTAGGAACTGAGCCCACCTTTCCTTGTTGTGTATCAACTGTATGTGATCTGGTAGGCCTATACTAAGGTCCAATTCTATGCATATTCAAGCAAAAGTATAGATTTGTTCCTCCAGTCTTTGTTTGTCTATCTTTATATATGGTCCTAAAATATTTCTAGTGCCTTCTAGCACTTGTTCATGCCAAAAGTGTAGGGGATGCTTATGAAGTCTAACCCACATAAGAAATTTTGATACAATCATGGTGTTTGTATCAAATTATGGGAACTATGGGGTAATGAAAAGTCCTTTTGATCCCAAGAACCATGGGCCTTTCTGAAGTACTATTTCTCGAACCTCCAATGATGCAAAGTTTACGATGAAGAAACCTTTGGAGCAAAGGTGAATTTCACAGTTTGTTGTCCAATTTGTGAATACCAATGACAAATATCCATCGGTTTTGGGTAGAAGCTGATAAATCTGTAGATGATTGTAGGTGTTGCAAAGGCTACACAGAGATGTTTGTTTCTGGAATCTCCATGACCAGTTCTGGGACACAATTCACTTGTTCTACTATGTAGGGACTGGGAGTGTTGAGTGTTTGTTCTGTATTTTTTGTAGTTTTTTGTTCCCCTTATAGAACTTTTATGTAGGAGAGATCACTCTTGTTCTGTTCTTGGTTTCGTAATGTACCCTTTGTTAAACTAGATCAAGTAATCTCACCTGCTGTCTTTGACTTACGTGATCCTGTTGCTCCACCCATTAGTCAAAGATTTAAGATGATGGTGACTGCCGAATGAATGCTGTATTCTTGTAGACTTCGTTCATCCTATAGATATCTACCATTATAGATAAAGTTTTGGAGATGTGGTGGGTAACCAATATTTTTCATGATGTTCTACTTCAATTGGAAAACCAATATCAGATTTCTGTACCCAGACTGTTATTGATTTTCCAGCATGGGACTTTATGAATATTTGTACAATGTTCTCTTCTTTTAGTTTTCCTTGTTCTAGGGAAGCATATGATGGCAGTTAAAATACCTACAGAAAATTTTACTTTGAGGGCCTAATGAAAGACACTCAAGCTGCAGAGTGGGGATCTAGTAGCCATAGTTAAGTTTTCATTCTAGGTTGCCTGGAGAAAAAATTTAGATCTAGTCCGATCATCCTTTGTAGGGGAGGATCTATCATAGATGATCTTTGTTTCATGCAGCCTGTCTACTTTGCCAGTGGTGCCTATGTGAAAGGTCCAGAGACTCGATTAGAGAGACAAACCCCAATTGGATGGGAATATCCTAGCTAGAGTGGTCGCAGGTGTGAATTTAAAAAGTGATGCAATGCAAAAGGGGGATCCGAGGGTGCATTGATGTAGCTCTACGAATGAATATCTAATCCAGTACCACAAATTGATTGAAAAATAAAAATTCCATTGTCTAACACAATCATTAGAGCAAGCACCTTCATATATAGTGATCATAATGGATTTCATGTCCATAAGGATGTGGTGGAAAGCCCATAGTATCTGAATCAAACAATCTGGGTAAGGGACGTAGATAAGATGACATCAATCTTCTCGGCTGTAGAGGGTTGCAAGACCCTAACTTTTTCCATTCTTTGTGTATAAATAAAGATCTGATGCACATCATATTAGAAGGGTGGACTGCGGTCCCTTGCTCCCTTCATGGATCATCCATCAGAAATCGTCGTCGTCGTCATACGCCCTTCATCGCCACACAATCTCAGATCCTTTTATGCTTATGGAGATTAATTTCTAGGTTTGGCCTGCAATGCGTACAGAGGGCTTGTCGGCATTTCTCGGCAAAGTGAATGCAAAATAATCATTAAACCAGACATCCCAAGATTTGTTCAATGCAAAGCCAGAAGAAAAGCCCATCGATTGCGCCATCACTAAATCATTGAAAGCTCTAATTGCAAGCATCAGATACGTTTCAAATATATATATATATATATATATATATATATATATATATATATGTGGGTAGTGTAACATATAAATGAAATAGCTTTTTTCACCGGAATTCACCAAAGCCTGACAATACAATTTGAAGATTTTTTATTGTTTAAAATAAATTTTTGAATTCATATATGGATTTAGCACCCTAAAATACCCCAAAGGCACTCGAACTATGTAGATTAAACAATTCAAACTCAAGTTTTTAAAAATATCTGTCAAATTTTGATTAAAATTAACATGAAAAAATTTTGTGAAAAAAACCATTTCATTTATAAGTTAGACTACAACTATATCTATATATATATATATATGAACAACTTAAATTTTAATGTTCACAAGAGAAAGTAAATGACGGGAAAGCGATAAAAATTGAGAAATAAAAATAAAAATAAAATTAACATATCAAAAGATAATAAAATGAATAATAGTAAAAAAAGTAAAAAATAAAAACTTTAAAATACAAAGGGATCAAACACCTGCTAATATTCCAACCTTCGTCACTATTTAAATTACTTGTCCTACTTTCAATTTCCATGCCCTCCCCAAACTTATGGTGATGAAAATGATCAATCCTTGCAATGACCCTTGCCTCTCCAATGAAAATATGATGTTTTTTCTTTTTCAAATGTTCTGCTAAAGCTGTGGAGAGTCCTTAATGTTTGATGTCAATTGCGTGCTCATGAATTCTATGATTTCTTGAGTGTCCAGTTTCACCAATGTATGGAGTCGCACAAGAACATGAGATGACGTAAACACCTTTCCCATTTTTTGGGTCCACAAGGTCCACTAATCTTAGGGAGCTCCTTTAATTATATATGATATTTTAAATGTGAAATTACTTTACATATAAATCCACTTTTATATATAATATTAACATATATAATCTACTTAATATATGGAAAACATTTAAAATTATTGTCACTACTTAAATAAAATATTGGATTTTCTTAAAGAAACATATATGTAATAGTGGATCAACTTAATCCTAGATTTCCCAATTCTCACAACCTATGCATGAGTACAAAGTGTTTTCAAAGCTTTCCCCAAGCCTGTCACGCTCGTCTATTTGATTTTTCACCGCTAGTTAGTGCCACTAGTGCTAGGTTCCTATGAGGGGACATGTTCAATCTATGTTGAGGTCCTAGGGCTGGCAACAAGTTCCCCGTGCTGCAAAATGAGTCCTCCTGTGATATTCCACTAATATAGTCAACACTACTACATGAATGAGGCTAATGTTCATGTCACAAGAAAAACAAAAAAAATGTTGGAGTATGAACATGAAGCTTCTACTTCAGTGGTTTCTTACTTGTTGATGGAAAATTTCCATTGCAGCATCTTGTTATTGCGAGAGTAAGATGACAGATGGAAAATTACATAAATAAATAGCTAAATGACCACAAAATATATACAACTTCTTATATAATTCTTTGAGTATTGATGAAATTGTTGGTTTATTGAGAGGAATGTGTCACACCCATCTATCTAATTTTCCACTGTCACTCAGTGCTGCGAGTTCTCAGTTCCTATCAGGGCACGTGTTCAATCTATGTTCAGGTCCTAGGGCCTACCAACAAGTTCCCCAAATTGAAAAATAGGTCCTCCTGTGATACTCCACTAGTCTAGTCAACACTACTACATGAATGAGGATCATGTTCATATCATAATAAAAGCACAAAAAAATGTTGGAGTATGAAGAGGAAGCTTCAACTTTAGTGGTTTCCTACTTGTTGATGGAAAATTTTCATTGCAACATATGGCTATTACAAGAGTAAGATGAAAGGTGGAAAATTACATAAATAAATAGCGAAATGACCACAAAAATTTAGACAACTCCTTATTTAATTCTTTGAGTATTAAGGAAATTTTTGGTTTATTGTGAGCATTTTGTCCCACCCGTCTATTTGATTTTTCACTGCCACTTAGTGCTGCCAGTGTTGGGTTCCTGTGAGGGAACACTTCAATCTATGTTGAGGTCCTTAAGCCTAGCAACAAGTTCCCCAGGCAACAAAACGAGTCCTCTTGTGATATTCCACTAGTCCAGTCAACACTACTACATGAATGAGGCCAATGTTCATATCACAAGAAAAGCACAAAAAAATATTGGAGTACAAAGAGGAAGCTTCTTTTTTAGTGGTTTCTTACTTGCTGATGGAAAGTTTCCATTTGGTTATTGCGGGATTAAGATGACAGATGGAAAATTACATAGATAAATAGCTAAATGGCCAAAAAATTTATAAAAATCCTTATTTAATTCTTTGAGTACTGAGGAAATTGTTGGTTTATTATGTTGATTAACAAAAAATATAGGAAATATACCTTTGTATTATGATAATTGGAAGAAACAAAATAATTCTTACTTTCCTATTAAAGTGGGGAAACCTTTCACTAAGTAAAACTCCAAATATAACGATATAAGACAAAACATTTCATAGCCTTTTATTCTTTAAATAGATTCTTAATAGAAAACCCTAAATAATTTTTGACCTATCATTATTGGGTACCAACTACAGATATGTACTTGTAAAGTGGACCCTTTTATATTGAATAACTATAAACTATTGCCTAATGGACATTATTCAAAGTGGATGGTTGCATACATCAATTGATTGACTCCTAAGTAGTTTAAAGTATGACGAAAAGGATAAGACATGAAAATATCCTCGTCCCTCAAAAGAAACATTTTTGTCAAGGCTAGAGATGAGGAAAGTGCTACATAATTGTTATTGATTACCGTGTTGCATATCGAGGCTACATATCCTTCCACTACATTAATACTTGAATCATGTATTTGTGCACTTGACATTGTTTAGTATTCAACACTACTATGAATAATAACCAAATGGAGCCTTTTTCGTATTTTCTTGATAATTTAGTGCACCCCTTGCACTATGATATGATGACCTTCTTCATGTGAGACACGGGAAAGGTAGGAAAAAACTTAGAGTGTGTTAGAAGAGGTAAGATATAGGAAAATTTTCAAACACATTGTATGATTTTATAGGGTCCATGGAATATTGGTGCTAATTTTTGGGGGTTATTTTCTTTGCGTGCTGGCTTTTTATAAGGTTACAGGAAAATAAACACCTAATCCCCTTTTACAAAAGAAAATTTGGAGAGATGCTAATCTACTTGTGGTTTCATTCTATTTTGAGCCATAAGCAAATTTTGTTTAAATGTGTAGAGAACACCTTCTTTTTTATGAGGTGAATTATCCATTGTCTAAACCTTAGAGATGCTTAGTAAATACAAGGTTACTAACAATGGTTTTTGGCCATAAACAACTTCATATGTTGTTGTTTTGATAGCTCCATGATAAGTGGTATTGTACCACCATTGTGCTTGGAGAAGCCATTATGCCCATTTGCATGATTTTTCAATCAAAAATAGGTTTCTAAGAAATTATTGATCACTTTGGTTAGAACATCAATTTGGGGATGTTACACAATGCTTATGTTTAGCTAGTTTTGTATGTCCATGTTAGCAATTTTTTAAAAAGGGTTTTTTCTTCTAGAAATTTCATGGCACATGTTGTTTCGACCCATGGTTTTCTAATTTTGATTAAGAAATAATACTGTAATCTAATCCGAGTCAATGGATTAAGGGTTTCAGATCTCCCAAAAAGCTATATATTGTACTGTAAACAATGATGTTTCTTGATGATAAAAATGATTGTGACATTCCAACTTTTAAAAAATCCAAATAAGACAAACACAACAAAACCATACACGACTATGAAAATTAGTATACTCAAATATGAGTCTGTAACAGTGACCGTCATCGACCTCTTGTGTACATCAACCACAACAAATTCGTTACAAATTTACCATCACTATATCCAGTGAGAGACTTGTAGGTTTTAACCCCGTACAGAAATTACCTGCATACGAATTCTAAAAGACAGAAAATAAACAATGTGAGAGCATAACACATAGAACACATATACACAAAGATTTCCCTGGATCCCAAAACCAGGGCTGTCAGCTTGATTTTTCATTATTTTCCTTTCAATGTTACAATACATATTTATACATGTTGAAGCATCCAATACCATGGATCGAAAACCATCGTGTCCAAAACCATGGACCAAAAACCATGTGTGAAAAGTAATTCACAGAACCATAGGTAGGTCCGCTCAACCTAATCTAGGGTCCAAAAACAAAATTTTCCAGGGTGCTGCCCTGGACCCCATAAAGCGGGGTTACCTGCACCCCTCAGACCCCCTATGAACGCCCTCCCCCCCACCCCCCGCTACGTAATCAATGCAACGAAGGGGCACGCCGCCCACCTTCTAACCCCCCGATTAACTACGGAGGCTAGTTGTGGAAATAATATAACACAACCCAACATTCTCCCACTTGTTGTTTTCTTTCCATAGGGGGCCACAAGAGATCTTAGTCATTTATCCATCCCTGCAACACCCATTGTTTCTCTATAGCAAGAGAACTTCTCAGAGCTCACATATTTTGTTAATGCATTAGCAATATTCTTCAAAGTATCAACCTTTACTAGCAACACCTTTTTGTCTTCTATCATATCCCTCACAAAGTGATACTAGACACCAATGTGCCTTGTCTTTGATTGATATGTAGCGTTCTTTGCCAAGAAAATTTCACTTTGGCTGTCACAGTCTATCCTTATAGCTCCCTGTACTAACCCCATACTTGAACACAATCTCTGCAACCAAACTGCTTCATTGCTTGCATGAGTGGCTACCATGTATTCTACCTCTGTAGTTGATAGTGCCACTACAGATTGTTTCTTACTCATCCAACTAACTGCACCTCCAAATAGGTTAAAGACATACCCACTTGTAGATCTTCTTTGATCCAGATCTCCAACCCAGTCTGCATAAGCAAAGCCATGAATAGCCAACACTTTGTCCAATCCTAGTCTTCCTTGGTAGCACAAACCATAATCACTAGTGCCATGCAAATACCTAAAAACCCACTTCATTGTTGTCCAGTGCTCCTTCCCTGGTTTTGACATAAACCTTCTCAATACTCCCACTCCATGTGCAACGTTTGGTCTAGTATATACCATCGCATACATCAGGCTATCGACTACACTTACATATGGAACACGATACATGTCCTCTTCCTCTTCTTGTGTCTTGAGACACATTTCAACATATAAATTTACACCTACAGGAATAGGAACCTTCACCGATTTACTATCCTACATATTAAACCTCTGCAATATTATCTCGACATAGCTCCTCTAGTTTAACCAAAGCTTCCCCTTTGTCTAATCTCTTTTAATTTCCATTCCTAAAATATAGTTTTCAGCACCAACATCTCTCATGTCGAATTTGGAGGACAAATGGGTCTTCAAATTGTGGATAATTTCTTTGTCATTTCCAACCAGCAACATATCATCCACATACAAGACTAGATAAATAACACAGTCACCAATTAATTTAAAATACACACAGTGATCTACTTTGCTTCTAGTGAAGCTAATTCCCTGTATAAATGTATCAAATTTCTAATACCACATCCTTTGTGACTTTTGTAACCCATACAAAGAATTCTTTAACTTGCATACCAGTTCTTTCTTATCCTTCACCACAAAACCTTCAGGTTTCTTCATGTAGATTTCCTCTTCCAGATCCCCGTGAAGAAACATTGCCTTCACATCCATCTATTCTACCTCAAAATCAAAAGAAGTAGAAAGAGATAGAAGTAATCTAATATAAGTTACCTTGGAAACAGGAAAAAGAATATCACCAAAATCAACTCTTGGCACCTGGGAATAACCTTTTTCTACTAGTTGAGGTTTGTATTTCTCCACCTTTCCTTTTGAATTTGTCTTCTTCTTGAACAGCCATTTGCTGCCAATGGGTTTCCTTCCAGCAGACAACTCCACCAAATCCCAACACTCATTTTAGTACAAAGATTCCATTTCATCAACCATGGTCTCTTTCGAGAGTTTTCCATCCTCTGAATCTACTACTTCCTTCACAGTTTTGGGATCATCATCAGTAATAGATAAAGCAAAATTTGAACATAAAGTAGATGGACTAAACCTTTCTGGCTGCCTTCTTTCTCGAACTGATCTTCTCACACTTGGAGTTTGTGGCTCTTCATCTTCTAATTCATCCTCTGCTGTAGAGTTTGATTCTTCCCCGTTCAGCTCAAACTCTATCTTCACAAGTTCCTTTGGTTGGACTTCATGTTTAATAACATCTTTCACCTCTCTGAACACCACATCTCGGCTATACACAACCTTCCTTGTTACTGGGTTCTAGAGCTTATAACCCTTTAAACCATCCTTATACCCAATAAAGATGTACTTTTCATATTTACTATCCAACTTATTTCTTTTCTCCTTTGGAACATCTACATATGCATCACATCCAAATACCCTCAGATGTGAAAGAGAGGGTTTCTTACCAGTCCATACATCTTGTGGAGTCTTAGCCTCTACCAAAAATTCTTGTCCTAACCCGACACCATTGAGCATGCTTCTTGCCCTCTCCATCAATGTCTCATTCATTCTTTCTGGAACTCCATTTTGATCAGGTGTGTATGGAGTATTCTTCTACCATGCTATACCACACTTCTTACAGAATTCTTCAAATTCCTTGTTGTAAAACTCTCCACCATTATCTGTCCTCAACACATTTGTCTTCTTCTTTGTCTGGTTTTCCACCAAAGCCTTAAATTCTTTAAATCTGTCAAAGACTTCAGATTTATTCTTAAGGAAATATATTCATGTATTCCTTGAGAAGTCATCTATAAATGATAAATAGTACATAGACTTACCTAGTGATGAAACCTTCATAGGTCTAAACACATCACTGTGCACAAGCTCTAATATCTATTTCGCCCTCTTACCACCAGAGGAGAAACTCACCTAATTTTGCTTCCCATAGACACAATTTTCATAGAAATCAAAATCCAGAGAGCTATTACTCATACCTTCTACCATAATTTTACCATGAAGTATTCGAAGGCCCTTCTCTCCAATATGTCCAAGCCTTTGATACCACAACATGGTCTTCTCTCCAGGGACCACTAGATTTTCTGCTCCACTTGCAGGAACCGCAGAACTGTTGCACCCATCAATAACAGCGCTGCCTTGTAGCTTGTACATAGTTCCAATTCAAACTTCCTACATCAATACCAGTGCTCCTCAAACCATATTGTAGGTATCCTTCTCGAACACTATTTTTACACCTGCATCATCTAACTTGCTTACAGTGATTAGATTTCTGGCTAATGTAGGAATATGCTTTGTACCCGAAAGTGTTATAACCCTTCCACCTTGCAACTTCAACTTTACTTTTCTGCGACCAATGATTCGAGCCTTCCTGTCATCCCCCAAGAATACATCACCACCATCATATTTCTCATACTCGCAGAACCACTCTCTATGGGGAGTGAAGTGAAAGGATGCACCTGAGTCAATCAACCATGCCTCATGATCTACATGTGTACTTGAAGAAGCCAAGTACACATCCCCACCTTCATCTGAGGTGGTTTTCGCCTTTGCAAAAGGAGCATCATTAGATCCCTTTCCTTTATCAGGAGATTTAGATTTATAGTCCCTTTTGTAGTGCCCTCCCTTTCTGCATTTCCAGCACACCACCTTTACAGGTTTTCCTGGAGATTTAGATCTACCTCTTGATTTAGATCTCCCTCTCGATGACTTATTTTTGTTTCTTTCCTGGGACCGTCCTCATATAGACAAGGCATCACCATTCTAGCTCTCCATATTTTTCCATATCATCTCCTCCATCAGCAAGGATGAGACTATTTCATCAAACTACAAGGTAGTTGCATTGCTACCTATTGCAATAACTAGACTTTCCCACAAATCTGGTAGAGAACACAACAAACCAATGCAGTTATCTTCATCGAAAATTTTAATATCAATAGATAATAACTGAGTTACCATAGAATTAAATGCGTTCAAATGTTCTATCACTGAGTCTCCATCTTTCATCCTCAAGTTATATAACTTTTTCCACACGGACAATTTATTCACTAGAGACCTAGATTGGTACAAAGTCCCCAACTTGTCCCACAAAGCCTTTGCCATAGCTTTGCTTGATACATTAAACAATACTGAATTGGAGACACACAATCATATTGTGCTCTTTGCCTTCTGATCAAAATTCTTCCATTCTTCGTCGGACACTCCCATTGGTTTAGTACTTGAATCTACCACAATCCACTGATCTTTATCTACCAACAGATCCTCCATATTGAGTTTTTACAACTCAAAACTCTGACCATTAAATTTCTCGATCTCTATCTTTCCAGTACTCACCATCTTCTTTTACCACTAGAATCGATCTTGTAGAACTCCCACTGAACAGGGCCTGCCATTGGCCCGAGGAAAACCCCTCAGCAACAAAGCTGTCGCCTTGAAGCCAAAATAGTTCTAATACAAAATGTAGGTTTTAACCCTGTATAGAAATTATCTGCATATGAATTCTAAAACACAGAAAATAAACAATGCGAGAGCATAACACATAAAACACATATACACAGAGATTTTTGCCTCGATCCAAAAACTAGGACTACCATCTTGATTTTCATTATTTTCTTTTCAATGTTACAATACATATTTATACATGCCAAAGCATCCAATACCATGGACTGAAAACCATCATGTCCAAAACCATGGAATCAAAACCATTGCGTCGAAAACCATGTGTGAAAAATCGTGCACAAAACCATACGTAGGTCCGCCTAACCTATTCTAGGGTCTAGAAACAAAATTTTCCGAGGCGCTACCCCAGACCCCTTAGAGTGGGGTTACTTGCACCCCTCAAACACCTTGTCATCCCCCCTAATACGCAATTGGCGTAACAAAGCGGGGGCTTCGGCCCCCTTCTAACCCCCTGGTTAACTACATGGGCTAGTCGTGGAAAGAATATAACACAACCCAAGAAGACTGGGCCTTTTCGAGGGAAGCTATTGTCTCATATACTCCTTTGAACACAATTATAAATCCCTTCCACCCATCTTCAATGTCAACATCTCCATTTTTGCTCGCCCAATCCACTAACTCCATGACATACTCCAAATAAGAGAACAAGAGGTTTGTAATTGGTATAGGAGGAAGCAACTGAATACCTAGTTTACATTATATACATTCAGGCTCTACAAACAAAAATTTATTGTTCCGTTTAGCCCCCCACAAAATTACCACAATGTGGTTCTCTTTGAGGAACTTAGCTTCATAGAGTCTATTGTTTGGCGTAACATGCCATAGCACTTTTGTAGATCTTATTTCTAGCACAGACAAGGTCGACCCAATGCTCATCAATAAGAGTATCCATAGAATTTAGCTCATCACTTCTCAATAGTAAATGTGGTTTTAACAACGAGGAATTGAATAATATATGTATAGTTGACATTGAAATATTTATTTATTTATTGTCCATATTATCCACATCTAAATGTTAACACATACCTCTTCATATTCGGAAATATAACACATGTATTTATTTTGTTATTAATATTTTTTTAAATGTTACATGTCAATTCCATATTAAATATTAAACGAATTCTTTCACAACTTAGAAATAATCTCTTAATGGAATAAGAACTCTCTCTCTCTCTCTCTCTCTCTCTCTCTCTCTCTCTCTCTCTCTCTCTCTATATATATATATATATATATATATAGAGAGAGAGAGAGAGAGAGAGAGAGAGAGAGAGAAATATATATATATATATATATATATATATATATATATATATATATATATATATATATATAATCTTTTACTCAATATATATTTTGAAATGTTTGATTTATAACCTATATATTATTGTTTTGTTATTTAAAAGCTAGACAACAACCCCATATTTAAAATGTAATAAATATTGCGCTACAATATTTGTTTATTAATATATTTTTATTTTAAACATTATATTTCAATTAAACATAAAATTAATTACACATTATTTAAAATGAATAATATTATTTTTACAACCCCATGGGGTGTAATTCAATTGGGGAATGCCTTGTTATGAAGTAACTAGTAAACCATGAGGTTCAAAGTTCAAATCTTTTTGGGTTAAACCAACAACAAAAGATATTACTTTTACAAGAAATTACATATCCTGTCTATCCTAAAAAAAATACATATTTATTTTTTACTTGTAATTATTTTATCCCTCTATAAATTTAATGTAAAATTAAATGCAAATTAAATTATAATTACAAATCTTTAATATATTAACCATTAAAATGATAAGGAACGTCTAAATAATATATCTAATAAGTACTCTAGAAGGTAATAAAGTGTCAAAGCATATGCTCTATTTGGCTTATCTTTCTATGATACGTTTATCAATTGTATGTGATACTAAGTTAAAAGGTAGACAGAGACATCATATTCATCTCTAAAGTTATTGTTTACTGTTAGGATATTCCGACACATAGGATATAGTTAAGTTCAACTTGGTGTAGCATAGAGTTAGGTTAGAGTTAGGTAAAGTGTGTTTCTTTACCGTTGTACATTTTGTAACTTACAATCCGACGGTCACGATATGTAGTGATTCAACGGTTCACTCTCACCTCGGTATTACCGACACTTGATCCGTGGCTTGACACCCGATTGGTCCATGAGTTCTATTTAAAGCGCATGGAGGGTCATTGTTCGGGTAATCCGTGCATGAGAGAAGCTTATGTAAATTTTCATTCTTTGATTAATAAATTGTCTGTACCCACGTTGGGACAGGCCGTGGACTGTTTCCCTCCTTGCACTCTGAGGGTTTTAACCACGTCAAAAATACTGGTGTATTGATTTGAGATCTGGTTGTGAGCGGTGTCCTTTTGGTATTCTTTCTGAGGAACTTACCCTGTAAATTCCTACATGGTATCAGAGCTATTTGAGGGCCGCGTTCTTTGGTGATCCAAATCTGAAGCCGGTAGAACTGCATGCGGCTGTCGTTTCCTAGATCTGCTGTTTCTGACTGCTTTCGGGCCGAGAGGACTGCTCTGTTGCGTTCGGAGCATCTGTTTTAGTGAGGAACCCCTTTCGTTTCACGCGAAAAGGTTTCCGGTAGCCCTAGCTGCGTCATTTTTCAGATCGGGAGGTATACAGTGTTTTTTTTTGCAGTTTACTGTCATTTTCTCTCTGCTTATTTCGGTTTCGGTTTATTTAGCCTTTTTTTTCCCGGATCTATACCTTTCATTTCTGCGTATGCTCTTTGCCCTGCGACTCTGTGCGATCTGGGCAAATCAGAAACAGAAAGAAAGGATTTTTCTCATGCGTATGCTCTTTTCCCTGCACCTTAGTGTGATCTTGGAAAATCAGAAACATTGAGAAAAATATTTAGTTTTTCGGTTAAAAGCTAACTTTGAGATTTTTTTTAAAAAATTCTAGTTTTTTGGCTAAAGCTAACTTTGAGCCATAAGGTTCGTTTTTCTTTGCATATTCGTGTTGGGTTTTGTGTTTTGTGTTTTGTAGGGGAAAAGAGCCTTCCCAAGGCAAGCACGCAAATCGAGGCCCCCCCCCCTCTCTCTCTCTCTCTCTCTCTCTCTCTCAAATATTTTGTATAGATCAATTGGTTCAAAGACTTTTTAAGAGAGTAGAGGTCTTGGGTTCAAGTCTCCATTTTGTGGGGGCGGATTTTTTCATTCCCGCACATTCGCGCACTTTGCCGGCAACGTCAACAATTTTTTTTCAAAAAGCCATATCTTCTTCATCCGGAAGCCTTTTTCAGAGCCGTTTTTTTTAAAACCGCCTATTTTTTCGAGATCTATCCATTGGACCACTTACTTTCAGCATCTTCAGCTTCAGTTTTTTTTCAAAAAATGGAAAGTCCATGCCAAGTCATTCTTGACAGCACTAACTACTTCCAATGGGTAGCCTACATGGGAGATTTACTTAGAAGTAAAGGTCTCTTCAGAATAGCCACAGACCAAGAGAAGAAACCCAAAGATGAAGACAAGGCCGAAAAATGGGAAAATAGACAAGATCAAGCACGTGGTTTGATAGGAATGTCTGTTTCTCCTGATCTTAGATTCCACATTGCAGAAATTGAAACTCCTCATGAAGCATTAGAAAAACTTGCTAAAGTTTTTGGGATTAAAAATGAAATTAGAGCCCATCAACTTGAGAATGAGTTGCTTACTTTGGATCCTAATAATTTTTCTTGCATTGAAGATTTCTTGTCCAAATTCAAGACCCTTAGATATCTCTTGGAAGGTGTTAAAGTTAAGAAAGAAGATGGTAACCTTATTTATTCCATCCTTACTAAGTTGGGACCAGCCTACTCTGTATTTGTTTCCACTTTCCATTCTACAAGGGAAGCTTTCATTTGTCAAGGCAAAGACTACAAACCCCCTTCCTTTGACTCCTTTTGTGATTCCTTAATAAGAGAACAAGAAAAACTCTTACACCTTGGTCTTCTTAATCTTGGAAACTCTTCCTCGAAAGCGTTAGCCGCCCAGCAGCAACCAAATTCAAAGAATCCTAAGAAGTCTTATCCTCAAAGGAATGGTCCTAAACCAACTCAGCCTCAAGATGAAAGATCATTTCAGCAAAATGACAAGACCAATAAAAACAAATGGAAGAGGACTGACAGACATTGTAACTTTTGTAATCGAGATGGCCACTTAGAATCTAAATGCTTTAAGAAGATGGAAGCCTTGGAAGCCGCAATGAAGAAACATAACATCCATCTGGAGCCTACTTCAACTTCAACTTCCGGAACGGCACTTTCTGCATGTCATCGTCAATCATCTCAGTCTGGTTATGCATTAAATGTATCTTCTTCTTCTTCTCATTCTCATGAGTGGCTCATTGATTCTGGAGCCTCTTGTCACATGGCCAAAAACCAAGCCATGTTTTCTTCTTTAAATGATTGTAACACCAAAAATATATATGTTGGTGATGATAGATCTCTTAATGTTGTAGGGACTGGAACTGTTCATCTAGACAATGGTCAGTTCAATGATGTATTATGTGTTCCAAACTTATCCTGCAACCTTCTATCTGTCTATCAGATAACTCATTCAGGTGAAGGTAAAATTGTTGAATTTTCACCTCATGATGTTGTAATCAAGGATCTAAAAGATCCTAAACAGATTCTAGCTACTGGTCTTGCTGATGATTCCAAAAGGTTGTATAAGTTTCACAACTTTGGGTCATCCCATCTTCCCTCAGTATTTGTTGCTCATAATGATGAAGTGAGCAAACTTTGGCATGAGCGATTTGGTCACTTAAACTATCGCTCCCTTCAGCATCTATGTAAAGAAAATATGGTGACAGGTCTTCCTATGGTATCTTGCAAAGATGGTGTTTGTTCCGGATGTGTACTCGGAAAACATCATCGGGACAGTTTTGACAAACGTGCCTCTTGGCACGCCTCAGCCCCTTTACAGCTTGTGCACAGTGATTTATGTGGTCCTCTTCCTGTTGCTTCATTCTCTGGCTGCAAGTACTTCTTAACTTTCATTGATGATTTCTCCAGACGCACTTGGGTATACTTCTTAAAACTCAAGAGCGAAGTATTTAGCACTTTTTTGGCCTTCAAAGCATTTGTTGAAAAACAATCTGGACATCAAATTCTTAAGCTAAGAACTGATAATGGTGGAGAATATGTTAAAAACGCATTCATCAACTTTTGCACCGAAAATGGAATTCAAATGCAACATACTGTTCCATACACTCCACAACAAAATGGTGTAGCTGAAAGGAAAAATCGCACCTTAAAGGAAATGGCTAATTGTATGCTGCAATCTAAAGGACTCAGTCTTAGTTTTTGGGCCGAAGCAATTAATTGTGCAAATTATATAATCAATCGCACTCCTACTAAGGTTCTAGAGAATATCACTCCAGAAGAAGCTTGGAGTTCCATTAAACCAGATGTAAGTCACTTTCGTGTGTTTGGAAGTGAAGCATGGGCCCATATTCCAGATGAAAAGCATAAAGCTTTAGAACCTAAGAGTGAGAAATGTACTTTTGTTGGATATTCTGAAGATGTAAAAGGTTATAGACTTATTCCATTTAAGTCCAAAAATGTTATCATTAGAAGAGATGTAAAATTTGATGAAAATAAATCGGCCTGCGAGCCTAGTCCGGCGGATGTGCCACCTCTTCCTATCTCTTCTATCTTTGAAAACATTTCTTCTTCTGATGATGAAAGCGAGGATGATAATCCTCCCCCACCTTCTCAGGATCCTCAACTTCCAAGATGGGTCCGTGCTACTCGGGATGCAGCAGGTGATCTTGCCGGTGATCCTACAGATCAGCGACGTACACGTTCTCAGTTTGAAAGAGCCTCTTCTTTACTGGCTCAAGCTCCAGTAAATCATGATCCTGACACTTTTGCAGAAGCTTCAGGCCATCCACATTGGGAAGCAGCTATGAATGAAGAATATCATTCATTGATGACAAATGATACATGGGATCTTGTTCCTCTACCAAAGGGACGCAAACTTGTTAGATGCAAATGGGTTTACAGAACCAAGTATGGACCAGATGGGAAAGTTGATAAACATAAAGCTCGTCTAGTTGCTAAGGGCTTTTCACAGGTTGAAGGCATTGACTACACTGAAACCTTCTCTCCAGTTGCCAAAATGAACTCTATCCGCCTTGTTCTTTCCCTTGCTGCCTCTTTAAAATGGGAAGTCCATCAAATGGATGTTAAATCTGCCTTCTTGCATGGGGACTTGCAGGAAGAAATCTATATGGAACAACCCATTGGCTTCATACAAACAGACTCCAGCCTCGTTTGTCGACTTAAGAAATCCCTTTATGGCCTCAAGCAAGCTCCTCGGGCTTGGTATGCCAAAATGGATAGCTTTCTTTTAGAATCTGGCTTTTCTAGGTGTCATTCTGACAATACTGTCTACACCAAGAAAGTGGGCAACTCTCTTATCATCCTTGTTCTTTATGTTGATGATCTTATTCTTACTGGTAGTGATCCCAACCTTATAAACCATGTGAAGTCCAGCCTTAAAAAGAAATTTGAAATGACAGACTTAGGACACTTACACTATTTTCTCGGTCTTCAAGTCTTGCAATCCCAAGAAGGTATTTTCCTTTCCCAGTCCAAGTATGCTTGTGATATTCTTCGTCATTTTCACATGGAAGACTGTAAGCCAGCCCCTTCTCCCTTTCAGTCTGGAGTCAAACTTTCAGTCTCTTGTACTTCTCCTGAAGTTGATGCTACCTTATACCGTCAACTTGTCGGAAAACTCTTGTATTTAACCCATACTCGTCCTGATCTTTCCTTTGCTGTTGGCCTTGTTGCTCGTTTTATGCAAAACCCCCGTGAAAGTCATTGGAAAGCAGCTAAAAGAATACTTCGTTATGTTCGAGGTACAGTACAGTTTGGGATTCATTACAGTGCCAAAGCAGCTCCTCTGTTAGTTGGTTTCACTGATTCTGATTGGGCTGGTGACCTTGATGATCGGAAGTCTACTGCCGGTTATGTCTTCACTCTTGGTTCAGGACCTATTACATGGGCTTGTAAGAAACAGGCTGCCATTTCTCTTTCGTCAGCAGAAGCAGAGTATCGTGGTGCCGTGGAAGCTAGTAAGGAAGCCTTGTGGCTTCGTCAGATCCTATCAGAGTTTGGCTTTGAGCAGCAGCATCCAACCACACTTTGGTGTGATAATCAAAGTGCCATTCAGCTATGCAAAGATCCAGTCCAGCATCAGCGCAGCAAACACATTGAACTACACATGCACTTCATCAGAAAGCTCATTCATGACCATGTTCTTGAAGTGCAATATTGTCCAACAGATGATCAGGTTGCAGACATCTTCACAAAGGCTCTCACAGAGGCGAAGTTCACTAAACTTCGATATATGCTTGGAGTTCAGGAAGTTGTCACTAAGGGGGGATAGGCTCTAGTGCCTCCTTCCTTCTCCTATTGTGTCATATTTGTAAATCCTTCAATCCTATCCCAAGTTGTTCTTAAGGGGGGATGTTAGGATATTCCGACACATAGGATATAGTTAAGTTCAACTTGGTCTAGTATAGAGTTAGGTTAGAGTTAGGTAAAGTGTGTTTCTTTACCGTTGTACATTTTGTAACTTACAATCCGACGGTCACGATATGTAGTGATCCGACGGTTCACTCTCACCTCGGTATTACCGACACTTGATCCGTGGCTTGACACCCGATTGGTCCATGAGTTCTATTTAAAGCGCATGGAGGGTCATTGTTCGGGTAATCCGTGCATGAGAGAAGCTTATGTAAATTTTCATTCTTTGATTAATAAATTGTCTGTACCCACGTTGGGACAGGCCGTGGACTGTTTCCCTCCTTGCACTCTGAGGGTTTTAACCACGTCAAAAATACTGGTGTATTGATTTGAGATCTGGTTGTGAGCGGTGTCCTTTTGGTATTCTTTCTGAGGAACTTACCCTGTAAATTCCTACATTTACTTAGTTTCACATAATAAAAAATTATTTTATTGTTAAATTTAACTTAATATTGTAGATAACCATTACTCAATACTAATGCAATTTTATTATTATTATTTATGAAAACTACACCATCACGCATCGTCTAATAATCCATAACTGAGTAACCTTTTACTCCTATTAAATATCTAAAAATGTAAGTTTTTATTCTCTTAATAATAATAATAAAATAATTTTTATTACTTATACATAAGAGTATAGTGTTGAATTTGAAATGAATGATATATATACATTTAAGCACTAATAAAATACCCCCTTTTGGGTTGTTTTTGCTAACAAATTAGGTACGATATTTGATTAAAATTGTCATTATGTTTAATTTAATACAAATATTATTATATAATGAAAATCAGTTTATGATAAAGTAGATTAGTAAAGATATTCTAAGCAAATGGAATTTGAAGTGATAATGCCATTTTCTCCCATTAAAATCTATGGATTATTATATGAAACTAATGAGTTATATCCATCACAACATTATATATGATTTATTAAATCAAACCAAGAATTTATTCGTAACAACTTTATATATGATTTTGATTATAGTAGCAATTATATCTTTTAGTTATAATTTTTTTTCTTAATTGTATATATGATCGACAAAGTTATTTTAAATAAAATAAAGTTGGAAAAAATAAAAATAAAAAACAATTTAGCGAAACCCAAAAAATATAACCATATTAATTTTTCTTTTTAATTTCCTAATTTACATTTTTTTAGATTGAAAAACCTCAAAGAAACCCCCAATACTCTTCCATTGCTAAATGTTTGCGTGTAAAACAAATGTGTGTCATACATGCAAATAATTTTGACCAATTATTATTGCTACATTACCACTAAAATGTTTCTCAAACGCCATCCTATATCATATTATCCTTGCAATTTATAGGGATCCAAAACACTCAAGAAAAATGTAGCTAAAAATTCTTCATGTTACACACTACTATCTTCACCATGACAAAATGACAAGGAAGGGATAAGAAGTGAGTTGCAGAATAAAAACTAAAAACAGTTAACACATTGTACATAGGTGAAGTGACAACTCACTTAAATCCCTAAAATTGGAAATTTTTTATGTTCTTCTTGGGCGAGGCAATGGACCATCATTGTTGGCAATGTTCTGCTAGCCACGAGGCTTGGGCCTACATCACAATTATGCCAAAAGTACAATATGATCATATGACCACTCATGAGAAGGAAGACCCATGTCCTTACGCAAGCTCTCCTCATTCGAAAGCTCTAACAAAGAGTTCGCCACAAGTCAATCCGTTGTATACAAAATATAGTCAACAGTTTCCAAAAAATGTTTGGTTCAGTTGGCGAATAAAGGTTTATTTGTTACAAGGTCCATTCTTCTTTGTTGATGGTATAATCCTTGTGTTACTCCCACCATTCTGCAAAGGAAGAATAAATACGAACCAAAGGTAGTTGGTAAAAAAACTTGCTTGCAGGATGCAATATATCAAGCGGATTTGTTGTTAAGTTCGGATGTGAGGATTCAACTTTTCCCATTGCAAGAAGAGCATGGGGGAACTTGGAGGAATTGATTTCAAATCACCACAAACTAACATAGGTATGTCTACACTGACAACTATTTTCTCTATTCCTTTAAGAAGAGTATGAACCTGTGAGAGTTTGACATCCTTGAGATGTATATTTCCATTTGTGTGTATGAGCCACACAAATAAGTTGACGTTTTCCCGGTGCAAGGGCATTGATCCCATGGTTAGTGTCCTTTTCCTACAAAATTACAATCAGAGCAACGTTGTCCTTGAGCAACCAACTAAGAGAAGAATTTCTATGAGCTAATGGAACCACAATTTTTGTCAGAGACTGTGCAGCTTTATCGAATACAACCTCATATTTTTTAACAAGTGAAAAACCACCACGAAGGGAAAATGTTGCATAACCATTAATTGCATAGGTTGTGCCAGTATAAACCCCTATTGTTTTATTCTCATAAACAACTGTGTACCCATGCTTTTAATAATATGAGAGAGAAAAGCATACCTCTTCCATGAAGATGTTAGAGAACAAGAATATATAAAAAATGATTTCCCTGTAAGCCCTGGATGGCATCCAAGCCAACTTCAACTTTTGTGCCATTCTTAACCTCCCAAAAAGGACCCCCAAATAACCAATCTAAGTTCCTCATCATTCTATGCCAGATGAAGGAGGATGTATGTGCAAATGCTGAGCCATCCTTGATCTAGACATCATGTTCCTTATAATCCAAATACTTACCTCTAATGACCGGTGACCAGATGCCCTTACCAGATAGGCCTCTCCATAAAATTTTGTAGATTAATACCCTATTGAGAGAGAGCATGTCCATTACCCCTAGCCCCCCTTTTCAACAATTTTAGCAATTAGGGGTAAGTGAACCAGATGGTTTTTCCCAGTTTGATTATTGTCGGTCCACAGAAATCTACCCATAATTGCATCTATCTTGTGTATGATTTCCATCGACATCATATATAAATGCATCTAGCAGAATGATAGGGACTACAAGAGAGATCTTATCAAAATAAGTCTACCTCCAGTGGTAAGCCACTTCTATGACCAAATCATCAATTTATGCTCAAATTTCTAAATAATCCATCCCCAATCTGATTTGAAATAATGATTAATCCTTGATCTAGACATCATATTCCTTATAATCCAAATACTTACCTCTAATGATCGGTGACTAGATTCCCTTACCAGACATGCCTCTGTTGGAAATAATACTAGGGGGGGGGGAATCAGTATTATCAAATCAATAAAACTTTTTCATTTCCATATTAAGATTCATATACACTACTTCAGTTAAGTGAACCCGCGTGTATATGCAACTGTGTCTAATGCAACTAGCGTATATCCAGAGTACTTATGATTCAGTTAATTCATTTAATGTTGATCTTTAGTTAGTGCATCAGAACTTCATTAACCACATGAACAGTAAGCAGGTGAAGTAAAAACAGAACAGGTCATCACACGCAAGAAGCACACATGAACACCATGATATAAGGTGGAAACCCAATGTGGGTGAAAACCACCTGCTGCAATTTGTCTCTATCTTCCTTTAATAAGAAACTTCTTTTTACAATGATTCTGTACTGGTGCAGTCTTATACCAGTACACAGGATGCTACCTGCAGAAGGCTACAACCTTCTCTCGTTCTCCAGCTTCACCTAGAAGGGAGCTACAACACCATTAGTTCTTGTACTAGCTGATGTACTAGTACGCAGGCTGCTACCTGCAGAAGGCTTCAACCTTCTCTTTCTCCCAGGGACCATGTTTCATCCAATTTTCATACTGGATCCATCAACAACATTGAAGCACAAAATTAATCATCACTGCAATACATCCATTAACTACACTTGCATCATCAATCTCTGAATTACCAAATACTGAAACACTGTCAACAACACAGTTACCAGAACATAGAATAGACAACTGAACTCTGCAACAATAACCACATCTAACTGCAACTTCAATTATCATATCTCATAATGTATACACTACTACGATGAACCAAACCGGCGTACATACGCGCTTTAACCTAAGCCAACCCGCGTACATATCTACAAATATTTACTCATAACTTTGCCACTGTTCTAGACTTCAATCAACCCAGATCATAACATTCATACAATAAAACATGCGTTAGTATACAGATCTAGAGTAAACAAGATCAAACTGTATAGATATGATTCATTCCAAGCCATTAGATCCTGATCTATTCTTAGATCTTGTTCTCCATCAACAGCTGAGATTCCTCCTTAGCTTAGATCAAGCAAAGCACCATGAAACCATTACCTGCATACTGGATCTCATCCTTCATTAGATATTCAAGACTTTCTCACTCACATTTTCCTAATGATCTTCTTCTCCTTTTATAGTCTTAGGCCTTACTCAATACCATGATCCAAAACCATTGAAAACCAATACAAGGGATCGAATACTAGGGTTCAACACTTTGAATGCAATACCAAGGACAAAAACCATAGGTTCAAATATGTCGGACTAAATACCATGGATCATCCATAAGCTTCCCCACATGTACGCACTTTTATTTGCATGAAAGTGTGTGCATACGCATACGCGACTTTTGACCATACATCCCGCGTGTATACGTGCCTTTGTATATAGTAAACCTGCGTATATACTTTTCTTTCTTCATCTTTGTAGTCTGATCATCAATCTTTGCTACTGACATGCTGCACTATGATCTGTCATCTGAGTGAGTTGCCATCAAGCACAACACCTACATCATAATGCCAACAGTCTCCCCCTTTGGACTTGATGGGAAAGCTAACTTGCCATACTAAGAATTGTCAACTTAATGAATTGTCATCATTCATTACATCTGAACTGACTCCTTTGAGCTGTCCTAGATCCCATGTATTCTGTCACATCTGATATTTCTTATGTAGATTCTTCTAGTGAGTTATTCTTCTAAGAGTGGGTTTCCATCAAGTACAACACATGCATCATAATTCCAACAATCTCCCCCTTTGGACTTGATGGCAACAACACCAAATCACTCTCCCCCTTTGACATCAAGGGCAAAGGGTGGACCAAGATATTCTCTTTCCTTGATAAACATTCCGCTGTCCATACTCCCCCTGAGTACCTGCTGAAATCTCTGAATGAGCTCCCCCTTTGTATATGCCAAGGTGTATCAATCTATCCATGCTCCCTCTGAGTACATGCTGAAGTCTCTGCTCTGCTGAAGTGTGTTGTTCATGCTCCCCCTGACTGTAAACAAGGTCTGCAAAAAGATGTTCTACAAGAAAGAACATGACTCTATACATCATAAGAGACCTTCCTACCACCAATGACTGTCCATCTCCCAACCAAGTGGGAATATATCAATATTGACTTATCTACCCAAACAGGTGGGGATACACCAGATACCAATTGTTTACACATGACTGAAATATTACATCATCCTTACAAATTACAATATATGACCAAAAGGGATTCATCAAATGCCTATAACAGAGAGAGACAAACTATTACATCATGAGACTTGATATGACCTTTACATGACTTTTATAATAGAGACAAAACATCTAAATAAGACCATGATAGTCATCAGAAACTATCATACATAGTGTATGATCTGCTCCATAAGCATCTGTCAATAGCATCTAGACCAGCAACTGAATCATTCACATTATATCATATGTGAAAAACACCATAGCCATCTCATCAACATCAAGATCTGCATGATCCAAGTATCATCATTTGGGAACATCTGCATCAATCAACATATGTAAGTCTCAACCTATCATCACATAGGTAAGAACTCATCATCATCATGTCTCCAACAATGCAACTTTGAGTAGTCATCCATGAATCAACACTATGTATCTTGAGCTTAAGATCATTTGTCAAGACTTCTTGATATCATCAACAGCAACAATCCTTATCCACATGAGTGCCAAGAACTGTAGGAATCCTGCATCATAACTATATTATATGATCTTTATGCATATGATGACAGTAGCATATGAGTGACTCATCATCAAGTAATGAGGATGTGTATTCAAGCTTTGTACTTATCATTATCCTTATGAAGATCACCATGTAAGCACCATATATGCATCATCAGAGAGTCAACCACAAATCTGATCTGAACATCAACTATGTAACCCTAAGAATCATATGAGATTTTGTAATGGACAACTCATAACCATATCATAGCAAGATATATTATTTAGCCATTTAAGCATCATCACTAAGGACTACTGACCATAATGCCAACAGCCTCTCCATAAAATCTTGTAGATTAATACTGTATTGAAAGAGAGCATGTCCATTACCCCTAGGCCCCCTTTTCAACAATTTTAGCAATTAGGGGTAAGTGAACCAGATGGATTTTTCCAGTTTGATTATTGTCGGTCCATAGAAATCTACCCATAATTGTGTCTACCTTGTGTATGATTTCCATCGACATAATATATAAATGCATCTATTAGACTGATAGGGACTACAAAAGAGACCTTCTCATAATAAGTCTACCTCCAGTGGTAAGCCACCTCTATGACCAAATCACCAATTTATGCTCAAATTTCTAAATAATCCATCCCCAATCTAAGTTGAAATAATGATTAATCTTTATGTTAAAACCTATTGTAAACAAAACCAGAATCCAATGGTAGAGGTGTGATTCAAAAAATATCGCATATCTGTGAAGTCACATCATCTTCCAAATGTGACTAAATCAATTCAAACTTCCTCTTATTCAAGACAAGACCCGATGCAGAGCCAAAGGAAAGGTTAAGATGGAAGTAAGTCTATTCGGGAACATAAATCACTCCACCAAAAATGATATCACCGATGAACATCAAGTGGGATATGTTGATTTGTCGAGTCATCTTAATGTCCTTAATCAATCCTCTTTCTCTGTAATCAGGTATATTTCTGCTAAGTGCTTCCATGATGAGAAGAAAGAGTAAGGGTGATAATGCACATCCTTCTCGCGGAACTTTGGAGGCTTTAAAAAAGGAATTCAGGAGCTCGTTGATAATAAAAACAAAATTGGTTGTAGTTAGACATGCCATAATCTAATTGATGTTCACTCAAGAAAAATTGATCTTATGTAAAATCAATCACAAGAATTCTGAGTCAGTGGCGTCGAAATATTTGTTTAAATGAATGTTCATTAGAAATGTTGTGAGGTTCCTCACCTTAATGGAATGTAGGAATTCCTACACAATGTTCACAATATCTTGAATATGTCTCCGCTCGAGAAACACAAATTTCTCTGGTGAAATGCAGTCTGTCAAATAAATTTTAAGGCTACAAGAAATAAGCTTAGAGATCATTTTAAAGATAGAGTTGTAGAGGGAGATGCGATGATAGTCCTTAAAAGTAATAGGAAGCTTATATTTAGGAACTAATGTGATAAATGTTGCATTAATGGTTCTAGTGATGTATCCCTTGACCCTGTACTCTTCAGCCACGGTCAGGAGTTCCAAGGACATAAGCTCGAATAAATTAATATACAGTTCCACCCCCCACCCATCAAGTCCAGGGATGTTTTCTCTGCCACATGCAAGGAGGATGTTATGTAATTCCTCCTTCGAGATCAATCTGCTCAAAGTATCATTCTCACAATCTTGTATCAACATAGGAAATTTATTAATGAAGTCCATTTGAGCTTGGAACTTTGGCAGAGAAAAGACCCTTCAAGAAACATGAACATGTTCAATGTCTGACTGGGAAGTGTATAATGTATCCCCTTTCATCACAGATGTTCCAAATGGCATTCACTTTCCTCCTCATAGAGGCGAGTCTATGGAAAAACTTAGAGTTCTTATGTCTAGTTGCTACCCACAGTGCCAAAATTTTTGTAGATGCTAAGCCTATTCTTGTGCTTTGTAAATTAATACTTTCTTGGCTTCTAGGTCAAAAAATTGGTGTTTGCGAAGTTCAGAGGAGAAAGATGGATCATCTATATTGAAGAGAGCACTCTGAGCAACTAATGTAATCCAACTTACGTGATTCAATTTTTGTATAAGTCATACCCTACTTTCGAACCTCCCTCCTCAATATTATATGTTTGCATCAAATAGTTTCCATAGAATTTGTACTCTGCTGAAAATTAGGGTACTTCCATACTCGATGGACAATATCTACAAAATATTTATGAACTAACCACATTTTGTTGAATTTGAAGGGGGGAGCCTTATGGAAAGATTCCCAAGCCCAAGTGAGTAGAATTGGGAGGTGATCTGAGGAAAGAGAAGGAACGACTGAAGAGTTAAGATCCACCATACCCACAATGAGGTGTTATTTCATCGAAAACCTGTTCAAGCACTTTAAAATGCGTTCAATCCCCAACCGACTGTTGTTCCAAGTGGGAACAATCTTAGGTGGGGTGATATCATGTAGTAACAAAACGTTAAAAATGAGGTGAAATGAGACCCCAGATTGTCGGACTTGGCCTTGTCACACCAAATCTCATTGCTATCAAGTGTTAAATTCAGGTCCCTGACCACAATGAGGGAGGTTAAATCCAACAACCGAAGGTCCGAGACTCGAACCTAATAATATCTCCTACTTGTATATGGTGCGTACATGTTGATGATGCTGAGTCGATAGAATGATACTTGCAGGTGTAAAAAAAATCTAGAAACTTGAGACTTGAGGGTTTCTAGGCCACCGCTTACCCTCCAGAGAGACCAAAAGAATTAGTGGCACAAACAGGCCACACTAGACATATTCTAAGTAGTATTTCCCATTACTTTTCCTTAGTAATAATAGTTTCTAGAATAATAATAACATCTGGTTTGTGTTAGAGAATGAGACCTCTTAGAGAATGGGATTTAGTTACCACCCCTAAGCCCCTTATGTTAAGGGACATGATCATCATGGGGAAACCATTGAATCATACTTTAAGGACCCGAGTATTAGATGTTTCTGGAGCTGATAATTCAACAAGAAAAATATCATCCACAGGTAAATCCGAGGTCATATAAGAAGAAATAATTTTGTATTTAGTGGGTTTCTTTTTTTAGAGGACCGAGGATTTTTTGGGGGTCATGACAGAAGGGGAATTTCCCTTTCCTTTCCCCTCCCTCAAGCGGAAGAATTAATTTTTGAAGGTTAGAGGGTCCATATCAAAACAACTAGAGTAGCAAAGAGTGTGGAGATCTTGATTCAGCGAGATGGGACTGTCATTAGAAGCAGACACAAACTAAAAAGAAGATGTGGGGGAGTGTAAGTCCCCAAAGGAGAATGTTGTAAAGATGAAGTAGGGGGATCTAATTCAACAACCAATGGAGGAAGATGTACAGTAGTGTTAGGGGGAGGGAGTAAAGTATCCTTACCTAGTGATATAATACCTAGACGAATGTCACTATGGAGGTCATTAGAGGGAAAAACATGAGGGGTGATAAAATCAGGGGTTGAATAGATACTAGAGGGAGGATCAAGGTTACCTGGAACCTTCTACAGACTTGTGAGAAATTGAAAAACGTCCAACCCATCGTAGGAATCTTCCAAAAGAGAATGAGAGAGACCGCACGAAGATATCTATCGACCATATTGGTGGTGAGTTGGACAGGTCGCTAGCAAGTGACCCAACGAGTGACAAACCAAACACCTGTATGGTATCCCACAATAGTCGATGTTCAGTTTATGGGTGAAGGAACCCCATAATAATTCCAACGTAGACAATAGGCCACTTACACAAGTGTCTTTGATGAGCACCTAAGAAATTTTCTTATCCAATTGTCCAATGCTCCCCTCATCCCAATAATAGAAATTGTTGGCGGAATTGACAATATCAGAGATCGTCGAGCAGTCCCATAACTCAAGAGGGAGTCCCAACAATTTTTCCCAAATAACATCCCGACTAGGGGATTCCTTGAGAGGTTTAAAACCACCCTGCTATTTCTGTAAAATTAAGTAACCCCTCCTTTCACCCAAGGCAACCCTAGATTGAGCTCAACATCTTCTTGACTGAGAAAAATGGAAGCAAACCTAGCCATTCTGCATCATATTGATCCTCATGTTGTAACTTAGCTTAGGGATCCATAACTTCGACATCCATTGTTTAATCTGGTCCCCTGTCATATGAGTGTATTACCAGCGCCCAAGAGGAACATGTAACTTCAAATGCTCAATGCTATCCTAGAAGGATTGGGTTCTCTGAGATAAATTCTTCGTTGTATCATTCGAATTCACAGATTTTAGAATTCTTATCACCACCTTTCTTGTTAGAGTAAAACGAGATGCAATCAACTGCAGAAACATCTGTAAAGTTACTAGAATGTGTCTCAGTCCCATTTCCTTGTGAATGGTTGCATTGTTGATTACTCTGAGCCTGATTTTCCGATTGAATCACAATAGCGATGAGAGACTGGGGATCATGACAGAAGGTTAACTACATGATGTATAAGCGTCGATGCACCAAAAATGATAGTGACAAATGCAATGAGGTCGGTAACTGGCTTGGTAACAACCAAGATGCTATGAAGTTGAACTTTCCACCTCAAATCGAAAGAAAAAATATCAATGGAAAAAGGGCGAGTGTAAAATGTAAGGTACACTTATGTCACCCCTCCAGGAGTTGGCAAGAGTGGAAGAGAAACACGACCGATAGGTACACATATATCAAATATTATATGATGTGGTCCAACCTAGGCCACCTCTCAAATGGTCCCGTCTTGTAATTGAAAAATCTTATATGCATTAAATTCTCACGAAAATGCACAAGCCAATAAATGGATTCAAAATTGAAAATGAGAAGCATGCTTAAACCAGCCGACTAAGAGCAATGAAAAAAAGAAAACCACAAATGTGTAAGGTGAATCCAAATCTTAAGGGATGAACTCTCAAGATAGATGTCCACACAACAAGTGTGAGAACAACATCTGAATATATCCCAAGGTCAACAATTGCGACAATGCTACTAAGTAATCCTTACTGAAGCTTGCTCTTTTGATAATTCAGCACCCTAGATATAGGATGTAATGAATGGCTCTCACTATTAAATAGAGATTAATAACCTCTTCTAGAAGCCCTACGTTCTCACTTCCTTAGTGCTGAAAAATAGATCATGTTGATTACAAGAGAAAAAGAATGACGAAAATCAAGCTTAGGTCAGTTATGAATAGATATATATGTATGTTTGGAGCTCCTACCAACTATATCCATCTCTGTCTCCAATATAATAAATTCCTACCATGGTAATTCAACTTCTAACACCCACTAAATTGATGAAAAGGAATGAGGCCAAAACCAGGAACCCAATCAGTGGAAACCTCTCTGTCGCACTGGATGGTTCTAGTTGCACTGAAAGCCCAATCAAAACATCTTGTTCTGTAAACCTACATATTACCAAAAGGATGTTATTTCGTACTGAGTAGGCCTGTGAATCATTCAATTTCCTCATTTTGGAATCCTCCATGTCGATAGTAAGTTTTGAGTGAATCTTTATGTATATTTGGAGCTCCTAATAGCTCCATCCATCTCTGGCTCATAATCAGTTGAAAGCTCTATGTCCCAGCAGATGGTTCTAGCTCCAAACTTCATGTTATGTAAACCTGCCTATAATCAAGGTGAGATAGCTTCATACTCAGTAGGACTGTGAATTAGTCAAGGTCCTCGGCTCAGAAGCCTCCATGTTCGTGTCCTTCATGGAAAATTTTAGGGGCAAATTTTCACCCTTGGGCTAAATTAAGGGGTTTTATATTTTTATTGGCCGAATATTTTGTATCATAGTACATTGTTACAAATCACCTTAAATTTATTTTATAAAAAATTTAAGTATGGAGGTTAGCCCACCTTATTTTAAGGGAGAGGGTAAAAAGAGTAAATTTAGCCCTTGAAATTTGGAGTTACAATCTTCTTTCGCCCTAGTTTGGAAGAAAATGTATTTATGATAGTTATAAATAAAAATATAAATATAATGGAGGTATGGTAAATAAATAAAAGATCTTTTTATACTTACTCCAAAGGTATGGTAAATAAATAAAAATACAAATAAACAAGAGGTATGGTAAATGAATAAAACCTCTTTTTGTATTTAGTCCATAACCCTCTTTCTATTTAAGAAGGCTCAAAAACTAGGTTTTATTTAAGTGAATCCTATGGGCCAAATACCATATTTATAAAAGAGGTATGGTAAATAAATAAAACATTTTTTTATATTTACTCCATATGTCACCTTATATTTATATTTATGAACAAATAAATAAAAATGTAAATAAAGTGGAGGTATGGTAAATAAATAAAACCTTTTTCTATATTTAGTCCATAAACCTTTTTCTATTTAAGAAGGCTCAAAAAAGAGGTTTTATTTAATTGAATCCTATGGGCCAAATACCATATTTATAAAAAAGGTATGGTAAATTAATAAAAATATAAATAAACGAGAGATATGGTAAATAAATAAAACATTTTTTATATTTACTCCATAAGCCACCTTATATTTACGAACATTCAAAAAATGTGTTATATTTAGGTGAAGCCTATGGGCCAAATACGATGGCCAAATTATTATTAATACAATGAAAAAAACATTATTAACCCTAATATTAGTATTAATAAAAATAAATATGGCACATGGTATTGACCCATTGTATTCACATGGAATGCAACCTATTTAAAGGGGGGAATTCAACTAGCATAGATCCATCTTTACTCTGGATCAAATATCGTGATATGCAAACTAACATAGAGTGAAAAAATATTTTATCCCTCTCGGGGCTTGCTAGATCAAGAGTAAAAATGGATCTTGTTAAACCATTTTAACTTGGTTAAAATAAAAAAATAAAATAAAAACCAATTATTAATTTTATCAATTTCTATAAATTACTAATAGTAGTTTTTAAAATCTAGGTTTATGATAACCCATGGTATTGACCCATGGTAATACCATTGTATTCATGTGAGCATAGACTATTTAAAGGGGAAATTCTATCAGCTTAGATCCATCTTAATTCCGGGTCTACCAAGTGCTGGGAGGGATAAAAAGATTTCATCCCTCTAAGAGTGGTAGATGTGGAGTTAAGATGGATATAGGTTGGTTTTTATGACAATGAAGATATTAAATAGACTTAGGAAATTATATTCTAAAAGAAATCTTAAGGTGAATGGTTAAAACTACATTTAGTCACTTCACAAAATTTAGTAAAAATAACCAATATCTCCATTAATATTGGTTTTTCCGATTTAACAAAAAAAAATTCAAAACAATGAAACCTTAATTCTTTCTACATCAAGAGAGAGAGTCACTACCATTTTTCAAACATTCTCAATATGATATCTTCATGAAAAAGTTAAGGTACTAATCTTGGATTAGTTGTTTGAAAAATATGCTGGTTTGTACAACCTTTCATCTTCTCTTCTTTTCTTAGTTTGTCGTAATGATCTGTAGGGGTTGGGTCACTACACCATATTGTCCTAAAAGGCCGATATTGTGCACCAAAAAGGAAATTAATCCACATGTTACAAGGCTGTTAAAAATGGTATGCAGGTAGTGAATTATGCTAATAAGAAAATTAGATTGGGAGAGACGTAATTAAATTTTATTATTTAATTGAATATTTTCAATTAAAATAATAATAAACCTACATTTATATATTTATATATTGATTGGAAGGCTTCTTACAATGGTCACTTCTTTCCATTAGATCCCCTTTAGGGCTTTGGGATACCTACTACTTCATTATATTATATAGTTGGGGCTTGCTACTTGTTGGCTTGTTGGGGTAAACAAAATTTATGTGTTTTTTTCTTATCTCATTGGAGCCTATGAAATAAGAAAGAAATTTGATAGCTTGGAAAAAGTGGTAGCTTGACCAAAGTGGTAGAGAAAACATTAATCTCTCCTACCATGACAAATATGGCCACTAAAACTTGCAACATTGTTTGTAGGAAGTGAAAATTATGTTTCTTTTTTCTAAGCATGTATGTTAGTATATTACTGTTTAATGAATATGGTTTATTATTATCATATATTTTTTCATACTTTAACAAAACATTCGCCAAGACTTCACAATGTTTTATTATTTAGTGAAAGATTTTCTAAGATCTTACAAGATTTTATAATTCTGTGAAAGATTCACCATGATTTTACAAGATAATATAATTGTGAGAGATTCGCAAATATATATATATATATATATATATATATATATATATATTATCTTAGTGATAAAATCACCTCCCATTTTTGCTATGTATCATGGGGACTCGCCCATTTATTATACATATAAATTTAGGGTGGTTCTTAAAATTTTCCTTGGTGTCCTTCCATACCATAATTGCCTTTGTCTTCCATGGAAGGACCACTTCAACATCCATACACACTCATAAAACAATGGGTTTTCACTGACCTTCCATAACCTTCAGCCATAGAAAATATTGACCTCAAGCACACGAAATTATAGGCAAGGACAAAGCTGACGAGAACACGAAATTAATGGCAAGGACGAAGTCGACGGAACAATGATAGAGATGATGATGGAGCAACAATAACAAGTTTTACACTTCTCAATTTTTTACTTGATAGAACAACGAAAATGAAGAGATGGGATTGGTTGGGATGAACATTGTTTGCCCAGCCCAACCTAACAATAAAAACACCTTCGGTGTAAAAATAAGAAAAAATCTATATGCCACCAAGTTTCATAATAGGACACACATCAATTCTCAACTATTGTTATTATTATCCAATTTTAAGGTTATGACCAAGCCAAACACCAAATTGGTGTAGGAGACCACCTTGTTTGTGGGATAAGGGACTCACATCCATGCAACGATTTGACTGCTAGGTCTACGAAGGCATACATACTCTACCCCCCTCTGGTTTTCAACCTGTGACCTCTTAGGAGGAAACACATGCTCTTAACCATTAGGCCCACTCAATATTTATGAAAATTTCATTATATATATATATATATATATATATATATATATATATATATATATATATATATATATATATATATATATATATATTCGACCAAGTGTCATAATAGTACACATATAAAATCTCAATATTTTTGAAAAATAGTACACATCAAATATCAATATTTATGAAAATTTCATTTCTAAGTAAGTGTGTCAAACTCATGTTTCACTTTTAATTAATGTGTAACTTTTGAAAACAAATTAAAAAGTTAATTCTAACAATCACATTTTATATCTAAATTCATGCTCATGTGATTCATATTAAGAATGTTGAGAGTTTTCCCATAAAAATCACATTAGAAACAATTTGTTGATGCTTTTTGAACCATCTAGTGTGGTTCATCATTAGGACATGAGGAAGAGCCAGATCTTGGCATCAAGTTAAATATATTAAGAGAGCCATCCATTGTGGTTCATGGCAAGATGAAGAACCGATCTTGGCATCAAGTTATATAAATTAAACATTTTTTTTAGTCGTTATAATATAATAGTCGTTATAAATTAAACATTTTTTTGGCATCAAGTAATATAACTGCTAGTATCCTTTGCTTTAGGTATCCTTGCTAGTTATGTTGAAGTGACCTGTAGTTCAGTTTGTTCTTGTATTGTTTCATCCTTTCCTTCTTTTTATTGAGTATTCTGAGCGGGAATGGGACCCTTTTCATCATCCTCTTCCTCATCTGATTCATTTGGGATAAATTTCCATCCTTTGGGCTTCTTTCCCGACTTCTTATTTCTTCATGATTCTTTCTTGGCTTAAGGGCATGTGTTTTGTAGATGTCCTTTTTTTCGGCATGTTCTGCATCTAAAGGCTTTATTCTCGAAATCTAGGAACTGAGTCCCGTTTTGCTTGTTGTGTATCATTTGTATGTGATCTGGCACCCCTGTACTAAGGTCAACTTCTACACATATTCAAGAAAAAGTATAGATTCGTTCCTCAAGTCTTTGTGTGTCTTTCTTTATATGTGGTCCTAAAATATCTCAGGTGCCTTCTAGTACTTGTTCATGCCAAAAGTGTAGGGGAAGCTTATGAAATCTAACCCACGCCGAAATTTTTGATACAATCATGGTGTTTGCAAAAAATTCTGGGAACCATGGGGTAATGAAAATTTCTTTTGATCCCAAGAACCATGGGCCTTCCTGAAGTACTATTTCTGAAACCTCCAATGATGCAAACTTTACGATGAAGAAACCTTTGGAGAAAAGGTGAATTTCATAGTTTGTTGTCAAATTTGTGAATACCAATGGAAAATATCAATTGGTTTTCGCTAGAAGCTGATAAATCTGCAGATGATGGCATGGGTTGCAAAGGCTATGGAAAGATCATTTGTTTCTAGAATCTATATAACCATCTTTGGGACACAATTCACTTGTTCTTCTATATAGGGATTGGGAGTGTTGAGTGTTTTTTTTGTCTTTGTTGTAGTTTTTTGTTCCCTTTATATAAATTTTTTTGTAGGAGAGATCACTCTTGTTCTATTCTTGGCTTCATAATTTACCCTTTGATAAACTACATCCAATAATCCCACCTGTTGTCTTTGACTTACTTGAACTTGCTGCTCCATCCCTTAGTCACAGGTTTAAGATGATGGTGACCACCAAATCATGTTGTATTCTTGTATACTTTGTTCATCCTATAGATATCTATCATTATGGATAAATTTTGTAGATGTGGAGGGTAGCCAATATTTTTCATGATGTTCTACTTCAATTGAAAAACTAATATCGAATTTATGTACCTAGACTTTTGTTGATTTTCCACCATGGGACTTTATGAATATTTTTACAATGTTATATTCTTTAAGTTTTCCTTGATCTAGGGAAGCATATGATGGTGATTCAAATACCTCCAGCACAATCTGCTTTGAGGGCCTGATGAAAGACAATCAAGCTGCAGAGTGGCGATCTAGTAGCCATAGTTTTGTTCTCATTCTAGGTTGCCTAGAGAAAACCTTTAGATCTAGTTTGATCGTCCTTTGTAGGGGAGGATATGTCATAGATCATATTTGTTTCATGCAGCCTATCTACTTTGCCGATGGTGCCTAGGTGAAAGGTCCAGAGACTGGATTAGAGAGATAAACCAGAATTGAATGAGATATCCTGCTAGAGTGGTCACAGGTGCGAATGTAAAAAATAATGCAATGCAAGAGGGGGATCCTAGGGTGCATTGACGTGGCTCTCCGAATGAATATCTAAACCAGTACCACAAATTGATTGAAAAATAAAAATACCTTTATCTAACACAGTCATTAGGAAAACCACCCTCATAGATAGTGAGAATAGCGGATCTAATATCCATAAGGATTTGGGGGAAATCCCATAGTATCTAAATCCAACCAGCACAAAACAAGAGATTCAGTTATGTTTTTCAATGATCTAGGTAAGGGACGCAGACAAGATGACATCAATCTTCTCGGCTGTAGAGGGTTGCAAGACCCTAAATTTTTCCATTCTTTGTGTATAAATAAACATCTAATGCACATCGTATTGGAAGGGTGGACTACAGGACCTTGCTCCCATTGTGGATCATAGATCAAAAATCCTCATTGTCATCTTATGCCCTTCATCGGCATAGAATACTGACGTCTCAAATCCTTCTACCCTTATGAAGATTAATTTATGGGTTTGGGTTGCAACGCGTACAGAGGACTTGTCGGCGTTTCTCGGCAAAGTGAAGAACTTATCGATGGACTTAGCCAATAGAGGCACAAAAAAATCATTACACCAGATGTTAGAAGATTTGTTCAATGCAAAGCTAGAAGAAAAGCCCATCGATTGTGTCATCACTGAATCCTTAAAAGCTCAAATTGCAAGCATAAAATAATTTTCAAATATATATATATATATATATATATATACACACACATATACATATACATATACATATACATATACATATACATATACATATACATATACATATACATATACATATACATACAGATATATATATATATATATATATATATATATATATATATATATATATATATATATATATATATATCTAATAAAATAAAGGAACAACTCAAATTTTAATGTTCACAAGAGAAAGTCGATGACAGGAAAAAGTTAAAAATTGAGAAAGAACAAAAAATTAAGATATTAAAAGATAATAAAATGAATAATAGTAAAAAAATAAAAACTTTAAAATACAAAGGGATCAAACACTTGCTAATATTCCAACCATCGTCACTTTTCAAATTACTTGGCCTACTTTCAATTTACATGGCCTCCCTGAACTTACGGTGATGAAAACGATCAATCCTTGCAATGACCTTGGCCTCTTCAATGCAAATATGATGTTTTGTCTTTTTCGAATGTTCTACTAAAGCTGTGTAGCAAGTCCTTCAATGTTTGGTGTCAATTAGGTGCTCATGAATTCTATGATTTATTAAGTGTTTGGGCTCACCAATGTATGGATTCACACAAGAACATGAGATGACGTAAACACCTTTCCCATTTTTGGGGTCCACAGGGTCCACCAATCTTATGGAGCTCCTTTAATTATATATGATATTTTAAATGTGAAATTACTTTACATATAAATTTACTTTTATATATAATATTAACATTTATAATCTACTTAATATAAGAAAAAAATCTAAAATTATTATGTCACTACTTCAATAAAATATTTCTAAGTTTAATAAAAAATTCCTAAGTTATAATGGGAAATCTTTAACAAAATCTTTTCTAAGTCTTACTACTAAGGCTCCAATACTATTGCACCAACTACAAAAAAATTCAACAAACACATATGTGATTTTCTATCACTTCCTATATCAATATAAAGATATTTGTGAAAATGCAATCTAAGGTCTTCCTCTAAACTCTTGTTGCATTTGAGTCCCTTCCTACATTAATACAACTTCTTTATATCAATGATCAACATTGGAGATGAATTATATATATATATATATATATATATATCGAAGCTTCTTTTTACCTTCATAAATTGATTTCTAATTGGAATAGTTAGGGTCCTATAATTTACATGATCAATTGATGATTATTTATGGATTTTCGTGTCATGAGATGTTGTAAATAATATTTTATTATACAACTTATTTCCAAAAAAAGGGAAAAAAATATAGAAAAAAAGAAAAACAAAATGAAAAGAAGGATATATAAAAAAAATTGATATACGTGTGAAAAAACAAAAGAAAAAATAGAGATATATTTAAAAATAAAAAATATGATGAAAAACCCCTTAGAAAGATTAAAAATATGCGATGCTAGCTTAAATTTCACATTCGATGTTAGACAAATAAGTTTAACTAGTTAATCACACAATGTAATCACGATTAACTAAGTGTTAATAAAGTTATTTTTGACACGATGGTTTTTATCATATGTAATATTGTTCTCACTATAATCAATGATTGTGATCTAACCTGATGAGATCATTGGCTGCTAATGACTTCGAACCCCCTCCGAAAGTTAATCAAGGGGGGGGGGGGGTGGGTATGAAGAGTGGATTCTCCCTATCTCGCATTTTCAACGTCTCACTCCCTCAAGGACTTCGAAACCCCGTCCACCAAAACTACTTACTGCTCACACCCCCCCCCCCGAAATCCACCTTTCCCGCTTCCCGCCTAATAATATCATTAACCTTACTCCCTCCACTCCAATATACTCCCACAACATGTCGCAAACCCTCCAATCCACTGTCGCCATATGGCATATCCCCTCAAATCCACTTCCACCAAGTGTCGTATCCATTCTGACTCTGCTCCTACTATTGCCACTTCGCCCTTGCTTATCACTAACTATTAAGCATCCATTCTGAATTTTGATTGTTGCCAAATTAATGAATCCACTCCATGAAACGGAAAAATTTCAACAGTAAATGATCTCGCCTATAATCTAAAGCAAAATCTCATTCAGTCGGCCTTTCCTTTATTGTTCTAAGACACTAAATGACAAAACCTACTACTGCTACTGCAACCTTATTAGGCTGAATTGTTTTCCTTCAGCCAACTCTCGGGTAATTACATTATTTCCATTTCATTTCCTTCAACATGTCTTCTAAAATTAAATCAAAATCCACAGGGGAAAACCCTATCCTTCACCCTGTGATTGACTTAGACCGTCAATCCTTACTGCACCAATGCTATAAAACTTCTGAAACCAACTATGAGTTCGACCTCTGTGAACTCCACAATTGGTTAAAGAAAAAATTTATTGATCTCAGTGACAAATTGAGTTTGTGGGATATTTCTTGCCTCAATTCATTTTCCCCACACCCATCATTTCTGAAATTTGTTACATGGTAACATTTTAGGTACATACATAGTGAAAGAGAAATTATTGCCCAAAACAACGACATTCTTTTCAAAATTACCCCCTTCCCCGTATGCCAAATGCTGCAGATCCAAAATTCAGCCTCTGTGAAATCCTTTTCAGTAGATTCCCTCATGGAACTCTACAAAAACCTGAAATTTCCCTATAGAGCCAAAATTTTCGAGATGTTTCTACCTGAGAATGTCCAATTTCCAAAAACAAACCCTCATTACCCATCCTTAATGTTTCCTAAAATGACAAAACAAATCATCTCCATAGTTTCTTGTTTATTGGACTATCAAATCGATCAATGGGTTGATGAAGCCATTATAGGATTTCTAACAGTGTTTCCAACACAAGAAAAGCCTTCAATCTTTTTTCATTACAGTGAACTCCTAGCAGAGGTCATTCATTCGTTAAGTTTTCTGCGGAAGGAGTCTTCAAGCATGCCTCAGTTTTAGTTTACTTTTTCTTATTCAATCAAGAAAACATATTTCAATTTCAATTATAGAAACTCGATGAACAAGGAAATGCACAGTCTGTGATGCATTGAAATTCCTTGGTAAGGGAGCACATCAATGAATTCACATTCAATGATTATGTAGACCCGTTTTTGTACACAGTTTCTTTCCTACTTAACAGTGATGTTGAACCTAGAATTGGAACTGAGATTAAGATAATTCTACATCTCAGTGAGCAAACAAATATAGGTGACTGGTACCTATATAAAACTTACACTGAGATTAGGGTGTATTGATGTGAATTTCCTCCATATAAATTGCCTAAATTTGTTCCTATAAGAATTTTTTGCATTAGAGTATGTTAGGAAAATTATAAATATGGATGATCTGCACTTTGTGGTAGCCAAAAGAAAATATCAGTTCAAAATCAAAGCACATGTTGGACCTTTCATTTTAATACCAGGAAAAAAACAAAAGAAGAAGATCTTCTACTCAAAGAGATGAAATTTAAACTCAGTTTCACTTGGTCATATGATCCTTTAGGAAAAATATCAAAGTTGAGAGTAAAATAGAAAACTACTCCTTACACTCATACTCCCAGACCTAAAATTGAGCAATATATGAATCAAAATCAATTACATGAAAACAAATTGCAGGAGATAGAAGAACATGTACTTTCTACTATGACATCATAGACACCAGTGCCACAGGAAAAATGGATAAAACTCTAAGGGAGGATGTTTTGCCTTCAGTCTCAGAAATTCAGCGGAAATAATTCCAAATATATAAAAAGAGGCAAAAACTGATCTAGTAGAATAATTTTCACAGGAAGAAAATGTTCAGTCTACGATAGTTTTGACAGGTCCTTATACTTCTACTATCCCTCAAGTTGATGATATTTCCATAGGGTATCCATCACCTTCAGCTTCTCAAGAACCATTGGAAACATCTCAATAAGGATAACAGAAAACTTCATCACAACAGAGACTTCTTTCTACTCTTGACACCGAGGAAGGGAAAATGAAAATAGCGTTCCTTGAAGCTCAAGTTCCTTTTTGTAACAGTACATATGAATACAAGTCTATCTTTTATTCTAACATTGATCAAATCCATCCTATTGATCACATGGATTTTCATAATAAAACAAGTGAAATGTTTTATTCTACCCTCACAAACTCAGTAATGGCAGCATCCATACTTCAAGATTCAGTCAACAATATTTAGTCTCATTTAGAATTAGAGAAAATATCTTCTTTAGGTAAAAACACTAAGATAACGTCTTTAGAGGATTTAGTGATTAAACTAGGATATGGTACTAGTAATGTAAAAGACGGTGAGGAGATCGTTAAAACAAAAAATGTTGACATTGCAGCCCTGAAGAAACAACTCAAACTTCTATCTACTGAAGATCCATAAACAAAGGAAGTTGGTCAGCTAGAGAAGGAGAAATAAGACATGTTTAAATTTATTATTGAAAATAATGGATATATTAAACAAATGGAGATTGAAATAGAAAAGTTTCTAAAAGAAAAACAGAATTCAACTAAATTATCAGTCATTCCTCTCACATCAGTTCTAGTTGTAGGTACATCAACAACAAGGGCTTCTACATCAGTAGCCACTACAGTGGAGACATGGTCTACATATACATCAGGAGAATTAATCAAAGCTATGGAAGACTTTTCTATCAAAGGATAGGAGATTGAAAAGTTGAAATCTCAACTTAAAAACCTCCTAGAGATGAAATTAAAAATTGATAATATGTATGTGTCAGAGCTTCAAAATACTCACAGATTAAATCAGAGAACTAAACTTTTAGAGAACGAATCTGTCATTGCATAGCCAATTGCACAGGCAAAGAAGAACATTTGGGCGAGAATTAATGAAGTTATGAATGAAATTTGACCTTCCATTGAGATTTTTTTGAGCAAGAGGAATTTGTACATAAATCAAAAGAGGTCATTGAAGGGATAAAGGAAAACATGAGTCAAAAATGTGGCGAAACTACTACCTTAATAAGAATCTTGAATTCAGAGACGAAAGAAGAACATGAAAAATATGAGATAATAGGCAGAACTGAGACAATACTTGAGGTAAGAAGAGTTCTTACAAAAAGGAATGTAATCTTACAGTTAGTGAAAAAATTTCATCATTTGGAGTATAGAATTCAAAAATTCCACAAGAATTCAAATATACTACACCAAAAGGGGCTTCCAGATTTAAAGGGAATTGGAGATAAATTAGTTCAGTTAGATGATTATCAATAAAAGTTATATTCCATAGCAAGAGATAAATCCAAATTTTCCGACATAAAGGGAACCATGACAGCTAAAGCTTTCATGGAAGGTTTGAAGTTTGACTTACTTATGAAACAAAAAATAAAACATCTGTTTATAGTCAAGTGTACTTTCCAGAAATACACTGAGGTGGATGAAACCTACAGAAAGTTAATCAAATTCTCCACCCTAGATGAAGACAGATGGGATAAATTATGTCAAATGCTTGAGTAAATAAGTATTCATGTTTAGCAACAAAGAAACAAATTTTTTATGCTGATTCATCACCATAATCCTCGAAGTCAGTGCTAGAGAGATTCAGTAGTTTTAGTTTTCCTATATTCTTGTACTATCTTTGTAAACAGTTTTTTAGGATATTTTGTAGAAACATATTGATATTTTAAATCAGTATATTTTGATAAATTTGTATAAATACTTCATATTTCGAAGTACAAAGGGTTGGAACTTTTATGAAGAAAGAAAATCTTTGATGTAAAGCTATGCAGATAATGAAGTGATCATTTCCATTAATATAGAAAGCTTGCTTCGGGATTCTTATGTCAGACAATTGGTGAAGTTTCCTCTCTTGTAAAATGATTATTTTTCTAGTTTTCCATATGTTCTTTCTGTCTCTATTGTTTAAAGAAGATTAAGGGTTGAATTTGTTTAATTACACTTTGCTTTGGATTATAAACAATATCTATGTTTTCACTCTAATATTAAATACAAAATTCATCCTAGTATGCTCTTTGTTTAATTGAATCTAAATCTATTCATCACATTCATTCGATAAATTCTCTAAAGATACAAAATCATGCATACCCTTCCCTGTTACATCTCTTTTGACATTCTTGTATTTGATCATCCTAAGGCTTATGACTCCATTGACCAATGGACTTTCCTTGTCGTTTTAACGAAACATACAAAACCAAATTCAAAACTCAATAACTAGCCTAATATCTCAAGGCAACAACTCTAAATCATATAGCGAGATCCCTGTTTGAAGCTAGAAGGGATAGATCCCAACTTACAAAGTGGTTTTGTGGTTACCTCTGGGTTTCTCTCACACCCTAGGGAAATTATAGAGTGAAAACATTATGGCAATCATACTGGGGACTTCACACAAATCAAATATAAATTAAATTTTTCCCTAGTAAAAATTTATTTAAGAGCTTAAAGGCTATTTCACATTTGTGGCTATGGAATAGCTTTTATTGAGATTGTTTTCCACCTAAATTTTTTACACATTTCTAACTGTAAATAATCTATTATAGGTCTAGCTCCTAGAACGATAAACACTAGAGCTCATACAGATCCTAAACAACCAAAAGTTGTATATAATCCTGAAAAAATTATCAGAAAGAGGAGTCTTATTGAGATCCAAGAAAGTAATAATCCACTGCCCAGAGTTAATTCTCTCCCTGAAAGTTTTGTAACTATTGAGGATATTGAATTTGACTTACCTGTTGAGCATAGCCTTTTTTGTACCAAGTCAGACACTTTTCTACCTAAGATAGTTTTTTACAAAAGTATTTTGAAACCTTATATTTCAAAGCATCAACCTATTAATCTAGACTCTGATGAATATGTTTTAAAACTTTTTAATAATATTGAAGTTTTGGTGATCGAATTAGATCAGGCTATGAACAAAGTTGTTATTCATCAACCACCAAATTCTTCATCTTCTTCCTCTATGGTTATTTCCCCTATTACTATTGCTCCTCCAATACTTCCCCCTATTACCACTACACCCATTTCATCTACTATCCCTATTGCCACTACATCAACTCAACAAAGGATAACCCCTCCCCCTTTAATACCCCCCATAGCCACACCTATTGTAGTTTCATCATCTTCTCATTCGCAATTATATATCATGGCAACCTGTTATGCCCCCCTGGTCCTACCAGGAAAACTTAATTCCATACCACAAGATTATCAGAGCCAAATACCTCAGTTTGATGGCATAGGGCCAATCCCTACTCAACAACATATAGACAAAATTAATGATTATTTAGATTTTCAAGAAATTGATGACGATGATGTGAATATGAGACTATTTTCACAAAGTCTGACACGAGAAGCTAAGAAATGGTTTAGGGCATTTCCAGCTTCCTATATCCTAGATCTCACATAATTTCACCAAACATTCCTGAGAAGATGGGGAGTAAAGAAGAATCCTCTCCAAATCTCAGCTGAATATGAGAGTATAAAGAGATCCCCTGGTGAAAAAATACAAGACTATTGCACTAGATTCAATAACATTTACAATTATATCCCAACTGCAATACAACCCCCACCTAGGACTAGCTCTGATCAAATTTCCAAATGGTTTTGATCCAGACATGTCTTACCAATTGTGGGAGAGAAATCCTACAACCCTTGAGGAGATGCAGAGGAATGTAGTCAGTGGAAGCAAATTTGTTGGAAAAGAGACCTAGGTTAAAGGCTGAGAAGAGAGTCACTATTAAAGAAGAACCTGCTTCTTCTTCATCATGTGCTAAGTTGGATAGCTTAGTTAAAACTATGGAAAGAATGATGGAAAGGATAAGTTTAGTTGACAAGGCTCCTCCAAGGGAAAATCAAGGTGGTCCTCCAATTATAAATCCTATTCTTTTGAAAAATCAACCTCAAATTAAGCAGACAGAAAAGAGAGGCCAAATTGATCAACATCAAATTAGAACTCCTTTCGAAGAGAATTATGCAAATGAAGAAGCTGAGATACCAGAGGATCCTGAAGAAAATAAAATAAACTTATATGAGGAAAGTGAAATTGACCTCATTTTCTTAAGTAAAGAGGAGCAATATCTATTCTTGCTATCACAACCAGAATTCATCACTTCAGAGTCAGATGATTATTAACAATGATACCAAAATGCTATCGTGGAGGTGCACAGACAATATAATTGGAGTAGTAAAAACGCTACTGAAAATCCTCCCAAGAAAATTCAGAGTGACACCGCTTCTACTGGCCAGTCAAAGGATGATTCTCAAAAGGAGACTTCTAAAAAATAGGATGTAAATATCAAAGAAATAGATAAACCACATGCATCTTTAGGTATTGAAAATGAATTATCCAAAGTAAAAAAAATCATTCCTATGACTGAATTAATTAACAAAAATGCATCTAGATTTCAAGTCATGAATGCTCTGAAGATAGGGGAAGGGACAGACACAGTCAACTTAACTTTTGACTAACCTAAGTTATTGTTTGGGCCTAAAGTTGAAGGGAAGTCTTAGGATGGTAGCATGCCACCTTTTTATATTAGTTTTAACATTCATGACAAAATTCTACACAATTCTATGCTTGATTTTGGTGCTTTGTACAATCTTATGCCTAGAGCCATCATGGAGAAGCTAGGATTTGACATAACAAGGCCCTACAAAGATTTATATTCTTTTGATTCGAGCAAAGTGATATGCTTAGGTATCATCAAGTATTTGTGTGTTACTTTGGTCCAAATACCAACAAAGAGTGTGGTAATGGATATTGTAGTGGCAGACATACCTCCCAAGTATGGAATGTTGCTATCAATATCATGGGGAGCAAATTTACAGGGTAAGTTGTAGATGGACATGAACTATTATACCATTCCTGTTTTTGGTCAGCATAGAAGGTTATACAGGGAAACGTTAATGAAATATATGGTGAGCAACCAAGACAAACTAAATAATTACCTCTTGTATTTTGTGCATACAAACATGGATTCCTTTATTTTGTATAATGATGAATGTGTAGATGAGGATGTGTCACACTTGGAAGTTGAATTAACCAAGACAGAGGAGATAAAATTAGATATTGGGAAAGAAGATGAAGAGAGAAAAGCCCTTTGGAACATGGGTTTTGATGGGGCTATGAGCAAGGAAGGAGCAGGGGCAGGTGTTTGGATCTCAAACTCACAAACAAGTATAGCAAAGCAACATTCTTAGAAGCTTAACTTCCAATGTACAAATAATATTGCTGAATATGAAGCATTCCTTTTCGGACTGAAATTTTTGAAGAGGTTGGAAGCTGAAATGGTTTCAGTACATGGTGATTATGAACTCATCATTAACCAAATTAAAGGTGAGTACTCGGCTAAACACCCTAGACTAATGGCCTACATAAATGCAGAAGGCCAACTTGTACTCATGTAGGCCCACTCGTGTAGGCTTGACGAAAATATGGGTTTCCAACACGTAAATTCAATATCTTATTAATGAATAGGAGTTAGAAGGTGACTAAATACTCAATGAAAAGGGCTTGAAGTCCTCTACACTATAATGTTATTGACTTTTTGAGTTGGTGATCCCTCTGACATCAATAACAAGAATTCTTCCAACATCAAGAATATGGTTTCGGTGGCCCATGCTATTAGATTTTGTGGATTACATCTGATGAAGCTTTTTAAATTCTTGGGGGTTGTCCATTGTAATGGGCCTAAGTTGAGCAAAGGGTTCACTTGGCTAGGCTAATGTTGGTTGGCTTGGCATGGATTCTTTTAAGAGATGGGGCATTATAGATATATTATTCGTAGTTGGTTTTCCCACAAGAATTTCCTAACTAAAATATGGTTTTCATGTCCATTGTATTATTTTTGTGATGTGTTTATCATGTATTTATTTCTCTCATTTTTACTAAAAGTGGTATCATATCTAAGCAATTGTGGCTTATGGAAGGAGGTGATGGTTGCAATTGCCAACACATGTATGTTAAGGTTGAAGCTAACATAGATAATCCCTAATTGGGATTTGAACTACATATGTGAAGATCGAGAGGACATAGAGGTCCAAAAAGGTGAAATGCAACCACATAAGCGAAATCTGGTGAGAACAACTAGTGTGACCAAATGTGTAGATGTGAAAGAATGACAAAATGGTTTTCAAACAACAATTTAAAAAAATAAAAACTACTTGGAGATGAAATTTGTAAATTACATACAAGTGGGCATACAACTATGAGACGTAGTTAGGCTTCCATACCCCTACCAATAAAATCTCAAATAGGCCTAAGTGATAAGGAAAACGACCATGCATATTTCACTTCTCAAATTTAAATGGTTGAAGGTTAGTATAAATTTGACTCCATGAAAATTCAAAGTTGTTAGGTCCAGGTACATCATTTTTGTGGCCTATGGTATTAAAGACCATGGATTACTTGTTATGAAACCTTTTAAAATTTAAGAGATTTTCCATTGTAATGGGCTTCAGTTGAGCAAAAGGATCAGTTGGCTAAGCCAACAAGTTGGCTGGCTTGGTTACTTTTAAGTCAAGGCATTTATGCATTTAAGCCATGAAGAATAATAGATCTTTTATTTGTTGCTACTCTTCTCACAAGGGTTTCTAAGGTAAAATATGGTATTCGTGTCCATGTATTATTGTTGTGATGTGTTTATCATGTATTTATTTCTTCGTTTTTTACTCAAAAAGTTGATCTATAGCAATAACCCTATAATAATTTGTGACAAGGACTTGTAGTGATCCATAAAATCTGTGTAGCGATTTACATCATGGATCTATAGTGATTTTTGCAACAATAATCCTACTCATACCAAGGATCTCTAGCAACTCCAATTTGACTGATTATTTAACATAAATAAATACAAAGTAAACAAATCTTTATTATACAGTTCAATCAAAATGTGATAGGAAACTATAAAATCTATGATAACAACACCTTCAACCTTGAACTCATGAATTGAGCATAAATAGTGTGTAAATACAAGAGTAAAAAATGATGTTCATCACATATCGCACACCAAACACACTAAACATCATATACAACAAACGTCGAAGAAATGTCACACTCTAAATCTAAAAACACACTACTTCTACATAATACTACCATAATTGTGAATGGAAGAAATTATAAACTAACTGTCAATAAACTTGTTAAAATCGCTATCACTATTGACCTTATTTCAAAAAAAAAATGTAACCATGTCATATGGCTAAGGCCAATGATTCCTTCTAAATCCAAGATGTTAGCAAACTTAAACAATATTCGTTTCTTTAACACCATCATTTTACTTTTCATTATCCCTCACCAAGTTAGTGTTTCAAAAACTAATGATTCTAAACTAAAGCAAGGAATTCCAAATCATTCCATGAATAGAAAGAAAATAAAAAATTCTAATTTGTGAAATGGACTTCGTATTCAACACAACAAACGATGCATAAGTAGTGACATGCATTGAACTAGACCAAAAGAAAAGAAACCTCTCTTGGAAAATTTGATTTCTTAGTCGACCTCCTCCATCTTGCTCTCCCCCTGAACGGAGGCATCCTCTTCCTGAGGTGGCAAGTGAAACTCTTGTAGAAAGACACATATTCTTCCTTAGTAATCTCCTCTAGCTTCCTCATCCAAATGGTCTTTTGCTTGTTTATCAGACTCCATTCATGTGACACTTCCTTCACCTTCTTTTTATTCTTCCCTTTATCCTACATTTCGAATCGAAACGAGTATAGGGATTGGAAAATGAGATGTCGATAAATCTATTTTTTCTTTCTTACATCGATGAATTAGGGATTGGCATGTGATTGGGAAATTATATATTGATAAATCAAATTTTTCATACTTACATCGGATGAATTTTTTATTCATCCTAAATTACTCCCCGATAATCAAATCTTCGAGCCCCACCTAATTCTCTGAAAATATAACCGTACACTATGGATGGGAAAGGAATGGAAGTTCAAAATTAATATATCTTAAATTTCATACTTACATAGGACGAATTGTTGATGAGATCTCGGAGGAAAATCTCCTTCTTGTTGTAGGAAGTATTGATGATGAGGCTGAGAAGCTGATTAATTTCAGCCTGCAAAGCGAAGGTCTCCACCTCACCGCTCTCCATGTTCATGTCTGCCATTGGAATTGGAATTGCAATGAATCAAAGTAGAATAGAACAATGAACCAGAAAAGTATTCAAGACTTTCAGATCCCTGAAAACCTAGAGAAAATGCAGAAATCTCTTCTAAGATATATCAAAAACTCTACTGATATCAATCCTTCACACAAAACTCTGTGAAGTCGTACTTCTAATGGTTTCCTCAGCCAAGTGATGAAGGGTAACAACCTTATATCTGATTCTACGACTCCACGATCATTCCTATCTATGAACGTCGAGTGAGGCTTTGGATGTCTCTAGAAGCCTTTGGAGAATCTCAGGGCTTCGCAAGAGTTCTGGTTTTTGACAATCTTGTTTTCCTGATAAATACGGTTAACTTTTTTTTATGAAACCATCTTACCAAACCTGCAAACTCTTTCTATGGCATATTTTTAATAATGGATTTATCTTCTAAACTGATATTATTAATTTATTAATATATATTAATTTTTTGCCATAGGAAAATCTCAACAAATCAACCCCGAAGGGAATCTTTTAAAGCCCGGCTAGCTGGGCATAATCCCAAGGGCCTTGAGGAAAATTGACCTTGTGACCTCCCGATTGGTGAGGTACTTAAGAATGGGGACTCCACGAGTTTAGCTAACCCTTGGGGCTTATTAATAAATATGAATATTAATTTATTAATATATATTAATAGGTTTATGATACATGAATTGATGGAGATTAATATAAATTTATTTTGGAGAGGAATCTAATTTTTCAAAATGTTATTTTTATACTAGATTATAGGAAAAATGCTTTGACATTTATTTAGATTTGAAAAAAAGAAAGTTATTAAATGGAATATTTTTAGATTATGGGACCCCTTGTTTGTGGGACAAGGGATAAAAATTATATAAAAAAATAAAAAATAAAAATCTATATGCCACCAAGTGCCATAATAGTACACAAATCAAATCTCAATTATTATTATTATTATCCAATTTTAACGTCACGACCAAACAAGACACCAAATTGGTGTATGGGGCCCCTTGTTTGTGGGACAAGAGATAAAAATTATTTTAAAAAACAAAAATAAAAATAAAAATCTATATGCTACCAAGTGTCATAATAGTACACACATCAAATCTCAATTATTTTTATTATCATGCAATTTAAGGTCACGGCCAAGCAAGACACCAAATTGGTGTATGGGACCCCTTGTTTGTGGGACAAGGGATACAAATTATTTTAAAACTAAACTAGAAATTGTCCCTAAAGGTACAAAGAATCACCAAAGGAATAAAAGATTTGAGAAGATCATCTTGAAAAATTAAACCACTAAATATAAGAACACTTATTTTTAATAAAATAAATATTATAAAAATATTATATGAAAAAAATTGAGATAGATAAAATGTATGACTCCAACTTGGTATAACATGAATTGCATTGAGATAAAGTGGATTCAATGAATGGAAAATATCTCTAGCAGATAATGCTAACCTTATTGCAAAGTGGACTCTAAATAATCAACTAAGTATCACAGATGTGTAGCGACAACAAATTTAGTAACAATGGCAGTTTTTTATTTCATCCATGCCAAGGATTTTGATAAAAAAAAGTATATGTAATAGTGGATCAACTTAATCCTAGATTTCCCAATGCTCCCAACCTATGCATGAGTACAAAGTGTTGACAAACCTTGCCCCAAGTGTGTCACGCTCACTTATTTGATTTTTCACCGCCACTCAATGTCGCTAGTGCTCGGTTCCTATGATGGCACATGTTCAATCTATGTTGAGGTCCTAGAGCTTAGCAACAAGTTCCCTGGGTTGCAAAATGAGTCATCCTATCATATTTCACTAGTATACTCAACACTACTACAGGAATGAGGCTAATGTTCATATCACAAGAAAAACACACAAAAAATGTTGGAGTACGAAGAGGAAGCTTCTACTTCAGTAGTTTCTTACTTGCTGATAGAAAATTTCCATTGCAACATCTAGTTATTATGAGAGTAATATGACATATGTAAAATTACATAGATAAATAGCTAAATGACCACAAAATTTATACAACTCCTTATTTAATTCTTTGAGTATTGAGGAAATTGTTGGTTTATTGAGAGGAGTGTGTCACACCCATCTATCTAATTTTTCACTGCCACTCAGTGCCACCAGTGCTGGGTTCCTATCAGGGAACATGTTCAATCTATGTTGAAGTCCTTGGGCCTATCAAAAAGGTCCTCAAGCTTCAAAACAAGTCCTACTATGATATTCCACTACTTTTCTCAAAACTACTACATGAATAAGGCTCATGTTCATATCATAAGAAAAGCACAAAAATGTTGGAGTATGAAGAGGAATCTTCTACTTTAGTGGTTTCTTACTTGCTGATGAAAATTTTCCATTGCAAGAGTATGATGACAAATGGAAAATTACATAAATAAATAGCTAAACGACCATAAATGTATACAAATCCTTATTTAATTCTTTGTGTATTGAGGAAATTTTTGGTTTATTATAAGTAGTGTGTCCCGCTCGTCTATCTAATTTTGTACCACCACTTAGTGCCACCATTGATAGGTTCCTATGAGGGAACATGTTCAATTTATGTTGTGGTCCTTGAGCCTAGCAACAAGTTCCCCGGGCTGCAAAACGAGTCCTCCTATGATATTCCACTAGTCTAGTCAACACTACTACATGAATAAGTCTAATGTTCATATCACAAGAAAAGCACAAAAAAAAGTTGGAGTACGATGAAGAATCTTCTACTTTAGTGGTTTCTTACTTGCTGATGGAAATTTTCCATTGCACCATCTGGTTATTGTGAGAGTAAGATGACAAATGGAAAATTACATAGATAAATAACTAAATGGCCACAAAATTTATAAAACTCCTTATTTAATTCTTTGAGTACTGAGGAAATTGTTTGTTTATTATGATGATTAAGAAAAAAATATAGGAAATATACCTTTGTGTTATGATAATTAGAAGAAATAAAATAATTTTTACTTTCCTATGAAAGTGGGGAAACCTTTAACTAAGTGAAACTCCAAATATAACAACATAAGACAAAACATTTCATGGTATTTAATTCTTGTTAAATAGATTATTAATAAAAAACCATAAATACTTGTTGACCTATCATTATTGAGTACCAAGTACGCATTTGTCCTTATAAAGTGGACCCTTTTATATTAAATAACTATTAACTATTGTCTAATGGACATTATTCAAAGTGGATGGTTGCATACATCAATTGATTGACTCCTAAGTAGTTTAAAGTATGGAAATTAGGATAAGACATGAAAATATACTTGCCCCCCAAAAGAAACATTTTTTCAAGGCTAGAGATGAGGAAAGTGCTACAGAATTGTTATTGATTGCCATGTTGCATATCCAGGCTACATATCTTTCCACTACATTAATACTTGAATCATGTATTGGTGCACTTGACATTGTTTAATATTCAACACTACTACGAATAATAACCAAATGGAGTCTTTCTCATATATATATATATTTATTTTAGTGCACACCTTGCACTTTGATATGATGACCTTCTTCATGTGAGACACGGGAAAGTAGGAAAAAGCTTAGAGTGTGCTAGAAGAGGTAATATATATGAATTTTTTCAAACACAACGTATGATTCTATAGGGTCCATGGAATTTTGGTGCTAATTTTTGGGGTTATTTTCTTTGCGTGATGGTCATTTATAAGGTAGCAAGAAAAGAAACACCTAATCCCCTTTTACAAAAGAAAACTGGAGAGATTCTAATCTACTTGTGGTTTCATTCTCTTTTGAGCCATAAGAAAATTTTCTTTAAATGTGTAGAGAATGCCTTCTTTTTTATGAAGTGCATTATCCATTGTCTAAACCTTAGATATGCTTAGTAAATAGGAGGTTACTAACAAGGGTTTTCAACCATAAACAACTTCATATGTTGTTGTTTTGATACCTCCATGATAAGAGGTATTGTACCACCATTATGCTAGGAGAATCCATTATGCCCATTGGCATGTTTTTTCAATCAAAATAGATTTCTAAGAACTTATTGATTACTTTGGTTAGACCATCTATTTGGGGATGTTACAAAATGCTTATGTTTAGTTGGTTTTGTATGTCCATGTTACCAATTTTTAAAAAAATGTTTTTTCTTTTAGAAATTTCATGCCACATGTTGTTTCGACCTATGGTTCTCTAATTCTTATTAAGAAATAATATTGTAATCTTATCCGAATTAATGGATTACGGGTTTCAGATGCCATAAAATCCTATATATTGTATTGTAAACAATGATGTTGCTTGATGACAAAAATGATTGGGACATTCCAACTCTAAAATAAATCCAAAGAAGACAAACACAACAAAACCATACACGACTATGAAAATTAGTATACTCAAATATGAGTCTCTAGCATTGACCGTGATCGACCTCTTGTGTACATCAACCACAACAAATTCGTTAGAGATTTACCATCACTATATCCAGTAGAGACTGGGCCATTTGGAGGGAAACTATTGTATCACATACTCCTATGAACACAAATATAAATCCCTTCCACCCATCTTCAATGTCAAGATATCCATTTTTTCTCGCCCAATCCACTAACTCCATGACATACTCCAAATAAGAGAACAAGATCTTTGTAATTGGTAGAAGAGGAAGCAGCTGAATACCTAGTTTATATTCTATACATTCAGGCTCTGCAAATCACAATTTATTGTCCCGTTTAGTCCCCGACGAAATCCCCACAATGTGGTTCTCTTTGAGGAACTTAGCTTCATAGAGTCTATTGTTCAATGGAACATGCCATAGCACTTTTATAGATCTTATTTCTAGCATAGAAAAGATCGACTCAGTGCACTATAATATTTGTTTATTAATATATTTTTGTTTTAAACGTTATATTTCAATTAAACAAAAATTACTTACACATTATTTAATATGAATAATATTACTTTTACAAGAAATTACATATCCTCTCTATCTTAAAAAAATACACATTTATTTCTTACTTGTAGTTATTTTATCTCTATGTAAATTTAATGTAAAATTAAATGAAAATTAAAATATAATTACAAATCTTTAATATATAAACCATTAAAATGATAAAAAAAATGTAAATAATAGATCTAATAAAGACTCGAGATGGTAATAAAGTGTCGAAGCATATGCTCTATATGACTTATCTTTCTATGGTATATTTATCAATTGTATGTGATACTAAGTTAAAACATACAGTGGGACATCATTTTTAATCTAAATTTTTTAGGTTTTTTTATGTATTTTTTAATAAAAATATTCATCTCTAAAATTATTGTTTAGTTAGTTTCAAATAACAAAAAATTGTTTTATTGTTAAATTTAAATTATTATTGTAGATAACCATTACTCAATATTGATGCATTTTTTATTTATTTATGAAGACTATACCATCATGCATCCTCTAATAATCCATAAGCGAGTAAACTTTTACCACTATTAAATATCTAAAAATATAAGTTTTTACTTTTTTAATAATAAACAGATAATTTTTCATTTTTATTACCTATACGTAGGAGTATAGTGTTGAATTTGAAATGAATGATATATGTCCATTTAAGCACTAATAAAATATCCTTTTTTGGGTTGTTTTTGATAACAAATTATGTAGGATATTTGATTAGAATTTCCATTTTGTTAAACTTAATACAAATATTATCATATAAAGAAAATTAACTTATGATAAAGTAGGTTAGTAAAGATATTCTAAGCAGGTGGAATTTGAAGTGATAGTGCCATTTGCTTACACAACAACATTATATATGATTTATTAAATCAAACCAAGAATTTATTGGCAACAACTTTATATATGATTTTGATTATAGTAACAATAGTATCTTTTAGTTATAATTTTTTTCTTAATTGTATATATGATCGACAAAGTTATTTTAAAGAAAATAAAGTTGGAAAAATTAAAAATAATAAACAATTTAGCGAAACCCAAAAAATAAAACCATTAAATTTTCCTTTTTAATTTCCTAACTTACATTTTTTTAGATGGAAAAACCTCAAAGAAACCCCCAATACTCTTCTGTTGCTAAATGTTTGTGCGTAAAACAAATGTGCATCATAGATGCAGATAATTTTGACCAATTCTTATTGCTACATTACAACTAAAAAATTTCTCGAACCCCATCCTCTATCATATTATACTTGCAATCTATAGGGATCCGAAACACTCAAGAAAAATGTAGCTAACAATACTTCATGTTACAAACTACCATCTTCACCATGACAAAATGACAAGAAAGGATAAAAAGTGAATTTCATAATACAAACCGAAAACCATGAACACATTGTACATAGGTGAAGTAAGAACTCGCTTAAATCCCTGAAACTAACAAATGTTTATGTTCTTCTTGGGTGAGGCAATGGACCATCATTGTTGGCATTGTTATGCTAGCCACGAGCCTTGGGCCTACATCATAATTCCGCCAAAAGTGCAATATGATCATATGACCACGCATGAGAAGGAAGACTTGTGTCTTTATGTAAGCTCTCCTCATCCAAAAGCTCTAGCAGAGACTCCTCCATAATTGAATCTGTTGTATAGAAAACATAGTCAAGAGTTTAAAAAAAAATATTCGGTACAGTTGGTGAATAAAGGTTCGTTTGTTGCAAGGTCCATTCTTCTTTGTTGATTGTCTAAACCTTGTGTTATTCCCACCATTCTTGCAAAGGGGATTTATTGTTAAGTCTAGATGTGAGGATTCAAATTTTTCCATTGCAAGAACAACATGGGGGGAACTTGTAGGAATTGAGTTGAAATCACCACAAACTAACACAAGTATGTCTACACTGAGAATTGTTTTCTCTAGTCCTTTAAGAAGAGTATGAACCTACCAGAGTTTGACATCCTTGAGACCTAGATTTCCATTTTTGTGTATTAGTCACACAAATAAGTTTATGTTTTCTCGGTGCAAGGGCATTGATCCCATGGTTAGTGTCCTTTTCCTCCAAAATGAAAATCAGAGCAATGTTGTCCCGAGCTATTGGGTAAGAGTAACATTTTCCTTAGCTAATGGAACCACAATTTTTGTCAGAGATTGTGCATCTTTATCGAAATCAACTTCATATTTTTTAACAAGTAAAAAACAATCACGAAGGAAAAATGTTGCATAACCATTAATTGCATAGGTTGTGCCAGTATAAACCCCTATTGTTTTCTTCCCATAAACAACTATATATCCATTCCTTTCACAATATGAGGGAGAAAAACATACCTCTTCTGTGGAGATGTTGGAGAAGACGAACATATAAAAAATGATTTCCTTGTAAGCTCTAGATGGCATCCAAGCCAACTTCAACTTTTGTGCCATTCCCAGCCTCCCAACAAGGGCCCCCGAATAACCAATGTATGTTCCTCATCATTCTACGCCAAATGAAGGAGGAGGTATGTGCAAATTCTGAGCCATCTTTGATCTAGACATAATATTCCTTATAATCCAAATACTTACCTCTATTGATCTATGACCAGAATCCCCTACCAGAAAGTCCTCTCCATAAACTCTTGCAGATTAATACCCTATTGAAAGAGAGTGTGTCTGTTACCCCCAGCCCCCCTTTTCAATAATTTTAGCAATTAGGGGCAAGTGAACTAGATGGATTTTCTTAGTTTGATTATTTTTGGTCCACAGAAATCTACCCATAATTGCATCTATCTTGTGTATTATTTCTGTCGACATCATATATAAATGAATCCAGTAGACTAATAGGGACTGCAAGATAGATCTTATCAGAATAAGTCTACCTCCAATGGTAAACCACATGTATGACCAAATCACCAATTTGTGGTCAATTTTCTAAATAATCCAGCCCCAATCTAAGTTCAAATAATGATTAATCTATACGTTAAAACCTAATTACACAAAACCAGAATCCAATGGAAGAGGTGTGAATCAAAAAATATCACATATCTGTGAAGTCACATCATCTTCCAAATGTGAAAAAATCAATTCAGATTTCCTCTTATTCAAGACAAGGCCCGATGCAGAGCCAAATGACAAAAGGATAAGATGGAAGTAAGTCCATTCAAGAATACAAATCACTCCACCAAAAAGGTGATCGTTTATGAATTTCAAGTGGGATATGTTGATTTGACGAGTCATCTTAATGTCCTTAATCAATCCTCTTTCTCTGTAATCAAATATCTTTATGCTAAGTTCTTCCATGATGAGAAGAAAGTGTAAGGTTGAAAATGCACATCCTTGTTGCATTCCTTTGGAGACTTTAAGAAGGGAATTCATGAGCCTATTGATAATAACAATAAAATCTGTTGTAGTTAGACATTCCATAATATAATTGATGTTCACTTGAGAAAAACTGATCTTATGTAAAATCAATCGCAAGAATTCCCAGTCAGTGTCGTCGAAAGCTTTTTTTAAATGAATGTTCATTAGAAATGCTCTTAGGTTCCTTGCGTTAATGGAATGTAGGAATTCCTACACAATGGTCACAACATCTTGAATATGTCTCCCCTCCAAAATCCTAAATTTTTCTGGTGAAATGCAGTCTCTCAGATAAATTTTAAGGCTACAAGAAATAAGCTTAGAGATCATTTTATAGACAAAGTTGTAGAGGGAGATGGGATGATAGTCCTTAAAAGTAACAGGAAGCTAAATTTTAGGAATTAATGTGATAAATGTTGCATTAATGGCTCCAGTGATGTATCCCTTGACCCTGGACTCTTTAGCCATGGCCAGAAGTTCCAAGGACATAAGCTCGACTAAATTAATATACAGTTCCATCGCCCACCCATCAAGTTCAAGGATTTTTTCTCTTCTACATGCACAAAGGACATTATGTAATTCCTCTTTTGAGACTGATCTGCTCAAAGTATCATTCTCAGGCTCTTGTATCAACATAGGTAATTTATTAATGAAGTCCATTCAATCTTGGAACGCGAGATCATTGTCAAAGAAAAGACACTTCAAGAAACATGAAGCAACATGTTCAATGACTGACTAGGAAGTGTATAATGTATCGCCTTCATCATAGATGTCCGAAATTGCATTCACTTTCCTCCTCATAGAGGTGAATCTATGGAAACATTTAGAGTTGTTATCCCTAGTTTCTATCCTCAGTGCCAATATTTTTGTAGACGCTAAGCCTCTTCTTGTGCTTTGTAAATTAATATTTTCTTGTATTCTAGGTCCAAAATTTGGTGTTTGCAATCTTCAGAGGAGAAAGATGGATCATCCAGATTGATCAAAAAACTCAAAGTGACTAATGTCATCCAAATTATGTGATTCAACTTTTTTCTGAGTCATAACCCACTTTTGAATCTCCCTCTTCAATACTTTAAGTTTGCAGCAAATTGTTTCCATAGAATTCGTACTCTACTAAAAACTAGGATCCTGTTGTAGCAGGTACAACCACTCTACAAAATTTTGGCTTGCAACAATTTCAGAGTCTCCCTTGAAGAGTTTCGCTTGATGACTACACACACTCGGGTTCACTTTGCGAGCTCGTGTGAGTCTTTACACTCGCCTTCCTTTTTCATTACATTCATGTCTCTGCATGTTGTTGTCTAAGTCATGCTTGCGACCATGTTCCAGTTATGCTCAAATTCTTCGCTTCGTATGTGCTTGTTGTGTTCGCTATGAAAGAATCTATCACACTCACACTTGGAGTCACATTCATTGTCGCGCAAGTGTCGTCTCGATCATGAATGATCAATCACGAGTGTCGTGCTTGTCACTTACACCTTCGGTCAGTCATGTTGAGCATGTGTGTCTGGATGGTTTGAGTTGTTTCGTTGTCAAGTCATATGAGTGTGTGTTCGTATGATCACCTATGCATCTTTTGATTGTTCACGAACTTAGTCATTTTGTTGAAGTTATGACGACCAAACTCCACTCTGACACTCAGACCATCACCCTGCCATTGACTCAATCGAATGTCAACCAGAAAGATGCAGAAGCACCAATCTAGCATGTTCAAGCTACACTGCTCGAAAGTAATGCAATCAAACCTCATGCTGGCCACCCGGATAGTCAGACCCGTTGGTCACCCTAGACTGGCTCCCTTCAAAATTTGTTGATCTGAAAATGAAACTACTTGTATTTTCTATGCAAGCTATTCATTCCATTAAATTATATGTGCAAACTGTTACTCATGTCTTGCAATTGAAACAAAGTGTTTTTTGGTAAATTTCTGAGTCTTTTGTGTGAAGGAGTGTTATTTCATTTTACTATTTAGCATATCAGATCTAAAAAACAAAGCAAGATAAATTCACATAATATAACACAGTAGTTGATAAGGCAGTTCACCCCTCCTGGGCTACATCTACTAGGTCCAAGGCCCCCAAATGGGCATGTCCTTGCTCTTATTAGATTCTCAAAATGGTTATACAATGATAAGAAAGCCTAAACAGGAAAAATAAGCTGTCAAAATGAGTTTAAAACATAGAAAACAATCAAGAAGGGCTTTTGTTTCACCTCCAAAGGTTAACCATAGCCGAATACAGTTGCAACTCTCCCTAGGCCCTAATGGCTCTCCAAGCTTCTCTACTGAAAATGTACCTGGAGATGATCTTTGTTGGCTCTAATACCTGTACCATTAGCTCTCAAATTCTTAGAATACCCAAAATAAATAAAAAAAAAAATCGCTCCAAAAGGATCTCCCTAGTGAAAGTTATGACTCCTAGAAGTTTTCTCCAGTCTAACCTAAAGAAACTCCACTAACAGTGGATTAATTGCAGTTAGGCCAACTAAAATTGGCAAAATCCAACCAAAATGGCACACTCTACCAAATTTTTCGGAACTGTTAGAGGTTACATTTAACGTTTGGGGTAGTGGTCACATGGACCAAATAAACCCTCGCCGACAGAACCATGGAGTCAATGGTTATGAAATCATGGCATTTAACGTTATGCGAGTCACCGCTGAAACTTGTCCACATGTAGCTATTACCGTAACCGTCACCATTGTGTAATGACCTGTGGTTCCAAGCCCTGGTCTTATGGATAGGGGGCTGGCCCCCTTTCCACCCCAACCATACCTTTAACACAATTCAAATATGCAATGTAACCATATGTTGTTAAGAACTACTGTGTGGGCAGGCCGGTCGGGCCTGTGGCCTAGTAGCGTGGAGACCCGCGATTGAATCCTGTAAAGACACAAAAATTTTGCACCATAAAGTTGCAAACGTCGGGCCACGTGGTGTTCATCAATTGGTTAGTAGGGAATATTTTAGGGAATATTCCTAGAATATTTCGAGGAATATTCTCGAAATATTTTGAGGAATATTCCAAGAATATTCATTTTTTAATATTTTCTTATTCAAATTCAACCCAAGTCAAACTAGATTTTTCCATGAAATTGTGAATTTTCAAACTTGAATAACTTTCACATATAGTTTTGGATTTGAGTGTCGTTCATGGCTACAAGATCATATCGACAAGACCTATTCTGTCATTCTAGTTTCAAATAATTCTGAGAAATTCAAAATTTGAGCATTTTTTCCACTTAGGACATGATCACCAAATCAAACATCCCGAATGGGAAGATTTTGGACCCCAAAAGCCTTCAATTACTTGTTAAGAAGGTGAGGGTACAACTCCCTCACCTTTTCCACCTCCATCCACTTTGCCTTATTCGGTTTGCTGCCTTTAAGACCAACCTGAACATAATCAACATTTCCCGTCCTCAAAGTGCATACCCTTCTGTCTAGGATAGCATCCTCTTTCAGCTCATCCAAAAATTCTGGAAATAAATCATCTATGGAAGGCAGTTGAATGTCACTTTCATGATCAACATTTAAATGAGGTTCATACAAATGTAAATTTTCCACATTCACAACGGAATACATTTGCATACATGAAGGCAAATCTAGTTGAAAAGCATTATTTCCAACTTGTTTAAGGATCTTGAATGGACCATAACGAATAGGCTTCAGCTTTTTACCTTCTCGTTGCATTCGTCCCTTACTGATATACAGCCATACCTCATCTCCTTCTTGAAACTTATGATCATCTCGATGTTTATCATGTCTCTCCTTGTACTTGCATTGACTTTTTTCAAGTTGTTCTTGAACTTGTTGATGTATAATTTGAATTCTTTCAATGAACATGCGAGCTTTGTCAATGTCACTATGCCCATCAATGGAAACATCCTTCTCTAGAATGAAATCTAAATGGAACTTAGGAAAATACCCAAAACAAGCTTCAAAAGGTGAAGTATTTGTAGAAGAGTGCTTGGCCCGGTTGTAAGCATGCTAAATGTAATGCAAGTGCTCATCCCAAAGCTTGGGATGATTGTTGCAATAACCTCTCAAAAGATGTACAATGGTTCTGTTCACTACCTCAGTTTGGCCATCTATTTGCAGATGGAAAGCAGTACTCTTCTTCAACTTGGTGTCCATCATCTTCCATAGATTGGACCAAAAATTCCCATCAAATATGGAATCCCTGTCACTAACAATAGAAGTAGTAAAGCCATAATGAACCCATACATGTTGAAAGGATAAATCAGCAATTTGTTCAGCAGTTATAGTTTTCTTACATGGCATAATAATACACATCTTGTTGAATCTATCAACTACTACATAAAGATAATCATGCTACTTTCTAGGTAATGGTAGACCTCCTACAAAATCCATAAAAAAACATTCCCATGGTCTAAAAGGTACCGGAAATGGCGTATATAATCTAAACTTCCTATTGCTAGGCTTTCTTGTAGCACATAATGAACAACCTCTAATGAAACTTGAAACACTATCTACCATGCGAGGCTAATAACAATACCTCTGTAAATGTGCCACCGTTTTTCTTACCCTGAAATGTCCAGCAATAAGAGAAGAATGAGATTCTCTCATGATACTTAGTCTCTCTCCCTGTGGTATACATAACTTATGCATATGAAACAACAAATTATTATGCAAATGATAATCATTCTCCTCAACATGATTCCCTTCACTCAAGTTAGCATACACATCCTTAAAATCAATATCTGATGCATACTGTTCTATGTAGCTCTCATGTACAATAGGATCATTCTTAAGTAAAGTAGTAGCACTAATAATAGGCCTTGAAAGCATATCAACAACTTTATTGAAAATACCTTTCTTGTACCTTATTACCAAGTGAAATTGTTGTAGGAAGCCCATCCATATGAAATGTCGTGACTGCTGCAATTTACTTTGCAACTGCAACTACTGTAAAGGCTGATGGTTAGTATGAACAACTATTTCCACTTTTTGACGCTTTGTACCAATGCATACAACTCCTTATCATATGTAGGATAATTCACAACAGCACCATTAAATTTCTGATAATGAAATGCGATAGGCTTTCAATGTTATAAGAGAACTGCACCCATGGCGTAATCACTAGCATTGGTCTGAATATCGAATGGCTGTCTCAAGTCTGGTAATGCAAGAACTGGAGCTGAAATTATCTTTTCTTTCAAAGACTCGAAAGCTTTCTATTGCTTGCCTCCCCATTGGAAATCATTCTTCATGCTTGTCACTGCATGAATAGGAGCTGCTATGGCAGAGAAGTTAGAAATAAACTTCCTCCAATACTGAGCTGCACCCAAAAAACTTCTTACCTCTGTAATGGATTTGCGAGTAGGCCAATTCACAATAGCTTCTACCTTAGAAGGATCAATTCTCACAACACCTCCTCCTACTATGTGTCCCAAATAAACCAAATAAGTCATTCCGAATTCACACTTTGACATTTTAAGAAATAACTGATTTTTCTTCAAAATATCAAGTACTTTCTTAACATGCATGACATGCTCATCTCTAGTCTTGCTTAAAATTAAGATGTCATCTAAGTAGACAATAATGAAATCATCAAGAAAAGGATGTAAGACATCATCCATTACCCGCATGAAAGTTGCAGGACAATGTGGATGTAAATGGATTTCATGCTGAATCTCCCTTTTAGGAGGCAAACCTGTTGGTTCCTGAAACATCTCATGATGTGCATCAACTACATCATATAAATATGATTTAAGCATGGAATCACAATTTTCAAATGACTCATGATTCACATCAACCTTAGGCTTGATCATAAGAAGTACAAAACTCTTACTTGAATTAACTAGCCTTTTTACTTGTCTCGCATTTACCATCACTATATTTTCCTTCTTGCGATGTGCCCTGACAATGTATTCCTTGCCATATTTGAAAAGATGATATTTATTTTCATGGCGATGGAAGGTCACTTTCCTATCAAATAAGTAAGGAGTTCCCAAAACAATTCCTGGTATATCAAGCGGTACTACATCAAGTTCAATTGTGTCAATAAAGTGTGCAGTAATTGCAAAGCGCAATATGCACTTTCTTGAGACTTGTAAGTTTGCATCCTTGCATATCCACCCAAGTGGATAAGGATTTGGATGTGGAATGGTCTCAAGTTTAAGCTGTTTGACAAAGTCTTTTGATATGAGATTTACTTGTGACCCACTGTCAAACAGTGTGTCAATTTCTGTATGTTTTGAGACTACCCTCACATGGAACAATTCAATTCTTTCTTCCTAATTAGGAGCTTGTACATCACAGTTTGAAGTACTAGTGCTTGCTTTAGTTTCATTTTCCTTTCGCTTCATACTTTTCAAACCCATGGCTGCAATTTTGGTTTCATCCCCTGAATCATCACCTAAATCTTGAGGTGTAGTTGTAGTAGTTGTAGTTTTCTTCTTTCCTTTGTTTTTGTTAAACTGATTTCTTTTTTCAGGATAAAGTTTCCAACAATTTTTCTCTACATGGCCTTCTTTTGAACAGTGTTTACATATCACTTTCTCACCCTCCTTTTTGATAGATGCATTCTTTTTTCCCTTTCCCTTAAAGGTTTTCTCTTTGTTTTTCCCCTTAAAAGGCTTGTTTCTACCCTCATCAAAAGAGTTTTTCCCTCTAGTCTCTAAATGCGTAGTTTGTACACAAACTTCGTCTAGACCAGTAGGATTGAACATAAGGAGAGTATGTTTGAGGTAGCTATGCAAACCACCTATATATTTCTGCAAAGTGTCTGAACTTTGTAAGTCTACCGCTAATAAGAGTGCTCTTCTCTTAAACTCTTGGGTGTAGTCTTGAACATTTTGTCCCTTTAGTTGTCTAAAGTTTTGCCAGTTCATTATAGCCTTTTGTAAATGAGAAAGAGGATAAAATTGTTTCTTAATTGCGGAATTAAATGCAGCCCATGTTAAAGTAATCTTACCATGTTTCTTAATTTCATCCTTGGTCTTGCCTTCCCACCATACCAATGCTGCTACATCCATTCTTAAAGAGGCTCACTGAATCTTCGTGTCATCATCCTGTAAGTTCTGTATCCTTAAATAAACTTCCAACTATCTCATCCATTTGTCAAGTTTCTTTACATTGACATCACCGTTAAACATGGGTAGTTCAAATTTAACATCTAGCTTTCAAAATGAACTTTTTCCAGAAGATTTAGGCTTATGAGGTTGATTTACCGAGGTAGAGGATGACGATGTAGAGGAAGAGGATGATGATGGAGATGGTGGATCACCATTTCCTCCATGTCCTTTCTTTGAATTATCATCACCTTTCTTTCCTTCTGAAGAGCCCTTTCCTTCTTTCTGATGTTTAGACCCTTCTTCAACCAACCTATCATTCCTTTCCTGGTATAATATTCTTACCATCTCAGTCATGTCCAAAAAAACTTTTCTGAATACCTGTTCTTCTTCTTTTGGATCGATGTCTTCAAGAACTTCTCCTCCCCTTTTAGACATACTTGAGGCTTCTTCTAAGGCTATTGAGGGTGAATTAGAAGGTGGAGATAATGGCACCCTAGCCCTCCTTGGTTGAGGATTATCTTGTGCTCTAACCAATTGTCCTTTCCCTCTTTGAAGCTTAAGCTTGGTAAGCATTAAAACTTGCAAAACAGTCAAAAATATCTTTGCACAAAACTAATACTCAAAACCTGGGCTCTGATACCAACTGATCTAAAAATTAAAATACTTGTATTCGTTGTGCAAGGTATTCATTTCCATTAAATTATATGTGCAAACTGTTACTCATGTCTTGCAATTGAAACAAAGTGTTTTTAGGTAAATTTTTGAGTATTTTGTGAGAAAGAGTGTTATTTCATTTTACTTTTTAGCATATCAGATCTTAATAACACAGTAAGATAAATTCACATAATATAACAAAGAAGTTGAAAAGGAAATTCACCCCTCCTAGGCTACATCTGTCGGGTCCAAGGCCCCCAAATGGGCATGTCCTTGCTCTTATTAGATGCTCAAAATGGTTATAGAGAGATAAGAAAGCCTAAAAAGGAAAAATAAGCTGTGGAAATGAGTTCAAAACATAGAAAAAAGTTAAGAATGGCTTTTGTTTCACCTCCAAAGGTTAACCGTAGCCCAATACAGCTCCAACACTCCTTAGGCCCTGATGGCTCTCCAAGCTTCTCTACTGAGAAAGTACCTGAAGATGATACATGTTGGCTCTAAAACCTATACCATTGGCTCTGGAATGCTTAGAATACCCAAAATAAAATAAAAAATCTCTCCAAAAGGATCTCCCTAGTGAAAGTTATGACTCCTAGAAGTTTTCTCCAGTTTGACCTAAAGAAACTCCACTAAAAGTGTATTAACTGCAGTTAGGCCCACTAAAATTGGCAAAATCCACCCAGAATGGCACACTCTGTTGAATTTGTCGTAACCGTTAGAGGTTACATTTAACGTTTGGGGTAGTGGTCACATGGACCAAATAAACCCCCGTCGGCGGAACCATGGAGCCAACGGTTATGAGACCGTGGCATTTAAGTGACCCAGCATGTAGCCCAACCCGCTCCTCTGGAAAATTGCACAAATTTGGCTGTCCATACCCTAATGACTACTCATTTAAAAAATGCTCAGACCATGACTGCCTTGCCTTCCTATAGCCCAGACTGTCCCTCCCAAAAGTTTCACAATTTTGCCTCCCAAGCAAGCCAGACCTCGCAGAAAGTCATTGTTGACTTAGATTGCCCATCTCCATCACTAAGTGACTCTTAGGTAGTTTTCATCAGTAATGCCTAGACCCATCATCCCACTTCACAACCTTGTTTTCTCTCCTGGTCATGTACATCCGAAATGATCATGTGTCATGTAGACTAGGAGGTTTCTGGATTTTATGTCATCTCGTTATGAGTGATTACAGGTACAGGTACACCAACAAACATGGCAAGATGACAAAAAGGATGAACGAAGGGAGTACATGTAGAAGGATAGGTTCATGAACGAACGAACAAACTAAGCATGAGAAGCAGACGAATGCAACGAACATGCACCTTTGCTAACAGATGAGCCTGGCAAACCTTCCAGCATGCAAGCAAGGAACAAAATGCTAGAGCTTCATCAAGTGAGCTAAGGACCAGCAAGGACTCCGTGCACTTCGCCATGTGGAGGTGAAGTTGTGATACATCATGAAGACATTCATCACCTAGCAGCACTATAGCTTGACATGCACTCTGGCAGTAGCAATGTACCAACACTGTCATTTCAAGTCACGTCGAGTCATGTCACCCCCATCTCCACTATGGGATATGTTGTCAATCAATGTGATGTAATGTGGAAGTCCAAGAGACCCACTTTTGGACAAAGATTCATGTAAGTCAAAAATTCATGGAAGTCAAATAGTCATGAGGGTACTTTAACAACCACAAGGATCAGTTTCACCCTTGGCTATAAATACCCCCTCATTTATACATAGAAGGAATTTTCACCTCAACTCCTCCCACATATCCAAGAGAGTCTGTAATATTTTCTTTCAGGAGTAAGTAGTGGCTCCAATGACACATTGATGGGGTTAGTGATGTACGGTGTAACGATGTGCCTTGGGACTTTCGCTTAATTCAGAAGCCTATCAACAGGCCAACACGTTTTCACACATGTATTGTATCTATTGTAATACTGATCTTTAACACTTGTAAGGCATGTTTCTTTAATGTTTGTTCTACATTTGAATTGTTTCATTTGTTGTAATGCATAATATATTAATGGAAATGTGTTTTATATGTTGTTAATGGTGTCATGTCCATGTTGACAACTCTGATGGACATTAGACATACCTTTCACATCAACCTTTCTGTAACAACTGTTGCACTCGTTTGTATTGATCTGTGAGTGTTGTATGTGTTATCCTACCTTCTATGTTGTGATTGTCGCATCCGAGTGGACTGCTCCATCGGAAGCTGTGTATCTACTTTTGTGTTGTGCGTTCCTAGATGAGTTGCGATTGATCCTTTTCAACATCGAAATCACCTTCACCCTCTTCCCCTCAAAGTGAAAGAACCATTGACACAAGTACACTTACACTCACCAGGAACGTGAACCTCACTTCCCAAAGACAAAGCATACCACTCTCTTGTGATGACAAGCAAGGACTGAGGCAAATTCTTAAGACAATGGCAAGCGGGCCATCGTATTGGATGGGACTCCCACACCAAATGGTGTGAGGTCTAGTTGGGACTTCATACCGGGGTGATCCCCTTAATGTTGGCAGGTCGAACACCATCAACATTTCTAGAGCTAGAAGGAGGGTTAGATGACAAGTTGCGTCCTCTCATCTAGATTTGAACCTTTACATATCTTTCATGGAATATTTCACTCTTGTCCCTCTGTGATGTTTTTCGATTCGTGAAGATGTCTCCATCATGGGGGAGTTGTTTGACCTCTTGTCCACTCACACGTATGATGGTGAAGCTGAAGTGACCTGGCTTGAGTACTTACATGACTTTCTTTCCATGCTTCATGAGGAAGATGAGTTTTCGGATGAACAGGTCGGTTTTGTGCTTGCATACCCATGTGGCGAATCCCCATTTCGTTAGCTTCTCAGCCTACTGGCTAAAAGCGTGCACTCATTTGAACACTTATGTCATCTTGTTGAAGACACTTTCTATCATTTTGACCCAGACTATCTTGACTAGAAACTATTATAGCAATAGAAGGCTCTGCATGAATCAGTTATTGATTTTTGGTATTTCTTCCGTGACTCACAGTTTTAAGCTCCGAGGAGCTAGATGAAATTTTCCTACCTTTGGGAATAGTTCAAGTATTGCCTTAAGAAATCTGCTCGTCCCAAGAAGAAGATTGAGATCTAACCTCACTCAACATTCTTCACTGTTGGAGTTGCGCAATCTCATGTTGATGTGGTTACTGTCTCGACTGACTATCTGCCATCCCTTCATCCAACAACTCCACCACTGCCAAGTGATGTTGAGGATCATGCTCACTCACTTGTTCATCTTTCACATCCTCCCAACATCACTTCACTTAATTTTTGCGTAGATTTTGTTGTGAGCCCTCTGAGTTCTCATATAAATTATGTTATACGACCTCCATCTTCACACCTGGGTGTTCCTCTGGATGATGCGATCTTGTGTTCATCCATTCAGGACTCTTCACTTGTTTTGAATGAGGAACAAGCCATTGACGGAGTTGGTGTTGCACAACCAACATGCTGTCATTCATGAATAGTATGAGTGGGATCTTGAGCATCAATGCTCGGCGAAGGATGAATCCCTCTCATCCGAGCCCCCTCCATTCTTTCCTAACATCTTTCATGAACCTGCCATCCATGATTTCGAATTTGTGTCTTCATCCACGGATGCACCCACTGTTGATCACTCGCACGACTCCCCGGATGTTGGCCCATCATACAACATGAAGAGAAACAATCATTCATTGAAAATCCACTTGATCTCTCATCTCTTTCTGAAAATGAAGAGGGTGAACATCCTTCCTTCTCATCGACCCCTCAGTTTGACTCATCGAACCATGAGGATGTCGACCAACATCTTGAATTTTCTAATCTTGGTTGTTGTGATCTCTTCACCTCATAATCCGATCACGATGTTGATTCACTCATTGTTAATCTGTCTAAGCGACTCATCTAAGAAGATCCATCTGTCAACAATGTCGAAACCCCACAGACTGTCGAGCACTTCAAGCCGAGCTGATGGTTATGCCAGGCCCTCACTGTCCTGACGTTGCGTTCAATTCTAATAAGGATATTGTTCAAACACTCAAGTCTCCTCATCACTCATCTGTATGCACTCAAGATCAATATAAAACTCAAACTTTTCTTCCTCCACGTGAACTACAGGATCCCATTGCTCATGCATTAGCAGAATCCTACACAACAAGAACACTTGTGCAACACAAGTGGTCTACCTCTCTCACGTTTTCTTTCATATCATGGTCAAGGGAATGCATACACTCAACATTTTCATGCATTGTAGCACAAAACCATGGCAAGTCCATAGAGTGCATGACATCCACTTTCACTCATTTTTGTTTTGTGGAAGCTTGTAAGTTTGGAGTGTGTCCATTTTCATTTTTGTATCTTTCACATTTGCTGGTTCACACAGCTGGGTTGCTCTCTGACCAAGCCTTCACCAACATGGGTCAACCAATGTGCCAGTGATTTCATTAGAAATATCACTTTACGTGATCAGGCCCATGCACCGTTAGCTTAGGAGTAGGAGTAGTGTTTGCTTTCAGTTTGCTTGCTTGCATGCTTGTTTTCTTTCCTTCTTTGCATCATGGAAAATTTTAGGCGCGAATTTTCACCCTTGGGCTAAATTAAGGGGTTTTATATTTTTATTGGTTGAATATTTTGTATCATAGTACATTGTTACAAATCGCCTCAAATTTATTTTATAAAAAAATTAGGTATGGAGGTTAGCCCACCTTATTTTAAGGGAGAGGGTAAAAGAAGTAAATTTAGCCCTTGAAATTAGGAGTTACAATATTCCATTTGCCCTCATTTTCAAGAAAATGTATTTATGATAGTTATAAATAAAAATATTAATACCCCCAAGAGTTAGCTCAATTGGTAAAATCAGCGCCTCGCCAATCGGGAGGTCACAGGGTCAATTCCCAAAGGCTCTTGGGGTCAGGTAAGTAAATATGGCCGAGGGGTGTGACCCCATTCGGGTGGGGTCCACCCTAGACGTGATCCGTGGACGTGGTGGCTATCCAGTGTCCACGGATATCCGTGAACCAAGAAAAAAGCCCCAAGAGTTAGCTCAATCGGTCAAATCAGTGCCTCGCCAATCGGGAGGTCACAGGGTCAACTCCCAAAAGCTCTTGGAGTTAGGTCAGTAAATAGGCCGAGGGGTGTGACCCCCTTCGGGTGGAGTCCACCCTAGAGGTGATCCATGGACATAGCGGCTACCCAGTGACCACGGGTATCTGTGAACCCAAAAAAAAAACCAAGACTTAGCTCAATCGGTCAATTCGGTGCCTTGCCAATCGGGAGGTCACAGGGTCAATTCCCGAAAGCTCTTGGGGTCAGGTCAGTAAATAGGCTGAGGGGTGTGATCCCCTTTGGGTGGGATCCACCCTAGTGTTGAACTGTGGATGTAGCAGCTACCTAGTGACCATGGGTATCTGTAAATAGGCCAAGGGGTGTGATCCCCTTCGGGTGGGATCCACCCTAGTGTTGAACCGTGGATGTAGCAGCTACCCAGTGACCATGGGTATTCGTGAACCACACGTGAGAAAAAAGAAGAAAGAAAAATATAAATATAAATACAATGTAGGTATGGTAAATAAATAAAAGCTCTTTTTATACTTACTCCAAAGGTATGGTAAATAAATAAAAATACAAATAAACTAGAGGTATGGTAAATAAATAAAACCTCCTTTTGTATTTAGTTGATAACCCTCTTTCTATTTAAGAAGGCTCAAAAACGAGGTTTCATTTAAGTGAATCCTATGGGAAAAATACCATATTTATAAAAGAGGTATGGTAGATTAATAAAAATATAAATAAATGAGAGGTATGGTAAATAAATAAAACATTTTTTGTCACCTTATATTTATGAACAAATAAATAAAAATATAAATAAAGTGGAGGTATGGTAAATAAATAAAACCTTTTTTTATACTTCAAGGGTATGGTAAATAAATAAAACCTCTTTCTATATTTAGTCCATAAACCTCTTTCTATTTAAGAAGGCTCAAAAAAGAGGTTTTATTAATTGAATCCTATGGACCAAATACCATATTTATAAAAAAGGTATGGTAAATTAGTAAAAATATAAATAAACTAGAGGTATGGTAAATAAATAAAACATTTTTATATTTACTCCATAAGCCACCTTATATTTACGAACACTCAAAAAATGTGTTATATTTAGGTGAAGCCTATGGGCCAAATACCATGGGCTAAATTATTATTAATACCATGCAAAAAACATTATTAACCCTAATATTAGTATTAATAAAAATAAAGATGGCACATGGTATTGACCCATGGTATTCACATGGAATGTAGCCTATTTAAAGGGGGGAATTCAACTAGCATAGTTACATCTTTACTCTGGATCAAATATCGTGATATGCAAACTAACATAAAGTGAAAAAATATTTGATCCCTCTCAGGGCTTGGTAGATCAAGAGTAAAAATGGATATTGTAATTTAATGTCACTTAAACATTTTAACTTGGTTAAAATAAAAAACTAAAATAAAAATCAATTATTAATTTTATTAATTTTTATAAATTACTAATAGTAGTTTTTAAGCTCCAGGTTTATGATAACCCATGGTATTGACCCATGGTAATACCATGGTATTCATGTGAGCATAGACTATTTAAAGGGGAAATTCTATCATCTTAGATCCATCTTAATTCCGAGTCTACCAAGTGCTGGGAGGGATAAAAAGATTTCATCACTCTAAGGGTGGTAGATGTGGAGTTAAGATGGATATAGGTTGGTTTTTATGATAATGAAGATATTAAATAGACTTAGGAAATGATATTCTAAAAAAAATCTTAAGGTGAATGGTTAAAGCTACATTTAGTCACTTCACACAATTTAGTAAAAAATACCGATATCTCCATTAATATTGGCTTTTTTGATTTAACAAAAAAAAATTCAAAACAATGAAATCTTAACTCTTTTCGCATCACCCTCGCAGAAGAGAGATATTCAAAATAATGAAATCTTAACTCTTTCCGCATCACCCTCGCAGAAGAGAGATAGTCGCTGCCCAAATTTCCCACCATTTTTCAAACATTCTCAATATGATATCTTCATGAAAAAGTTAAGGTATTGATCTTGGATTAGTTGTTTGAAAAATATGTTGGTTTGTACAACCTTTCATTTTCTCTGCTATTCTTAGTTTGTCATAATGATCTATAGTGATTGGGTCACTGCACCATATTGTCCTAAAAGGTAGATATTGTGCACCAAAAAGGAAATTAATCCACATGTCACAACGCTGTTAAAAATGGTATGAAGGTAGTGAACTATGCTAATAAGAAAATTAGATTGGGAGAGACGTAATTAAATTTTATTATTTAATTGAAGATTTTCAATTAAAATAATAATAAATCTACATTTATATATTTATATGTCGATTGGAAGGCTTCTTACAATGATCACTTCTTTCCATTAGATCCCCTTCAGGCCTTTGGGATACCTACTACTTCATTATATTATATAGTTGGTTCTTGCTACTTGTTGGCGTGTTGGGGTAAATAAACTTGATGTGTTTTTTTCTTATCTCGTTGGAGTCTATGAAATAAGAAAGAAATTTGATAGCTTGGCAAAAGTGGTAGCTTGACAAAAGTGGTAGAGAAAACATTAATCTCTTCTACCATGACAAACATGGCCACTAAAACTTGCAACATTGTTTGTAGGAAGTGAAAATTATGTTTCTCTTTTCTAAGCATGTATGTTAGTATATTACAGTTTAATGAATATGTTTTATTATTATCATATATTGTTTCATACTTTAACAAAACATTCACCAAGACTTCACAATGTTTTATTATTCAGTGAAAGATTTTCCAAGATCTTACAACATTTTATCATTCAGTGAAAGATTCGCCATTACTTTACAAGATAATATAATCATGAGAGATTCGCAAATATATATATATATATATATATATATACATATTATATTAGTGATAAAATCGCCTCCCATTTTTCCTATGTATCATGAGGATTCGCCAATTTATTATACATATAAATTTAGGGTGGTTCTTAAAATTTTGCCTGCTTTGCATGTTTGTTTGTTTGTGTTCTTATCCTTTTGCTTACTTGCTTTTCTTTCGCTTTTACTTCTGCTTCTGCTTTGATTTTCTTGCTCTGCTTACTATTTTTGTTTACGTTTGTTTTTTTGTTTGGTATATTACTATTTTTGTTTCCGTAAATAAGTGTTGCCAACTATTATGTTTTGGCTTTTGAATAGAGTATGTGGCTAAAATTTGAAGAGACTTGTGACACTGCAGCACTTGGCCAGTCTTGTGTTTGCCTTCTTTGTGCTTGGTTGTAACCTTTGGCCGATCAAGTCCTGATGAAAAATACAAACCATATGAAAGGGAAGTTTTGGTCCAACTGTGAACCTGTGTCCACATTGGGAAACCCCATGCCTGTACTCAGCCTTCTACTCTATGTGTTTAAGCTCATCCAACTAGTAGAAATGGAGAATGGGAAAATCTAAATGAGAAAACATATGTCAGAGATGTTATGTGCTTCTCTGAAGGAACAACCTCTTCTTCTCCCAATAATTCTGGATACCTCTTCTACCCCAAAAATAAATAAGTTCCTATACATAGTTATCTTGAAAAATACAAAGGCAAAAAAAGGGAAAGGCTTCTTACGCAGAGAGGTGAACCATGAAACTCCACCGAGTATTGACCAAGCTCGCTGGCAATGGAGCAATGTGTGTGTTCTAGCGTGACACCACCGAGGTACATTCAAGGCCTACTTGAAGTGGAGCAACACGAGAGATGAAAAATTATGATTTGAAAATCTTCAACTCGCAAGCTAAACTACCCTTCTTAGATTCGAAACACTAAGATCTAAGTTGAACTTTTGATTGTGTTTGATCAAGTTGGCAAAGGGTGAACCATGTATGTCCATGAGGTGAATGGGGAAGGTGAAGTAACCTGCATAGTGATTCAATACTCCATGAAAGACCAAGGTCCCATGCTAGCAATGGACCAAAACAGAGAAGCTAGAGTTCTACTAGTGTGTCACCAAATTTTGTAGCAGCTACAACCACCCTCCAAAATTTTGGCCTGTGCTAATTTTGGAGCCTCTCTTGAAGAGTTTCACTTGATGACTACACACACTCGAGTTCACTGCATGAGCTCATGTGAGACTTTACTTCCGCCCTACTTGTTCATTGCATTCAAGTCTTTGTATGTTCATGTCTAAGTCATGATTGCAACCATGTTCTGGTTAGGCCCAAAGTCTTCGCTTCATATGTGCTTGCTATGTTCTCTATGAAAGCATTTATCGTACTCATACACAGAGTCACATTCACTATTGCGCAAGCATTGTCTCTATCATGAACGATTAATCACGAGTGTCATGCTTGTCACTTAGACTCTCAGTCAGTCATGTTGAACATGTGTATCTGGATGGTTTGGGTCGTTTCGTCTTCAATTCATGTGAATGTGTGTTCATATGATCATCTATGCATCCTTCTACTATCCTCACACTTAGTCATTTTGTTGAAGTTCTGATGAACAAACTCCACTCTAACACCCGAACCATCACCTCACCATCGACGCGATCGATTGTCAACTAGAATAGTGCAGAAGTAACAAGCTACTTATTCAAGTTGCACTGCTCGTAAGCAATGCAATCAACTCTCATGCTGGCAACCCGACAATCGGACCCGACGTCACCCCGAACTGGCTCCCTTAAAAATTTTTGTACAGGCCACTAACCTCACTCACTCAACTAACTAAGGAAATTGCATAGACAGTCTGGACAGACGCCACATATCCATCCCTATCTCCTTCAGAAAATTGTGCAATTTTCCCAGTCAGTCATCCAGACAGTCGACCAACTGTTCATCTCAGAAATTACAAAGTATTTATGGAAAGGCCTTCCACAACCCATTAGTCGGCTTAGCTCAAAAATTATGCAGATATGATCAGCAGGCTGACCACTAGGCCTCGATGCATTTCCCCTCCAACAATTCCTAGGAGTAGACTGCCAGTTCCCTCTGGTAATTACGTAGTTTCTGCTCCCAGTGACTGAGCAGCAAACTAGAAGTTCCCTCTGGGAATTTCATAGTTCTCACTACCAGTGATCCCGACAGCCAACTGACAGTTTGCGCAATTCTGGCTGCTAGTGACCCCAGTAGTAGACTTCCAGTTCCATCTAGAAATTGCACAGTTCTGGCTGCCAGTCTCTTGGGGAGTTCCCTAAGAAAACTGCGCAATCCCTTGCAAGTGATCAATCATGCAACTCAACCCACTCCATTGGAAAATTGTGAAAATATGGCTATCTAGACCCCGTTGACTGTTCGTTCCGATCAATGCAAAGAGCATGCCAGCCTTGCCTTCCTGTAGCCCAAAGTGTCCCTCCCAAAATTTGCGCAATTTTTTCTCCTAGCCGAGCTAGACCTTAAATACAATCATTGTTGACTTAGAAGATTGCTCGTCTCCATCACTCAGTAAATTTTGCACAATTTTCATTAGCAGTGCCCAGAGTCATTATCCCACTTCACAACCTTGCTGTCTCTCCTAGTGACTTGCATCTGAAACGATCATTTTGTCATGGTAGACTAGAAGGTTTCTGGATTTGATATTAACTCATCATGAGTGACTGTAGGTATAGCTACACCAACAAACATGGCAAGATTATGAACAAGATGAATGAAGGGAGCACATGCAAAAGGACAGGTTCACCAGTGGACAAACAAATGAATCATGTGAAGCGGACGAATGAGATGAACATGGACCTTCGCGAACAGTTGAAACTGTCAAACCTTCGAGCATGCAAGAAAGGACCAACATGTTAGAGCTTCATTAAGTGAACTAAGGACCATCAAGGACTCTGCACACTTCGCCATGCTGAGGTGAAGCTGTGATACATCATGAAGACATCCATCTCCCAGCAGCACTGTAGCTCGATATGCACTCCAGTAGCAACAATGTACCAACACTGTCATGTCAATTCATGTCGAGTCATGTCATGAGTCATGTCACCCACATCTCCACCATGGGCTATGTTTTCAATCAATGTAATGTAACATGGAAGTCCAAGAGACCCACTTTTGGACAAAGATTCATGTAAGTCGAAAATTCATGGAAGTCGAATAGTCATGAGGGTAGTTGAACAACCACAAGGTTCAATTTCACCCTTGGCTATAAATACCTCGTCATTTGTACATAGAAGGACTTTTGACCTCAACTCCTCCCACATAGCCAAGAGAGTCTATAATATTTTCTTTGAGGAGTAAGTAGTGGCTCCAATGCCCCACTGACGAGGTTAGTGATGTATGGTGTAATGATGTGTTTTGGAACTTTCACTTAATTCAGAAGCCTGTCAACAGGCCATCACGTTTTCACACATGTATTGTATATATTGTAAGACTGATTTTTAACACTTGTAATGCATGTTTTTTTAACCCGTGCTCTACATCTAAACTATTTCATTGTTGTATTGCATAATCTATTAATGGAAATGTGTTAGATATGTTGTTAATGTTGTCTCGTACATGTCAACTGCTCTACCAGACATTAGATAGACCTTGCACTCGTTCGGACTGATCCGTGAGTGTTGTCTATGTTATCTTACCTTGTATGTTGCGAATTCTGCATTCGAGTGGATGGCTCCACCAGAAGCTATGTATGTCCTTTTGTGTTGTGTGTTCCTAGCCGAGATGGGACTGATCCCTTTCAACCTAGAACTCACCTTCACCATCTTCCCCTCACAGTGAAAGAACCATTGACACAAGTACACTTACACTCACTGGGGATGTGAACCTCACTTCCCGAAGACAAAGCAGACCACTCTCTTCTGCTGACAAGCAAGATTTGAGGCAAATCCTTGAGAAAATATCAACCAAGCCATCTTACAAGATGGCACTTCCACACCAAACGGTGTGAGGTCTAGTTGGGAATTCATACCGCAGTGATCCCCTGAATGTTTTCAAGCCAAACACCGTCAACCGGTGCTTCCATACTTGATGGAAAATATCTGCAAATAATTTATGCACTAACCATTTTTTGTTGAATTTGAATGGGGGATCTTATGGGAAGATTCCCTAGCCCAAGTGAGTAGAATCAGGAGGTGATCTGAGGTGAAAGAAGGAATGAACGAAGAGTTAAGATCCACCAGACCCACAACGAGGTGTTGTTTCAACAAAAACCTGTTCAGGAACTTTAAAATGCATTCAATGTCCGACCGACTATTGTTCCAAGTGGGAACAATCTTAGGTGGGGTGATATCATGTAGTAACAAAATGTCAAAAAAAGAGGTGAAATGAGACTCCAGATTTTTAGACATGGCCTTGTCACTGCAAACCTCCTTGCTATCAAGTGTTAAATTTAGGTCCCCAGCCATAATTAGAGAGGTAAAATCCAACAATTGAACGTCTCAAACCCGACCCTAATAAGATCTCATGCATGTATATGGTGTGTACATGTTGATGATTCTGGGTTGATAGAATGATACTTGCAAGTGTAAAAAGAAAACCAGAAACTTGAGACTTGAGCGTTTCCAGGCCACTACTTAACCTCCAGAGAGACCACAAGAATTAGTGGCACAAACAGGCCACACTAGACATATTCTAAGTAGGATTTCCCATGACATGTCCTTAGGAATAATAGTTTCTTGAAGAATAATAACATTCGGTTTGTGTTAAAGAATGAGACCTCTCAGACAGCCGGATTTAGTTCCCAGCCCTAAACCCCTTATGTTAAGGGACATGATGATCATAGGGAAACCATTTATTCAGGCTTGTCTACATTAAGGACCCGAGTATCAGATGTTTCTGGAGTTGATAATTCAGCAATCACAATATCATCCATAGGCAAATCCAAGGTCATATAAGGAGCAAGAATTTTGTATTCATTGGGTTTCTTTTTTTGGAGGATCGAGGATTTTTTGGGAGTCATGACAGAAGGGGAGTGGCCTTTTCTTGGCTCCTCCCTTAAGTGGATGAATGACTTTTTGATGGTTAGAGGGTCCATATCAAGAGAATTAGAGTAGGAAAGAGTGTCCAGATCTCGATTCGACAAGATGGGACTGTCATTAGAAGTAGACACAAACTAAAAAGTAGATGTGGGGGGAGAAAAAGTCCCCAAAGGTGAATGCTGCAAAGATGAAGTAGGGGGATCCAAGTCAACAACCAATGGAGGAAGATGTATGCTAGTGTTAGGGAGAGGGAGAAGAGTACCCATAACTAGAGATATAATACCCAGATGAATGTCACTAAGGGGGTCATTAGACGGAAAAAAATTAGGGGTGAAAAAATCAGGGGCTGAATAGATACCAGAGGGAGGATCAGAGTTACCTGGAACCTTTTACAGACTTGTGGGAAATTAAAAAGCATCCAACTCATCACAAGCATCTGCCAAAAGCTAATGATAGTAACCCCATGAAGATATTTATCGATAAGATTGGTGGCGATTCAGAAAGGTTGCTAGCAGGTGACCTGATGATTGACAAACCAAACACCTGTATGGGATACCCCAATAGTCGATGTTCAGTCTGTGGGTGAAGGAACCCCATAATAATTCTACCGTAGACAATAGACCACTTCCACAAGTGTCTTCATTGAGCACCTAAGCAATTTTCTTATCCAATTGTCCAATGCTCCCCTCCTCCAAAAAATAGAAAGTGTTGATGGAATTGACAATAGGAGAGATTGTCGAGCGATCCCATAGCTGAAGAGGTAGTCCCAAAAGAATTTCCCAGATAATATTCCGACTAGGGGATTCCTTGAGAGGGTTAAAAAGACCCTGCCATTTCTGTAAATTAAGTAACCCCTTCCTTTCACCCAAGGCAAGCCTAAAATGAGCTCAACATCTTCCTGACTGAGAAAAATGGAAGAAAACCTAGCCATTCTGCATCATAATGATCCTTGGGTGGTAACTTTTCTTAGGGATCCAAAACCTTGACATCCATTGTTTAATCTGGTCCCCTATCATGAGACTGTATTTCCAGCGCCCAAAAGGAACATGTAACTTAAAATTCTCAGTGTTATCCCAGAAGGACTGGGTTCTCTGAGTTAAATTATTCGGTGTATCATTTGAATTCAAGGCATTTAGAATTCTTATCACCACCTTTCTTGTTAGTGTAAACTAGGATGCAATTAGCTGGGGGGACATCTGTAAAGTCACTATAATGTGTCTCAGTCCCATTTCCTTGTGAATGGTCGCATTGTCGATTAATTTGAGCCTGATTTTCCACTTGAATCGTGATAGTGATGAGAGACTGGGGATTAGGAGAGGAGGTTAGTTTCATGATGTACAAGCGTCGATGCACCAAAACTGATAGTGACAAATGCAATGAGCTAGGTAGCTGGCCTAACAACAACTAAGATGCTATCAAGTCAAAGTTTACACCTCAGTTCAAAAGCCAAAATCTCAATGGAAAAAGGGAGAGTGTGACATGTAAGGTGCACTTATGTCACCCCTCTAGGAGTTGGCAAGAGTGGAAGAGAAAAACGACTGATAGAAACACATATATCTCTATATTGTACGATGTGGTCCAACCTAGACCACCTCTCATAAATGGTCTCGTCTTGTAATTGACAACTCATATATGCATTAAATTCTCACCAAAATGCGCAAACCAATAAATGGAATCCAAATTGAAAATGAGAAGCACACTTAAACCAGACACACTTAGAGAAATGAAAAAAAATAAAACCACGATTGTATAAGGTGAATACAAATCTCAAGGGATGAACTCTGAAGATAGATGTCTACACAACAAGTGCAAGAACAACATCTAAATATATCCCAAAGACAATAATTGTGATAATGATACTAAGTAATCCTTGTTGAATCTTGTTCCACCAATAATTTAGGCCCCAGATACAGGACATAATGATTGGCTCTCAGTATTAAATAGAGATTAATATCCTCCTCTGGAAGCCCCACGTTCTCACTTCCTTACTACTGAAAAATAGATCATGCTAAATACAAGAGAAAAAGAAGGATGACAATCAACCTTATGTTAGTTATGAATAGATATCTATGTATATTTGGAGCTCCTATCAGCTCTATCCATCTCTGGCTCCTATATAATCAATTCCCTCCATGTTAATTTGGCTTCTAACGCCCACTCAATTGATGAAAAAGAACTAGGCCAAAATCAATAACCTGAACAGTACAAACCTCTATATCTCACTAGATGGTTCCAACTGCACCGAAAGCCCAATAAAAACACCTTGTTCTGTAGACCTGCATATTACCAAAAGGAGATTAGTTCATAGTCGGTAGGCCTATGAATCAGTCAATTTCCTCAGTTTAGAATTGTCCATGTCAATAGTAAGTTTTGAGTGAATCTTTATGTATATTTGTAGCTCCTAATAGCTCCATCCATCTCTAGCTCCTAATTAGTTGAAACCTTTATGTCCCACTGGATGGTTCTAGCTCCAAACCTCATGTTTTGTAAACCTATATTTCACCAAACTAAGATAGCTTCATACTCAATAAGCTTATGAATTAGTGAAGATCCTCGGTTCAGAAGCCTCCATGTCCATGTCCTTCCATGCCATAACTGCTTTGTATTCCATGGAATCTCCACTTCAACATCCATATGCTCTTGGAGGACAATGGATTTTCACTGACCTACCATAACCTTCAGCCATAACAAATATTGACCTCAACCACACAAAATTATAGGCAAGGACAAAGCCAACAGGAACATGAAATTACAGGCAAGGACAAAGCCGACCAGAACAGTGACAGAGATGATGACGGAACAACAATAGCGATGTTTACACTTGTCAATTTTTTACTTGATAGAACAATGAAAATGAAGAGATGGGATTGGTTGGGATGATCATTGATTTCCCAACCCAACCTGACAATGAAAACAACTTCAGTGTAAAAATAAGAAAAAATCTATATGACACCAAGTGTCATAATAGTACACACACCAAATCTCAATTATTATTATTATTATCCAATTTTAAGGTCACGACCAACCTAAACACCAAATTGGTGTATGAGATCCCCTTGTTTTTGGGACAAGGGACTCACCTCTGCGTCGCGATTTGACTGCTAAGTCTACAAAGGCATACATACACTACCCCCCTCTGGTTTTTAACCCGTGACCTCTTAGGAGGAAACACATGCTCTTACCCATTAGGCCCACTCAATATCTATGAAAAATAGTACACACATCAAATCTCAATATTTATGAAAATTTCATTATATATATATATATATATATATATATATATATATATATATATATATATATATATATATATATATATATATATATATATATATATTCCATTGAGTCTCATAATAGTACAGATATAAAATCTCAATATTTCAGAAAAATAGTACACATCAAATCTCAATATTTATGAAAATTTCATTTCTAAGTAAGTGTGTCAAACCCATGTTTCACTTTTAATTAATGTGCAACTTTTGAAAACAATTTACAATGTTAATTTTAACAATCACATTTTATATCTAAATTCATGCTCATGTGATCCATACTAACAATGTTGAGAGTTTTTGGGTAAAAATCACACTAGAAACAATTTGTTGATGCTTTTCAAACCATCTAATGTGGTTCATCATTAGGACAAGATGAAGAACCAGATCTTGGCATTAAGTTAAATAGATTAAGAGAACCATATAGTGTGGTTCATTGCTAAGGCAAGATGAAGAACCGATCTTGGCATCAAGTTAAATAGATTAATTTTTTTAATCATTATAATATAATAATTAGTTTGTCTAAGTAAATATTATTTATTAAAATTATTTTAATATAAAGAAATAGATGTTAATATTGAATTAGTCAAAGGTAAAATTATAATGAAATAATTATCTAAAATAAAAATAATATTTAGAATGAACTTAAATCATAAAAACCATAAAACAATTAATTAAAATATAAATATGTGTGTGTGTGTTAATATAAAGAAATAGATGTTAATATTGAATTAGTCAAAGGTAAAATTATAATGAAATAATTATCTAAAATAAAAATAATATTTAGAATGAACTTAAATCATAAAAACCATAAAACAATTAATTAAAATATAAATATGTGTGTTTATATTTTAATTAATATAAAATATTAATTAAAATATAAACATAGATTAAACAATTCAAACTCAAGTTTTTAAAAATATCTATTAGATTTTGATTAAAATTAACTTGAGAAAATGTCGTGAAAAAAACCATTTCATCTATAAGTTAGACTACGAGTATATATATATATATATATATATATATATATATATATATATATATATATATATATATATATATATATATATATATATATATATATATATATATATATATAAAGAAACAACTCAAATTTTAATGTTCACAAGAGAATGTCAATGAAGGGAAAGAGATAAAAATTAAGAAAGAAAAATAAAAATAAAATTAACATATTAAAAGATAATAAAATGAATAATAGTAAAAAAAAATAAAAATAAAACTTTAAAATACAAAGGGATCAAACACCTGCTAATATTCCAACCATCGTATCTATTCAAAGTACTCGGCCTAGTATCAATTTCCATGGCCTCCCTGAACTTACAGTGATGAAAACAATCCATCCTTGCAATGACCCTGGCCTCTTCAATGCAAGTATGATGTTTCATCTTTTTCTCATGAATTCTATGATTTATTGAGTGTCTGGTTTCACCAATGTATGGACTCGCACAGGAACATGAGATGATGTAAATACCTTTCACATTTTTGGGGTCCACAGGGTCCGCCAATCTTAGGGAGCTCCTTTAATTATATATGATATTTTAAATGTGAAATTACTTTACATATAAATTCACTTTTATATATAATATTAGCATATATAATCTACTTAATCTAAGGAAAATATCTAAGGTTATTATATCACTACTTAAATAAAATATCTCTAAGTTAAGTAAAATATTCCTAAGTTATAATGGGAAATATTTAGCAAAATCTCTTTTAAGCCTTACTACTAAGACTCTAATACTATTGCATCAACTACAAAAAAATTCAACAAACACATTTGTGATTTTCTATCACTTCCTATATCAATATAAAGATATTTTTGAAAATGCAATCTAAGTTCTTCCTCTAAACTCTTGCTGCATTTGAGCCCCTTCCTACATTTCTAATTGGAACAATTAGGGTCCTATAATATATAGGATCAATTGATGATTGTTTATGGATTTTCATGTTATGAGATGTTGTAAATAATATTTCATTATACAACTTATTTAATATATATATATATATATATATATAGAGAGAGAGAGAGAGAGAGAGAGAGAGAGAGAGAATAAAAACAAAATGAAAAGGGGGATATATCAAAAAATGATATATGTGCGAAAAAACATAAGAAAAAATAGATATATATTTAAAAATAAAAATATGATGAAAAACCCCTTAGAAAAAGTAAGAATATGTGATGCTAGGTTAAATGTCACGTTAGATGTTTGATAAATGATTTTAATTAGTTAATCACATAATGTAATCACGATTAACTAAGTGTTAATAAAGTTATTTTTGACACAACGATTTTTGTCGTATGTAATAACGATCTTGCTATAATCAACGAGCGCGATCTAACCTGATGAGATCACTGGTTGTCGATTACTTCAGACCCTCTCTACCCCTCTGATAATTAATCAAGGGGGGGTCCAAAAAGCAAATTCTCCCAATGTCACATTTGCAACATGTCACTCCCTCAAGGACTTCAGACCCCCCTCTGCCAAAACTACTTACCGCTAAGCCCCCACTCTGAAATCTGCATTCCCCCTTTCCCGCCTAATAATAATTGTTAACCCTGCTCCCTCCACTCCAATATACTCCCATAACATGTCACATCTACTCCAATCCGCTCCCACCAAGTGTCATATCCCTTCCAACTCTGATGCAGTTGTTGTCACATCCCCCTCACTTATCATTAACGTTAAGCATTCATTCTATATTTTGATCATTGATAAATTAATGACTCTACTCCATGAAATGGAAAAATTTCAACAATAAATGATCTCGCCTATAAGATAAAGCAGAACCCTATTCAGTCGTCGTTTCCTCTATTGTTCTAAGACGCTGAACGACAGAACCTTCTACTGCTACTGCAACCTTATCAAGCCGAATTGTTTTCCTTTGACCAACTCCCAGGTAATTACAGTGTTTCCATTTCATTTCCTTCAACATGTCTTATAAAATTAGATCGAAAGCCACAGGGGAAAACCCTATGCTTCCTCCTATAATTGACATAGATCATCCACCCTTACTGGACCAACACTATAAAATTTCTTAAACCAAGTGTGAGTTCGATCTCTATGAACTCCATAATTGGTTAAAGAAAAAATCTCTTGATCTCAGTGATAAATTGAGTTTGTGGGAGTCTTTCCTTCCTCAACTCGTTTTTCCCCACACCCATCATTTTCGAAATTTGTTTCATGGTTCCATTTCAGGTACATACCCAGTCAAAGAGCAATTGTTGCCCAAAACAATGACATTATGTTCATAATTACCCCTGAACCCATATGTCAAATGCTTCGGATCAAAAATTCAGACTCTGTGAAACCCTTTTCAGTAGATTCCCTCATGGAACTCTACAAAAACCCGACTTTTCTCCACTGAGCCAAAATTTTAGAGATATTCCTACCTGAGAATGTCAAATTGCCAAAAACAAACCCTACTTATCCATTCACAATGTTTCATGAAATGACAAAACAAATCATTTCCATAGTTTCTTGTTTATTGGGCTATTAAATCAATCAATGGGTTGATTAATCCATTATATTTTTCCTATTAGTGTTTTCAATAGAAGAAAAGCCTTCAGTCTTTTCTCATTACAGTGAATTCCTAGCAGAGGTCATTCATGAACAATTCCTTAAGTTTTCTATAGAAGGAGTCTTCAAGCATGCCTCAATTTTAGTTTACTTGTTCTTATTCCATCAAGCAGACATATTTCAATTTCTATTACAGTAACTGGATGAACAATGAAATGCACAGTCTGTGATCCATTGGAATTCCTTGGTAAGGAAGCACACCAATGAATTCACATTTAGTGATTATGTAGACCCGTTTTAGTACACAGTTTCTTGCCTACTTAACAATGATGTTGAACCTAGAATTGGACCTGAGATTAAGAGAATTCTACATCTCGGTGAGCAAACAAGGATAGGTGATTGGTACCTGTATCAAAATTACACTGAGATTAGGGTGTATGGATGCGAATTTCCTCCATATAAATTGCCTAAATTTGTTCCTATAAGAATATTTGCATTAAAGTATATTAGGAAAATGATAAATATGGATGATCTGCACTTTGTGGCAGCCAAAAGGAAATATCAGTTCAAAATCAAAGCACAGGTTGGGCCTTTCATTTGTAATACTAGGACAACAACAAAAGAAGTATATCTTCTTCTCGAACGGATGAAATTTAAACTCAGTTTTACTTGGTCATATGATCCTTTAGGAATAATATCAAAGTTGAGAGTAGAGCAGAAAACTACTCCTCACACTCATACTCTGAGACCTGAAATTGAGCAATATATGAATCAAAATCAATTGCATGAAAACACATTGCAGGAGCCAGAAGAACATGTACTTTCTACTATGACATCATAGACACCAGTGCCATAGGAAAAACACATAAAAGACCAATGAGGATGTTTCCCCTTTAGTATCAGAAATTCAGGGGAAATAATTCCAAATATATGAATAGAGGGAGAAAACCAATTCAGTAGAAGAATTTTCACACAAAGAAAATGTTCAGTCTACAATAGTTTTGATAGGTCCTTATACTTCTACTATCCCTTGACTTGATGACATTTTTATAGGGTCACCATCATCTTCAACTTCTCAAGAACCACTGGAAACATCTCAATAAGGAGAATTGGTCCATGATCAAGTTGGACCAAGTATATTTGCTAGGTATAACGAAAAAAAGAAGAAAAATGAACTACTAGAAGCAACAACCTATTCTCATTTCTGGAAATAGAAAACTTCATCACAACACAGACTTCTCTCTGCTTTTGACATCGTGTTGGGTCCCTATACTACTAGTGATTACCCCATTACTATTATAGTTATACCCCTTATTTATATTGTTGTGCCCCTATTACCCCCATATTGTTATTTATGTGCCCCAAAGAATCCCTCTATTGTTATTTTTGTGGCTTTATATTATTATTGTTAGGTCGGCTGGATTATATTGTGACTCCTTAGACTCCTATATATAGAAATGAGGTTTTGTCATTTGGATCATCAAATAATTGTTCATTTATGTAATGTAAAGGAGGTTTCCCCCTCGAAGAGGCTGAATTCTAAGGCGTTGATCTATCTTTCCTATCTTTTCTTGAGCTGGTTTCATAACATTTGGTATCAGAGCTTTGGATTCTAGGGTTTCGCTGCTCCAAACAGGTCATCGTGGCATTTTCGCTATAACGTTTTTTCTGTGACGTTTCAGAAGTCGCAAAAAAAACCCATTTGAGAAGAAATGGCGCTGTACCTTGGATCTGAATTTTGGAGCATTTCGCGTGATATTTTCGGAGATATGATCTGAGGAATTTTGTCTTTTTGCAGACTCCTGAATTACATTCAAAATAGGTGACCTGGGGAAAATTGTCATAACTTTCTCTCTGAGAATCAGATTGAAATTTCATAAGAAGTTGCAGAAAGAGGACGGACTGTAGTTTCTTGTATATCGTTTTCAGAACCAAATATCGAAAATTGTACACGTGGCACTTCATACAACTTCGCTCTTCTGGAAAGGTCTATAATCAGGTCGTCTTGGGAGATTGTGCATAACTCTTTCTTGGAGAATCCAATTTGGATCAGACTGGTGCATTGGAAAGAAGACATAGAGAGCTACTACAGGTCAGAAATTCAGAACTAGATGATTGCAAAGTACAGAGATACATCAGAGGAAATATCGAGCTCCTACAAAGTGAAAAAAGGTGTGTAGATTTTTTTAAATTTTTGCTTAAGCTTGGTTTGAAAATTTATTTTGAAGGAATTCAAAGGGCATAGTAGAGCATTATTATCGGTAACTGATGCCCCGAGGAAAGAAAATGCAAACACCTAGTAAGGAACCTGAAAGCTCTAGCATGACTCATGAAGAAGAGGAAGAAATGCTACATGATATATCAAAATTACAAGAACAAGTGCAACAAATGTCACGCTCACAAAAGTTAACAGATGCTGAGATAAATGGCGTGGAAGCTAAGATAAATGGCGTGGAAGCTAAGATGAATGGCATGGAAGCTAAGATGGACAATTTCAAGATAGATTTGAACACAAATTTGAAGACAAGCATGGAAGATTTGAAGACAGATTTGACAAATTTTCTACAAGAAATACTTACTAATGGTGAAAAGGTAGTAAAGGAAACTCATGATGAGAAAAAAAGAAATGTTAATCATGATTCCATAGACGCTAATGTTGGATCGAAGAATCACCATATTCCAAAAATCGATATGAGGAAGTTTGATGGCAAGGATCCCGCCACATGGATATTACAGATGGAGCAATTCTTCGATCTCAATAATGTGCAAAACGCACAAAAGGTACGTATGGCAACTGTATATTTGGAACCAAATCAGTTTGTATGGTATCAATGGCTTTGTTCTCGTAAACAATTTATCACTTGGGAAATTTTTACGGAAGAATTGATAGCACATTATGAGGATACAAAAAGCAACACTTTTTTTAGCCAATTGATAAGTCTCAAACAAAAGGGTTCAATAATGGAGCACATTGAGGAGTTCCAAAAATTGAACATAAGGGTAAAATATATTCCAGAGGAGCATAGGATTGATGTGTTCATAGGGTCTTTAAAGGATAATATCCAACATGATGTTCGCCTTTGGGAACCTGATTCATTAGAGAAGGCATTCAGGTTAGCAAGAAAAATGGAAAGCAAAATTATGGCAACTAGGAAGCATACCACTCACAACTATAAAGACGGAAGTGTTGTTGCCCCTAGTCTTCCACAACCTACAAGGTTGACACCACAACAATTGGAAGAAAAAAGAGCAAAAGGGCTTTGTTACAATTGTGATAGCAAATACACAAAAGGTCATAAGTGTGCTGAGAAGAAATTATTCTACATAGATTGTGAAGAGGAAGAAGAAAAGGAGCAAGAAAGGTCAAAAGAAGAGGATATATTCCAGGAACAAAGCCTAGATGAAGAACAAATAAATCCGACCATATCTTGTAATGCATTGGAGGGAATTACCACTCCTCAAACCATCAAGATAGAAGGACAAATCAAGAAGAAAAAGGTAATAGTGTTGATTGATTCAGGAAGCACCCACAATTTTATTCATTGTAGGGTAGCAAAAGAATTGAATTGCTTCCTATATCCAGCACCAGAGTGTCAAGTGATGATTGCAAATGGAGGAACAATAAATTGCTCTGGAAAGTGCCATAATATCAAGCTATCCATGGGAGAATATGTATTGACTAGCCCAATGCTTTCCATTCCAATGGGAGGTGTCGATGTTGTACTAGGAGTCCAATGGCTACAATCCTTGGGTACAATAGCTTTTAATTTTCAAGAACTTTTCATCAAATTTTCTACGGAAGGAAAGGAAGTTGAATTAAGGGGTATTGCAGGGAAACCAGGAAAGATAATTAGCTCTAATGGCATGACTAAGCTTCTAAAAAAGGAGCAAAGAGGTGTAATTGCACAATTATGTTCGCTAGATGTTTCCACATTGGAATCATCTATTTCTCCAGATCTCCAAAAAGTCCTGGACAATCATTCCAAGGTATTTGAGACTCCCAAAGGTCTCCCACCTATGCGTGATCATGATCATGCTATTCATCTGATTCCAAGAAGTGTTCCTCCAAACATCAGGCCGTACAGATATCCCTATGTCCAAAAAAGTGAAATTGAACGTATGGTTGCAGAAATGCTAGAGGCTGGTATAATTCAACCGAGTCAAAGTTCTTTCTCAGCTCCAGTAGTATTGGTACACAAGAAGGATGGATCATGGCGCATGTGTCCGATTATAGGGAGCTCAACAAGCTCACTATTAAAGATAAGTTCCCCATTCCTGTCATTGATGAATTACTGGATGAATTGCATGGATCAATTTACTTCACCAAGTTGGATCTTCGTTCAGGATATCATCAAATCAGAATGAAGATTGAAGACATTCCGAAAACGACATTTAGAACTCATGAGGGTCATTATGAATTTTTGGTCATGCCTTTTGGCCTTACCAATGCACCTTCAACATTTCAAGGTTTGATGAATTCAATTTTCAAACCATTCCTTAGAAAATTTGTGTTAGTATTTTTTGATGATATACTAATCTACAGCAAGTCTTGGAAGGATCATGTTGAACATGTTGACAGGGTGCTACAACTATTGGAGGAGAAACAATTATATGCAAAAAGATCCAAATTTTTCTTTGGAGTCCAAGAGGTGGAATATTTGGGTCATATTGTATCTCATGAAGGAGTTAAGGTAGACCCTAGCAAAATTAAAGCCATTAAGGAATGGAAAATCCCCACATCCATAAAGCATCTGCGAGGATTTCTTGGGTTGACAGGGTATTATCGCAAGTTTGTTAAGAATTATGGGAGAATAGCAGCACCTCTAACAACATTATTGAAGAAAGATTCATTTTCATGGACTTCGAAAGCAACAAAGGCCTTTGAACATCTTAAAGAGGCAATGTGCCAAGCACCGGTCTTAGCTACACCGGACTTCACAAAAACCTTTATTGTGGAATGTGATGCTTCAGGAAATGGAATTGGTGCTGTTCTAATGCAAGATGAAAGACCCATTGCTTTTGAAAGTCGTCCAATCAAGGGAAAGTTTTTAAGAAAAGCTATTTATGAGAAGGAAATGTTGGCAATACTCCATGCACTTAAGAAATGGCGACCCTACCTAATGGGAAGACACTTCAAGGTAAAAACGGATCATGATAGCCTTAAATACTTTTTAGAACAAAGATTATCCTCTGAAGAGCAACAAAAGTGGGTCACAAAGATGTTGGGTTATGACTTTGAAATCATCTACAAAAAAGGGAAGCAAAATGTGGTGGCAGATGCACTCTCAAGAAAGGATGAGGATGTGGAAGCATTGTTGTGTGCCATTTCTATTATCCAACCAGATTGGATAAACGAAGCAAGGGAGGAATGGAAGAATGACGAAGAAGTGTGGGCACTTATTCGAAAGCTACAACAAGATTCCAGTACTTCTGATACATTTAGCTGGCAAAATGATTCGTTATGGTACAAAGATCGCTTATACCTCTGTAAGAATTCCCAGCTAAAACAAAAGATTCTTATGGAATTGCACACTTCTCCCTTAGGAGGGCACTCAGGATTTTTAAAAACTTACCACAGGGTTAAGAAGGAATTTTTTTGGGATGGCCTTAAATCAGATATTCAAAAGTTTGTGGCGGAATGTTTGGTTTGCCAACAAAATAAAGTTGAAACAATTAAGACACCAGGTCTATTACAACCTTTATCCATTCCAAGCCAACGTTGGGAGGAGGTTTCAATGGATTTTATCACAGGTTTACCCAAGTCTGAGGGAAAGAGTGTCATCATGGTGGTAGTTGACAGACTTACCAAGTATGCACACTTTTGTGCATTATCACACCCATTTAAAGCCAGTACAGTTTCTACTGCATTTATGGAAACAGTTCAAAAGCTACATGGAAACCCAAAGATTATTGTAAGTGACAGAGATCCCATTTTCACTGGAAATTTTTGGACAAAATTATTTTCTTGTCTTGGTACTCAGTTAGCTCATAGCTCATCTTATCATCCTCAATCTGATGGGAAAACTGAGATAGTAAACAAATGTTTGGAAGGATATCTTCGTTGCTTGTATCTGATAAACAGACACAATGGGTCAAATGGTTGCCTCTGGCTGAATGGTGGTATAACACTTCCTTCCATACAGCAACAAAAATGACCCCATTTATGGCACTTTATGGGTATCAACCACCATCCATCACATCATATTTAAGAGAAAATTCTAAGGTTCAGGCAGTGGAACATCACATCGAACATCAACAACAAGTCCTCCAACTCTTAAAGGATAACCTCGTGTTGGCACAAAATAGAATGAAACAACAGGCAGATCAACATCGCAGTGAAAGAAATTTTGATGTAGGTGATTGGGTATTCCTACGGCTACAACCATATAAGCAAATGTCCCTAAAGCAAGCTAAGAAGGATAATAAACTATCACCAAAGTATTATGGTCCGTACAAGGTGTTGCAAAAGATTGGTACTATGGCATACAAATTGGAGCTTCCTGCAGCTTCTCGATTGCACCCAGTTTTCCATGTTTCATGTTTAAAGAAGGTTATAGGCTACAAGCTCCCAATTCAAACAATATTGCCAGAACTTGACGAGGAAGGAAAAATTATATTGGAACCGGAAGCAGTCACAGAAACAAGAACTCGACAGCTACGAAATCGATCAATTTTAGAGTATCTTATCAAGTGGAAGAACTTATCCGCTGAAGATTCCACATGGGAGGATGAGAATTTTATGCAGAAGTATCCAGAATTACTCAAGCATTGAGGAAAACACTTTTTTGAAGGAGAGGGGCATGTTGGGTCCCTATACTACTAGTGATTACCCCATTACTATTATAGTTATACCCCTTATTTATATTGTTGTGCCCCTATTACCCCCATATTGTTATTTCTGTGCCCCATAGAATCCCTCTATTGTTATTTTTGTGGCTTTATATTATTATTGTTAGGTCGGCTGGATTATATTGTGACTCCTTAGACTCCTATATATAGAAAGGAGGTTTTGTCATTTGAATCATCAAAGAATTGTTCATTTATGTAATGTAAAGGAGGTTGCCCCCTCGAAGAGGCTGAATTCTAAGGCGTTGATCTATCTTTTCTATCTTTTCTTGAGCTGGTTTCATAACATTGTCCATCTTTTATTTAAACTCAGTTTTACTTGGTCATATGATCCTTTAGGAATAATATCAAAGTTGAGAGTAGAGCAGAAAACTACTCCTCACACTCATACTCTGAGACCTGAAATTGAGCAATATATGAATCAAAGTCAATTGCATGAAAACACATTGCAGGAGCCAGAAGAACATGTACTTTCTACTATGATATCATAGACACCAGTGCCATAGGAAAAACACATAAAAGACCAATGAGGATGTTTCCCCTTTAGTATCAGAAATTCAGGGGAAATAATTCCAAATATATGAATAGAGGGAGAAAACCAATTCAGTAGAAGAATTTTCACACAAAGAAAATGTTCAGTCTACAATAGTTTTGATAGGTCCTTATACTTCTACTATCCCTTGACTTGATGACATTTTTATAGGGTCACCATCATCTTCAACTTCTCAAGAACCACTAGAAACATCTCAATAAGGAGAATTGGTCCATGATCAAGTTGGACCAAGTATATTTGGTAGGTATAACAAAAAAAAGAAGAAAAATGAACTACTAGAAGCAACAACCTATTCTCATTTCTGGAAATAGAAAACTTCATCACAACACAGACTTCTCTCTGCTTTTCACATCGAGGAAGGGAAAATGCAGATAGATTTAATTGAAGCTCAAGTTCCTTTTTGTAAAACTACATATGAATACAAGACGTCTATCTTTTATTTTAACATTGATCAAATCCATCCTATTTATCACATGGGTTTGCATAAGAAAACAAGTGAAATGTTGTATTCTACCCTAACAATCTCAGTAATGGAAACATCTAGACTTCAAGATTCAGTCAACAATATTCAGTCTCAACTAAATTAGAGAAGATATCTTCTTTAGTTAAAAACACTAAGATAAAGTCTTTAGAGGATTTAGTGATTAAACTGGTATATGGTCCCAATAATGTAAAAGCTGCTCAGGAGATCATTAAAAGAAAAAATGTTGTCATTTCAGCCCTGAAGAAACAACTCAAACTTGCATCTATTGAAGATCCCAAACAAAGGAAGTTGGTCAACTAGAGAAGGAGAAACAAGATATGTTTAAAATTATTATTGAACATAATGGATAGATTAAACAAATGGAGACTGAAATAGAAAAGCTGCTAAAAGAGAAAGAGAAGTCAACTAAATTGGCAGTCATTCCTCTCACAAAAGTTACAGTTGCGGGTACATCAACAACAAGGTATTCTACTTTAGTAGCTACTATAGTGGAGACACAGTCTACATATACATCAGGAGAATTAATCAAAGATATGGAAGACTTGTCTATAAGAGGGTAGGAGATTGAAAAGTTGAAATCTCAGCTTAAAAACCTCCAAGAGCTGAAATTAAAAATTGATAATATCTATGTGTCAGAGCTTCAAACTGCTCACAGATTAAATCAGAGAATTGAAGTTTTAGAGAATGAATATGTCATGGCATAGAAAATTGCATAGGCAAAGGAGAACTTTTGGGTAGAAATTAATGAATCTATGATTGAAATTTGACCTTCCATTGAAATTATTTTCGAGCACGAGGAATTTGTACATAAATCAAAAGAGGTCATTGAAGGGATAAAGGAAAACGTGGGTCGAAACCAAGTGAAGCTACTACCTTAATAAGAACCTTGAATTCAAATACAAAAGAAGAAGATGAAGAATATGAGATTACAGACAGAACTGAGATATACTTGAGGTAAGAATATTTCTTACAAAATGGAATGTAATCTTAGCGTCTCAGAGCATCAACCTGTTAATCTAGACTCTAATGAAGATGTTGTAAAATAGTTTAATAAGATTGAAGTTTTGGTGACCAAATTAGATCAGGTTGTGCACAAAGTTGTTATTCATCAACCACCTAATTCTTCAACTTCTTCCTCTACAATGATTCCCCCTATTACTACGGCTCCTCCAGTAACTCCCGCTATTACCATTGTACCCATTTCATCTACTATCCCTACCACCACTACATCGACTCAATTAAGTACAACCCCTCCCCCTTTAATACCCCCCATATCCACACCCATTGTAGTTTTGTCATCTTCTCATTCCTAATTACCTATCATGGCAACTCGTTATGCCCCCCTAGTCCTACCTAGAAGACTAAATGCCATCCCACAAGATTATCATATTTGACTACCTCAATTTGATGGCACAGGGCCAATCACTACTCAACAACATATAGACAAAATGAATGATTATTTAGATTTGCAAGAAATTGATGATGATGATGTGAAGATGAGACTATTTTCCCAAAGTCTCATAGGAGAAGTTAAGAAATGGTTTAAGGCATTACCAGCTGCCTCTATCCCAAACCTCACACAATTTCATCAAACATTCCTCAGAATATGGGAAATAAAGAAGAATCCTCTCCAAATCTTGGATGAATATGAGAATATAAATGGAGCCCCTAGTGAAACAGTCTAAGACTATTGCACTAGATCCAATAATATTTCCAATTCTATCGCAATTGCAGTACAACCCCCACTAGGACTAGCTCTGATCAAATTTCCAGATGGTTTTGATCCAGAGATGTCTTACCAATTGAGGGAGAGAAATCATGTTATCCTTGAGGGGATGAAAAGGAATGAAGTCGGTGTGGAGGCAAACTTGTTGGCAAACATAGCTAGGTTAAAGATTGAGAGGAGAGTCACTATTAAAGAAGAACCTGCTTCTTCTTCATCATGTGCTAAGTTGAATACCTTCATTAAAACCATGGAAAGAATGATGGAAAATATAAGTATAACTGACAAGGCTCCTCCAAGGAAAAATAAAGGTGGTCCTCCAATTATAAATCCTAATTTTAGGAAAAATCAACCTCAAATTAAACAGAGAGAATAGAGAGGAAAAATTGATCAGCAACAAATTAGTCCTCCTTTCCAAGAGAATTATGCAAAAGCTGAGATACCAGAGGATCTCGAATAAAATGAAATAAACTTATTTAAGGAAAGTAAAATTGACCACATTTTCTTAACTAAAGAGGAACAAGATCTATTCTTGCTATCACAACCAAAAGTCATCCCTTCAGAGTCAGATGATTATTAACAAGGATACGAAAATTCTATCATGGAGGTGCACAGATAATACAATTTGAGGAGAAAAAAGGCTGCTGAAAATCCACCAAGGAAAATTCAGAGTGACACCCCTTCCACTAGCCAGTCAAAGGATGATTCTCAAAAGGAGACTTCTAAAAAATAGGATGTAAATATCAAATAAATAGATAAACCTCATACATCTTTCAGTATTGAAAATGAATTAGCCAAGGTAAAAATTTATATTCCTGTGACTGAATTAATTAACACAAATGCATCTAGATCTCATGTCATGAAGGATCTGAAGATAAGGGAAGGGACAAACACAATCAACTTAACTGATGACTAACCGAAGTTATTGTTTGCGCCTAAAGTTGAAGGGAAGTCTCAGGATGGTAGTGTGCCACTTTTCTATATTAGTTTGAACATTCGTGACAAAATTCTACACAATGCTATGTTTGATTCTGGTGCTTCACACAATATTATGCCTACAACCATCATGGAGAAGCTAAGATTTGACATAACATGTCCCTACAAAGATTTATATTCTTTTGGTTCGAGCAAAGTGAGATGCTTAGGTCTCATCAAATATTTATGTGTTACTCTGGTGCAGCAAAGAGTATGGTAATGGATATTGTAGTGGCAGACATACCTCCCAAGTATGGAAAGCCGCTATCAATATCATGATGAGAAAACTTACATGGTACGTTGTAGATGGACATGACCTATACTACCATTCCCGTTTTTGGTCAGCATAGAATTTTATGGAGGGAAACATTAATGAAATATATGGTGAGAAGCCAAGACAAACTGAATAATTATCCCATGTATTATGTGCATTCAAATATGGACTCCTTTATTTTGTATAATGATGAATGTGTAGATGAGGATGTGTCACACTTGGATGTTGAATTGACCAAGACAGAGGAGATAAAATTAGATACACAGAAACAAGATTAAGAGGGAGAAGACCTTTGGAACATGGATTTTGATGGGGTCGTGAGCAAGGAAGGAGTAGGGGTAGGTGTTTGGATCTCAAAGTCACAAACAAGTATAGCGAAGGGACATTCTTAGAAGCTTAACTTCCAATGTACAAATAATATAGCTGAATATGAAACACTGCTTTTAGGACTGAAAAATTTGAAGAGGTTGGGAGCTAAAAGGATTTCAATACATGGGGATTCTGAACTTATCATTAACCAAAATAAAGTTGAGTACTCGGCTAAACACCCTAGACTAAGAGCCTACATAAATGCAAAAGGCCAACTTGTACTCATGTGGGCCACTCATGTATGCTTGACGAAAGTATGGGTTTCCAACTTGTAAATTCAATATCTTATTAATGAATAGGAGTTAGAAGGTGATTAAATACTCAATGAAAAGGGCTTGAAGTCCTTTACACGCTCGTGTTATTGACTTCTTGAGTTCGTGATGCACAGCCCTAACAGAAACAGCCAAAAGGATGGCAGTGCATAGTGCCTTTGGAGGAAGAAGTAGAAACAACAGAAATAGCAGCATTCCAAGCAGAAAGAGAGGATCAAAAGAACCAGAAGATCTCACTAAAAGAGGAGGAAGATTCCAGCAGCCAAACACAGCGTAAAACATCTCAATTAACAGGGATGAAAATAACGGGTATCAATCAAACCCATGGATCAGATGGATCCGATTTTGACAAAGATACTCTCAGTGAAAATCAAATTTCCTTTGTAATGGCCACTCCCAACACTAGAGGTTGGCGTAAGGTGGAAAAGAAGAAAGTGAGGAAAAAACAATAGACAATTTTTTTATTTTTTTACTTTTTGTCTGCCTTGTATTCTGTGAAAGTAGGCACAACCCATACACATATGACTCCTTGAGCTGGTGATCCCTTTGACATCAATAACAAGAATTCTTCGAACATTGGGAATAGGGTTTCGGTGGCCCATTCTATTAGATCTTGTGGATTACACGTGATGAAGCTTCTTAAAATCTTGGGGGTTCTCCATTGTAATGGGCCTAAGTTGAGCAAGGGTTTTACTTGGCTAGGCTATTGTTGGTTGGCTTGGCATGGATGCTTTTAAGCCATGGGGCATTATAGATCTATTATTCATATTTAGTTTTCCCACAAGAATTTCCTAACTAAAATATGGTGTTCATGTCCATTGTATTATTTTTGTGATGTGTTTATCAAAGCTAGGAAATTGTGGCTTCTGGAAGGATGTGATGGTTGCAATTGCCAACACATGTATGTTGAGGTTGAAGATAACATAGATAATCCCTAATTGGGATTTGAACTGCATATGTGAAGATTGAGAGGGCATAGAGGTCCAAAAAGGTGAAATGGAACCACAAAAGTGAAATTTGATGAGAACAACTAGTGTGAGAAAATGTGTAGATGTGAAAGAATGAAAAAATGGTTTCCAAACAACAATTAAAAAAAATAAAAATTACTTGGAGATGAAATTTGTAAATTACATATACTTGGGCATACAACTATAAGCCATAGTTAGGCTTCCATATCCCTACCAATAAAATCTCAAATAGACCTAAGTGATAAGGGAAACGAGCATGAATATTTGACTTCTCAAATTTAAAGGGGGGAATGTTAGTGTAAATTCAAGACTCCATGAAAAATTCAAATTTGTTAGGTCTAGGTACATCATTTTGGTGGCCTATGGTATTAAAGGACATGGATTACATGTGATGAAACCTTTTAAAATTGAAGGGATTCTCCATTATAGTAGGTTTGAGTTGAGAAAAAGGCTCACTTGGCTAAGCCTAGAAGTTGGACGGCTTGGCTACTTTTAAGTGAAGGCATTTACGCATTTAAACCATGAAGAATAGTAGATCTTTTATTTCTACTACTTTTCTCACAAGGGTTTCTAAGGTAAAATATGGTATTCGTGTCCATGTATTATTCTTGTGATGTGTTTATCATGTATTTATTTCTCTGTTTTTTACTAACAAAGTTGATCTGTAGCAATAACCCTATATCAATCTATGAGAAGGACTTGTAGTGATACATAACATGTGTGTAGTGATTTACATCATGGATCTATAGTGCTTTTTGCAACAACAATCCTACTCATAGCAAGGATCTCTAGCGACTCCAACTTGATTGATGATTTAACATAAATAAATACAAAGTAAACAAATATTTAATATGCAATTTAATCAAAACGTGATAGCAAACAAACACCCTCAACCCTGAACTCATGAATTGAGCATAAACAATGTGAAAATACAAGAGTAAAAAATGATGTTCACCACATACCGCACACCAAACACACTAAACATCATATACAACAAACATCAAGGAAATGTCACACCCTAAAACTAAAAACACACTACTTCTACATAATACTACCATAATTGTCAATGGAAGAAATTCTAAACTAACTATGAATAAACTTGCTAAAATCGCTATCAGTATTGACATTCTCTAAAAAGATGTAACCATGTCGTATGGCTAAGGCCAACCATTCCTTCCTTTCATTTCTTTAACACCATCATTATACTTTTCATCATTATCGCTCACCAAGTTAGTGTTTCAAAAACTAATAATTCTAATCTGAAGCAAGGAATTCTAAATCAGCCCATGACTAGAAAGAAAATAACAAATTCTAATTTGTGAAACGGACTTGGTATGCAGCACAACAAACGGCGCATACACAGTGACACGCATTGAACAAGACCACCAAAAGAAAATAAACCTCTCCAGGAAAATTTGATTTCTTTTTTATACGAGTCAATGGGAGACTTAGTCGACCTCCTCCATCTTGCTCTCCTCCTGAACGGAGGCGTCGTCCTCTTCCACAGGCGGCATGTCTGCATCCAGCTCACCTGTGGCATCGTCCTCGATGCTGAGGCCGAGCTTCAGCATCCTGTGAATTCTGGCAGCGAAAGTGTTTGGGTCTTCTAAACTGAACCCCGAGGTGAGCAGGGCGGTCTCGTACAAGAGCATCACGAGATCCTTCACCGATTTGTCATGATTGTCCACCTCGGCTCTCTTTCTCAGCTCCTCCATGATGGCGTTCTCAGGGTTGATCTCCATCGTTTTCTTGCTGGACATGTAGGACGACATGGAGGTGTCGCGGAGGGCCTGGGCCTTCATTATTCTCTCCATGTTCGCCGTCCATCCATACTCGCCCGTCACCAGACAGCAAGGGGAGTCCACTATGCGATCCGAAACCACTACCTTCTCCACCTTGTCACCCAAGATGTCCTTCATCACTTTGCACAGGCTCTCAAATGCGGTTTTCTTCTCTTCCCTCTTTTTCTTCTCCTCCTCTGTCTCTGTCTCCTCCAGCTTCAGCCCTTCTTTCGTAGCAGAAACAAGCTTCTTCCCGTCATACTCCTTGAGCTGACCTACTGCGTACTCATCGACGGCATCCACCATGAACAGGACCTCATAACCCTTCCTCTTCAGTCTCTCCAGGAACGGAGAATTCTCCACTGCCTTCTTGCTCTCGCCGGTGATATAATACATGTCCTTCTGCCCCTCTTTCATTCGGGTCACATAGTCCTTGAGGCTCGTCATCTCGTCTCCACTCTTCGTCGAGTGATATCTCAGCAAATCCGCGAGCTTAGCCCTGTTCTGGCTGTCTTCATGTATCCCCAGTTTCAAGTTCTTTGAAAACGCCTCATAGAACTTGGCATACTCCTCTTTGTTCTCAGCGATCTCGTTGAACATTTCAATACACTTCTTTACCAAATTCTTCCTAATTACCTTCAGAATCTTGTTCTGCTGCAGCATTTCCCTAGAGATATTGAGGGGCAGATCGTCAGAGTCCACCACACCTTTCACAAAACCCAGGTATTCGGGAATAAGTTCTTCACAGTTGTCCATTATGAAAACCCTTCTCACGTACAGCTTAATGTTGTTGAGCTTCTTCCTTGTGTCAAACAGATCGAACGGTGCCCTCTTGGGAACAAAGAGAATAGCCTTGAACTCCAACTGACCCTCCACACAGAAATGCTTCACACCCAGGTGGTCCTCCCAATCATTGGTGAGACTCTTGTAGAAAGACGCATATTCTTCCTTACTAATCTCCTCTGGCTTCCTCATCCAAATGGGCTTTTGCTTGTTTACCACACTCCATTCATGTGACACTTCCTTCACCTTCTTTTTCTTCTGCCCTTTATCCTTGTCATCCTCCACTTCCTCGATATCCCCTTCATCTTCATCTTCCTTCTTCTCCTCTGCCTCCTCTTCGTCGTCGCTTACCTCCTTTTCGGTAGTCTTCTCAGTCCACAAATAGATGGGGTAGCTAATGAACTCGGAATGCTTCTTGACCAGATCCTTCAGCCGCCGCTCCTCCAGGTACTCCAGCTGCCATCCCCAACCAAGCCATGCCCTTAAATTTAAATATATGCACAGGAAATGTTAAAAGAAACAAATTGATGAAACATATTAGAACAGGGCATGCTTATAGTACCTGGCCTTCCTTGAGAAACAGAGTAATTTTAGTTCCCCTGCCCAGGGGCTCCCCGTTAACGTCTCTAGTAACAGTAAACGACCCCCCAGCCTGGGATTCCCAAACGTATTGCTCATCGTCGTTGTGCTTAGTGGTAACAATCACTTTTTCAGCCACAAGGTAGGCTGAGTAGAAACCCACGCCGAACTGACCGATCATGCTCACATCCGCCCCGGCCTGTAGAGCCTCCATGAACTCCTTGGTCCCCGATCTCGCAATGGTTCCCAAATTGTTCACCAAATCTATGCATTGCAAATCAGAAAATTTCACACAAAACAGCCACTGTAATATAATCTCAAGATTGATTAAACTAAACATAAGCATACAATCATAAGAATCATATATCAGAATTCTAGTGTACTTACCCGCTTTAGTCATGCCTATTCCGCTGTCAATAATAGTGAGGCACTTGTTACCCTTGTCGGGCACAAGCCGAATGAAGAGCTCCGGCTGAGCATCGAGCTTGCTCTTATCCGTCAGTCCTTCGAACCGAATTTTGTCCAGCGCCTGCAGCCATTGCCACAAACAATAATCAGCATTTAATATATTGACATCTGATTATTGATGAATCTAATTTACTCGGATGAATTGCTGATTCATCCTATTTTACTCCCCTGTAATCAAAGCTTCGAGCCCCACCTAATTCTCTGAAAATATAACCCTATACTTTGGATGGGAAGGGAATGGAAGTTCAAAATTAATAAATCTTAAATTTCATACTTACATCGGACGAATTGCTGATGAGTTCCCGGAGGAAAATCTCCTTGTTGCTGTAGAAAGTGTTGATGATGAGGCTGAGCAGCTGATTAATTTCAGCCTGGAAAGCGAAGGCCTCCACCTCGCCGCTCTGCATGTTCACGTCTGCCATTGGAATTGGAATTGCAACGAATCAAAATAGAATAAAACAGTGAACCAGACAAGTATTCAACACTTTCAGATCCCCGAAAACCTAGAGCGAATGCAGAAATCTCTTCTAAGATATATCAGAAACTCCGCCGATATCAATCTTTCGCACAAAACTTTGCGAATGCGTACTTCTAATGGTTTCCTCAGCCAAGCGATGAAGCCTGACAGCCTTATTATATCTGATTCTACGACTCCACGATCGTTCCCATCTATGAACGTCGAGTGAGGCTTTGGATGTCTCTAGAAACCTTTGGCCAATCTCGGGGCTTCGCAAGAGTTCACGTATTTGACAACGTGGTTTGCCCTATAAATAGGGGCGTGGTGTGCCCAGGTTAATTTTTTTTTCACGATAGCATTGGTTAATTTTAAGGGCATTGAAGGGAATTGACCCTCCCACCTCCCTATCCGCAAGGTACTCAACAATTAGGACTCCACCGAGTGGAGTTAATCCTTGGGACTTATTAATATATATTAATAGGTTTATGATAAGAATTGGTAGAGATTAATATAAATTTATTTTGGAGAGGAATCTAATTTTTCAAAATGTTATTTTTATACTAGATTATAGGGAAAATGTTTTGACTCTTAATTAGATTTGAAAATTAAAATGAAAAAAGGTAAAACAAAAAATATTAAACTAAATATTTTTAAAATAAAAAATAATTTTTGAAATTTGAATTTCTATTTTGAAATAAAATTTGTTAGAAATAAAAATTATTTTAAAAATAAAAATCTATATGTTACCAAGTGTCATAATAGTATACACATCAAACTTCAATAATTGTTATTATTATCCAATTTTAAGGTCCCCTTGTTTGTGGGACAAAGGATACAAATTATTTTAAAACTAAACTAGAAATTGTCCCTATAGGTTCAAAGAAACATCAAAGGAATAAAAGATTTGAGAAGATAGTCTTAAAAAACTAAATCACTAAATATAAGAACTCTTTTTTTAAAAGAAAAATATTATAAAATGATTATATGAAAAAAATGAGATAGATAAATTGTATGACTCCAACTTGGTATAGCATGTATTGCATTGAGATAAAGTGGATTCAATGAATGGAAAATATCTCTAGCAGATAATGCTATGCTAACCTTATTGCAAAGTGGACTGTAAATAATCAATCAAGTGTCATGATGATGATGATGGTTAACGTCCGCTGAGACCAAATAATGATCTATCGGACCTAGAAAGACAAATTATTTATTTTGATTTAAGATTTTATTCCTATGCTCAAAAAGCTTGGAGAGAAGCCTCCCGAGTTCACTATAATTTTGGCATTGTAAAAGGCTAGGAAGGTCAGTATTGTAACAAAGGTTGTGAAATTGAGATCTAATGTGGTTGTATGCAGGGCACTCTAAGAGGAAGTGGTTTTCATCCTCAATGCTCCTATTCTCACAAATATGGCAGATCATTTCCATCCATGGCGTTTTAGGAACTGCCCAACGGCCAGTGTCACTATGGAGCTCATGAGAATTCGTTCTAATCTTTGCAATATTAATTTTCTTCTTTGAGCTAGTTAAAATAGAGAGATACTTTTGATCTTCAAGGGTGGGGTTGATGACCTTCTTATAATAACTTAATTTTCTTTTAGACGCTAAATCTTTCTCACACCACAATTTTTCTTTGAACTTAGAAGTAACAATATCTTTAATGTTATTTATGTTTTGCAAAGCATCATTCTCATTGATCTCCAAGCATATGCTCTATGTGGCTTATATTTCTATGAAATATTTATCAATTGTCTATGATACTAAGTTAAAAGGTAGATTGAGACATCATCTTTAATCTATTTTTTTTTTTTTTTTAATGTATCTTTACATAAAAATAGTCATCTCTAAAATTATTGTTTACTTAGTTTCACATAATAAGAATTCGTTTATTTTTAAATTTAAATAAATATTGTAGATAACCATTACTCAATACTCATGCAAGTTTTTTATTATTATTTATGAAAACTACAACAACATGCATCCTCTAATAATCCATAACTGAGTAACCTTTTACTCCTATTAAATATTAAAAAATACAAGTTTTTATTTTCTTAATAATAAATAGATAATTTTTCATTTTTATTACTTGTACGTACGAGTATAGTGTTGAATTTGAAATGAATGATATATGTACATTTAAACACTAATAAAATAGCTTTTTTTGGGTTGTTTCTGTTTACAAATTAGGTAGGATATTTGAAGTGATAGTGCCATTTGCTTCCATTAAAATCTATGGATTATTATATCAAACTAATGAGTTATATCCACAACAACATTATATATGATTTATTAAATCAAACCAAGGGTTTATTGGAAACAACTTTATATATGATTTTGATTATTGTAACAACTATATCTTTTAATTAGAATTTTTTTTCTTAATTGTATATATGATTGACAAAGTGATTTAAAAAAAAACAAAGTTGTAAAAAATAAAAACAAAAAACAATTTAGCAAAACCCAAAAAATAAAACGACATTAATTTTTCTTTTTAATTTCCTAACTTCCATTTTTTTAGAAGGAAAAACCTCAAAGAAACCCCCAATACTCTTCCGTTGCTAAATTCTTGCGTGTAAAACAAATGTGTTTCATACATGCAGATAATTTTGACCAATTCTTATTGCTACATTATCACTAAAATGTTTCTCGAACCCCATCCTCTATCATATTATCCTTGCAATTTATAGGGATACGAAACACTCAAGGAAAATGTAGCTAACAATTCTTCATGTTACAAACTACCATCTTCACGGTGACAAAATGACAAGGAAGGGATAAAATGTTAATTGCAGAATACAAAACGAAAACCGTGAACACATTGTACATAGGAGAAGTGACAACTCATTATATCCATAAAACTGAAAAAATTTTATGTTCTTCTTGGGCAAGGCAATGGACCATCATTTTTTGAATTGTTATGCTAGCCATGAGCCTTGTGCCTACATCAAAATTCTGCCAAAAGTGCAATATGATCATATGACCACTCACGAGAAGGAAGACCTGTGTCTTTACAGAAGCTCTACTCATCCAAAATCTCTAATAGGGAATCTGCCATAAGTGAATATGTTGTATACAAAATATAGTCAAGAGTTTCAAAAAAATGTTTGGTACAGTTGGCGAATAAAGGTTCATTTGTTGCAATGTCCATTCTTCTTTGTTGATGGTCTAAACCTTGTGTTATTCCCACCATTCTTGCAAAGGAATAATAAACACTAACAAGAGGTAGTTGGTAAAAAAACTTGCGTGCATAACGTAATATACCAAGGGGATTTGTTGTTAAGTCTGGATGTGAGGATTCAACTTTTCGTGTCGCAAGAAGAGCATGGGGGCCACTTGCAGGAATTGAGTTGAAATCACCACAGACTAACATAGGTATGTCTACACTGACAACTATTTTATCTAGTCCTTTAAGAAGAGTATGAACCTGCCAGAGATTGACATCCTTGAGATCTAGATTTCCATTTGTGTGTATTAGCCACACAAATAAGTTGACTTTTTCCCGGTGCAAGGGCATCGATCCCATGGTTAGTGTCCTTTTCCTCCAAAACTACAATCAGAGCAAAGTTGTCCCTGAGCAACTGACTCAGTACCGCTAGTGCTCGGTTCTTGTCAGGGCACATGTTCAGTCTATGTTGAGGTCCTACAGCCTACCAACAAGTTCCCCGGGCTGCAAAACAAGTCCTCCTGTGATATTCCACTAGTCTAGTCAACACTACTACATGAATGAGGCTTATGTTCATATCATAAGAAAAGAAAAAAAAATGTTGGAGTACGAAGAGGAAGCTTCTACTTTAGTGGTTTCTTACTTGCTGATGAAAATTTTCCACTGCAACATCTAGGTATTGCAAGAGTAAGATGAAAAAAGGAATATTACATAAATAAATAGCTAAGTGACCATAGAAATTTATACAACTCCTTATTTAATTATTTGAGTATTGAGGAAATTTTTGGTTTATTATGAGCAGTGTGTCTTGCCCATCTATCTGATTTTTCACTGCCGCTTAGTGCTGCCATTTCTAGGTTCCTGTGCAGGCACATGTTCAATCTATGTTGGGGTCATTGAGCCTAGCAACAAGTTCCCCGGGCTGCAAAACGAGTCTTCCTGTGATATTCCACTACTTTGGTCAACACTACTACATGAATGAGGCTAATGTTCATATCACAAGAAACACATAAAGAAATGTTGGAGTACAAAGAAGAAGCTTCCACTTCAGTGGTTTCTTACTTGTTGATGGAAATTTTCTATTGCAACATCTGGTTATTGCAAGAGTAAGATGACAGATGGAAAATTACATAGATAAATAGCTAAATGGCCACAAAATTTATAAAAATCCTTATTTAATTCTTTGAGTAGTGAGGAAATTGTTGTTTTATTATGTTGATTAAGAAAAAATACAAGAAATATACCTTTATATTATGATAACTAGAAGAAATAAAATAATTTTTACTTTCCTATTAAAGTGGGGAAACCTTTCACTAAGCGAAACTCCATATATAACAACATAAGACAACATTTCATAGAATTTTATTCTTGTTAAATAGATTCTTAATAGAAAACCATAAATACTTGTTGACCTATCATTATTGGGTACCAACTACTCATTTGTCCTTATAAAGTGGACCCTTTTATATTAAATAACTATCAACTGTTGTCTAATGGACATTATTCAAAGTGGATGTTTTCATACATCAATTGATTGACTTCTAAGTAGTTTAAGGTATGGCGATTAGGATAAGACATGAAAATATCCTCGCCCCTCAAAAGAAACATTTTTGTCAACGCTAGAGATGAGGAAAGTGTTGTAGAATTGTTATTGATTTCCATGTTGCATATCCAAGCTACATATCTTTCCACTACATTAATACTTGAATCATGTATTGGTGCACTTGACATTGTTTAGTATTCAACGCTACTACGAATAATAACCAAATTGAGTCTTTTTCATATTTTTTTAATACATTAGTGCACCCCTTGCACTTTCATACGATGACCTTCTTCATGTGAGACACGGGAAAGGTAGGAAAAAACTTAGAGTCTGCTAGAAGAGGTAAGATATAGGAATTTTTCAAACACATTGTATGATTTTATAGGGTCCATGGATTTTTGGTGCTAATTTTTGGGGGTTATTTCCTTTGCTTGGTGGTTGATTAGAAGGTTGAAGGAAAAGAAACACCTAATCCCCTTTTACAAAAGAAAATTTGGAGAGATGCTAATCTACTTGTGGTTTCATTCTATTTTGAGCCATAAGCAAATTTTCTTTAAATTTGTAGAGAACACCTTCTTTGTTATGAAGTGTATTATCCATTGTCTAATCCTTGGAGATGCTTAGAAAATAATGCTTAGAAAATAGGAGGTTACTAACAAGGGTTTTCGGCCATAAACAACTTCATATGTTGTTGTTTTGATAGCTCCATGATAAGTGGTATTGTACCACCATTGTGCTAGGAGAAGCCATTATGCCCATTGATGTGGTTTTTCAATCAAAAATAGTTTCCAAGAACTTATTGATCACTTTGGTTAGACCATCTGTTTGGGGATGCTACACAATGCTTATGTTTAACTAGTTTTGTATGTCCATGTTAGCAATTTTTAACAAAAGGTTTTTTCTTTTAGAAATTCCATGGCACATGTTGTTTTGACCCATGGTTTTCTAGTTTTGATTAAGAAGTAATACTGTAATCTAATCCAAGTCAATGGATTAAGGGTTTCGAATGTCACAAAATCATATATATTGTATTGTAAACAATGATGGTGCTTGATGAAAAAAATATTTGTGACATTCCAACTTTAAAAAAAATACAAAGAAGACAAACACAACAAAACCATACACGACTATGAAAATTAGTATACTCAAATATGAGTCTGTAATAGTGATAGTGATCAACCTCTTCTGTACATCAACCACAAAAAATTCTTTAGAGATTCACCATCACTATATTCGGTGAGAGACTAGGCCTTTTGGAGGGAAACTATTGTATCATATACTCCTTTGAACACAAATATAAATCCCTTCCACCCATATTCAATGTCAACATCTCCATTTTTGCTCGCCCAATCCACTAACTCCATGACATACTCCAAATAAGAGAACAAGGGCTTTGTAATTGGTAGAAGAGGAAGAAACTGAATACCTAGTTTACATTCTATACATTCAGGCTCTGCAAACCACAGTTTATTGTCCTGTTTACTCCCCCACAATGTGGTTCTCTTTAAGGAACTTAGCTTCATAAAGTCTATTGTTCGGTGGAACATGCCATAGCAGTTTTGTAGATCTTATTTCTAGCGTGGACAAGGTCGACTCAGTGCTCATCAACAAGAGTATCCATCGTATTGAGCTCATCACTTCTCAATAGAAAATGTGGTTTTAACGACGAGGATTTGAATAATATATGTATAGCTGACATTGAAATATTTATTTATTTATGGTTCATATTCTCCACATTTAAATGTTAACACATGCTTCTTCATATTCGGATTTGTAACACATGTATTAAAATATATTACATGTCAATTCCATATTAAAGATTAAATGAATTCTTTCCCAACTTAGAAATAATCTCTTAATGGAATAAGAACTCTCTCTCTCTCTCTCTCTCTCTCTCTCTCTCTCTCTCTAATCTTTTATCTCTATGTAAATTTAATGTAAAATTAAATGAAAATTAAAATATAATTACAAATCTTTAATATATAAACCATTAAAATGATAAGAAAAATGTAAATAATAGATCTAATAAAGACTCGAGATGGTCATAAAGCGTGTAAGCATATGCTCTATATGGCTTATCTTTCTATGATATATTTATCAATTGTATGTGATACAAAGTTAAAAGGTATGAGACATCATCTTTAATCTAATTTTTATTTTTTATTTTTTTACGTAAAAATATTCGTCTCTAAAATTATTCTTTACTTAGTTTCACATAATAAAAAACTCTTTTATTGTTAAATTTAAATTAATATTCAAGATAACCATTACTCAATACTGATGCAATTTTTTTTACTATTTATGAAAACTAAACCATCATGCATCCTCTAACAATCCATAACTCAGTAACCGTTTACTCCTATTAAATATCTAAAAATATAAGTTTTCATTTTTTTAATAATAAAAATATAATTTTTCATTTTTATTACCTATACATAAGAGTATATCGTTGAATTTGAAATGAATGCTATATGTACATTTAAGCACTAATAAAATACCCTTTTTTGGTTTGTTTTTGCTAACAAATTAGGTAGGATATTTGATTAAAATTGTCAATGCAGGTCCAGATTGGGGGGTTGGACTGCCTCGCTCTCCCTCGGGTGTAACCATTTGATCCGTTAGCTGGCTGGCTAGGGTTAGGTATGTATGGTGGCCTACCATGCGCCCTTGTCCGAATGAATTGAAGTCAACTGATTGTCAAAGCTAGTTCTTTTTTTGTTTAATTTAATACAAATAGTATTATATAAAGAAAATCAACTTATGATAAAGTAGGTTAGTAAAGATATTCTAAGAAGATGGAATTTGAAGTGACAGTGTCATTTTCTTCCATTAAAATCTATGGATTATTGTATCAAACTAATGAGTTATATCCACAAAAACATTACATATGATTTATTAAATCAAACCAAGAGTTTATTGGCATCAATTTTGTATATGATTTTGATTTTTTTCCCCTTTGAAAAATCATAATTTTCATTAATATTAAGGAAAATTACATGTTATAGATGTTGTGTGCATATGCAGTTTTAAAAGACACTGTAAGCCTTTCAAAACATTAAAGCAGATATATATATATATATATATATATATATATATATATATATATATATATATATATATATATAGATATATATATATATATATATATATATATATCTAGAGAGAGAGAGAGAGAGAGAGAGAGAGAGAGAGAGAGAGAGATAGATATGTTCTCCACACATGGAGACATTTCCTTAGATATGTACTGTTTAGTTCTCAAAATTTAAATTACTCTACGCAGAGAGTATTTTCTGTAACATGAATCCGTAGATATATAAGAAAAATAAATATAAACAGGAAAAATGTCACATATCATATGATATCAGGCTCTTGGTGAGCTTGTGCAACATGGTCCATATAAGGGCATTGGTAATACTGGTAGTGCTCCCCATCTCTTTGTTCCTATATCATCTAAATATCGCATGGCCGGATTGCTGCATCTTTGGAAAGTTGGTCAGCGAGTGAGTTTCGTTCCCTGTAGATATGACGACATGAAAACTATCAAAAGATGATATATATCTATGAACCTCATTCAAAATTTGTTGCAGAGTGTACTCATGACATGTTGATGTTTTTTTCATCCAGTTGCAAACAATTTTTGAGTCACCAAACAATTGTACATTCCTGCAATTTTTTTCAATAGCAAAATGAATGAGATGTTTGGTTGTGATGAGTTCTACATAGTTGTTTGTGCCTCCTCAAAGTCCTATTTGTATGTGATAGTAATGGGAGTCATTTAAGTATAGTACGCCACCCCCCCCACATCCTGCCTCTTTCACTAATTCATCAAAATAAGCCCAAGTTTGGGAATGATCAATGATTTTAGGAATGATATGTCTAAGTGGTGTGTTATCATCATCTTTAGGTATATTACTGTTGTCAGCTAGGATTCGAGCTGAGATGGAGGGCTAGTGAGGGGCGATATCCAGAAAGATGATGCGCTTCCCAGCAATCCAAATTTCCCAGCTAATTAGTAGGGGGAGGTTCCTTGCATTCGACAAGGATGTTGTTGTCCACCAATTGGCCCAAACCTCCCTGATAGCTTGACCTCTCCATGAGTTAGGTGTAGGGGTATGTTAGAGCGTAGTATTCCAGATGTCAATAGTGATGGGGCAAGTGAGAAACAGGTGATCCACCATTTCTGAACTGTCTTTGCATAGACAACACCAAAACGACCCATGTTGACCTCTCTTGATCAGGTTGTCTCTGGTCAGGGTTTTGTTTTTTAGAATTGACCACATGAGTAGTGTTGTTCTAGGGGGCGCTTTGATCTTCCGCATACCTTTCAACCATGTATAAATATGTTGTGGTTTATGTCTATTAGCGAGGTGAAGATATCTGTCTTTGGGAGAGTAACAACCATTTTTTTCAATTTCCCATATAATCTCAGCCTCCCCTTCCAAGATTCGGATATGAGATTCAGTTAGAGCCTCTGTGTATGTTGTCCAGAGATGGTGCCATTGATGTGATAAGTGCAGGTTGTGGGTAGATTTCCAAGCTTGGTGTAGGAAGGTAGATCTCCCCTGCTCAGCAATGTGACTGATGTGGGTGATGCCAAACTCTTTGAGGTGTTGTATTAGTCCTTCTGGTAATAAATGTGCATTCCTTCATCCTATCCAAGGGTCAAGACAGATACGAATAGATGTCCCACCATGAATTCTCCAGGTAAGCCTGTCATGGATCAGTGACAATGATTTCAGTACCGCTTTCCAAATGTTTGAGATCCTTGTTTTTTTCCAGCTTGTCTGTCTCAGCTAATCCATTGACCTTAATGAATCAATTTATTTTGAGGAGGCTACTTTGGTCCGGAGACTACTAGAAGTGATTAATTGCCATCCTAACTTGTTCACTAGTGCTGTGGAGAAATCTTCCAATTTTTTAATGCCCCAGCCTCCCCATTTCTTTGGTATAGACAATAGACCCCATTTTTCCCATGCAAAAATACTCCCTATTTGTTTTCCTTTAAAAACGAATCTGCAGTAGATATTTTGTATTCTTGTAAGGATGCCCCTTAGGATCCAAGGTAGTGACATCCAGTATATCGAGGTGGCCTCAAGAACAGATTTGATCAGTACTAGTCTTCTGGCTCTGGAGAGATACTTGTGATACCATATATTAAGTCTCCATTCTAGTTTAGAGATAAACCATTTCCAATCAACTATTTTGTAGCCGAGCAGCTTCAACCTGTATCCCAGGTACCAAAGGCCTTCTTCCCACTAGAACAGGGTGAAGGGAAACCTTTGTAGTGTGAACTAGATCTCATGTGGTGAGTAGTCAGATATAGTAATGGTGGATTTTGAGTTATTAATAGTCACGTGAGTTTCAGTTTGGAATGGGTTGATAGAGTGCACTATAGTAGTCAGATCTTCTAATTCGCCATTGAGGAATATTAACACATCATCCAAAAATATGAGGTGTATTATCATGCATATGTCTGTGATCCTAATTCCTGTGAGCTTGCCTTTGAGGTGCATATCCTTAATTAGTCTGTTGAGCCCTTCCATAACTAGTAGGAAGAGTAGGGGTGATAAGGGACATCCTTGCATAAGTCGTCTTTCAGAGTGAAAGAAAGGAGAAGCAGCACCATTTATTAGGAAACTAAAGGATATATTAGTGATGCAACACATTATCCATTTTATAACTCCCACAGGAAATCCTAAATGTGTCAGGAGAATTCTGATATATAACCAGCTTACGCAATCAAATGCCTTAGATAAATCGAGTTTGAGAATCATACCTTTGATCTTCTTTGTCTACATTGAGTGAAATACTTCTTGGGCCATTCCTATAGCTTCATGTATCTGTCAATCTTGCAGGAAGGAAAATTATGCTAAGGAGATGTGGGTGGAAAGAATGGGATGGAGGCGATTTGCAATGATTTTGGAGATGATTTTGTATATGTAGTTGCACAGGGATATGGGCTAGAAACCATTGAAAGTTAATGGATTGCCTGATTTGGGGATGAGGGAAATGAAAGTGGAATTCATGGCCCCATGCATTTGCCCAGATATCCTGCATTCCTTGATGACCTTGAGTAAATCATCTCCTAGGATATCAAAAAAATCCTAATAAAACTCCACCAACAAACCATCTGGACTGGGGCTCTTTTCTCTCTTAAACCATTTTAGGGTGGCCTCCAATTCCCTAAGAGCAACTTCTATATTTAGATCCATAGCATCCTCCTGATCGATGAACCGAGGGAAATGTTGTGCTACTCTAATGACCTCTGCTGGTATGGCAATGGGAGGAGCCTCATAGACTTGTTTGAAATGTAAGGTGGCGAGAGTTACCAAATGAGGGAAGATGTCCACCACAATACCCTGCTCATTTTTCAGTTTCTAGATAGTGTTGATTTCCTTTCTTCCATTTGCAAATTTATGGAAGAATTTTGAGTTGTCATATCCCTCCTTCAGCCATATTGCTCTACTTCTCAGTCTCCAAGTTTCCTCCCTTTCTTTAAGGATGTTTCCCCTCGTGGTTATTAAGGCGGTGAGCTCATCCTTATGACCATTTGATGGGAAGAGTCCCCAAGTTTCATCCTCCATATCAACAATTTCTAATTCAGTGTCTCTTAGATTTTATTCTTCTTGTATCCTCTTGTTATGAGCCCAAATCTTTGATAGCTTCTTTAGTTCTTTTAGGTTGTCAATAAAACCATCAGTGATGTTCCTTCTATCAGCATGTGGGTTGGCCTTCCAAAATTCTGTGACAAGGAGGATATAGGAATTATCCTTCAAGCAAGTGGAGTTGAAATTGAAGGGGGGTCGTGGTTTAATTATATCTCCCCGAATATCAAGGTATATCAGCAAGTGGTCTGATAATCCTCCCGAGCCAACCCACTGGCAGTATGTATATCCTCTCTCTAGGAATCCCTCCGTGATGAGCAAGCGATCGAGCCTTCTGGTAAGACTATTCTCCCCACATCTTCTATTCCTACAACTCAGGACTAACTTTGCAAAGGGGATGTCGATGAGACTGTGGGTTTCTAGAAGGTGTTTGAAGAAGGTTGATATAGGATCGACTTGGGCATGGTACCCCCATGACTTAGAAAAACCAAGAGAGAGGTTAAGGTCTCCATCCAAAATGATATTATCTGGTTGCAGGATATTGGATGTCAGAAGATGCTCCTAGAAGTCCTCCCGATGGTGGCAGGGCCTGTAGATATTTATCAGTTTGATATCAGTTCCTAGTTCAGTAGGGAAGGTATCCACCCTTATAAATCCAATGCCACCCCACATGCTAATAAAATTTATCGAGCGTGGATTATAAACTAGGGAAATGCCACTAGAGTAGCCCTTTACATCTGTGGCTTGAAAATGCCATCCGGGAAGCGTGGATTCCAGGAGATGGGAAATAGCATCGACAGCGCCCAGTGTTTCTTGTAGAAAGACTATATCGGTCAGCTAAATCTGGAGGAGGCTTCCCAGTGCTAGTTTTTTCTTGGGCCTAATCCCTCTGCAGTTGAAAGAGATGACCTTCATGGTGGAGATGGATCCTGGGGATTATGTGCTCTAAGGACCTTGTCAAGAGTAAGTTCTTTACCCGTGGCAATATCCATCCCTGTCTGATGTTTAGATTTTGACAGGGAAGATGGTCTACCTCGAGGGAGTTTCGAAGAGGTGGGGGAAGGTACTAGTCCAATGCCTATAGCATCTGGTGCATGGAACCGAGAATGTGAGTGAAGGTGGTATCGATGGGAGATGGGACCAATTCCAGGTTTCAAATAAGATGACACCTCCTTTGGAAAAGAAGGGGGGGTGCATGATATAGTAGGCAGAGGGGAAATCAGGGAACATTCAAGGTGATTGGGGTGGGATTGCAAGGTAACAGGGCTCTGTTGTGGTCCCATAGCTTTATCATTATATGCCGAAGAAATAGTAAATGTTGCAGAAAGGATCATAATTTGACACACCCGAATATAGCGCGGCTCCAGCGGCTGCCTTAGAACTGGTTATTGGAGGTGAATGAGGTCGGAGAGGTGTTTTCCCACACTTCTTCAGTTTTTTCGAGACCAGCCTAGGTCCAGTTGCTTTAGTGTCTATATGCTCTACCTCCTCTGAGTGATCTACCTATGTTTCAGCTTTCATTGTGGGTGATGACTTCCATGTTTTCCCAGTGTTGGATTTCCCTAGAAGAGGGGAATATTTATAAAAGTGACCAACTCTATGGCATCATCTACACTGGAAGCGGACCCCCTCGTAGTCAAGAATCTAGGTAGGATTGTAATTCCTCCAATGTAGGGTGACTTGCTCCTACGACCCTCCTCTAATTTCTAAATGTACCAGGATCCGTCCGTAAACCATAATGCCAGTGGAGAGGTATGATCTATCATAATCTAAGAAGGTGCCTAGGGAGTTCCCAATTCTCCTAAAGATGTCCTGAGTCCAGAAATGGAGCGGTAGACTAGGGAGATGAACCCAAATTGGCCCAGCCCCAAGTTGTTCTTTGTTTGGGTCAAAGAGCAAACTCCACCTCCTTAGCAATACTAGGGCCTGCTCAATATACTAGAAGGAGGAAAATACCCAATTTGTACATTCTTCTTGCGCAAAACATAGAGAAAACCATCCACGGACAAAGGTCTATACGAAAGGCAGACCAACCAGATGTTGGCCACATATTTCCGTGACCCATTGCTTTAGTCTTGTTGCAGATTAATTTTTTCCCCTAACTCTGCCCATCAGAACTTTCGCATCCATGTCCATGGTATCTTTCGACTAGATGTCCTCCTCCCAGTCAATGAAAAGCTCTTACGACTTGGGTTTAACACACCTTAACATCTTTCTAGGTCTCGGCTTTGTGGCTGCTACGCACCCTTGAGCTCCGTTGAAATTAGGGTTAATAGGATTAGGGTTAGGGTTTGGGGGAGTTAGGTCAGGGCCAACAGGGAAGGCATCTGGGAGAGGGGGGCCATTCTTGTAATAGTCAGAGGGGGGAACAGGAGCTGAGGACGAGATGATGGGAGTTAGAAGGGGAGGAGACACTCCGTGGTGAGACTGTGAGGGGTAATGCGAGGCGACAAATGCTTGAAGGGATGAGAGTCAAGAAGAACCTGTCGTTGGATCAGGGCCTATGTTCTTAGCCACAAAATGTAGGGAGATCCGCGTCAGGAGAGGAATGTCGCAGGGTGGCCAAGAGGATGGAACTTTAGACAGATTGATGACTACACTGGATGGACCCCTGAGTTGCAGAAGTGAAGAAATGACTTTGTTTAACTCTCTGCTAAAAGGGAAGAATACCTTAGAGCTACTGTTCCTGCCAAAAATGGATATACCTTTGAGGGGGTTCTGAGAGTAGTCTATTAAGTCAGTCTCCATTGTTGCCCTGGGGGTTACGCCAACTGCCATAGTTTTCTGGGTTAATCATCACATGAGGGGATCAATAGCTACGAATATCTGATAAACAGTAGGGTTTCAGTCATGGTTGGGGGGAGTAAGGAAGGCACGTATCGAATGGGAGGAGTGTAACAGAGTGGAGCCAAGTGCCTACTGGGGAAGGGCCTAGTCTAGTGAAGGCATGTACCAGCTGTACTATAAAGGCTCTACCCCATGTTAGGTTGCAGTCGAGTCAGGTTTCTCGTCCATGACTCCATCCTCAGACGGCCCGACTCTTCGTTGCATAAGAGTGTTCTATATATGATTTTTATTATAATAAAAATTGTATCTTTTAATTATAACTTTTTTCTTAATTGTATATATGATTGACAAATTTATTTTAAAGAAAATAATGTTGGAAAAAATAAGAATAAAAAACAATTTAGCAAAAGCCAAAAAAAAAACCATATTAAGTTTTCTTTTTAATTTCTTAACTTACATTCTTTTGGATGGAAAAACCTCAAAGAAACCCCCAATTCTCTTCCATTGCTAAATGTTTCAGTGTAAAACAAATGCGTTTCATACATGTAAATAATTTTGACCAATTCTGATCGCTACATTACAACTAAATTTTTTTTCGAACCCCATCCTCTATAATATTATCCTTGCAATTTATAGGGATCCAAAACACTCAAGAAAAATATAGCTAACAATTCTTCATGTTATGAACTACCATCTTCATGATGACAAAATGACAAGGAAGGGATGAAAAGTGAATTGCAGAATACAAACCGAAAACCATGAACACATTGTACATAGGTGAAGTGACAACTCACTTAAATCCCTCAAACTGAAAATTGTTTATGTTCTTCCTGGGAAAGGCAATTGACCGTCATTGCTGGCAGTGTTATGCTAGCCACGAGGCCTAGGCCTACATCAGAGTTCTACCAAAAGTGCGATATGATCATATGATCACTCGTGAGAAGGAAGACCTGTGTATTTACTCATGCTCTCCTCATCCAAAAGCTCTAACAGAGACTCCGCCATAAGAGAAACATTTTTTTGAGCTAATGGAACCATAATTTTTGTCAGAGGCTGTACCGCTTTATCAAATTCAACCCCATATCTATTGACAAGTGAAAAATGTTCACGAAGGGAAAATGTTGCATAACCATTAATTTCACAGGTTGTGTCAGTATAAACCCGTATTGTTTTCTTCTCATAAACAATTGTGTACCCATGCTTTTAACAATATGAGAGAGAAAAACATACCTCTTCCGTGAAGATGTTGGAGAACAGGAATAGATAAAAAATGATTTCCTTGTAATCCCTAGATGGCATCCAAGCAAACTTTGACTTTTGTGCCATTCCCAACCTCCCAAAAAGGCCCCCCAAATAACCAATGTAACTTCCTCATCATGCTACGCTAGATGAAGGAGGAGGTATGTGCAAATTCTGAGCCATCTTTGATCCAGACATCATATTCCTTATAATCCAAATACTTACCTCTAATTATCTGTGACTAGATGCCCTTACCAGACAAGTCTCTCCATAAACTCTTGTAGATTAATGCCCTATTGAAAGAGAGCGTGTCCATTACTCGCAGCCCCCCTTTTCACCAATTTTAGCAATTAGGAGCAAGCGAACCAGATGGATTTTCCTAATTTTATTATTGTCAGTCACCAAAAATCTTCCCATAATTGCATCTATCTTGTGTATGATTTCCATCGACATCATATATAAATGCATCCAGTAGACCGATAGGTACTACAAGATAGATCTTATCATAATAAGTCTACCTCTAATTGTAAGCCACCTGTATGACCCACGGGGGCTTCACTAGGGGATCAATATCATACCACGTGCATTCATATTGGGGGATATTTATTAAGGAAAAAATGACATAATATATTGGGGGATATATAGGGGGTAAAGGGTTTTTCTATTGGAAAATATAAAAAAGCGAGCTTAAAGTTAATGAAAAAATATAAAGGGGTATATAAAAAGTTAATGAAAAAATGGATACCTACAATATCTAGTGAAAGTAGGGGTTTTCTAAATTGGGAAGATGTATTGGGTTCATATTGGTAGGCGGTTAAATAATGTGATTTTTAGAGGGATTTTCCAGTATGTAGTCAAATTAAGGGTATTGTTTAATATGCAATGAACGCACGTGATATGTCAGAGGCTCACTCGGTTAATCCCCCGTGGTATGACCAAATCACCAATTTGTGCTCAAATTTCTAAATAATCCAGCCCCAATCTGAGTTGAAATAATGATTAGCCTTTATGTTAAAACCTAATGTAAACAAAACCAAAATCCCATGGCAGAGGTGTGATTCAAAAAATATCGGATATCTGCGAAGTCACATCATCTTCCAAATGTTAAAAAATCAATTCAGATTTCCCCTTATTCAAGATAAGGGCTGATGAAGAGCCAAAGGACAAAAGGATAATATGGAAGTAATCCCATTCAGGAACATATATCACTCCACCAAAAAGGAGACCATCGACAAACATCAAGTGGGATGTGTTAATTTGTCGAGTCATCTCAATATCCTTAATCAATCCTCTTTCTCTGTAATCAGATATATTTCTGCTAAGAGCTTCCATGATGAGAAGAAAGAGTAAGGGTGATAATGCACATCCATGTCGCGAAATTTTGGAGGCTTTAAAAAAGGAATTCGAGAGGTCATTGATAATAAAAGAAAAATTGGTTGTAATTAGACATGCTATAATCTAATTGATGTTCACTTGAGAAAAATCGATGCTATGTAAAATCAATCATAAGAATTCTCAGTCAGTGTCGTTGAAAGAGTTGTTTAAATGAATATTCACTAGAAATGTTGTGTGGTTCCTTGCCTTAAGGGAATGTAGGCATTCCTACACAATGGTCACAACATCTTGAATATGTCTCCCCTCAAGAAACCCAAATTTCTCTGGTGAAATGTTGTCCGTCAGATAAATTTTAAGGCTACAAGGAAATAAGCTTAGAGATCATTTTAAAGATAGAGTTGTAGAGGGAGATGGGACGATAGTCCTTAAAAGTAATAGGAAGCTTATTTTTAGGAATTAATGTGATAAATTTTGCATCAATGGTTCTAGTGATGTATCCATTGACCCTAGACCTTTTAGCCACGGCTACGAGTTCCAAGGACATGAGCTCGAATAAATTAATATACAGTTCCACCCCCCACCCGTCAAGTCCAAGGACTTTTTTCATTGTCACATGCAAGGAGGAAATTATGTGATTCCTCCTTCGAGACCAATCTGCTCAAATTATCATTCTTAGACTCTTGTGTCAACATAGGAAATTTATTAATGAAGTCCATTTGAGCTTGGAACGAGAGATATTTGGCAAAGGAAAGACCCTGCAAGAAACATGAACATGTCCAATGCTTGATTGAGAAGTGTATAATGTATCCCCTTCATCACAGATGTTCCAAATGGCATTCACTTGCCTCCTCATAGAGCCAAACCTATGGAAAAATTTAGAGCTCTTATCTCCATCTGCTACCCACAGTGCCAAATTTTTGTAGACGCTAAGCCTATTCATATGCTTTATAAATTAATATTTTCTTGGCTTCTAGCTCCAAAATTTGTGTTTGCGAAGTTCAAAGGAGAAAGATGGATCATTCGTATTGAAGAGAACACTCAGAGCAACTAATTTAATTCAACTTTGTGATTCAACTTTTGTCTGAGTCATACCCCACTTTCAAATCTCTCTCCTTAAGATTTTAGGTTTGCAGCAAATTGTTTACATAGAATTTGTACTCTGCTAAAAGATAGGGTCCTTCCATACTCGATGGACAATATCCACAAAATATTTATGCACCAGCCATGTTTTGTTGAATTTTAAGGGGGAGCCTTATTGCAAGATTCCCCAGCCCAAGTGAGTAGAATTGGGAGGTGATCTGAGGCAAAACAAGGAATGGCGAAAGAGTTAAGATCCACCATACCCACAATGAGATGTTATTTCACCAAAAACCCGTTCAAGCGCTCTAAAATGCATTCAATCCCTGACTGAATGTTGTTCCAAGTGGGAGCAATCTTAGGTGGGGTGATATCATCTAATAACAAAATGTTAAAAAAAGAGATGAAATGAGACCCCAAATTGTCGGACTTGGCCTTGTCACCCCAAATATCATTACTATCAAGTGTTAAATTTAAGTCCTTGGCCATGATGAGGGAGCTTAAATCCTACAACCGAAGGTCTGAGACCTGACCCTAATAATATCTCCTCCCCGTATATGGTGCGTACATGTAGATGATGTTGAGTCGATAGAAGGATACTTGTAGGTGTAAAAAAAAACCAAAAACTTGATACTTGAGGGTTTCTAGGCCACCTCTTAACCTCCAGAGAGACCACAAGAATTAGTGGCACAAACAGGACACACTGGACATATTCTAGGTAGGATTTCCCATGAATTTTCCTTAGTAATAATAATTTCTTGAAGAAGAATAACATGTGATTTATGTAAGAGAATGAGACCTCTCAGAGAATGGGATTTAGTTCCCACCCATAACCCCCTTATATTAAGGGACATGATGAACATGGAGAAACCAATGAATTAGGCTTGTTTGCTTTAAGGACCCAAGTATCAAATGTTTTTGGAGTTGATAATTCAGCAAGCACAATGCCATCCAAAGGAAAATCCGAGGTCATATAAGAAGAAAGATTTTTTTATTTAGTGGGTTTCTTTTTCTAGAGGATCGAGGAATTTTTGGGAGTCATGACAGAAGGGGAGCGACCTTTTTCTTGCTTCTCCCTCAAGTGGAAGAATGACTTTTTAATGGTTAGAGGGTCCATATCAAAATTATTAGAGTAGGAGTGTCCAAATCTCAATTCGACGAGATGGGACTGTCATTAGAGGAAGACATAAACTGAAAAGAAAATGTGGGGGGAGCCAAAGTCCCCAAAGGAGAATGCTGCAAAGATGAAGGGGATCCAACTCAACAACCAATGGAGGAAGATGTACACTAGTGTTAGGAAGAGGGAGCAGAGTATCCATACCTAGAGATATAATACCCATACAAATGTCGCTAAGGAGGTCATTAGAGGGAAAAACACAAGGGGTGACAAAATCAAGGGCTAAATAGATACTAGAGGGAGGATCAAAGTTAGTTGGAACCTTTTACAAACTTGTGAGAAATTGAAAAGCATCTAGCCCATCACATGCATCTGCCAAAATAGAATGAGAGAGACCCCATGACTGTGTAAGGTGAATCCAAATCTCAAGGGATGAACTCTCAAGATATATGTCCACACAACAAGTGTGAGAACAACATCTAAATATATCCCAAAGTCAACAATTGTGATAATTCTACTAAGTAATCCTTCCTGAATCTTGTTGCTTTGATAATTCAGCCCCCTAGATACAGGATGTAATAATTGGCTCTCACTATTAAATAGAGATTAATAACCTCTTCTAGAAGCCCTGCATTCCCACTTCCTTAGTGCTGAAAAATAGATCACATTAAATACAAGATAAAAAGAAGGACAAAAATCAACCTTAGGTAAGTTATGAATAGATATTTATGTATGTTTGGAGCTCCTACCTGCTCTATCCATCTCTGGCTCCTATATAATAAATTCCTGCCATGGTAATTCAGCTTCTAAAACCCACTCAATTGATGAAAAATAACCAGGCCAAAACTAGTAACCTGATGAGTGGAAACCTCTCTGTCCCGTTAGATGGTTCCAGTTGCATTGAAAGACGAATCAAAACATCTTCTTCTCTAAACCTGCATATTACCAAAAGGATATTAATTCATACTCAGTAGACCTGTGAATCAGTCAATTTCCTCTGCTTAGAATCCTGCATGTCGATAGTAAGTTTTGAGTGAATCTTTATGTTTTGGAGCTCCTAATAGCTCCATCCATCTCTGGTTCCTAATCAATTGAAACCTCTATGCCCTACCAAATGGTTCTAGCTCCAATATTCATGTTATGTAAACCTGCATATCACCAAAGTGAGATAGCTTCATACTCAGTAGGCTTGTGAATTAGTCAACATCCCTAGCTCAGAAACCTCCATGTCCATGTCCTTCCATGCCATAACTACTTTGTCTTCCATGGAAGAACCACTTCAACATCCATACATGCTTAGAGAACAATGGTTTTTAATTGACCTTCCATAACCTTCAGGCATAGAAAATAAGGGGGATACCCGCCCGATTCGGATCTTGGTTGGAAACTCCTTTTCCGTTCGGTATAGTGGGTCCGACTAGGGATATGGGACCAGTTTCCCAATTTTTGTGTGTGTGTGAGAAAGATTGATATTTATGATCTATCAGTTTCTAAATGGAATACTTCTACTCTAATTCTAATCTAATAATAAGGAAATTATATTCTAATAAGCAGAAATATCTAAATCTATGCTAACCCGGGGTGTAACCTTTCCTTTATGCGATCTAAAATGATTTCAAATAACAACTGGTAATAAAGATCATTCAACTGTTATGAGAAAAGAATTCAATAAAGATGAACCACTTCTTATAAAAATTTAGACGAAACAATTGCGAAAAACATATCGCATAGTAAGCTATTCATACACTAAGCATAAATAAATAATTATCACCGTACAAAAGTGCCAAATGATAACTCAGGCATTGATACATTAATATATAAATAACTGAACATGAAAGTCACTCTAACACAAGGCAGAAATAGTTAAGATATAGAAATACCATTTATAACTAGTCCTACTCATGAGATTCAAGTGATAACGATTTATCTCTTCTTGATCTAACATCCAGTAAGAGTACAAAAGTGAAACATCAGTAGCAGATACCAAATGCAAACATCAATAAATCCTGTTACATTCAGTCATCAAAACCTCCTCAGAGGGTACAGCAGTGCATGTTCTAGGGATAAGTTTTTGATAAATTTCAAGACCCTTCTCTAAATGCATGAGAAGGGTTTAAATACTACTAACTAAATATAAAAATAAATTATTACAAAAATGTAGGATGCGGTTTAAATGACCATCCTCATTTCAGGAAAATAAAACAAAATTAAAACTAAAATTGAATCTAAAATTAAAACTATTTATGTGTTTGGTCCTTGAAATTGCACGCATGCAGCATCTGTTTGAGAAGAGTCAGGCGGCCGACTTCCGATTTTAGCTGAGCTGAGAAAACAGAATAGACGAGAGCTGGCGCCATCTTTTCGATCGAATTGATGATACACTTAAGAGTCATCCATTGGCTATGTGGCTTTACCAAGTATGCCAAATAGTAATCCCAGTTTAACTTGGTTAACACTTGGATTGCTTCTACATTTTCTTTTGCCTTCTGTTTCCAATCTGTCTCTATCATTTCCTTCTTGCAATATTCGAGGCTTGCAGGTGACTAAGAAATTAGCAGCCTTCCTTTTTGAGAAAACTTTCTCAGCGATGCGCGATTAGTGCTAATCGCGCATCGGAAACTGCCTCCATTTCTTGATCTGGGTTTCCTTGATGCGTTTTTCGCCTTTTGCGCCTTTTCCTTTTAGGTGATATAAAGTTCAAATTTTGTGAAAATAATATTTCTGCAAGCTCTTGACCCTAAGTCTTAAACTGTCTATTTCTGATATCTGCGCTGTCCAGTATCCACTTAACCATGTCTATGTATGGTAGAATTTTAGGTCTTGCTGCTATCCGGTGTAAGAATGAGTAAGCTAGCTCTGTGATAGATGCCTCGGAAGAACTATTTGAGCCCGCGGTAGCAGCAACTTCTATTACTCTGGGATTCTCCTCTTGAAGCAGATTATACATGCCTTCCCACGTAGCAATTCCTACGTCTGTGTTATAGGCCGTGTCTGTATATAAGGGCGCCATTTCCTTTTCTTCAGAGCTTGGAGCTTTGCTTTTCTTTCCCATTTTATCCTGTGTATTTCTTTGTATCACCCTGTGTTCTCCGTTCCTACAATTCACAAGTGAAGTGAAAATAATAACAAGGAAGGGTGATGGGAAAGTTTTAAATGCGAAAGACACATCAAATACACCACCTTACGTGAGATGATTTTTCGATAAGCATGAACCCATATTCCATTAATAACTGGAAACTACCTCATTTATTAGCATTAATGTGCATAACCAGGTGTCAACTTAGGGAAAATGCTTTTCTTGAATAATGAGCCTGAAATATCTGCGATGAAGTGATTTTGCGATTTGCTTCGCAATATCGCAAATCGCAACATCGCGAAATGATAACATCGTGAAACGATAACATCGCAAAGTTGGTCGCTCATGGTATCGCATTATCGCATTGTCATTGTATCGTGAGATCACAATATCGCAATATCGCAGATCACAGGAACATTATATATGACAATCTTTGTTATTCTGTTTTCTGCGAAATGCGATTTGTGATCGGCGTCGTCACATATCGGCAAATTAAAATGTTTTCAATGTAAATTGTATTTGCTGCATGCGATGTAATATTATCGCATTTCACAATCCTGCAATGTTGGAATTATGCTTGTAAGGTGGTCTTCTGTCATCTTTTTGCAATGTGATATTTCCTAAGGAAAGATTTGTGTCTTACCTTATCATAAAACTTAGATTTTTTAGATTTTTCAAGGGGGTTTTCCTAAGCTTATGATGGTAAGTTTATTTGAAAAGGAAATTTAAGCATAACTTTGATTTCTTAGATTTTTTAACTAAGGGTCCCCACTTATTTAGTATTAGGAATAACACTAAATAAAAAGGGGGGTTGTTGTTGGCCACAACAAAACCCAGTCACATGGAAGGTTGTGTACAGTTGAGTGGTGTTTAGAGAGTTAAAAGATGTTATTAAACATGAATTCCAACCAAAGGAACCTGAGAAGATAGAGTTCGAGCTAAAGGAGGAAGAATCAGACTCTACAACAAAGGAGGAATCAAAAGATGAAGAGCCACGAACTACGGCTGTGAGAAGATCAGTTCGAGAAAGAAGGTAGCCAGAAAGGTATAGTCCATCTGCTTCCTATTCAAATTTTACTTTATCTGTTACTGACAATGATCCCAGAACTGTGAAGGAAGCAGTAGATTCAGAGGATGGAAAACTTTGGAAAGAGGCCATGGTTGATGAAATGGAATCTTTGCATAAAAGTGAGGCTTGGAATCTGGTGGAGTTGCCGACTAGAAGGAAACCCATTGGCAGCAAATGGGTGTTCGAAAAGAAGACAAATGTAGAAGGAAAAGTGGAGAAATACAAATCTCAGTTGGTAGCAAAAGGTTATTCCCAGGTGCCGGGAATTGATTTTGGTGATATTTTTTCTCCTGTTGCCAAGGTAACTTCTATTAGATCACTTTTATCTATTGCTGCTACTTTTGATTTTGAGGTAGAACAGATGGATGTGAAGACAACATTTCTTCATGGGGATCTAGAAGAGGAAATCTACATGAAGCAACCTGAAGGCTTTGCAACGAAGGGTAAGAAAGAATTGGTATGCAAGTTAAAGAAGTCTCTGTATGGGTTAAAACAGTCACCAAGGATGTGGTATCAGAAATTTGATACATTTATACGGGGACTTGGCTTCACCAGAAGCAAAGCAGATCACTGTGTGTATTTCAAATTAATTGGTGACTGTGTTATTTATCTGGTCTTGTATGTGGGTGATATGTTGCTGGTTGGAAATGACAAAGAAATTATCCAGGATTTGAAGACCCAATTGTCCTTCAAATTCAACATGAAAGATCTTGGTGCTGCAAACTATATTTTGGGCATGGAAATTAAAAGAGATTGAGAAAAGAGGAAGCTCTAGTTAAACCAGAGGAAGTATGTCGAGACAATACTACAGAGGTTTAATATGCAGGATAGTAAATCGGTGAAGGTTCCTATTCCTATAAGTGTGAGGTTATCTGCTGAATAGTGTCCCAAGACACAAGAAGAGGAAGAGGACATGTCCCATGTTCCATATGCAAGTGCAGTCGGTAGCCTGATGTATGCAATGGTCTGTACTATACTAGACGTTGCACATGCAGTGGTAGTATTGAGCAGGTTTATGTCAAAACCAGGAAAGGAGCATTGGACAGTAGTGAAGCAGGTTTTCAGGTATTTGTGTCGCACTAGTGATTATGGTCTATGCTAGAAAGGAAGACCAGGATTGGACAGAGTGTTGGATATTTGTGGCTTTGTTGATGCAAACTGGGCTAGAGATCTGGATCAGAGAAGATCTACAAGTGGGTATGTGTTTAACCTATTTGGAGGTGCAGTCAGTTGGATGAGTAAGAAACAATTTGTAGTGGCACTATCAACTACAGAGGCAGAATACATGGCAACCACTCATGCAAGCAAGGAAGCAGTTTGGTTGTAGAGATTGTGTTCAAGTATGGGGTTAGTACAGGAAGCTATAAGGATAGACTGTGACAGCCAAAGTGTAATTATCTTGGCAAAGAACCCTGCATATCATTCAAAGACAAAGCACATTGATGTTCAGTATCACTTTGTGAGGGATATCATAGAAGACAAAAAGGTGTTGCTGGTAAAGGTGGAATACTGTAGATTCATTGACAAAATCTGTGAGCTCTGAGAAGTTTCGTTGGTGTAGAGAGACAATCGGCATTTTAGGGCTGGGAAAATGACCAAGCTCTTTTGTGGCCCCCTGTGGAAAGAAAACAACAAGCGGGAGAATGTTGGGTTGTGTTATATTCTTTCCACGTAGTTAACAAGGGGTTTGAAGGGCACCCGTAACCCCACTTTATGAGGTTCGGGGCAGCGGCCCAGAAAATTTTGGTTTTGAACCCTATGTTAGGTTGAGCGGACACACCTATGGTTTTGTGCATGATTTTCGCACACATTTTTTGGACATGATGGTTTTTCGGTCCATGGTATTGGACGCGATGGCTTTTGGTCCATGGTATTGGACACGATGATTTTCGGTCCATGGTATTGGACGTGATGGTTTTCGATCCATGGTATTGGATATTTCTGCATGTATGAAAATCTATTGTAACATTGAAAGGAACATAATGAAAAATCAAGCTAGTAGTCCCGGTTTTTGGATCCAGTGGAAAATCTTTGTGTATATGTGTTTTATGTGTTATGGTCTCACATTGTTTATTTCATGTGTTTTAGAATTCGTATGCAGGTAGTTTCTGTACGAGGTTAAAACCTACAAAAATGAAAAGCAGATGTGGGGGGAGCGAAAATCCCCAAAGGAGAATGTCTTAAATATGAAGTAAGGGGATCCAAGTCAACAACCAATGGAGGAAGATGTACGCTAGTGTTAGGGGGAGGGGGCAAAGTATCCATACCTAGAGATATAATACCCATACAAATGTCACTAAGGAGGTCATTAGAGGAAAAAACATGAGGGGTGACAAAATCAGAGGTTGAATAGATACTAGAGGGAGGATCAGAGTTACCTGGAACCTTTAAAGACTTGTGAGAAATTGAAAATCATCCAGCCCATCGTAGGCATCTGCCAAAAGAGAATGAGAGAGACCCCATGACTGTGTAAGGTGAATCCAAATCTCAAGGGTTGAACTCTCAACATAGATGTCCACACAACGAGTGTGAGAACAACATCTGAATATATCCCAAAGTCAACAATTGCGATAATTCTACTAAGTAATCCTTATTGAAGCTTGTTCCTTTGATAATTCAGCCTCCCAGATACAGGACGTAATAGCTAGCTCTCACTATTAAATAGAGATTAATAACCTCTTTTGGAAGTCATGCGTTCTCGCTTCCTTAGTGTTGAAAAATAGATCACATTGAATACAAGAGAAAAAGAAGGACAAAAATCAACCTTAGGTAAGTTATGAATAGATTTCTATTTATGTTTGGAGCTCCTACCAACTCTATCCATCTCTGGCTCCTATATAATCAATTCCCACCATGGTAATTCAGCTTCTAACACTCACTCAATTGACGAAACATAACCAAGCCAAAACCAATAACCTGATCAGTGGAAACCTCTCTATCCAGCTGGATGGTTCCAGCCGCATCGAAAGCCCAATCAAAACATCTTCTTCTATAAACTTGCATATTACCAAAAGGATATTAATTCGTACTTAGTAGGTCTATGAATCAGTCAATTTCCTCCGCTTAGAATCCTCCATGTCGATAGTAAGTTTTGAGTGAATATTTATGTATATTTGGAGCTCCTAATAGCTCCATCCATCTCTGACTCCTAGTCAATTGAAGCCTCTATGTCCCTCTAGATGGTTCTAGCTCCAAACTTCATGTTATGTAAACCTGCATATCACCAAAGTGAGATAGCTTCATACTCAGTAGGCCTGCGAATTAGTCAAGATCCCCGACTCAAAAAACTTCATGTCCATGTCCTTCCACGCCATAACTCCTTTGTCTTCCATGGAAGCACCACTTCAACATCCATACATGCTCGGAGAACAATGGGTTTTCACTGACCTTCCATAACCTTTAGGCATAGAAAATATTGACCTCAAGCACATGAAATTATAGCCAAGGACAAAGCCAACGGGAACACGAAATTACAGGCGAGGACGAAGTCAACTAGAATAGTGATAGAGATGATGATGGAACAACGATAGCGATGTTTACACTTGTCAATTTTTTACTTAATAGAACAAAAAAAATGAAGAGATGGGATTGGTTGGGATGAACATTGTTTGCCCAGCCCAACCCGACAATAAAAACACCTTTGGTCTAAAAATAAGAAAAAATCTATATGCCACAAAGTATCATAATAGGACACACATCAAATCTCAATTCTTATTATTATTATCCAATTTTAAGGTCATGACCAAGCCAAACACCAAATTGGTGCAGGAAACCCCATTGATTTTTGGACAAGGGAATCATCTCCGCACAATGATATGACTGCTAAGTTTACGAAGGCATACATACTCTACCCCCCTCTGGTTTTGAACCCATGACCTCTTAGGAGGAAACACATGTTCTTAACCATTATGCCCACTCAATATTTATGAAAAATAGTACACAAATCAAATCTCAATATTTATGAAAATTTCATTATATATATTCCACCGAGTCTCATAATAGTACAGATATAAAATCTCAATATTTCTGAAAAATATTAAACATCAAATCTCAATATTTATGAAAATTTCATTTCTAAATAAGTGTGTCAAACCCATGTTTCACTTTTAACTAATGTGGAACTTTTGAAAACAATGTACAAAATTAATTTTAACAATAACATTTTATATCTAAATTTGTGCTCATGTGATCCATTTTAAGAATGTTGAGAGCTTTTCCATAAAAATCACATTAGAAACAACTTTTCGATGCTTTTCAAACCATCTAGTGTGAAGAAGTAGATGTTAATATTGAATTAGTCAAAAGTAAAATTCTTATGATATAAATATCTCAAATAAATATAATATTTAGAATGAATGTAAATCATAAAAACAATAAAACAATGAATTAAAATATGTGTGTGTGTGTATGTCTGTGTGTGTGAAACTTAAATAATCAAAACAATAAAACAAATAATTCTAAAAACTTGAAAATAAATTAAAAAACAATTGGTCAGACTTACAAATATATATATATATAGATATATATATATATATTCCCAAGGAAAAATCATAATTTTATTAGTGAAAACACAATTACATATTACAGATGCTTGAAATCTTTTCATAAACTAGTCAACAACTCATGATCACAAGTTCATACAAAATAATAAATCGTGGGGAGAAAAGATTAAACTTTTCTCCATTTCTTTTTTTCAACCTTTTGCCATTCTCCTTGAGATGGTGTGGAGGATACAATGGTGAGCTTATATCCTTATTCTATTCTTGAAGTTTCCTTTTTTGAATCAGAATTTTCTGATGCATGAGGATGTTTGAAACCGCTAGTATCCTTTGCTTCAGGTATCCTTGCTAGTTGTTTTGAAGTGACCTGTAGTTCAGTTTGTTCTTGTATTATATCATCCTTTCCTTCATTTTCTTGAGTATTCTAAGTGGGAATGTGAGCCTTTTTATCATCCTCTTCCTCATCAGACTCATTTGGGACAAATTTCCATCCTTTGGGATACTTTCCCGACTTCTTGTTTCTTCGTGATTCTTTCTTGGCTTAAGGGCACGTGTTTTGTAGATGTCGTATTTTTCGGTATGTTCTGCATCTAAAGGCTATGTTCTCAGAATCTAGGAATTGAGTCTCGTTTTGCTTGTTGTGTATCAATTGTATGCGATCTGGAAGGCCTATACTAAGGTCCAATTCTATGCATATTCAAGAAAAAGTATAAATTTTTTCCTCCAGTCTTTGTCTGTCTATCTTTATATATGGTCCTAAAATATTTCCAGTGCCTTCTAGCACTTGTTCATGCTAAAAGTGTAGGGGAAGCTTATGAAGTCTAACCCACACCGGAAATTTTGATACAATCATGGTGTTTGTATTAAATTCTGGGAACCATGGGGTAATGGAAATTCCTTTTGATCCCAAGAACCATGGGCATTCCTGAAGTACTATTTCTCGAACCTCCAATGATGCAAACTTTACGATGAAGAAACCTTTGGAGCAAAGGTGAATTTCATAGTTTGTCGTCCAATTTGTGAATACCAATGACAAATATCCATTGCTTTTGGGTATAAGTTGATAAATATGCAGATGATGGCGTGGGCTGCAAAGGCTATGTAGAGATTGTTTGTTTTTGGAATCTCAATGACTAGTTCTGGGACACAGTTCACTTGTTTCTCTATGTAGGGACTGGGAGTGTTGAGTGTTTGTTCTATATTTTTTGTATTTTTTTGTTCCCCTTATAGAATTTTTTTGTAGGAGATATCACTCTTTTTCTATTCTTGGTTTCGTAATGTACCCTTTGTTAAGCTAGATCTAGTAATCCCACCTGCCTTATTTGACTAACATGATCCTGTTGCTCCACCCTTTAGTCGAAGATTTAAGATGATTGTGACCACCGAATGAATGTTCTATTCTTGTAGACTTTGTTCATCCTATAGATGTCTACCATTATAGATAAATTTTTGTAGATGTGGTGGGTAACCAATATTTTTCATGATGTTCTACTTCAATTGAAAAACCAATATCAGGTTTCTGTACCCAGATTGTTGTTGATTTTGCAGCATGAGACTTTATGAATATTTGTAAAATGCTCTCTTCTTTTAGTTTTCCTTGATCTAGGGAAGCATATGATGGTAGTTCGAATACCTGCAACAAAGTTTACTTTGAGGGCCTGATGAAAGATGGTCAAACTGCAAAGTGGGGATCTAGTGGCCATAGTTTTGTTTTCATTCTAGGTTGCCTAGAGAAAAGTTTTAGATCTAGTCTGATCATCCTTTGCAGGGGAGGATCTATCATAGATCATTTTTGTTTCATGTAGCCTATCTACTTTGCCGGTGGTGCCTATGTGAAATGTCTAGAGACTCGATCAGAGAGATGAACCCCAATTGGATGGGATATCCTGGTCAGAGTGGTCACAGGTGAATGTAAAAAATGATGAAATGCAAAAAAGGAGTCTTACTAAGAGCCAAGAAAGTAATAATCCATTGCCCGGAGTTAATTCTCTCCCTGAAATTTTTATAACTTTTAAGGATATTGAATTTTACTTCCTTGTTCAGCATATTCCTTTTTGTACCAAGTCAGACACTTTTGTACCTAAGATAGTTTTTGATGAAAGTATTTTGAAACCTTATATCTCAGAGCATCAACCTGTTAATCTAGACTCTAATGAAGATGTTGTAGAATAGTTTAATAAGATTGAAGTTTTGGTGACCAAATTAGATCAGGTTGTGCACAAAGTTGTTATTCATCAACCACCTAATCCTTCAGCTTCTTCCTTTATGGTGATTCCCCCTAATACTATGGTTCCTCTAGTAATTCCCGCTATTACCATTGTACCCATTTCATCTACTATCCCTACCACCACTACATTGACTCAACAAAGTACAACCCCTCCCCCTTTAATACCCCCCATATCCACACCTATTTTAGTTTTGTCATCTTCTCATTCCCAATTACCTATCATGGCAACTCGTTATGCCCCCTAGTCCTACCTAAAAAACTAAATGCCATCCCATAAGATTATCAGATCTAACTACCTCAATTTGATGGCACGGGGCCAATCAATACTAAACAACATATAGACAAAATGAATGATTATTTAGATTTGCAAGAAATTGATGATGATGATGTGAAGATGAGACTATTTTCCCAAAGTGTCACAGGAGAAGTTAAGAAATGGTTTAAGGCATTACTAGCTGCCTCTATCCCAGATCTCACACAATTTCACCAAACATTCCTCAGAATATGGGAAGTAAAGAAGAATCCTCTCCAAATCTTGGCTGAATGTGAGAGTTAAATGGAGGCCCTAGTGAAACAGTCCAAGACTTTTGCACTAGATCCAATAATATTTCCAATTCTATCCGAACTGCAATAGAGCCCCCACTAGGACTAGCTCTGATCAAATTTCCAGATGGTTTTGATCCAGAGATGCCTTACCAAATGAGGGAGAGAAATCATGTTATCGTTGAGGAGATGCAGAGGAATGCAGTCAGTGTGGAGGCAAACTTGTTGGCAAAAATAGCTAGGTTAAATATTGAGAGGAGAGTCACTATTAAAGAAGAACCTGCTTCTTCTTCATCATGTGCTAAGTTGAAACCTTAGTTAAAACCATGGAAAGAATGATGGAAATGATAATTTTAACTGACATGGCTCCACTAGAATCCTCGAAGTCAGTTCCAGAGAGATTCAATAGTTTTAGTTTTACTATATTCCTGTACTATTTTTGTAAACAATTTTTTAGGATATTTTGTAGAAACGTATTGATATTTTAAATCAATATATTTTTATAAATTTGTATAAATACTTCATATTTCGATGTACAAAGGGTTGGAACTTGTATCAAGAAAGAAAATCTTTGATGTATGGATGTGCATGTAATGAAGTGATCATTTGCATTAATATAGAAAGCTTGCTCTAGGATTGCTGTGTCAGGCAACTAGTGAAATTTCCTCTCTTGTAAAATGATTATTTTCCAGTTTTCAATATGTTCTTGTTGTCTCTATTGTTTAAAGAAGATTAAGGGTTGAATTTTTTTAAATACACTATGCCCTGGCTTATAAACAATATCTATGTTTTCACTTTAATATTAAATATAGAATTCATCCTAGTATGCTCTACGTTTAACTGAATCTAAATCTTTTCATCCCATTCATTCCATAAATTCTCTAAAGATATAAAAGCTTGCCTACCTTGCCCTGTTACATTTGTTCTGGAATTCTTGTATTTGATCACCCTAAGATTTATGACTCGATTTCTGAATGGACTTTCCTTGTAGTTTCAACTAAACCTTTGAAAAAACCAAACTCAGAACTGAATAACTAGCCTAATATCTCAAGACAACAATTATAAATCATATAGAGAGATCCCTCTTTGAAGTTGGAAGGGATAGATCCCAACATCCAAATTGGTCTTTTGGTTATCTCTGGGTTTCTCTCACACCCTGGGGAATTTATAAAGTCAAAACATTATGGTGACCATACTGGGGACTTCACATAAATCTGATAGAAATTGAAGTTTTCCCTGGTAAAAATTTATTTCAGAGCTCAAAGGCTATTTCAAGTGTGTGGTTGTGAAATAGATGTTATTAAGGGTGTTTTCCACCTAAATTTTGTACATATTTCTATTTGTAAATAATATATTATAGATTTAGCTCCTAGAATGATATACACTGGAGCTCATCCAGATCCTAAATCACCAAAAGTTGTAGATAATCCTGAAAAACATATTGGAAATAGGAGTCGTACTAAGAGCCAAGAAAGTAATAATCCATTTCCTAGAGTTAATTCTCTCCCTGAAAGTTTCTTAACTATTGAGGATATTGAATTTGACTTACCTTCTGAGCATAGCTTTTTTCGTACCAAGTCAGACACTTTTGTATCTAAGATAGTTTTCTATGAAAGTATTTTGAAACCTTATATCTCAAAGCATCAACATGTTAATCTAGACTCTGATGAAGATGTTGTAAAATAATTTAATAAGATTGAAGTTTTGGTAACCAAATTAGATCAGGGTCTGCACAAAGTTGTTTTTCATCAAGCACCAAATTCTTCAGCTTCTTCCTCTAAGGTGATTCCCCTTATTACTATTACTCCTCCAGTAATTCCCCCTATTATCACTATACCCATTTCATCTACTATCCTTACCACCACTACATCGACTCAACAAAGTACAACCCCTCCCTCTTTAATACCCCCCATATCCACACCTATTGTAATTTTATCATCTTCTAATTTTGAATTACCTATCATGGCAACTCGTTATGCCCCTTGGTCCTACAACAATGTAAACTTTGAAACGGGAACTGATAATGTTACCCGTTTCGTAGAGAGAGCAAAAAAATGACCCGATTTTCAAAAGTGGTGATGCAGAACACAAATGTTTTTTTAGAACATAGTTTTTGGAACTTTAATTTTTTTCATGTGCATTAAGTTTTAAAATGGTAGTGATTTTCATGCTGATTTTAAAAAGTGAGTATTCTGCATTACACCCTTTTTTTAAAAGACCTATTTTTTGACTTTAAATTTTCTAGTGTATGAAATGTAAATAATTATTTTCTAAATTTGATAGTTTTTGAAGTGGTCATTTTATTCATATTTTCTTGTTCTTTATCTTAATTTTTTTTTTTTAGTGGGGTTTTTATTGTTTTGCGTTTTTAAATTAGAAAGTCGATTGTTTGAATTTTAGATAATCTACATATTTATACATCCTTAATTAATGTTTCAATCCACATGAAATAATTGTTTCTAAAAAACAACATTTTTTAACAATGGACATAAAAATAACCATTTTTAACATAAATATAACAAAAAAACTAAACGTTTTGATAATTTTTCGCTAGAATTAACATGTCAAAATCACAATTTTTATACAAAAATATTAACTAAAAATGGTCAAATAATAGTTTTTTTTATGAATTTCATGTCAAAAAAATAATAATAACAAATTTTTTTTCAAAAAATAATAATTAACTTAAAAATCAATGCGAAAATCACAAATTACAAATATCGAACACATAACAACTTTAATTCGTTGATTATTCTTTTCATGAAATGTCAGAGTCAAAACATTGCAAAGCTTGATTTCCAGGTATAACTTAAATTTAATCAACAATGTCACGTAATCCAAACTCCTCGTCCTCTAGAGTTTCATCATTGTCATCTTCCACAATATTTTCTGCTTCCTTTTGCGCAATTTCCTCTTCTAATGGGTCTTTGATGTCTGCAAATCTCCCAATATATGTTTTTCCAAACATTCCATGTAATGGTGGTTGGGGTTCCTTTGCCTTTTTTGTCACACGTGATTCACTAAAGTCCCCTTTCTTCAACCCAATTTCTTGCATTGCATCTAGAAGAAATTGAAGAGCATTAATTATTTGCTGAATGAAATTGCATTGTAATGGATCTTTCTCAATTGCAATGCAATTTCTTCCTTTTTGAAGGCAGCATGCTAGTGTTCTACCTAATTATCAAGCACAAAAAAATAATGAAGTAAATTAGTACAATGACATATTAATTAAAAAAAAGAACATATTGAAATTCAATTCCATGTGGCAAAACCTACCTGAGCCATAAAATAAATCCAGAACCCAATCTCCTTCATTTGAACATATGTCTATAAGATAGTTAATCAATAATTGTGGTTTCTGATAAATGTTAACTATCTCTCCTTTCGTTTCTTTGTCTTCATATGTTAGTTTTCTCACAATAGCATCATAAGTCAGTATTTGGCTATGACTCTTTCTGTCCACCCGATTAAAAATCATAGACATATGGCTATCATCTTTTGCCCAACTATCAATATGAATGAACTCACAGTCATTTATAAATTGTTGATCTTCATTGTTAAGAATATTTGACTTTTGCCTGTAACATAAAATAGTAAAAGTTCAATTAACTTGTACATAAATGAATTTTTCAACATTAATCAAATATACCTTTAAACATCTTACCATGTAAGCTACATCCTTAGAATTTGTTTTCCCCTTGAAGCTTGACAATACCATTGCCAATTGTGTGTCTGAATGAAATGTCACAAATCTCCATAATGGTGATGACATCACTTCCATAAATCCCGCCACCACTTTATTAAAAGCTTGATAAGTATAAGGGTCACTATCATAGTAAATGTTTGGAATATTGAAACCATGGGGAATATCTGCAATAACCAGGGCATAATCCCTTTTTGGTATGAGTTTAGCAATGTGTTCACAGTCGCCTTGTATTACTTGATATTGAATAGTGTCTAGCCCATTCCAAATGAAATGATTAAGAGTTGGATCAAGTTCAACATTCTTAATACGTTGCTTTCTCAGTCTCTCAATCTTTATTTTTTGAATAAAAGTCTTGAAACTATCTGGTGCTCCATTATCTTCTTTCCTCATCTTTTACCAAACAAACAAATGTATGTGTAAGTTTTAAATTAAAAATAGTACACAGATGATTAAAACTGAATGTATAAATCAAGTTACCTTTTTAAATGCAAGATAAAAAGCTTTTAATGTTGATGTAGAACTTGAATCTGGATAGTTGCGTACAACATCATCCCAACTATCTTCATTCAACAATCTAACCATTTGTTTCTGAATTTTCATGTAAACTTTGTGACTGCATAGATAAAGTAAGAAAAAGTTAATATAATGATATGTATAACAAATACTACCAATAACAACATGTTTTATTTAAAAAATAACTATAATCCTGGAAATAAGTAAAAATAATTCAGCAAACTTACTTTTGAAATTCTTCAGACATTTCTTCCAATGATAATTCCCCTGACCTCACACGAGATAATATTGTTTTGACAATTTTTCCATCTTTCACTCCTTGCATCGCCCTCCAAGGCATGATGGTCATATCGTCTGGAAGTTGCTTCAGTTCAGGAGCTGATTTATTGTTGCTACATATCAATGGCTTAGACTTTTTGACCCTCTGGTTTTTAATGCCAATGTCTTCCCACATGCTAAAAATGTCATCAATCAACTTCCAAATATCTCCAGTTCTAAATGCCAATTGGAAAATGTTATCAACACCTCTGAATAAATCGCTATATCTGTTGTCTTTTCCACCTTTTGAATTGGTTTTCTCTTCAATTTGATAGCTTATTTCCATACAACATTCCTTTCAGAAATCTGCAGTAATATTCATCCTATCCCCACCACATTTTTCTAGGAATTCACTATGAATAAATCTAACCCTTTGGATGAAAGCCATAGACATCCTATATTCATTATCTGAATTATGATCCCATGCCACTAACTTTGCTTCTGTTTCATTTAAACCAGCATAAATGATACATTTCATTGTTTCAAAACGTGGGTTATTAGGATATTCCTCCATCAATAGTCTTTGAGCTTCAACAGAATGGTTCCCCCCAAGCACATAATAATTGTATTCAAAACATTTTGACTTATCAAATGCTTCTTTGTTGGGAACTTGAAGTGGATCAACAAGAAGCACATAACTAACCACATGAGCATATGGATTGTACCTCATCAATGTCTTCAAGTTGTGAACATGCAGATGATGTGGCTTTCTGACTTGATATTGGCATTGTCCTTCACTTGCCTTACAGGTTTGTCTGACATTTAACTGAAATGTACGACCACCATCAATTAAGTTTCTCTTTGTCAAATTCTGTCGAATGGCATTTTGTTTTGTTTTGATAATGCTATCATCTAAATAAGCTCCTGGTGTAATGATTTCTCTGCTTTCTTTTGAAGTTTCACTAGGTTCTTGACTGCTGGTAATGACTACTTCAAGATCTTCAACTCTACTTTTCTTCGTCATAACATTCTCAAGAGATCTATTCTTGGGCATTGTTACTTTTGGTCTTTTACGACCTTCCTCAGTTCCAATGTCATCTTCAGTAATGGCAACATATGCTTCATTGTCAATTTCAACTTCATCGTCCTCAAAAGTAACTTGTTTACCCTTGCTAGATTTATCCACCAGAGGCCTTTTTTTCTAATTATTTGGATGTAGTTTTGTAGCATCATCAATTACTACATTTTCCATGTTTTCCATATCTTCTTCTAACACTGAGTAAAAATGGCTGACAACTTTTATGATATCATGCTCTATGAAATGAATGCCTCCCAACTAATTGAACAGCTTTCAACAAAATTCTGCCAAACAAAATATCATATGTTAATATAAACAAAGTTAAAAAAATATAGCGAGACACTTTCAAAACGCAAAATAAAAATACAAATAACAATACTTACGATGTTTTGTGTCATCTCATTTATGATTTGTTTACACAACTTTGTAGATACCTCTCTCGTGTCATATAATGAATATGATAGTTGGTATTTAATCCTTTCATGTGACTTGGGAGCTTTTGTAAGTACGTAAACAACTTCAGTGTTTGGTACCGAACACATATCTATGACTCTTCCCATCACCTCAAAATTTTCTTTATTATGGAGTATATCAATGTATAGATATATATTCGCATTTGTGCCTAGCCACCTCTAACGAGCAGGCGGGTTGATGGGCGAGCGGGAGGTCAGGTGAGGGATGATGAGGGTAAGTGGACATTTAGGCAAGTATGGGCGAGCCCCTACCCAAGCAACCCCCACAACCCCCTACCCAACCAATCTATCCCCTACCCATGCCCTCCCCTCTACCCCCATAACTCCCATATATATGCCCCCCTCTACCCAACTGACCCCCCAAGCCCCTTACACATGCCCCCTCCCCTCAACCCCCTTACCCATGCGCCCCCTACCCATGTGCCCCAACTCTCCACCTCCCCAAAACCCCCTACCCACGCCCACACCTCTACCATCACCCTCACCCCCAACCCCCTCACCTCTCGGCCCTCCAATCCAACTCCCCCCCTCTCCTCCCTTTTCCCTCCCCACACTCCCCGCACCCCCTCAACCGCTCCCCTCGCCCCACCCTCTATACCTCCCACCCCTCCCTGGCCGCCCCTCTCCCCTCCTCCCCTGCCCCATTCGCCGGCCTCCTCCTCCCTTGCCCCTCCACCCCCGCGGCCCCCTCGGCCCGCGCCATTCCCTCCCCTGCCCCCACCCCTACCACGGCTTCCCCTCCCCCCTCCTCTGCCGGCCTCCTCCTCCCCTCCCCCACCACCCCCGCGGACGCCCCCCCCTCCCCTACCCCGGCCTCCGCCGGTGCCCTTCCACCCCCCTTACCCAACCCCCCGGCTGCAACCCTTCCCTCCCCCACCCTCCCCTTCCCACCCCCCGTGGCGCCCCCCTCCGGTCCCTCCCCCTACCCCACCACTTCCCTCCCTTCCCCACCCCCCCGCGGCCCCCGCCCTTCCCTCACACTACCCCCTACCATCCCCCCACAACCCCCCGCCCCCCATACCCCCTAACCCCCCACAACCCTAACCCCTTGCCCCCACACCCCCGAACCCCCCGACCCCCATCCCCCCTAAACCCCCTGCCCCCCAAACCCCCGCCCCCCTAACCCTCTACCCCCATCCCCCCAAACCCCCATCCCCCTAACCCCCCGTCGCCCTAACCCCCTACACCCCCCATCCCCGCGGCCGCCCCTCCCCACCGCGCCCACCCCTCCCCACCATGCACCCTCTCCACCCACCCCTCCCCACCCTTCCCACCCCACCCTTCCCTCGGCCCCCTCCGCCCACCCCACCCTTCCCCCTCCGCCCACCCCTCCCTTCCCTCGCCCCCTCCCTCGGCCCCCTCTGCCCACCCCTCCCTCCCACCGGCCCCCTCTACCCACCCCTCCCTGCCCCCGCCCTCTCCCCCGACCTCCTCCGCCCGCACCGGGCCACCCCCGCGGCGCCCCGCCCTGCCGCCAGTCGGGCAGGGTGGGGGGCCGCGGGGGTGGCTCTGCACGCGCAGAGGCACCCCCACGGCGCCCCGCCCCACCCGACTGGCGGCGGGGCGGGGTGCCGCGGGGGTGGCCCGATGCGGGCGGAGGAGGCCGAGGGAGAGGGCGAGGGGAGGGAGGGGTGTGCGAAGGGGGCCGGGGAGGGGGCGGGGGAAGGGAGGGGTGGGCGGAGGGGGAGGGGGCCGGTGCAGGGAGGGGTGGGCGGAGGGGGCCGGGGGAAGGGTGGGGTGGGTGGAGGGGGCCGGGGGAGGTGGCGGGGGAAGGGTGGGGTGGGGAGGGGTGGGCGGAGGGGGTGTGGGGTGGGGCGGGGTGGGCACGGTGGGGAGGGGCGACCGCGGGGAGGGGATGGGGGGGGTAGGGGGAATGGGGCGCGGTGGGTGTGGGGGTAGGGGGGATGGTAAGGGGGTAGGGGGGGGGGGATGGCAGGGTAGGGGGAATGGGGCGCCAGGGGTGTGGGGGGAGTAGGTGGGGGCATGGGGGAGGGAGTGGGAGGCGAGGTAGGGGGGGGATGGGGGGGTGGGGTCGGGGGGGCGGCCGTGGGAGGGGGGTATGGGGGATGGGGTGCGGGGAGCGAGAGGGGGGTATAGGGGGCAGCCGGAAAGGGGGGGGGGATGGGGGATAGCGTGGGGTGCGGCGGCTGGGGGGGGGTCGGAGTTAGGGTGTGGGGGTGCGGGTGGCGAGGGAAGGGTGTGGAGGGAGAGGGGGCACGGGGAAGGAAACATAGGGGGAAGGAGTTAGGGGGTGGGGCCCATGGGGCCGGCGGTAAGGAAGGGGGGGAGGAGTTAAGATTGGAGGGGAATGGGAGTTAGGGGGTGGCCTTATGGGGAGGAGAGTTGTGGGGTAGGCAAGGAAGAGATAGGGAAGGGGGTGCATGGGTGGGTGAGTTGGGGGTGGCAAGGGCTGGCGCATGGGTAGGGGAGTTGGGTGGGGAGCGGAATGGGAGTTAGAGGGGGGCGCATGGGTAGGGTAGTTGGGTAGGCGGGACCACATGTGTGGGGTGTAGTGGGGGCCCAGGTTAGAGGTTGAGGGGGCGCATGGGTTGGGTAGAAGGGGGAAGAGGGCATGGGTGAATGGGAAAGATCGGTAATGGGTTGGGGGAAGGGGTCACGACGACGGCCTACCCACGATTATTGGGTGATTGAGTTTGATTGGGCCCACCATGCTCACGATTGACATAATTGTTATTTTGGCTTGGAAAAATTATTAATTTAAAAAAAAAATCTTCTTCGTTAAATTATTTTAATATGAAAATTTTGAAAAAAATTGAACTTACCTTTCAATTGCGATAATTCTTCGTTGAATATGTTGTTGATAGCAATATAGCTGCTCCACAAATTCACAAGTCTTTCAATGAACTTCAGAAAACCTGGATGTGAGGTGAGTAATAGTGATAACGAAATTTAATATATAAGTGAAATTACAAAGATGTTTTTCTGTACGATTAATGTGGGATAATTTGTTTTAAATTATTATAGAGCGAATATTGTATAGTTATTTTACAATGGATTGAATGTGGTATTAATTTGTTTTAGAATATATTATAAAAATTAAAAAAAAAAATTAGTTGTTTAGTAAATATTATATACTTTAACTATTAGAATAATTAATATACAAGTTGTAGTTTACAATTTGAATTTCAGTGATTGATTTCATTAAAAAATTTAGTTTATGTTTTTCAATCAATTGTAGAATAAAATAATAAAGGTAAATAAATCTAACAAACTTTTGGAGGGAAATATTTTCGTGAAAATTTTTGGAGGGAAATATTTTCACGAAAATTTTTGGAGGGAATAATTTTGGAGGGAATATTTCATTCTTTAAGCTATATAATATTCTTAGGAGACTCCATTTGTATCATTCAACATCTTCTGTTTGAAAGGGATGGATTGTGAAGTTTCGATTTATACACCATCAACATCTTCATCGCGTAACAAATCTATTCATATTGATGAATATAGCGGGAATTTTTCCACTATGAATAGAAAGTCAATTCTTCCACTTAGTCCCGATTCTAAAGACTACGAGAGCAGCACTGATGAAAGAGGGGATGGAGAATTTCAAATTAATAAAGAGTCACAGATTCCACTTAGTCCTAATTCTAAGGACTATGAAAGCAGCGGTGATGAAGAGCATGATGGTGAAGTTCAAAAGAATGGAGTGTTATGATGTCCACTTAGTCCTAGTTCTAAGGACTATGAGAGTAGCAGTTTTGAAGAGTGTGATGGTGAAGTTCAAAAGAATGGAGTGTCATAGTGTCCACTTAGTCCTAATTTTGAGGACTATGAGAGCAGCAGTTTTGACGTGCATGATGGCGAATTTCAAAATAATGGAGTGTCACGGTGTCCACTTAGTCCTAATTCTAAGGACTATGAGAGTAGTAGTGATGAAAAGTGTGATAATGAATTTCAAAAAAATGGAGTGTTAAAGTGTCCACTTAGTCCTAATTCTAAGGACTATGAGAGCAACAGTGATGAAGAGTGTGATAATGAATTTCAAAAGAATGGAGTGTCAAAGTGTCCACTTAGTCCTAATTCTAAGGACTATGAGAGCAGCAGTGATGATGAGTGTGATAATGGATTTCAAAAGAATGGAGTGTCAAAGTGTCCACTTAGTCCTAATTCTAAGGACTATGAGAGCAGCAGTGATAAAGAGCATGATGATGAATTTCAAAAGTATGGGGTGTCACAGTGTCCAATTAGTCCTAATTCTAAGGACTATGAGAGCAACGGTGATGAAGCGGGGGATGATGATTTTCAAAAGATTGGAGTATCACAATGTCCTCTTAGTCCTGATTCTAAGGACTATGAGAGCAGCAGTGATGAAGCGCGAGATGATGATTTTCAAAAGATTGGAGTATCACAATGTCCTCTTAGTCCTGATTCTAAGGACTATGAGAGCAGCAGTGATGAAGAACATGATGATGCAGTTAGTCCTAATTCTAATCAGTATAAAGGTAGCAGTGACAAAGGACAGGATGTAGCATCTTCAATAAGTAAACAACCACATTTTCAAAGTAGTCCTAATTCTATGGACTATGAGAGTAGCACTGACAATGTACATGAGGAAGAATATCCATTAAACATCGAGTCAGATTTTCCATTTAGTCTGAATTCTAAAGACTATGACAGTAGCACTGAAGAAGGGGAAGATGAAGGGTATCCTCTCAGTCAAAATTTGAAAATCAGAGCTGATCATAGTGTGGATAACATTCCTCTTAATGATGATGAAAATCCTTATAAAAATGATGATCCAATGATGGAGATGTTGCCAAGAAATATTGTATCGAGGAATAGGAGCAGACCTTTTCATATCAATGCAAGCTATTCTAGTTATACAAGGGGTAGAGCATAATATCTGACGAGAAGAAGTTCTATCAGCGCTCTCATTTCAAGTGAATGTTGCCAAAAAAATTGCTTGAAACAAATGGATTTCACATTTGCATTAGAAAGCAGGAAGAGATATTTGTCAATGAATAAAAGCATGCAAAACTCATATTTAGTTGGCTGCATGCAATCTACATTGTCAGGTTATGATTATCATATTAGGAATTTATTATTGTGTATAAAAGCTTTCAAAATGTTTCAATCAATTGGGAATTTTCGTCTCTCAAGAATTCAAGAAAATTTGGAAAAGGATCCCACATTTTATTCAGAAGTACGTTATAAAAGACAGTTTGGGCCATTATCAAATACTGCAATGTCATGGATGAAAGATTTCTTTCCAAAGCATGGAGAGTGTATGCCAAATAGAGAGACAATACATATTCCAGATAATTTTTCAAGACGAGAAATCTACAACTTATACAAAGAATATGCAGAAAGTGCTGAGGGATAGGGCCAATTTATTACATATCAATATTTTGTGAAGATATGGAAGAAAGAATTCAATAATGTTCGTATTCCTAAGAAGACAAGGATGGGGATTTGCAGTACATGTGCTTCTCTTAAATCAAAAAGGGACAAATGTGAAGGCTCAGAAAGAGGTAAGCATTCATAACTTTAAAATTGTATAGTCATCAACTATGAAAACATATTTCTTAATGAATTTCTTTTATGTTGTGTAGATTTAATTGTCAAAGAACTTCAGGAGCATCGCGAACAACAAACAAATGAAAGGAAGAAGTTGTACAAGCATCGAAAGAAGTGTTATGGTAATCCAAATAAATATTTGGGTTTGATAATTGGTGGTATGGACCAGAATAAAACACTTTTACCACATTTTGTTCGCACACCCAAAAATTTACAAGAGGAAAATTTTATTCAGTTTCACTTGGTCGGTTGTATGGTATTCAATGGGAAGATGTTGCCAAGGGTGTACTTCACAGCTCCAAATATTCATGATGATGCAAATCTGACCATAACCATAATTCATGATGTGATTTCTCATTGGTCTGGTAATCTTCCTGAAGTTTTGTATCAACAATTGGACAACACTTGCCTTGAAAACAAACATCAGGTTGTTTTTGGGTATCTGAACATGCTTGTCGAATTGAGAATTTTTCAAAAGGTAAAGGTTGGTTTCCTTCTTGTTGGGCACACTCATGACCATATTGATCAGATGTTCAGTCGTTTTTCAGTCACAATGAGGATGAAGGAAGTTGGGAGCTTGCCATCACTAATTGAATGTATTAAGAAATCATACATGCCGGAGCCTGCTTTTGAAGTGTTGGAAGAAACTGTTGACATGTGAAGGTTTATTCTAGGATCATATGGTGAGGGGAAACGCATTGAACAACTTAATGATATTAGCTTCCAACATCAATTTCGTATAAAAAAAATTGATGGGAAAACACTAATATGGGGCAAGAAGTTTTCAACTACTACAGAATGGGTACCATCATCAGGTTTGCAATTTTTGAAGTTCATTCTAGATCATCCAATATTTGCATCAAAAATATTGTTATTACAATCAGTTGGTGAAGTTCAGAATGCACGTAGATAGAATAGACATATAAATTATTCTGATTGCCTAGAAGAAATTAAAAAATGTATTAGATATACATATGAGTACTTTGACATTGCTGATTCAGTTTGGTGGGAGACATTTTTCAATAATCAAAGTGATATCATTTCAACAACAACCAATGAAGATATACCTTTGAAAAATCCATTTATTTGGCCACAAAATGTGTCGAATGAACAAGAGGAAGTAAACATTGTTGAACAACAACAAACTCAAGGTATTATTAATTCTTCACAGGCAATGGAAAGAGAGATGTATATTGGTTCTAGAAGATCTCGTGCACAACGTGAAGCCATGGAAGACCTTTATAGGGGTTCAGTACATGATATTAAGGAGGGTTGCATGATTGCAGTGCTAGCAGATGGAGATCCCAATGGCTATCCATTTTGGGTTGCTAAAGTTATAAAGGTCTTTACAGAAAATGAGGATGTTACAGGTGTTGAAGCACATTGGTATGCCACAAATACACACCCATTCAATGGTGTGTATAAGCCAGAGATGGTAGTTGACAAAAAAAATGGTGGAAAAAGAAAAATAAAGGGTACAAATATAAATCGCCGCCGCACATACATATTACAATTGGAGGATGTTGACATACTTGTTTATGACTTCAATTTAACAAAGAGAGGAACTCTTCGCTTCAAGACAACGGAGATTCTGAAAAGGTTGTTACCAGAAGGAACAGTGTTGACATGGGAGTCTGCTGAAACCAGTCATAGATCTAGAAGACTTTTGAAACCTGGAATGTTGGGCATGCATGTGGACTCAGATGGGGCACTAGTTGATGAAAGAGAAGAATATGGAACATCTTCGTCAGCATCCAGTCACTCATCTGAAGATGTGAATTGTGATGGTGTACAAGAAAATATGAGTGATTTTGAATAATTGTTTAAGATAGTTTATATAACTGATGTATGCATTGTATCTTTAAATAAAATTAATGTTTTCCATACGTCGTTAAATGAGAAGTTATGAAGCATTTTTATGTTGTTGGATTATGTCTTAAGTATGATAAATTTTATTGTTTAAATATCTACAATGCAATATCAAATTAGGGATATAATGTCTGTTTTATTCAGTATACAAATAAAGACTTTTGAATTCATTCAGTGATATAATTTGTTCATAATGTCATGGTTTTTTAATTTTATAGTTGAAAATTTTCAATTTCTTTTGTATCTAGCATGTTTTGGTTGAAAACATGTTAAATTTATACTTAGGAAAGAAAAATGATATTCTACCAGAAACATTAATGTGTTTTTTCCTTAAAAATTAACTTTGTTTGAGACATAAAAAATTGGTTTTATTAGCATTTTTTAAAAAGTTTGAAAATTGACCCTAAAAAAAATCATTATTCCAGTATCATCACTTTCGTTTTGAAGCTATATTTTTCACAAAAATTTCGTAGTAAATTTCGTAGTCACTGCCATTTTTAAAACACGTTCAAAATTGACACCTAAAAAAAAACATCGTTCCAATATACACACTTTTCGTTTTTAGCACTGTTTTTGATGTTTTTGGGGGTTTTTTGGCTAGAGTTCCTGTTTTGAGTTTATAGTTCCCGTTTCAAAGTTTACATTGTTCTACCTGGAAAACTTAATGCCATGCCACAAGATTATCATATATGAATACCTCAATTTGATGGCACGGGGTGAATCACTACTCAACAACATATAGAGAAAATGAATGATTATTTAGATTTGCAATAAATTGATGATGATGATGTCAAGATGAGACTATTTTCCCAAAGTATCACAGGAGAACTTAAGAAATGGTTTAGGGCATTTCTAGCTGCCTCTATCCCATACCTCACACGATTTCGCCAAACATTCCTCAGAATATGTGAAGTAAAGAAGAATCATGTCCAAATCTTGGCTGAATATAAGAGTATAAAGGGAGCCCCATAGTGAAGCAGTGCAAGACTATTGCACTAGGTTCAATAACATTTCAAATTATATCCCAACTGCAATACAACCCCTACTAGGACTAGCTCTAATGAAATTTCCAAATGGTTTTGATGCAGACATGTCTTACCAATTAAGGGAGAGAAATCATGTTATGCTTGAGGAGATGCATAGGAATGCAATCATTGTGGAGGCAAACTTGTTGGCAAGTAGAGCTAGGTTAATCATTGAGAGGAGAGTCACTATTAATGAAGAACCTGCTTCTTCTTCATCGTGTGCTACGTTGGATACTTTAGTTAAAACCATGGAAAGAATGGTGGAAAGGATAATTTTAACTGGCAAGGCTCCTCCAATGGAAAATAGAGGTAGTCCTCCAATTATAAATCCTAATTTTTGGAAAAATGAACCTCAAATTAAACAGAGAGAACAGAGAGGCAAAATTGATCAAAAACAAATTAGACCTCCTTTAAAAGAGAATTATGCAAAAGTTGAGCTACCAAAGGATGTTGGAGAAAATGAAATAAACATATTTGAGGAATGTGAAATTGACCACATTTTCTTAACTAAAGAGGAGCAAGATCTGTTCTTGCTATCACAACCAGAAGTCATCCCTTCAGAGTCAGATGATTATTAACAAGGATACCAAAATGCTATCATGGAGGTGCATAGACAATACAATTTCAGGAGAAAAGAGGCTGTTGAAAATCCTCCCAAGAAAATTCAGAGTGACACCCATTTTACTAGCCAGTCAAAGGATGATTGTCAAAAGAAGACTTCTAAAAAACAGGATGTAAATATCAAATAAATATATAAGCCTCATACATATTTCAGTATTGAAAATGAATTAGCCAAGGTAAAAATTTATATTCCTATGACTGAATTTATTAACACAAATGCATCTAGATCTCAAGTCATGAAGGCTCTTAAGATAGGGGAAGGGACAAACACAATCAACTGAACTGATGACTAACTTGAGTTATTGTTTGGGCCTGAAGACGAAGGGAAGTCTCAGGATGGTAGTGTGCCACCTTTCTATATCAGTTTGGGCATACGTGACAAAGTTCTACACAATGCTATGCTTGATTCTGGTGCTTCGCATAATATTATGCCTAGAGGCATCATGGAGAAGCTAGGATTAGACATAATAAGACCCTTCAAAGATTTATATTATTTTGATTCAAGCAAAGTGAAATGCTTAGGTCTCATAAAAAATTTATGTATTACTCTGGTCCAAATACTAGCAAAGAGTGTGGTAATGGATATTGTAGTGGCAGACATACCTCCCAAGTATGGAATGCTGCTATCAATATCATGGGGAGCAAACTTACAGGGTACATTGCACATGGACATGACCTATTTTACCTTTCCCATTTTTGGTCAAAATAGAAGTTTATGCAAGGAAAAATTAATGAAATATATGGTGAGCAGCCAAGACAAACTAAATAATTACCCCATGTATTATGTGCATTCAAATATGGACTCCTTTATTTTGTATAATGATGAATGTGTAGATGAGGATGTGTCACACCTGGACGCTGAATTGACCAAGAGAGAGGAGATAAAATTAGATACTAGGAAACAAGATGAAGAGGGAGAAGCCCTTTGGAACATTGATTTTGATGGGGTTGTGAGAAAGGAAGGAGTAGGGGCAGGTGTTTGGATCTCAAACTCACAAACAATTATAGCAAAGGGACATTCCTAGAAGCTTAACTTCCAATGTACAAGTAATATAGCTGAATATGAAGCACTTCTTTTAGGACTGAAAATTTTGAAGAGGTTGGGAGTTAAAAGGATTTCAGTACATGGGGATTCTAAACTCAACATTAACCAAATTAAAGGTGAGTACTTGGCTAAACACCCTAGAATAAGGGCCTACAGAAATGCAAAAGGCCAACTTGTACTCATGTAGGCCCACTCATGTAGGCTTGACGAAAATATGGGTTTCCAACTTGTAAATTCAATATCTTATTAATGAATAGGAGTTAGAAGGTGATTAAATACTCAATGAAAAGGGCTTGAAGTCCTCTACACTCTCGTGTTATTGACTTCTTGAGTTGGTGATCCCTTTGACATCAATAACAATTATTTTTCCAACATAAGGAATATGGTTTTGGTGGCCCATGCTATTAGATGTTGTGCCTTACATTTGGTGAAGCTTTTTAAAATCTTGGGGGTTCTCCATTGTAATGGGCCTAAGTTGAGCAAAGGGTTCACTTGGCTAGGCTAATGTTGGTTCGCTTGGCATGGATTCTTTTAAGCCATGGGGCATTATAGATGTATTATTCGTAGTTGGTTTTCCCACAAGAATTTCCTAACTAAAATATGGTCTTCATGTCCATTGTATTAGTTTTGTGATGTGTTTATCATGTATTTATTTCTCTCATTTTTACTAAAATTTGCATCAAATCTAAGCAATTGTGGCTTATGGAAGGAGGTGATGGTTGCAATTGCCAACACATGTATGTTAAGGTTGAAGCTAACATAGATAATCCCTAACTGGGATTTGAACTATGTATGTGAAGATTGAGAGGACATAGAGGTCCAACAAGGTGAAATGCAACCACATAAGCGAAATCTGGTGAGAACAACTAGTGTGAGAAAATGTGTAGATGTGAAAGAATGACAAAATGGTTTTCAGACAACAATTAAAAAAAATAAAAATTACTTGGAGGTGAAATTTGTAAATTACATACACGTGGGCATATAACTATAAGAAGTAGTTAGTCTTTCATACCCTTACCAATAAAATCTCAAATAGACCTAAGTGACCAGGGAAATGAGCATGCATATTTCACTTCTCAAATTTAAAGGGGGCAATATTAGTGTAAATTTGACTCCATGAAAAATTCAAAGTTGGTAGGTCCACATACATCATTTTGGTGGCCTATGGTATTAAAGACCATGGATTACATGTGATGAAACCTTTAAAGGTTTAAGGGATTCTCCATTGTAATGGGTTTGAGTTGAGAAAAAGGCTCACTTGGCTAAGCCATGGAGGTGGCTGGCTTGGCTACTTTTAAGTCAAGGCATTTATGCATTTAAACCATGAAGAATAGTAGATCTATTATTTACTGCTACTTTTCTCACAAGGGTTTCTAAGGTAAAATATGGTATTCGAGTCCATGTATTATTGTTGTAATTTGTTTATCATGTATCTATTTCTCTACTTTTACTAATAAAATTGATATGTAGCAATAACCCTATAGCAATCTATGACAAGGAATTGTGTTGTTCCATAACATGTGTGTAGTGATTTACATCATAGATCTATAGTGCTTTTTGCAACAACAATCCTACTCATATCAAGGATCTCTAGCAACTCCAACTTGATTGATTATTTAACATAAATAAACACAAAGTAAACAAATCTTTAATATACAATTTAATCAAAATGTGATAGGAAACTATAAAATCTATGATAAAAAACACCTTCAACCATGAACTCTTGTATTGAGCATAATTAGTGTGAAAATACAAGAGTAAAAAATAATGTTCATCACATATCGCACATTAAACACACTAACATCAGATACAACAAACATCAAAGAAATATCACACTCTAAAACTAAAAGCACACTACTTCTAAATAATACTACCATAATTGCCAATGGAAGAAATTCTATACTAATTATCAATAAACTTGTTAAAATTGCTATCACTAGTGACCTTATCTCTAAAAAAATTTAACCATGTCATATGGCTAAGGCCAAGGATTCCTTCTAAATCCAAGACGTTAGCCAACTTAAACCATATGCATTTCTTTAACACCATCATTATACTTTTCATTATCCCTAACCAAGTTAGTGTTTCGAAAACTAAAAATTCCAAACTGAAGCTAGGAATTCTAAATCAATCCATGACTAGAAAGAAAATAACAAATTCTAATTTGTGAAATAGACTTGGTATGCAACACAACAATCGATGCATAAACAACGACACACATTGTACAAGACCAAAGGAAAAGAAACATCTCTTAGAAATTTTTATTTCTTTCTTATACGAGTTAATGCGAGACTTAGTCGACCTCCTCCATCTTGCTCTCCACCTGATTGCAGGCATCCTTGTTTTCTAGAGGCGGCATGTCTGCATCTAGCTCATCGGTGGCATCATCCTTGATGCTGAGGCCGAGCTTCAGCGTCTTGTGAATTCTGACATGGAATGTGTTTAGCTCCTCCAGGCTAAACCCGGAGGTAAGCAGAGCTCCCATATAAGAGCATCACCAGATCCTTCAAAATTACACTAAGATTAGGGTGTATGGATGCAAATTGCCTCCATATAAATTGCCTAAATTTGTTCCTATAAGAATTTCTGCATTAGAGTATATTAGGCAAATGATAAATATGGATGATCTCCACTTTGTGGCAGCCAAAAGGAAATATCAATTCAAAATCAAACCACGGGTTGGGCCTTTCATTTGTAATACCAGGACAACAACAAAAGAAGCAGATCTTTTGCTCAAATAGGTGAAATTTAAACTCAGTTTCACTTGGTCATATGATCCTTTAGGAGTAACATAAATGTTGAGAGTAGAGCTTAAAACTACTCCTCACACTCATACTACAAGACCTAAAATTGAGCAATATATGAATCAAAATCAATTGCATGAAGGCACATTGTAGGAGCCAGAAGAACATGTACTTTCTATTATGACATCACAGACACCAGTGCCACAGGAAAAACGTATAAAACACCAAGGGAGGATGTTTCCCCTTCAGTCTCAGAAATTCATGGGAAATAATCCTAAATATATAAAAAGAGGCAGAAAACCAATCCTTTAGAAGAGTTTTCACAGGAAGAAAATGTTCAATCTACAATAGTTTTGACAGGTCCTTATACTTCTACTATTCCTCGACTGGATGACATTTTCGTAGGGTCACCATCATCTCCAGCTTCTCAAGAACCATTGGAAACAACTCAATAAGGAGAATTGGTCCATGATCAAGTTGAACCAAGTAGACAACTTCATCACAACACAAACTTCTCTCTTCTTTTGACATCGAGGAAGGGAAAATGCAGATAGCATTCCTTGAAGCTCAAGTTCCTTTTTGTAAAAGTACAGATGAATACAAGACGTATATCTTTTATTTTAACATTGATCAAATCCATCCTATTGATCACATGGGTTTGCATAAGAAAACAAGTGAAATGTCATATTCTACCCTGACAAACTCAGCAATGGCAGCATCCAAACTTCACGATTCAGTCAACAATATTTAGTCTCAATTAAAATTAGAGAAAATGTCTTCTTTAGGTAAAAACACTAAGACAATGTCTTTACAGGATTTAGTCATTAAACTGGGATATGATCCTAGTAATGTAAAAGCTGTTGAGGAGATCATTAAAATAAAAAATGTTGACATTAAATCCTTGAAGAAACAACTCAGACTTCCATCAACTGAAAATCCACAAACAAAGGAATTTGGTCAACTAGAGAAGGAGAAATAAGATATGTTTAAAATTGTTATTGAACATAATGGATAGATTAAACAAATGGAGACCGAAATAGAAAAGTCGCTAAAAGAGAAAGAGAAGTCAACTAAATTATCAGTCATTCCTCTCACAACAATTCCAGTTGCAAGTACATCAACAACAGAGGGCAAGAGATTGAAAAGTTGAAAGCTCAGCTTAAAACCCTCCCAGTGCTGAAATTAAAAATTGATAATATGTATGTGTTAGAGCTTCAAAAGACTCATAGATTAAATCAGAGAATTGAAGTTTTAGAAAATGAATATGTCATGGCATAGACAATTGCACAGGAAAATGAGAACTTTTGGGAAGAAATTAATGAAGCTATGTCTGAAATTTGACCTGCCACTGAAATTATTTTCAAGCAAGAGGAATTTGTCCATAAATAAAAAGAGGACATCGAAGGGATAAAGGAAAGTGCGGGTCAGAAGCCAGTTGAAGCTAGTGCCTTAATAAGAACCTTGAATTCAAATACAAAAGAAGAACATGAAGAATATGAGATTACAGACAGAATTGAGACAATACTTGAGGTAAGAATATTTCTCACAAAAAGGAATGTAATATTATTGTTAGAGAATAAATGTCATAATTTTTAGTCTAGCATTCAAAAATTCCACAAGAAGTCCAATGTACTGCACCAAAAGGGGCTTCTAGTTTGAAGGGAATTGGAGATAAACTAGTTCAGCTAGATAATTATCAACAAAATCTATATTCCATAGGAAGAGTTAAATCTAAATTTTCCAACATAAAGGGAACCATTACAGGTGAAGCTTTCATGGAAGGTTTGAAGTTTGACTTACTTATCAAACAAAAAATAAAACATGTGTTTATAGTTAAGCATACTTTCCAATAATATGCTGAGATGGATGAAGCCTATAGAAAGTTAATCAAATTCTCCACCCCAGATGAAGGCAAATGGGATAAATTATGTCAAATTCTTGATTAAATAGGTATTCATGTTTAGCAACAAAGCAACAATTTTTTTAGGCCAAGCCATCAACAAAATCCTCGAAGTCAGTTCGAGAGAGATTTAGTAGTTTTAGTTTTCATATATTCCTGTACTATTTTTGTAAACAATTCTAAATCATATAGAGAGATCCCTCTTTCAAGTTGGAAGGGATAGATCCCCACATCCAAAGTGGTTTTGTGGTTACCTTTGGGTTTCTCTCACACCCTTGGGAATTTACAGAGTCAAAACATTATGGCAACCATACTAGGGACTTCACACAAATCTGATATAAATTGAATTTTTCCCTGGTAAAAATTTATTTTAGAGCTTGAAGGCTATTTCAAGTGTGTGGTTGTGAAACAGATGTTATTAAGGGTGTTTTCCACCTAAATTTTGTACATATTTCTATCTGTAAATAATATATTACAGATTTAGCTCCTAGAATGATATACACTAGAGCTTATCCAAATCCTAAACCTCCTAAAGTTGTAGATAATCCTGAAAAACTTATCAGAAAGAGCAGTCTTACTGAGAGCCAAGAAAGTAATAATCCATTTCCCGGAGTTAATTCTCTCCCTGAATTTTTTTAAACTTTTGAGGATATTGAATTGGACTTGCCTGTTCAGCATAACCTTTTTCATACCAAGTCAGACACTTTTGTACATAAGATAGTTTTTGATGAAAGTATTTTGAAACCTTATGTCTTGGAGCATCAACCTGTTAATCTAGACTCTAATGAAGATGTTGTAAAATAGTTTAATAAGATTGAAGTTTTGGTGACCAAATTAGATTAGGTTGTGCATAAATTTGTTATTGATCAACCACCTAATTCTTCAACTTCTTCCTCTACAATGATTCCCCCTATTACTACGACTCCTCCAGTAACTCCCGCTATTACCATTGTACCCATTTCATCTACTATCCCTACCACCACTACATCGACTCAACAAAGTACAACCCCTCCCCCTTTAATACCCACCATATCCACACCTATTGTAGTTTTGTCATCTTCTCATTGCCAGTTACCTATCATGGCAACTCGTTATGCCCCCCTAGTCCTACCTAGAAGACTAAATTCCATCCCACAAGATTATCATATCTGACTACCTCATTTTGATGGCACAGGGCCAATCACTACTCAAAAACATATAGACAAAATGAATGATTATTTAGATTTGCAAGAAATTGATGATGATGATGTGAAGATGAGACTATTTTCCCAAAGTCTCATAGGAGAAGTTAAGAAATGGTTTAAGGCATTACCAGCTGCCTCTATCCCAAACCTCACACAATTTCATCAAACATTCCTCAGAATATGGGAAATAAAGAAGAATCCTCTCCAAATCTTGGATGAATATGAGAATATAAATGGAGCCCCTAGTGAAACAGTCCAAGACTATTGCACTAGATCCAATAATATTTCCAATTGTATCCCAATTGCAGTACAACCCCCACTAGGACTAGCTCTGATCAAATTTCCAGATGGTTTTTGATCCAGAGATGTCTTACCAATTGAGGGAGAGAAATCATGTTATCCTTGAGGAGATGCAAAGGAATGAAGTCGGTGTGGAGGCAAACTTGTTGGCAAACATAGCTAGGTTAAAGATTGAGAGGAGAGTCACTATTAAAGAAGAACCTGCTTCTTCTTCATCATGTGCTAAGTTGAATACCTTCGTTAAAACCATGGAAATAATGATGGAAAATATAAGTATAACTGACAAGGCTCCTCCAAGGGAAAATAAAGGTGGTCCTCCAATTATAAACCCTAATTTTAGGAAAAATAAACCTCAAATTAAACAGAGAGAATAGAGAGGAAAAATTGATCAGCAACAAATTAGTCCTCCTTTCCAAGAGAATTATGCAAAAGCTGAGATACCAGAGGATCTTGAATAAAATGAAATAAACTTATTTAAAGAAAGTAAAATTGACCACATTTTCTTAACTAAAGAGGAGCAAGATCTATTCTTGCTATCACAACCAAAAGTCATCCCTTCAGAGTCAGATGATTATTAACAAGGATACGAAAATGCTATCATGGAGGTGCATAGATAATACAATTTGAGGAGTAAAAAGGCTGCTGAAAATCCTCCCAGGAAAATTCAGAGCGACACCCCTTCCACTAGCCAGTCAAAGGATGGTTCTCAAAAGGAGACTTCTAAAAAGTAGGATGTAAATATCAAAAAAATAGATAAACCTCATACATCTTTCAATATTGAAAATGAATCAGCCAAGGTAAAAATTTCTATTCCTATGATTGAATTAATTAACACAAATGCATCTAGATCTCATGTCATGAAGGCTCTGAAGATAGGGGAAGGGACAAACAAAATTAACTTAACTGATGACTAACCGGAGTTATTGTTTGGGCCTGAAGTTGAAGGGAAGTCTCAAGATGGTAGTGTGCCACCTTTCTATATTAGTTTGAACATTCGTGACAAAATTCTACACAATGCTATGCTTGATTCTGGTGCTTCACACAATCTTATGCCTACAACCATCATGGAGAAGCTAAGATTTGACATAACATGTCCCTACAAAGATTTATATTCTTTTGGTTCGAGCAAAGTGAGATGCTTAGGTCTCATCAAATATTTATGTGTTACTCTGGTGCAACAAAGAGTGTGGTAATGGATATTGTAGTGGCAGACATACCTCCCAAGTATGGGATGCTGCTATCAATATCATGAGGAGAAAACTTACATGGTATGTTGTAGATGGACATGAACTATTCTACCATTCCTGTTTTTGGTCAGCATAGAGGTGTATGGAGGGAAACATTAATGAAATATATGGTGAGAAGCTAAGACAAACTGAATAATTATCCCATGTATTATGTGCACTCAAATATGGACTCCTTTATTTTGTATAATGATGAATGTGTAGATGAGGATGTGTCACACTTGGATGTTGAATTGACCAAGACAGAGGAGATAAAATTAGATACTAGGAAACAAGATTAAGAGGGAGAAGACCTTTGGAACATGGATTTTGATGGGGTCGTGAGCAAGGAAGGAGTAGGGGTAGGTGTTTGGATCTCAAACTCACAAACTAGTATAGCGAAGGGACATTCTTAGAAGCTTAACTTCCAATGTACAAATAATATAGCTGAATATGAAACACTGCTTTTAGGACTGAAAAATTTGAAGAGGTTGGGAGCTAAAAGGATTTCAATACATGGGGATTCTGAACTTATCATTAACCAAAATAAAGGTGAGTACTCGGCTAAACACCCTAGACTAAGGGCCTACATAAATGCAAAAGGCCAACTTGTACTCATGTGGGGCCACTCATGTATGCTTGACGAAAGTATGGGTTTCCAACTTGTAAATTTAATCTCTTATTAATGAATAGGAGTTAGAAGGTGATTAAATACTCAATGAAAAGGGCTTGAAGTCCTTTACACGCTCGTGTTATTGACTTCTTGAGTTCGTGATGCACAGCCCTAACAGAAACAACCAAAAGGATGGCAGTGCATAGTGCCTTTGGAGGAAGAAGTAGAAACAACAAAAATAGTAGCATTCCAAGCAAAAAGAGAGGATCAAAAGAACCAGAAGAGCTCACTAAAAGAGGAGGAAGATTCCAACAGCCAAACACAGCATAAAACATCTCAATTAACAGGGATGAAAATAAAAGGTATCAATCAAACCCAAGGATCAAAAGCATCCGATTTTGACAAAGATACTCTTAGTGAAAATCAGCTTTCTTTTGTAATGGCCACTCCCAAGACTAGAGGTTGGGGTAAGGTGGAAAAGAAGAAAGGGAGGAAAAAACAGTAGACAATTTTTTTTATTTTTTTACTTTTTGTCTGCCTTGTATTCTGTGAAAGTAGGCACAACCCATACGCATATGACTCCTTGAGTTGGTGATCCCTTTGACATTAATAACAAGCATTCTACGAACATTAGGAATAGGGTTTCAGTGGCCCATGCTATTAGATCTTGTGGATTACACGTGATGAAGCTTTTTAAAATCTTGGGGGTTCTCCATTGTAATGGGCCTAAGTTGAGCAAGGGTTTTACTTGGCTAGGTTAAGGTTGGTTGGCTTGGCATGGATGCTTTTAAGCCATGGGGCATTATAGATCTATTATTCATATTTAGTTTTCTCACAAGAATTTCCTAACTAAAATATGGTGTTCATGTCCATTGTATTATTTTTGTGATGTGTTTATCAAAGCTAAGAAATTGTGGCTTCTGGAAGGAGGTGATGGTTGCAATTGCAAACACATGTATGTTGAGGTTGAAGATAACATAGATAATCCCTAATTGGGATTTGAACTACATATGTGAAGATTGAGAGGGCATAGAGGTCCAACAAGGTGAAATGCAACCACAAAAGCGAAATCTGATGAGAACAACTAGTGTGAGAAAATGTGTAGATGTGAAAGAATGAAAAAATGGTTTCCAAACAACAATTAAAAAAATAAAAATTACTTGGAGATGAAATTTGTAAATTACATATACTTGGGCATACAACTATAAGCCGTAGTTAGGCTTCCATACCCCTACCAATAAAATCTCAAATAGACCTAAGTGATAAGGGAAACGAGCATGAATATTTGACTTCTCAAATTTAAAGGGGGGAATGTTAGTGTAAATTCAAGACTCCATGAAAAATTCAAATTTGTTAGGTCTAGGTACATCATTTTGGTGGCCTATGGTATTAAAGGACATGGATTACATGTGATGAAACCTTTTAAAATTGAAGGGATTCTCCATTATAGTAGGTTTGAGTTGAGAAAAAGGCTCACTTGGCTAAGCCTAGAAGTTGGTCGGCTTGGCTACTTTTAAGTGAAGGCATTTACACATTTAAACCATGAAGAATAGTAGATCTTTTATTTTCTGCTACTTTTCTCACAAGGGTTTCTAAGGTAAAATATGGTATTCATGTCCATGTATTATTGTTGTGATGTGTTTATCATGTATTTATTTCTCTGTTTTTTACTAACAAAGTTGATCTGTAGCAATAACCCTATAGCAATCTATGAGAAGGACTTGTAGTGATACATAACATGTGTGTAGTGATTTACATCATGGATCTATAGTGCTTTTTGCAACAACAATCCTACTCATAGCAAGGATCTCTAGCGACTCCAACTTGATTGATGATTTAACATAAATAAATACAAAGTAAACAAATATTTAATATGCAATTTAATCAAAACGTAATAACAAACTATAAAATCTATGATAAAAAACACCCTCAATCGTGAACTCGTGAATTGAGCATAAACAATGTGAAAATACAAGAGTAAAAAATGATGTTCACCACATACCGCACACCAAACACACTAAACATCATATACAACAAACATCAAAGAAATGTCACACCCTAAAACTAAAAACACACTACTTCTACATAATACTACCATAATTGTCAATGGAAGAAATTCTAAACTAACTATGAATAAACTTGCTAAAATCGCTATCAGTATTGACATTCTCTAAAAAGATGTAAGCATGTCGTATGGCTAAGGCCAACCATTCCTTCCTTTCATTTCTTTAACACCATCATTATACTTTTCATCATTATCCCTCACCAAGTTAGTGTTTCAAAAACTAATAATTCTAATCTGAAGCAAGGAATTCTAAATCAGCCCATGACTAGAAAGAAAATAACAAATTCTAATTTGTGAAACGGACTTGGTATGCAACACAACAAACGGGGCATACACAGTGACACGCATTGAACAAGACCACCAAAAGAAAAGAAACCTCTCCAGGAAAATTTGATTTCTTTCCTATACGAGGTCAATGGGAGACTTAGTCGACCTCCTCCATCTTGCTCTCCTCCTGAACGGAGGCGTCGTCCTCTTCCACAGGGGGCATGTCTGCATCCAGCTCACCTGTGGCATCGTCCTCGATGCTGAGGCCGAGCTTCAGCATCCTGTGAATTCTGGCAGCGAAAGTGTTTGGGTCTTCTAAACTGAACCCCGAGGTGAGCAGGGCGGTCTCGTACAAGAGCATCACGAGATCCTTCACCGATTTGTCATGATTGTCCACCTCGGCTCTCTTTCTCAGCTCCTCCATGATGGCGTTCTCAGGGTTGATCTCCATCGTTTTCTTGCTGGACATGTAGGACGACATGGAGGTGTCGCGGAGGGCCTGGGCCTTCATTATTCTCTCCATGTTAGCCGTCCATCCATACTCGCCCGTCACCAGACAGCAAGGGGAGTCCACTATGCGATCCGAAACCACTACCTTCTCCACCTTGTCACCCAAGATGTCCTTCATCACTTTGCACAGGCTCTCAAATGCGGTTTTCTTCTCTTCCCTCTTTTTCTTCTCCTCCTCTGTCTCTGTCTCCTCCAGCTTCAGCCCTTCTTTCGTAGCAGAAACAAGCTTCTTCCCGTCATACTCCTTGAGCTGACCTACTGCGTACTCATCGACGGCATCCACCATGAACAGGACCTCATAACCCTTCCTCTTCAGTCTCTCCAGGAACGGAGAATTCTCCACTGGCTTCTTGCTCTCGCCGGTGATATAATACATGTCCTTCTGCCCCTCTTTCATTCGGGTCACATAGTCCTTGAGGCTCGTCATCTCGTCTCCACTCTTCGTCGAGTGATATCTCAGCAAATCCGCGAGCTTAGCCCTGTTTTGGCTGTCTTCATGCATCCCCAGTTTCAAGTTCTTTGAAAACGCCTCATAGAACTTGGCATACTCCTCTTTGTTCTCAGCGATCTCGTTGAACATTTCAATACACTTCTTTACCAAATTCTTCCTAATTACCTTCAGAATCTTGTTCTGCTGCAGCATTTCCCTAGAGATATTGAGGGGCAGATCGTCAGAGTCCACCACACCTTTCACAAAACCCAGGTATTCGGGAATAAGTTCTTCACAGTTGTCCATTATGAAAACCCTTCTCACGTACAGCTTAATGTTGTTGAGCTTCTTCCTTGTGTCAAACAGATCGAACGGTGCCCTCTTGGGAACAAAGAGAATAGCCTTGAACTCCAACTGACCCTCCACACAGAAATGCTTCACACCCAGGTGGTCCTCCCAATCATTGGTGAGACTCTTGTAGAAAGACGCATATTCTTCCTTACTAATCTCCTCTGGCTTCCTCATCCAAATGGGCTTTTGCTTGTTTACCACACTCCATTCATGTGACACTTCCTTCACCTTCTTTTTCTTCTGCCCTTTATCCTTGTCATCCTCCACTTCCTCGATATCCCCTTCATCTTCATCTTCCTTCTTCTCCTCTGCCTCCTCTTCGTCGTCGCTTACCTCCTTTTCGGTAGTCTTCTCAGTCCACAAATAGATGGGGTAGCTAATGAACTCGGAATGCTTCTTGACCAGATCCTTCAGCCGCCGCTCCTCCAGGTACTCCAGCTGCCATCCCCAACCAAGCCATGCCCTTAAATTTAAATATATGCACAGGAAATGTTAAAAGAAACAAATTGATGAAACATATTAGAACAGGGCATGTTTATAGTACCTGGCCTTCCTTGAGAAACAGAGTAATTTTAGTTCCCCTGCCCAGGGGCTCCCCGTTAACGTCTCTAGTAACAGTAAACGACCCCCCAGCCTGGGATTCCCAAACGTATTGCTCATCGTCGTTGTGCTTAGTGGTAACAATCACTTTTTCAGCCACAAGGTAGGCTGAGTAGAAACCCACGCCGAACTGACCGATCATGCTCACATCCGCCCCGGCCTGTAGAGCCTCCATGAACTCCTTGGTCCCCGATCTCGCAATGGTTCCCAAATTGTTCACCAAATCTATGCATTGCAGATCAGAAAATTTCACACAAAACAGCCACTGTAATATAATCTCAAGATTGATTAAATTAAACATAAGCATACAATCATAAGAATCATATATCAGAATTCTAGTGTACTTACCCGCTTTAGTCATGCCTATTCCGCTGTCAATAATAGTGAGGCACTTGTTACCCTTGTCGGGCACAAGCCGAATGAAGAGCTCCGGCTGAGCATCGAGCTTGCTCTTATCCGTCAGTCCTTCGAACCGAATTTTGTCCAGCGCCTGCAGCCATTGCCACAAACAATAATCAGCATTTAATATATTGACATCTGATTATTGATGAATCTAATTTACTCGGATGAATTGCTGATTCATCCTATTTTACTCCCCTGTAATCAAAGCTTCGAGCCCCACCTAATTCTCTGAAAATATAACCCTATACTTTGGATGGGAAGGGAATGGAAGTTCAAAATTAATAAATCTTAAATTTCATACTTACATCGGACGAATTGCTGATGAGCTCCCGGAGGAAAATCTCCTTGTTGCTGTAGAAAGTGTTGATGATGAGGCTGAGCAGCTGATTAATTTCAGCCTGGAAAGCGAAGGCCTCCACCTCGCCGCTCTGCATGTTCACGTCTGCCATTGGAATTGGAATTGCAACGAATCAAAATAGAATAAAACAGTGAACCAGACAAGTATTCAACACTTTCAGATCCCCGAAAACCTAGAGCGAATGCAGAAATCTCTTCTAAGATATATCAGAAACTCCGCCGATATCAATCTTTCGCACAAAACTTTGCGAATGCGTACTTCTAAAGGTTTCCTCAGCCAAGCGATGAAGCCTAACAGCCTTATTATATCTGATTCTACGACTCCACGATCGTTCCCATCTATGAACGTCGAGTGAGGCTTTGGATGTCTCTAGAAACCTTTGGCCAATCTCGGGGCTTCGCAAGAGTTCACGTATTTGACAACGTGGTTTGCCCTATAAATAAGGGCGTGGTGTGCCCAGGTTAATTTTTTTTTCACGATAGCATTGGTTAATTTTAAGGGCATTGAAGGGAATTGACCCTCCCACCTCCCTATCCGCAAGGTACTCAACAATTAGGACTCCACCGAGCGGAGTTAATCCTTGGGACTTATTAATATATATTAATAGGTTTATGATAAGAATTGGTAGAGATTAATATAAATTTATTTTGGAGAGGAATCTAATTTTTCAAAATGTTATTTTTATACTAGATTATAGGGAAAATGTTTTGACTCTTAATTAGATTTGAAAATTAAAATGAAGAAAAGGTAAAACAAAAAATATTAAACTAAATATTTTTAAAATAAAAAATAATTTTTGAAATTTGAATTTCTATTTTGAAATAAAATTTGTTAGAAATAAAAATTATTTTAAAAATAAAAATCTATATGTTACCAAGTGTCATAATAGTATACACATCAAACTTCAATAATTGTTATTATTATCCAATTTTAAGGTCCCCTTGTTTGTGGGACAAGGGATACAAATTATTTTAAAACTAAACTAGAAATTGTCCCTATAGGTTCAAAGAAACATCAAAGGAATAAAAGATTTGAGAAGATAGTCTTAAAAAACTAAATCACTAAATATAAGAACTCTTTTTTTAAAAGAAAAATATTATAAAATGATTATATGAAAAAAATGAGATAGATAAATTGTATGACTCCAACTTGGTATAGCATGTATTACATTGAGATAAAGTGGATTCAATGAATGGAAAATATCTCTAGCAGATAATGCTATGCTAACCTTATTGCAAAGTGGACTGTAAATAATCAATCAAGTGTCATGATGATGATGATGGTTAACGTCCGCTGAGACCAAATAATGATCTATCGGACCTAAAAAGACAAATTATTTATTTTGATTTAAGATTTTATTCCTATGCTCAAAAATCTTGGAGAGAAGTCTCCCGAGTTCACTATAATTTTGGCATTGTAAAAGGCTAGGAAGGTCAGTATTGTAACAAAGGTTGTGAAATTGAGATCTAATGTGGTTGTATGCAGGGCACTCTAAGAGGAAGTGGTTTTCATCCTCAATGCTCCTATTCTCACAAATATGGCAGATCATTTCCATCCATGGCGTTTTAGGAACTGCCCAACGGCCAGTTTCACTATGGAGCTCATGAGAATTTGTTCTAATCTTTGCAATATTAATTTTCTTCTTTGAGCTAGTTAAAATAGAGAGATACTTTTGATCTTCAAGGGTGGGGTTGATGACTTTCTTATAATAACATAATTTTCTTTTAGACGCTAAATCTTTCTCACACCACAATTTTTCTTTGAACTTAGAAGTAACAATATCTTTAATGTTATTTATGTTTTGCAAAGCATCATTCTCATTGATCTCCCAATAGTTTAACCAGGCCCTTGTGTCCTTATGCCATCCTCGGTTAAGCCTTAGGTGGTTTTGGCTGGAATTTAAAGCTAGCTTAGGAAGTCTATGATTGTCTATGTTATTGAGCTTGTGCTTGTACAACAGAAACCTGAGCATAGCCAGGCTTTCAATAGGAGAAAGACCTGCTTCTATAAGGAGAATAGGATAGGGATGTCGTTTTTGATTTCGTCGATGCCAAGGATTTTCTTTAAAAAATGTATATGTAATAGTGGATCAACTTAATCCTAGATTTCCCATTGCTCACAACCTATGTATGAGTACAAAGTGTTGACAAACCTTGCCCCAACTGTGTCATGCGTGTCTATCTAATTTTTCACTTTTTCACCGCTACTCGGTGTCCCTAGTGCTAGGTTCCTTGTGAGGGCACATGTTCAATCTATGAACGTCGAGGGAGGCTTTGGATGTCTCTAGAAACCTTTGGCCAATCTCGGGGCTTCGCAAGAGCTCACGTATTTGACAACGTCGTTTGCCCTATAAATAGGGTCGTGGTTTGCCCATAGCAAGGGTTAATTTGAAGGGCATTAAGGAGAATTGGCCCTCCCACCTCTAGATCTGCGAGGTATTCAAGAATTGGGACTTAGTTGAATTAACCCTTCGGACTTATTAATATATAAATTAATATGAATTTAGTAATATATATTAATAGGCTTATGATAAGAATGGGTAGAGATTAATATAAATTTATTTTGGAGAGGAATCTAATTTTCAAAATGCTATTTTTATACTAGATTATAGGGAAAATGCTTCGACTTTTAATTAGATTTGAAAATTAAAAAAAAAAGTAAAACAAAAAATATTAAACTAAATATTTTTAGAATAAAATATAATTTTTGAAATTTGAATTTCTATTTTGAAATAAAATTTGTTAGAAATAAAAATTATTTTAAAAATAAAAATTATTTTAAAAATAAAAATCTATATGTTACCAACTGTCATAATAGTACACACACCAAATCACAATTATTGCTATTATTATCCAATTTTAAGGTCACGGTCAAGCAAGACATCAAATCGGTGTATGAGACGCCTTGTTTGTGGGACAAGGGATACAAATTATTTTAAACCTAAACTAGCAATTGTCCCTAAAGTTTCAAAGAAACATCAAAGGAATAAAAGATTTGAGAAGATAGTCTTAAAAAATTAAATCACTAAATATAAGAACTCTTATTTTTAATGAAGATAGTCTTAAAAAATTAAATCACTAAATATAAGAACTCTTATTTTTAACAAAATAAATTTTATAAAAAGATTATATGAAAAGAAATTGAGATAGGTAAAATGTATGACTCCAACTTGGTATAGCATGTATTGCATTGAGATAAAGTGGATTCAATGAATGGAAAATGTCTCTAGCAGATAATGTTAACCTTATTGCAAAGTGGACTGTAAATAATCAATCAAATGTCATACATGTGTAGCGACAACAAATTTAGTAAGGATGGTTGTTTTTGATTTCGTCCGTGCCAAGGATTTTCTTTAAAAAATGTATATGTAATAGTGGATCAACTTAATTTTAGATTTCTCATTGCTCACAACCTATGTATGAGTACAAAGTGTTGATAAACCTTGCCCCAAGTGTGTCAGGCTAGTATATTTTTCACTTTTTCACCGTCTCTCGATGCCCCTAGTGTGATGCCCCTAGTGCTAGGTTCTTTGTGAGGGCACATGTTCAATCTATGTTGAGGTCCTAGAGCCTAGCAACAAGTTCCTCGGCTACCAAACGAGTCCTCATGTGATATTCCACTAGTCTAGTCAACACTACTACAAGAATGAGGCTCTCTCTATATATATAATCTTTTACTAAATATCTATATTGAAATGTTTGATTTATGACTTATATATATATATATATATATATATATATATATATATATATATATATATATAAGTTATTTAAAAGCTATATATCAACCCCATATTTAAAATGTAATAAATATTGTTTATTAATATGTTTTTGTTTTAAACATTATATTTCAATTAAACATAAAATTAATTACACATTATTTAATATGAATAATATTATTTTTACAAGGGCATGGGGTTTAATTCAGTTGGGAAATGCCTTGTTATGAAATAATTAGTAAACTATGAGGTTCAAAGTTCAAATATTTTTGGGTTAAACCAACAAAAAAAATATTATTTTTACAAGAAATTACATATCCTCTCTATCTTAAAAGAATACATATTTATTTTTTACTTGTAATTATTTTATCTCTATGTAAATTTAATGTAAAATTAAATGAAAAATAAAATATAATTACAATTATTTAATATATAAACCATTAAAATGATAAGAAAAATGTAAATAATAGATCTAATAAGGACTCCACACGGTAATAAAGTGTCCAAGCATATTCTCTATGTGGCTTATATTTCTATGATATATTTATCAATTGTGTGTGATACTAAGTTAAAAGGGAGATTGAGACATCATCTTTAATCTAATTATATATTTTTTTTATTATGTATTTTTACATAAAAATAGTCATCTCTAAAATTATTGTTTACTTAGTCTCACATAATAAAAAATTCTTTTATTTTTAAATTTAAATTAATATTGTAGATAACCATTACTCAATAGTTATGCAAGTTTTTTATTACTATTTATGAAAACCACACCATCATGCATCCTCTAATAATCCATAACTGAGTAACCTTTTACTCCTATTAAATATCTAAAAATACAAGTTTTTATTTTCTTAATTATAAAAAGATAATTTTTCATTTTTATTACCTGTACATAAGAGTATAGTGTTGAATTTGAAATAAATGATATATGTACATTTAAACACTAATAAAATAGCTTTTTTTGGGTTTTCCCCGCTAAAAAATTAGGTAGGATATTTGATTAAAATTGTCATTTTGTTTAATTTAATACAAATATTATTATATAAAGAAAATCAACTTATCATAAAGTAGGTTAGTAATTAGATTCTAGGTAGGTGGAATTTGAAGTGATAGTGCCATTTTCTTCCATTAAAATCTATGGATTATTGTTAATTTATGGTATGTTCTATGCTTATATTAGTTTACTTCTTTTTCTTATTATATTCCACCGATTAGCAATCACATGTACATAAAGTAAAGTGTAGATAGAACATTAAACGATCGACAGAAAACAAGCCAAGACAAGAGACACAAGATGTGGCGGCTAGCCAAGGACAAACCCCACAATGTGTGGAGAAACCCTTTGATCAAATCTTCTTTTATCTTCAATAATTCAGCAGAGAGAAATAGTACAATAAATCTGATTCATATTAGTAGTAGCAAAGCCTAGATCAGTAGCATCAGCGTTAGCGGCTTCATTATCAAACTAGGGCAGACCATATCTCACAAACCGACAGTCGGATTGACTTCATTCCACCACAAAAAGTTTCAGCTTCCAGAGGAGGTTCAGATGAACCTACAGCGCAGTTCAGATGAGGAGATCTTCTAGGCCACGCAAGTCAATCTTTACTTCTGCAGTTGCAGCTTCAGTTTCAGCAGTTTCCGGCTTCAAACTAGGGCAGTCGATATCTTGCAAACCGTTCGTCGGATTGACTTCATTCCACCAACAAAAGTTGCATCTTTCAAAGGAGGTTTAGATGAACCTACAGCATAGTTCCAAAGAGGAGATCTTCTAGGCCACGTAAGTCAATCTTTACTTCTGCAGTTGCAGCTTCAAATTCAACGGCTTCCGGCTTCACATGTATGAGAGAAAGAGACCCATTTCAGCGCAGTAGAGAAGAGACTCATATCTGCGCAGTAGAGAGAGAGAGATGTGATGAGATGAGTGAGTCCAAATGAGGAAAAGTCCTCTTATATTTATACACAACATTGGTGGGTGAATAGATGCGACTGTTGGGCTTCTGAGCCTACATGAGTTGTAGGTCGGCTTGATAATAATTCCATAATCAAAATAAATTCATATCTCCATGAATACTTATCGGAATTGGATGATCTTTATATCAATCGTACACCTCTCGACGAGAGGAATCTAATAAAAATATTATTAGCCATGAATAAGATGACCCACATGAAGTTTTGCCCTGGTTACCAATTTTAACACTCCCTCTCAACCATGGAGAACTTCATCTGCAATCTGTCTATTGGCCGTTACTATTCATCCATCAAATGCACTGCCTTGTACAGCCTGACCCTTGCCCTGCTCTACTCTATTTTACATGTTCTGCTTTGTCTTGTTCTGCCCTGCACTGATCTGTATTGTTTTGTTTTGTTCTGCTCTGCTCTTGCATTGTTATGTTCTACTCTGCTTTTGTCCGAATTATGAAGAAGAAGAAATGATCAAGGATGCATCATACTGACTCGAAGTCAGTCTCAGAGTATGTACCACTGCTCCTAGACCGGTCTCAACCAACCCAAAGTCAGCGTCATAGTGAGTACAACTCTAATGGTCTGAGACCAATATCATCCTCCGTTGACTCAAAGTCAGTCTCAGAGTATGTACCACTGATCCCAGACCAGTCTCAACCGACCTGAAGTCATAGTCATAGTATGGTACAACTCCAATGGTCTCAGACCAATATCATCCTCAACTGACTCAAATTCAGTCTCAGAGTATGTACCACTGATCCCAGACCAGTCTCAACCAACCCGAAGTCAGCGTCATAGTATGGTACAACTCCTACCACTGGTCCCAGACCAGTATCATTGATCCCAGATCAATGGAGGTCATCCTAGCGTAGGGAGTATGGTAGTTACAATGATGCGTCCATTGGTACTACTATGGTCCCTAACTTCATTTCCCTGCTCATTAATCAGATGAGAGGTACTTCCCATGAGTCCCAAACTGCATGGGTAGGATTCCTCGACAAGAGAACTAATCAATCCTGTCCTCACAGGAGAACACATCAATCCTGCTACAATTGCCATGGAGAACACATCAATCCAGGCCTCACAGGAGAACACATCAATCCTGCTACAATTGCCATGGAGAACACATCAATCTAGGCTGCCATGGAGAACACATCAATCCAGGCATCATAGGAGAACACATCAATCCTGCTACAATGTCGCCACGGGGTGTACATGTATACCACCAGGGGATAGTGAATAATCCTGTGGTCATATGCTGCTCCAAGAAGCACCCTGCACCCCCCTGGAGCTCTCAGAGCTCAATGCATCATACATGACCCTCATTGGAGGGTCTTTGAACAACTCTAAGTTGTTCACAGAAAGTCAAAAATTTTACTTTCCCAAGGGGTTTTGTCAGAATGTCGGTGACCTGTTCATTTGTACCAATATGATGGAGCCTTATAGCTCCCAGTTGCACCATATCTCAAATATAATGGTATCTAATATCAATATGCTTGGAGGGATCATGGAATACGAGATTCTCTGACAAACGAATCCCACTTCTGGTTGTTACAGAGAATCACAGTGGTATCCAATGTAAATCCAAACATCTCACTGAAGAGTTTTCGCAACCAGACTGCCTCACACGAGGTTATGCTAGAAACAATATATCCTACTTCAGCGGTGCTCAAAGCCACCGACTTCTGCTTCTTGCTCATCCAAGATAACGAAGCAGATCCCAAGGTAAAACAGTACCCGGAAGTGCTCTCACGGTCCACCACACTGCCTGCCCAATCAACATGAGTATATCCAAGTAGTCTCACATTTCCGGCAGTGTATCTTAATCCATGAGAGATTGTGTCCTGAAGACATCTCAGAAGATTCCTGGCATCAATCCAGTGAGGCTCAACCAAATATGAGCTCACAATGCTAAATGCAAAACATATGTTCGGATGGAGGCTCACCAAGAACATCAATGCGAATGAGTTTTTCAAATTCAGAGGCATTTCCCAAGTCTGGTTCGACATCACTACCATATAACTTCTAAAAGTTAAGATCCTCGAGGTAGTCACAGGCTTGCAGTCGATCATAACGAATCTTTCCAATATATTTACCACATATTTTCCTTGAGATAGGAAAATTTCCCTTGGCTTCTGCCACACTTCAAGTCCTTGGTCCTTCATTTCAAATTCAGAAGCCATCTCCCCCTTACATTTGTGAATGAGAGGGTCCGCACCTGTTAGAAAGAGGTCATCCACATACAACACCAGTATGAGAGGCTTGTCATCTTCAACCTTAAAGTAAAGGTTAGGATCGGCTTCACTCCTAGTGATCCCAACTTCATCAAGTAGCTATCGATCCTCTCATACCATGCTCGGGGTGCTTGCTTCAGCCCATAGAGAGCTTTCTTCAACCTGCATACATGAGATTTTCGATCATAAATCTCAAATCCTTCGGGTTGCTCCACGTAGACCTCTTCTTTGATCGAGCCATGCAAGAACGCAGTCTTGACATCCATCTGATGTAGGTTCCATCCTTGTCAAGCGGCAAGGGCTATGATCGAGCGGATGGTCATATATCTGGCAACATGTGCAAATATCTCATCATAGTCTATACCTTCCTTTTGGGAGAAACCTCGAGCAACAAAATTAGCCTTATACTTTTCCGTGCTTCCATCTGCTGCATGCTTTATCTTGTAAAGCCATTTGGAAGTAACAATAGTCTTCTCCTGGGGTCTGGGAACTACTTCCCAAACATCATTCTTTATGATAGACTCATATTCTTCAGTCATAGCATCCTTCCATACTTGATGCTTGACGGCATCTAAGAATGACAAAGGCTCATTTTGTATGATCGTGCTCATGATGGTCAGGTATCCTTGATACCTATGGTTTCTTACTTTCACGAAAGGTTCCTCGGGGTGCAGCATGTCCTTCGGCATCATCAAGTAACCCCTTAAGCCATGAAGGCCTCTTCCTAGAAGAGGAAGGCTCATATGGAGGAGGATCAATCGGATCCATGGGTTCTTCTACATCAGGCATTGATTCATCATCCTTTTCTTTCGGTTCCCTAGTGTCGGCTTCTTGAGAGCTCCTCAAAGTCGGAAGATTGATCACCTTGCTGAGAGCCATATCTTCGTCAAAGGTGACATCATGACTAATTATGACTTCCCTTTGACCAGCTACATAGATTCTATAGCCTTTAGTATTTTCACCATAGCCCACGAAAATTCCCTTCTTTCCAGATGCTCCTAATTTATTTCTTTTCTCTTTCGGCACATGAAAGTATACAGGGCTTCCAAAAATTTTAAAATGAGAAACATCAGGTTTCTTACCAGTGAATTTTTCTTCAGGAGTCTTGGAACCCAATGCTTGATGAGGGCATCGATTTTGTACATATATGGTAGTGTTTGCAGCTTCAGCCCATAGGAACTTAGGAAGACTTTGATCATGTAGCATGGCCCGGACAGCTTCCATAATTGAGCGGTTCTTCCTTTCTGCCACACCATTTTGTTCAGGAGTATATGGTGTAGTAGTCTCCCTCTTGATGCCAGCCTCTTTACAGAAATCATGGAACTCATTAGATTCATATTCAGTCCCATTGTCAGTTCTTAAGATCTTGATCTTCTTTTCGGTTTGATTCTCGATTAGGGCTTTGAAGTGTCGGAACTAAGGGAACACTTCATCCTTCTTTTTCAAGAAGTATATCCAGGTCTTTCGAGAATGGTCATCGGTAAAAGTGAGATAATATGAGTATCCTCCCAAGGAGTTCACAGGCATCATACCTGACATGTCTGACTGAACTAGTTGTAATATATCAGAGGTCTTGCTTGGACTTGAAGGGAATGGTCCCCTTTTGAGCTTTCCTTCGGCACATCCCGGACATACACCTTCTTTCTCTACTTGGAATTCAGGCATCCCTGTTACCATCTGTCTTACATCGGGTAGAGCTTTGTAATGAAGGTGGGCAAACCTCCGATGCCAAAGTTCGGACTGAAGCGATGTGTCACAAGACATGACACCTAGCGGACTTCCACCGACTTGATATAAAGAATCAACTCGAAACCCAAGAGTGAAAGCATCTTTAACATTATTTTTCCATATGCGTACCTTACCATCACTGAAGGTTACCTTATAACCTTTGTCTTCCATTGCCAAGATGGATACTAGGTTCTTTTTGAGATCAAGTACATATAATACATCTTGTAAGTGAATCGTATTACCTTGATTCAGTTTAAGAGAAACATTGCCTACACCTTTCACTGGGTATTTCATGTCATCTCCAAGGACAATTTCCAGGTTAGTTTCTTTCTCTACCAGATTATAGAGTGTTTCTTTGTAACCAGTGAAGTGTCTTGAGGCACCACTATCAATGAGCCAAATTCCCATTGAGTCCGAAGGAGCAGAGGTAGATAGAGTAGCTGGTAGATAATATTGAGCCTGCTTATCATCAACAGTATTAGATTCATACCTGGAATTTCTAGCCTTCTTGAATGGTTGCCCTCTTCCTTGATTTCCAGCATTCCTTTTTCCTTTGTTGTTGATTTTTCCATTCCTTAGATTACCATGAGAGGGATTTTGATCATCGTCACGGTGAGAGTCCTTTCTATCAGGGCATTCCCTTGCATAGTGACCTGCTTTATTGCAAATGAAACATCGTCCTTTTCTTCCACCCTTAAATCTAGCCTTTCTTTTCGATTTAGACCCAGAATTATTTCTTTTCTTAGCATGAGAAGAAAAAGCAGCAGGAGGACCTTTAGGCAAGGGAATTTCCTGCTCTTCTACCCTTGTTTGTTCTTGAATGCATCTAGCCATTAATTCCTCGAAACTAGGAATTACATTATTGTTCAGAAGAGTAGTCCTGAACACATACCATTCAGATGGTAATCCTCCGAGAGTTGTGAGTGCCATTTCTCTGTCAGTAATGGTTTCCCCAATAGATAGGAGATCGTTCTTGATCTCGGTGATTCTTAAGAAGTATGCTTGCATACTTTCATCTTTACCCTTCTTGATTTCCCTCAACTTATTTCTAAGAAACAAAACTTGATTTGCATCATTAACTTTAAATAAACTCACCAGTCTGTCGTAGATTTCCTTGGAGGTGTCTAGATCAGAGATGTAGGTCACCAAGCGCTTGTCGATAGAGTCACGGATGATCTTCTTTGTTTTGACTTCTCCATTTTTCCATTTGTTCTAGGTAGCAGCAAATGCATTTGATGAAGGCTCAACAATATTGCCTCTTACATGGTCCAGCACTCCTTGATCTTCAAGGGTTAGATCGATAGACATCTTCCATCAGTGATAGTCAGCTTTCTCACGGAGCTTGTCTTCGGCAGGAAAGAGTGTTGAGGACCCCATAGTCTTTTAGGATAACCTTGCCAATCTTCTCTTCAATGATTGCTCTTGCTCTTGCTCGGGCTTTGTCTTCACCTCAGCTCTGATACCATGTTAATTTATGGTATTTTCTATGCTTATAACAGTTTAATTCTTTTTCTTATTATATTCCACCGATTAGCAATCACATGTACATAAAGTAAAGTGCAGATAGAACATTAAACGATCGACAGAAAACAAGCCAAGACAAGAGACACAAGATGTGGCGGCTAGCCAGGGACAAACCCCACAATGTGTGGGGAAACCCTTTGATCAAATCTTCTTTTATCTTCAATAATTCAGCAGAGAGAAATAGTACAATAAATCTGATTCATATCAGCAGTAGCAAACCCTAGATCAGTAGCATCAACATTAGCGGCTTCATTATCAAACTAGGGCAGACCATATCTCACAAACTGACAGTTGGATTGACTTCATTCCACCACCAAAAGTTTCGGCTTCTAGAGGAGGTTCAAATGAACCTACAGCGCAGTTCAGATGAGGAGATCTTCTAGGCCACGCAGGTCAATCTTTACTTCTACAGTTGCAGCTTCAATTTCAGTAGTTTCCGACTTCAAACTAGGGCAGTCAATATCTTGCAAACTGTTTGTCGGATTGACTTCATTCCACCACCAAAAGTTGCGGCTTTCAAAGGAGGTTCAGATGAACCTACAACACAGTTCCAAAGAGGAGATCTTCTAGGCCATGCAAGTCAATCTTTACTTCTGCAGTTGCAGCTTCAAATTCAACAGCTTCCGGCTTCACATGTGTGAGAGAGAGAGACCCATTTCAGCGCAGTCGAGAAGAGACTCATATCTGTGCAGTAGAGAGAGAGAGATGTGATGAGATGAGTGAGTCCAAATGAGGAAAAGTCCTCTTATATTTATACACAACATTGGTGGGTGAATAGATGCGACTGTTGGGCTTTTGAGCCTACATGAGTTGTAGGTCGGCTTGATAATAATTCAATAATCAAAATAAATTCATATCTCCATGAATACTTATCGGAATTGGATGATCTTTATATCAATCCTACACCTCTCGACGAGAGGAATCTAATAAAAATATTATTAGCCATGAATAATATGACCCACATGAAGTTTTTACCTGGTTGCCAATTTTAACAATTATTATATCAAACTAATGAGTTATATCCACAACAACATTATATATGATTTATTAAATCAAACCAAGAGTTTATTGGAAACAACTTTATATATGATTTTGATTATAGTAACAACTATATCTTTTAATTAGAATTTTTTTCTTAATTGTATGTATGATTGACAAAGTGATTGAAAAAAAAAACAAAGTTGGAAAAAATAAAAATAAAAAACAATTTAGCAAAACCAAAAAAATAAAACCACATTAATTTTCTTTTTAATTTCCTAACTTCCATTTTTTTAGAAGGAAAAACCTCAAAGAAACCCCCAATACTCTTCTATTGCTAAATGTTTTCATGTAAAACAAATGTGTTTCATACATGTAGATAATTTTGACCAATTCTTATTGCTACATTACCACTAAAATGTTTCTCGAACCCCATCCTCTATCATATTACCCTTGGAATTTATAGGGATACAAAACACTCAAGGAAAATGTAACTAACGATTCATGTTACAAACTACCATATTCACCATGACAAAATGAAAAGGAAGGTATAAAATGTTAATTGCAGAATACAAACCGAAAACCGTGAACACATTGTACATAAGAGAAGTGACAACTCACTTAAATCCATAAAATTGACAAATTTTTATGTTCTTCTTGCACAAGGAAATGGGCCATCATTGTTGGAATTGTTATGCTAGCCATGAGCCTTAGCCCTACATCAAAATTTTGCAAAAAGTGCAATATGATCATATGACCACTCGTGAGAAGGAAGACCTATGTCTTTACGGAAGCTCTCCTCATCCAAAAGATCTAATAGGGACTCCGCCACAAGTGAATCCATTGTATACAAAATATAGTCAAGAGTTTCAAAAAATGTTTGGTACAGTTGGCGAATAAAGGTTCATTTGTTGCAATGTCCATTCTTCTTTGTTGATGGTCTAAACCTTGTGTTATTCCCACCATTCTTGCAAAGGAAGAATAAACACTAACCAAAGGTAGTTGGTAGAAAACCTTGCTTGCATGACATAATATACAAAGGGGATTTGTTGTTAAGTTTGGATGTGAGGATTCAACTTTTCCCATCGCAAGAAGAGTATGGGGGCAACTTGCAGGAATTGAGCTGAAATCACCATAGAATAACATAGGTATGTCTACACTGATAACTATTTTCTCTAGTCCTTTCAGAAGAGTACAAACCTGCGAGAGTTTGACATCCTTGAGATCTTGATTTCCATTTGTGTGTAATAGCCACACAAATAAGTTGATGTTTTCCTGGTGCAAGGGCATTGATCCCATGGTTAGTGTCCTTTTCCTCCAAAACTACAATCAGAGCAACGTTGTCCATGAGCAACTGACTTAGTACCGCCAGTGCTCAGTTCTTGTCAGAGTACATGTTTAGTCTATGTTGAGGTCCTCCGGCCTACCAACAAGTTCCTTGGGCTGCAAAACAAGTCCTCCTATGATATTCCACTAGTCTTGTCAACACTACTACACGAATGAGGCTCATGTTCATATCATAAGAAAAGCAAAAAAAATGTTGGAGTATGAAGAGAAAGCTTCTACTTTAGTGGTTTCTTACTTGCTGATGAAAAATTTCCATTGCAACATCTGGATATTGCAAGAGTAAGATGACAAATGGAAAATTACACAAATAAATAGCTAAATGACCACATAAATTTATACAACTCCTTATTTAATTATTTGAGTATTGAGGAAATTTTTGGTTTATTGTGAGCAATGTGTCCTACCCGTCTATCTGATTTTTCACCACTACTTAGTGTTACCATTGATAGGTTCCTGTGCGGGCACATGTTTAATCTATGTTGAGGTCCTTGAGCCTAGCAACAAGTTACCCGGGCTGCAAAATGAGTCCTCCTGTGATATTCCACTACTCTAGTCAACACTACTACATGAATGAGGCTAATGTTCATATCACAAGAAACACATAAAAAAATGTTGGAGTACAAAGAAGAAGCTTCCACTTTAGTGGTTTCTTACTTTTTGATGGAAATTTTCCATTGCAACATCTGGTTATTGCGAGAGTAAGATGACAGATGGAAAATTACATAGATAAATAGCTAAATGGCCACAAAATTTATAAAACTCCTTATTTAATTCTTTGAGTAGTGAGGAAATTGTTGGTTTATTATGTTGATTAAAAAAAAATATAGGAAATATACCTTTGTATTATGTTAACTAGAAGAAATAAAATATTTTTTACTTTCCTATTAAAGTGGGGAAACCTTTCACTAAGCAAAACTCCAAATATAACAAAATAAGACAAACATTTCATAGACTTTTATTCTTGTTAAATAGATTCTTAATAGAAAACCATAAATACTTGTTGACCTATCATTATTGCGTACCAAATACCCATTTTTCCTTATAAAGTGGACCCGTTTATATTAAATAACTATCAACTATTGTCTAATGGACATTATTCAAAGTGGATGTTTGCATACATCAATTGATTGACTTCTAAATAGTTTAAGGTATGGTGATTAGGATAAGACATGAAAATATCCTCGCCCCTCAAGAGAAACATTTTTGTCAATGCTAGAGATGAGGAAAGTGCTGCAGAATTGTTATTGATTGCCATGTTGCATATCCAAGCTACATATCTTTCCACTACATTAATACTTGAATCATGTATTGGTGCACTTGACATTATTTAGCATTCAACGCTACTATGAATAATAATTAAATTGAGTCTTTTTCATATTTTTTTAATACTTTAGTGCACCCCTTGCACTTTCATATGATGACCTTCTTCATGTGGGACATGGGAAAGGTAGGAAAAAACATAGAGTCTGCTAGAAGAGGTAAAATATAGGATTTTTTAAAACATATTGTATGATTTTATAGGGTCCATGGAATTTTGGTGCTAATTTTTGGTGGTTATTTCCTTTGCTTGGTGGTTGATTATAAGGTTGCAAGAAAAGAAACACCTAATCCCCCTTTATAAAAGAAAATTTGGAGAGATGCTAATCTACTTGTGGTTTCATTCTATTTTGAGCCATAAGCAAATTTTCTTTAAATTTGTAGAGAACACCTTCTTTGTTATGAAGTGTTTTATCCATTGTCTAATCCTTAGAGACGCTTAGAAAATAGGAGGTTACTAACAAGGGTTTTCAGCCATAAACAACTTCATATGTTGTTGTTTTAATAGCTCCAGGTGATGGGACCAACCTGTGGCTTATGATATAATCACCACAATAATAATTAATCAACAAATGATTTAATCAACACTTATGTGATTAGTTTGGTAAATAAGGATTAGCACTGATATTTTGGTTGCATTGATGTTTGTATTGATTACCCTGTACGTCGAGAGGACAGTTGTCCTAGCCTCAGGTTTCCTTCGTGCCCTTGGTGTGAGAGCTCTGCTCATCGGTTCTGTGGGTGACTATAACTATTTCAAGCTGATACTCTGTTCACGCCAATTATGGGCTTCTCTTTTGGTAAGTGGGTAACTGTGCTCAATTTTTGTGTTCACATTCTCGTTAGCTCGGCTCTAGCACTTGATTGTTGGATTTGTTGTGAGGGTTTCTCTGCTCTCTCGGTGGCCCGATGCTCACTCTCTCTCCTTCATTCCTCACGCATTCTAGTGGGATTTCTTAATGGTTTCTTCAGCTGCCTGTATGGTTATTTTGTTGTTTGACTTGTCTGCATATTGTGAACACAGGTTGTGGCCTCAAAAGGGACTCTTTCCTCTGCTTTCACTCAACTCTGGCAAGGTATTAACTCATTCTTTGCTAAATGTTGTCTCCAAAGTTTTTCTTGTTTGCTAACAGTTGCTACTCCTTGCGAGCAAGGGTTCTTGCAATGGCCGCGACCCAAGTGTGGGTTCCTTCATCTAGCATTGGCTATTGAACTAGTAAGTCCTTTCGGTGTTTCTTCTCCCTTACTGTTAGTTGTCCATTTTCTCCTTCAACCTTCAGTTGATGATGCTAATGTTTGTTATGGTCTCTGTGCAGGTCGTTGTGACTTCTGGTTGGACTACTACACCGCCCTTCCCTCGAATGGAACTGGTAGGATCATTCCGTACTACAACTTGTTTAGTCAAGGGTTTGTTTAGTCGTTTCCTTCCGTAGTGTAGTCGGTCGACCTAGGTATCTGTTGTATTTTCATTTGGTTGATGGAAATTTGACCTTAGGGTTCAGTTGTATTTGATTTCGTTGATTCTTCAATGGTTTTAAATGATTTTATGATTATAACCCTAACCCTCGTTTCTTCGTTTTGCTCCCGGAGGAGGGTTTGCTCGGCCTTAGGGTCGCTAGACTTTAGAACTTGTATTTGTATATTTTAAACGAAAGTTTTGATATTGTAAAGCTTTTAATGAATGAAAGAAATCTTTGATTTACAGTATTACCTCTTTTATGAATGCTATTCTTTGTGGTTGTATTTGTTTAATGAACGGCTTCGCCTGTAGCGCACTCTAGTACTTTTGTAGTTTATCGATATGACTGGAATTGTATGCTCAGTCTCTACATTGATATTGTGCCTCTGTCTATCTTCTATTGTTGAAGTTGTATCTTTGTTTGTCACTTGATTACTAGAACTTCATCTCTGTTCATTCTGGAAGGATTTATGGTAAACTATATAGTTGTCTTCATGTTACAGATGATAGAAATTAGATAATAAAACAATATTTAGACAGATGGATTTAGGAATGAAAAATATCTCTCTTTGTATTATTCTTTTGTGATGGAATGTTTAACCCCTTCCACACCGTGGTACATTCTTTTTGTAATGTGACAATACAGTTATGCAAATTGTTTGCAGTTGTTTCTTTAGTTACACAGTTGATAACTATCTTGCTGTTTTAGTTTTCTCGTTCTATGGAATACATAGAAAATATATTTATTTCTGTTGTTGTTTTCTTTTCAAAAATAAATAATTGTAAAATAAAGAAAAGAAATACAAACCAATAGTGTGGTTGTAAGCACCTCCACCTAACTGTGTTGTCCCTAAATACGTATTAGCTGACAATAAAATAAAACAAGTTCCTACACTGTTTTTAATTAGCAAACATAAATGAAACCTAAAATATAATGAACCTCTTCTCCTCAGCTGAGACCAACACCCGGTTAGGGTGCCCTTAGCTGGATGCTCCTGTATCAGGCTCTTGGGATCAGAAAGATTCATGACTCCCATCCATGAGCTTCTCGACTGAATAGCCTACCTGTTGTATCTGTTTGGTGTTAAGTCGTGAACTGTCCTCAATGGGATAGTTCTTCCACTTGACTAGATATTGCAGATATTCTTTCTGCCGAGTTCGCTTGGCCACTTGAGTGTTGAGGGTCCTTTCGATCTCAAGGGGCTAAGCGTAAGGCATTTGTCTCATCCAAGTCTCACTTCCTTCTTGTGTGCCATGTAGGCCGTGTTGTACTATCCTCCTCTAGATCAGCAGTGTATGGAAGCAGGTATGCTACATTAAAGATGGGTGAGATGCCTATTCCTAGTGGCAGTTGTAATTCATAAGCATTGGCTAAAAATTTCTGAAGAATTTTGTAGGGGCCTATCTTTTTGTACTTCAATTTTTTGTATGCACTTCTATGAAAATGTTCCCTGTGTAAATGCGCAAGGACTTCATCCCCCACATTAAATTGTACCTCTTGCCATTTTAAATTTGCCCACTGCTTATACTTTTGACTGTTGTCCTGCAACTTCATTTTCACTTGCTCGTGTAGATCATTCATTGCTTTGGTGAAATCTTCCCCATCAACACTATGTCTTTCCTGTTGTCCTAGATCTCGTAACTCATGCACTTTGTGAGGATGCATGCCATATTAGATCATGAAATTGATTGTAACCTATGCTGTGATTAGGTGAGTCATTGTAAGAAAAGTTCACATGGGCAAGTACTCAATCCCACATTCGTGAATTTTCCACGATCAAACTTCATAGCAAGTTCCCCAAGCTCCTATTTATCACCTCTGTTTGCTCGTCAGTCTGTAGGTGATAAGCAGAGCTGAAACTTAACTGCGTGTCCATCTTCTTCCACAAGGTGCGGTAGAAGTGCCCTGTAAACTTCATGTCCCTGTCAAAAAGAATGGACTTAGGTATACCATGTAGCCTGACAATCTCTGTGAAGAACAAGTAGGCCACATGAGTGGCATCGCTGGTTTTTGTACAAGGGATTAAATGTGCCATCTTTGAAAACCGATCTACTACTACCATCACCGAATCATAACCCCGTTGTGTCCTTGTTAGACCCAAGACAAAGTCCAAGCTGACTGAGTCCCATGGTCTACTTGGAATGGGCAATGGTGTGTAGAGTCTCGTATTCTGACTATGTCCTTTCGCCAACTGAGACACTTTACATCTGGTCACAAATCTCTGTACATCCCTTCACATTCTTGGCCAATAATAAAAATGACTGAGCTATTATAATGTTTGTCTATGCCAAAAATGCCCAGCTAGACCTCCACTGTGCTTCTCTCGAATGATATTCTCTCTCATTGAACAATTGGTAATGCATATCTGTCCCCCTCCAAACAATAGCTTCTCCTACAAGTTATAGTCCAACCACGGACTACTATTTCTCAACAAAGGATTTTGATAGGCTTCATAAGCCTCTTTGAAATCCACATTAGTCTGATACAAGTCTTTCAAATGCTCAAAGCCCAACACTTGTATCGTACTCTCCTGCAAGAGCAAGGCTCTTCTGCTCAACGCATCCGCCACCTTGTTGGCCTGCCCGCTAATGTGTTTCAACATAAAGGTGAAACTTTGTAAATATTCAACGCACTTAGCATGCTTGTGATTCAGCCTATGTTGTTGCATCACCTATTACAGTGCAGAATTATCCAAAAATAAAACAAACTCATTCCCCAGTAGATAGTGTCTTCAATGCTTCAGTGCTTGGATGAAAACATAAAATTCTTTGTCATATGATGAATACTTCTGCCTACTCTAATTCAACTTCTCGCTGAAAAAGGAAATAGGTTTGTCTTCTTGGCTAAGTATAGCTCCAGTGGCCATACCACTTGCATCACAGCAAACCTGAAAAAGATTTTTAAAATCTGGCAATCTTAGGATCGGTCTTTCTGTGATCTTCCTCTTCAGTAGCTGAAAACTCCTCTCTACTACCTCAGTCCAACAAAAAGGCGAACTTGCCTTCTTTATAGTGTCCAACATAGGTGCATATATTTCACTGAAATTCCTTATGAATTTACGATAAAAACTTGCCAACCCATGAAAACTATGTACCTCAAACAGACTTTTTGGGGATGGCCATTGATAATTGCTGCAATCTTCTCTGGGTCCATCTTCAATTCGTTTTTTGCAATCACAAAACCCAAATAAACCAGTTATTTTTGCAAAAAAGTGCATTTTTTTTCAGATTTATCAGTAGCTTATTCTGCTACAATTTTTCTAGCACACTTCGAACATGTCGAAAGTGTTCCTCCCTCGTCTTGCTGAAAATTAATATGTCATCAAGATACACTATTACAAACTTTCCAATGAATTCTTTCAGCATTTCATTCATCAGTCGCATAAAGGTACTGGGTGCATTACTCAGTCTGAATGGCATTACCAGCCACTCATACAACCATTCATTGGACTTGAAGGTTGTATTCCACTCATCCCCTTCCTTGATTCGAATATGATGATATCCACTCTTTAGATCAATCTTTGAGAAGTATGTTGCCCCACTTCTGCAGTCCATCATGTCATCCATTTGTGGCAGTGGAAATCTGTACCTAATGGTAATCTCGTTGATGGCCCTTGAGTCTGTGCACATTTTCCATTCTCCTCCTTTCTTGGGAGCGAGAATTGTTGGAACTGTGTACGGGCTCAAACTCTCCCATATCAACCCTTTATCTAGCAATTCCTGCACCTGTTTTCTGATTTCCTCATTTTCTTTGGGGTTCATCCGATACGCTACCTTATTTGGTAGACTTTCTCTAGGTATAAAGTTAATATGATGACTTATACTTCTCTTGGGGAGCAATTTATCTAGTAAATTGTCCACTACTATATCGTTGAATTCCTGCAACATTTTCTGAATTTCCACAGGCAAATCTGACACCTCTGTGTGTAACAACACCATTTTTTCTCTTCTCACAACAGCATAGTTCACTTCACTATCTTCAATCTGCTTCAAAAGTTGTTTTCCACCCATTAGTAACACTCTCGTTCCACTTGTTTCTACTGTCTCCTCCTCCTTGATGGGCACAAGTGTGTGCTTGATCCCTTCTTTAACAAACTTGTAACAGTTTGTCTTCCCATCATGCACTACCTTCCGGTCATACTGCCATGGCCTTCCTAGTAGTATATGACATATGTCCATTGGCATGATATCACAAATAACCTTGTCTTTATACCTACCAATATGGAACTCAACTTCACACTGTTTTTCAACCAACAGCTGATGGCCTTTCTGCAACCACAATACCTTGTAAGGAGTGGGGTCCTTCAACCACTTCAAACCCAACTTCTCTACCATTTCTGTGGAAACTAGATTATTCGTACTCCCACTGTCGATAATCAAATTGCAGCATTTTCTGCGCAACTTACAAATTGTCCAGAATAATTCTTTCCTTTGAGTTTGTTTAGCTTTTTCTTTGGCTGGTTTCAACAATACTTTTTTAGCACCAAGGCTTCCCTAGTTTCTGGCACATTCTCTGCTTCGTGAGGTGGTGCCTCTACTTCCTCTAGTTGTGCAACAAATGCTGCTCTTTGACCAGCTTGTTCTGCTTCAGTACGTTCAAAAGATTTGTGCCCCCACTTGTGGCACCTGTAACACTAATAGTTAGCTCCTCTACCCTGGCCATTCCCTCTTCATCGCTAATATGGCCTACCACATCTAGTGCTATCCCCTTTTTTTGTTGTCCCAGAAGTTTTGGAACTGCTACCTTCTTCACTATTGCTGGCAGTTTGTCCTCTACCATAAGACTGTGCTCTTCCTCTGGTGGTTCCCCATCCTCTCCTAGCATTTTTTTTCTGGTGATCTTTCCTCTACCTTCATGGCACTCTGGTAAGCTTCCTCTATATTTTTCGGGGAAAGAATGCTAATTTCATCTAATATTTCCAATCTTAGACCATTTACATACCTTGCTATTTTCTCCGGGGCGTCCTCTGTATAAGTAGCTCTTAAATTTACCTGGTAGAATTCTTAAATATACTCTCTTATTGTCATCCCTTTTTGTTTCAAATTCTACACTTGCCGATGAAGTGCAACCTAGTAGTCTTTGGGTAGAAATCTGCCACTCAACTTGGCCACCATCCTTGACCATTTATTTATTGGCAACTTGTTCATCCTTCTCCTCTCCTCTTGGACACTGTCCCACCACAGGGCTGCGCATCCCTTCAGCTTTGTTGCAGTGAACTTAACTCTCCAATCCTCAATAACCTCTTCACACTCAAAATATTTATCCAATTTGTTGATCTAGTCCAACAGAACTTCTATGGACAAGTTGTCGTCATAATTTGGAATTTTTGGTTTGGGCTTGCTACAAGCCAATAGGACTGACCTCAACAATCTCATTTCCGATCCTTCTTCATGCGATCCATTTGTTGTCACTGCAGCTTCTTCTTCGCTATCATCTCCTATCTCTGGATCCCTTCTCCTTCCTACTTTAACTTCCTCCAAACGGGCAGTAAGGATCCTTATTTCCTCCCGCAATCCTTCCTCTACTACTGTCCAGGCACCTCTTTCACGACATTGTCTTCCTACCCCCATTTCTCAAGGAAACTCTAAATCCTGCTCTGATACCACTATGATGGGACCAGCTCGTGACTTATGATTTAATCACCACAATAATAATTAATCAACAAATGATTTAATCAACAATTATGTGATTAGTTTGGTAAATAAGGATTAGCAATGATATTTTGGTTGCATTGATGTTTGTATTGATTACCCTGTATGCTAAGAGGATAGTTGTCCTGGCCTTGGGTTTCCTTCCCACCCTTGGTTAAACCCTAACTCTTTCATTGTTCTCCATCATTTTTGTTCTACTCTGTTTGGTGTGAGAGCTCTGCTCACTGGTTCTGTGGGTGACTATAACTATTTCAAGCTGATACTCTGTTCACGCCGATTATGGGCTTCTTTGTTGGTAAGTGGGTGACTATGCTTAGTGTTTGTGTTCACATTTCTTGTTAACTCAGCTCTAGCACTTGATTGTTGGCTTTATTGTGAGGCTTTCTTTGCTCTCTCTCTCAGTGGTCTGGTGCTCATTGTCTCTCCTTCGTTCATCATGTGTTTTGTTGAGCTTTCTTAATGGTTTCTTTAGCTGCCTGTATGGTTTTTTTGTTGTTTGACTTGTCTGCGTATTGTGAACATAGGTTGCGGCCTCAAAAGGACCCTTTCCTCTGCGTTCACTCAACTCCGGCAAGGTATTAACTTGTTCTCTGCTAAATGTTGTCTCCACAGTTTTTCTTGTATGCTAATAGTTGTTGCTCCTTGTGAGCAGGGTTTCTTGCAATGGCCGCGACCCAAGTGTGGGTTCCTTCGTCCAGCGTTGGCTGTTGAACTGGTAAGTCCTTTCAGTGTTTCTTCTCCCTTACTGTCAGTCGTCCATTTTCTCCTTTAACCTTCAGTTGATGATGCTAATGTTTGTTATGGTCTCTATGCAGGTCGTTGTGACTTCTGGTTGGACTACTACTCAGCCCTTCCTTCGAACGGAACCGATAGGATCATTCCTTGCTACAACTTGTTTAGTCAAGGGTTTCTTTAGTTGTTTCCTTTTGTAGTGTAGTCAGTCGACCTGGGTCTCTGTTGTATCGTCATCTGGTTGATGGAAATTTGGCCTTCGAGTTCAGTTGTATTTGATTTCATTGATTCTTCAGTGGTCTGTAATGATTTCAGGGTTATAACCCTAACCCTCGTTTCTTCGTTCTGCTCTTGGAGGAGGGTTTGCTTGGCCTTAGGGTCATTGGACTTTAGAACTTGTATTTGTATAGTTTAAATGCAGGTTTTGATACTGTAATGCTTTTAAAGATGAATGAAAGAAATTTTTGATGTACAGTATTACCTCTTTTATGAATGCTCTTCTCTGTGGTTGTATTTTTTTAACGAACAACTTCTACTGTAGCTTACTTTGGTACTTATGTAGTTTTTCGATATAACTGGAATTGTATGTTCAGTCTCCACGTTGATATTGTGCCTCTGTCTATCTTCATTTTTAAAGTTGTATCTTTGTTTGTCACTTGATTACTGGAACTTGATCTCTGTGCATTCTGGAAGGCTTTCGGGTATATTATATAGTTTTCTTCACGTTATAGATGATAGAAATTAGATAATAAAATAGTATTTAGACAGATGGATTCAAGAATGAAAGTTATCTCTCTTTTTATTATTCTTTTGCGCAGGAATGTCGAACCCTTCTACACTGTGGTACATTTGTTTTGTAATGTTAAAATATAGTTATGAAAACTATTTGTAGTTGTTTCTTCAGTTAAACAGTTGATAACTATCTTGCTGTTTTAGTTTTCTCTTTTTGTGGAATACATAGATAATATATTTCTTTATGTTGTTTTTTTTTTTAATAGATAACTATAAAATAAATAAAAGAAGGACAAACCAACAGTTTGGCTATAGCCACCTCCACCTAACTATGCTATCCCTAAATACCTATTAACTGACAATAAAATAAAACAAGTTAATTAGCAAACATAAATGAAACCTAAAAGATAATGAACCTCTCCCCTTTAGCTGAGACCAACACCCGGTCATGGTTCCCTTAGTTGGATGCTCCTGCATCACCATGATAAGTGGTATTGTACCACGATTATGCTAGGAGAAACCATTATGCCCTTTAGCATGGTTTTTCAATCAAAAATAGGTTTCTAAGAACTTATTGATCACTTTGGTTAGATCATATATTTGGGGATGTTACACAATGCTTATGTTTAACAGGTTTTGTATGTCCATGTTAGCAATTTTTAACAAAAGGTTTTTTCTTTTAGAAATTTCATGGCACATGTTGTTTTGACCCATGGTTTTCTAATTCTGATTAAGAAGTAATACTATAATCTATTCCGAGTCAATGGATTAAGGGTTTCAAATGTCACAAAATCATATATATTGTATTGTAAACAATGATGTTGTTTGATGATGAAAATTATTGCGACATTCCAACTTTAAAAAAAAAATCCAAAGAAGACAAACTCAACAAAACCATACATGACTATGAAAATTAGTATACTCAAATATGAGTCTATAATAGTGAATGTGATCGACCTCTTTTGTACATCAACCACAACAAATTTGTTAGAGATTTATCATCACTATAGCTGGTGAGAGACTAGGCCTTTTGGAGGGAAACTATTGTATCATATACTCCTTTGAACACAAATATAAATCCCTTCCACCCATATTCAATGTCAACATCTCCATCTTTGCTCGCCCAATCCACTAACTCCATGACATACTCCAAATACGACAACAAGAGCTTTGTAATTGGTAGAAGAGGAAGCAACTGAATACCAGGGAAAATTTTAAGAACCACCCTAAATTTATATGTATAATAAATGGGCGAATTCCCATTATACATAGGAAAGATGGGAGGCGATTTTATCACTAATATATATATATATATATATATATATATATATATATATATATATTGGTGAATCTCTCACCATATTATATTATCTTGTAAAGTCACGGTGAATCTTTCATTAAATTATAAAATCTTGTAAGATCTTGGAAAATATTACACTGAATAATAAAACATTGTGAAGTCTTGGTGAATGTTTTGTTAGAGTATGAAACCATATATGATAATAATAAAACATATTCATTAAACTATAATATACTAACATACATGTTTGGAAAAAGGAAACATAATTTTCACTTCCTACAAACAATGTTGCAAGTTTTAGTGGCCATGTTTGTCATGATAGGAGAGATTAATGTTTTATTTACCACTTTTGTCAAGCTACCACTTTTTCCAAGCTATCAAATTTATTTCTTATTCCATAGACTCCAAATACGAGATAAAGAAAAAACACATCAAGTTTGTTTACCCCAACACGCCAACAAGTAGAAAGCCCCAACAATATAATATAATGAAGTAGTAGGTATCCCAAAGTCTTGAAGGGGATCTAATGGAAAGAGGTGACCATTGTCAGAAGCCTTCCAATGAATATATAAATATATAAATGTAGATTTATTATTATTTTATTTGGAAATCTTCAATTAGATAATAAAATTTAATTCTTTCTCTCCCAATCTAAATTTCTTATTAGCATAATTCTCTACCTTCATACCATTTTTAACAACATTGTAACATGTGGATTAATTTCCTTTTTGGTGAACAATCTCTGCCTTTTAGGACAATATGGTGAAGTGACCCAACCCCTATAAATCATTATGACAAACTAAAAATAGAAAAGAAGCTGAAAGGTTGTACAAAAAACATATTTTTCAAACAACTAATCCAAGATCAGTACCTTAACTTTTTCATGAAGATATCATATTGAGAATGTTTGAAAAATGGTGTCTCTCTTCTGCGAGGGTGATGCGGAAAGAGTTAAGATTTCATTGTTTTTAATTTTTTTTGTTAAATCAGAGAAACCAATATTAATGGAGATATCAATATTTTTTACTAAATTTTGTGAAGTGACTAAATGTAGCTTTAACCATTCACTTTAAGATTTCTTTTACAATATAATTTCCTAAGTCTATTTAATATCTTCATTATCATAATTGGTAGATCCAGAATTGAGATGGATCTAAGCTGATAGAATTTCCCTTTTAAATAGTCTATGCTCACTTGAATACCATGGTATTGCCATGGGTTATCATGAACCTGGAGCTTAAAAACTACTATTAGTAATTTATAAAAATCAATAAAATTAATAATTGATTTTTATTTTATTTTTTTATTTTAACCAAGTTAAAATGTTTAAGTGGCATTAAATTACAAGATCTATTCTTGCTCTTGATCTACCAATCCCAAAGAGGGATCAAATATTTTTTCACTCTATGTTAGTTTGCATATCACGATATTTGATCCAGAGTAAAGATGGCTCTATGCTAGTTTAATTCCCCCCCTTTAAATACGCTGCATTCCATGTGAATACCATGGGTCAATACTGTAATGTACCCCCCTACATGAAATAAATTACCAAATAATTTTTTTACATATAGTCAATCCCTATTCCACCTCATACGTGCTTATTAAATATTACATGTTAATCTTACTAAATTTCTTAATGCCACATACATCATTCTGGAAATATTAAAGGGTATTGTTCTTTCTTTTCTTTTGCATTATCAGAAAATCTCTCCAGTGGATAGTTTATTTGATGACAACATTCATGCTATGATGTTGACACTTTACATCTGGCTTTGGAATTTAATGTCCAATGGCTCGGTCACATGATGGGGTATGGTCAGAGTACACTCTGACTTCAACCCTCGGGCTTCTCCCCTCATCGACAGTGTGGGTGTATGGATGCCCATCTGAGGGCTATGCTAGTCCGATATGCTCCACCCTTGTTTATCCAATAGCATGGAGTTTCCAAAACCATTTGCACCAGGCATCGCTTCAGCTCTGTCTTACCTTCCTGGCACCGAATCATCCAGAACTCCTTCACATCGAATGAATGCAGTTGGTCCATGGACACTGCCGAGCTCTGGACTGAATTCGACCTGGTTATTACAGCATTCATCTTCTGGTAAGAGTTTTATCATGCAATTTTTAAGCTCATCGATTTCTTTTCCTCCATTCAGGTTTTCTTTAGTTTTTTTTTTTGTCCAAATCTCTGATAGTTCTCTTGCTTGTCTTTGTTCTATGGTCGAGGGTCATGATGCCAACCTCCAACAATCACCCAAGTGTTCAAGACGATGCTCCCTAGGTTTTCCAGGTTCTACCTCTTCTACGAATGGCTAACGGGTAATTTTTCCTGGAAATACTTCCCGTGATGGTTGTCGATTCTTTGGATCTATTGACAGATTGTTCATTCTGATGTTGAAAGGAAAGGGTTCTTCCTTTTTATTTTAAAATGGCCCTCCGGCCCAAGTCTTTATGACTCCTATTTTGTTTATTGTATCAGATTTATGGCGAAGTCTATACGTCGGTTAGGGTTACTCTGCTCCTTTCAGGGTTTGCGAAATCTTGTTCTCGGAATTATTCCTCAGAACTGTAGCCCTGGTTATCTTGGCACATTGTTAAATTTGACATGCCCTCGGGCTTGTTCTTAATTTTCTATTACTCTATGTATTATATTTATTTAAAGAGGACTGTTCTGGTTATAAACCATGGGTTGAATCCCTTTAGCTTGCTACAGTTTTATTTATTAGCTAAGCATAATTTCGTATATTCATTTTCTAGTTTTCTGTTAAGGTCCTTGTGACATGAGTATATGTTAAGTTTTTAAATGCATGCCATTTCTGCCGTGCGTTCCGACTCCTTTTTATAATGCAATGTTCTAACCCCTTCAGGGTTCCTTCAGTTATAGAAATATTCCTATGGTTTATATAATGTAATTTATATGTTTAGTTTTGACCCCATGGAATGCTATTGTGTTTGTATTGCAAGTTTTCATGAGATTCTCTGTAAGCAATCTCCAACACGGTTAAATGTTTTATTCCTAGCAAGTTTGTTGAATGTTGACATTTTCTTTTAGGTCTAGCCCTATGATACTGCTAGTCTTCTGTGCGTAACACGTTTACGCTTTCTCTTAAACTTCAATTCACTCCTCAGCACTTTGGTTATGTTACTATCTAACTTTATCATGAATACTCGTCTTCATATGTTTATATAGCTACAATATTTGTTTTGATGTCAATATTATATAGTTACATGATATGCATTGTTGTCATTTAATAATATAGTTGCAGGCATGTAAGGAAAGAAAGGGTTTTGGTTTTGGATTCGTTATGCTTGTGGAAACTGTTTTTCCACTCAGCATTTTCTTTAAAATCTTTCATAAATGTCCCTCCATTGGTTGTGCTCTGAGGGTTTGAATCTACTCTCTAGATTTTCCTGCATTTCTTTGTGTTCAGGAATAATTAAGGAAAGAACTCCTAAACGGTCATTCTGTTAATTATTATATGGATCCTTGTCTACTACATGGACAGTCTTTTGCTAGTTCTGAGTCTGCTATAAATTTTGAGCTTTCTGCCTTTAATTTATTGATAATTTTTCCTACAGACTTCTCTTGCAATATTACTAATTCATAAATAAGAAGAATGCTCTTCACAAACTACTAACTCTTACATTTGTAAAGATATTCTTAGGAGGACACCCATCTCTCCTCTCATATTTCCTCTACTATTCACTGTAGGGAAAACCTTCCACACCCCCTTTTAACAGAAATATGATACATTATAAAGTTCACACAGCAGCTTTCCCTCAAGGGTTTCTTTACGTACCTGGTTCTCTAGCTGGTAAAGATATTCTTGAAGGCTCACCCGAACCTGGGGCTTCTGCTACCTCTCAACCACCCGACCATGAGATTCATCTTTCAGGACCAAAATCTCCCCCCTTGCTTACTTGCTAGACAATAGTCTTCCGCAAGTTACTTGCACAATGTGCAGGGCTATTTGATCATGACCAGAGTTAGCCTCCTTTTTTTATTTTTTATTTTATTTTATTTTATTTATTTTTTCTGCTTCTCCCTACAACACAGATTTTCCTCCCCTCCCCTCCTTTTCCCTGGAAACTCTTCGACTTAGGGGGGTTAGTTAGTATTTCCCTCACAACAACTGTCTTTTTACCTCAAGAGGACCACTTCCTCCTTGAGAAGTTACCAACTTTTAAAAGAAACATTTCTTATCTCTCATAATGAAAACAAATATATTTAAATTTCAAATAGATAATAATATCAGGTTCAGTTTATATTTACCACAATAAACCAAATATTTACATTTTTCCCCGAGGCATTACATCTACCCCTCCTGAAATTGAACATCATCCCGATGTCTTTTGGACATGAACAACCCCGGATAAGCTCTTTTCATGAGTTCTCCATCTTCCCAAGTGGCCTCATCAGGCCCAAAGTGCTGCCACTGTACTTTAACTTGGGTAATAGCTCGTTTCCGCAACATTACTTCTCTCTGGTTGAGGATGTTCAGCGGTTCGACCAAGATTTCTCCTTCCGGTTCGACCTGAAACAAGCAACATCTTAAATCAATTTTTCTTTAACAGAACTCATTTAGATTGATCTACCGGAGCTATTCCTTACCTGTATATCCTGCCAGCTGATTACATGCTTAGGATCATAAACATATTTTTTTAACACAGAAACATGAAAAATGTTGTGGACCCGTATATGACTTGGCAGGGCGAGCTGGTATGCTACCGGCTCGATTATGGCCAAGACCTAAAAAGGTCCATAGAATCGGGGTGCCAACTTAGTCCACCCGCTCGATCGTAACATGCTCTTTTTTGCTCGAATTCTCACATACACATGATCACCGACTTGATACTCCTTAAACCTCCTTTTCCGATTAACAAAGTTCTTTTGCCTATCCTGAGCTGCCTTTAGATTAGAGCATACCTTCTTAACCATTTCCTCCATTTCCTTAAGCATTTCGGGACCTAACATGATTCTGTCTTCCGGTCCACCCCAGCTTGAGGGTGTATGACACTTTTGCCCGTACAATACTTCAAATGGGCTCATTTGCAATGATGTATGATAGCCATTATTCTACACAAACTCAACCAAGTGCAGGTAGTCTTCCCACTTGGTTGGTTGCTGCATCACATAAGCTCTTAACATGTCTTCCATCACCTGGTTCACCCGTTCAGTTTGAGGGTGATAAGCCGTATTGAAATTTAGCTGAGTCCCCAATTCTTCAAACAATGTTTTCCAAAAGACTAATGTAAATTTTACATCACGGTCTAAGATTATTGTCTTTGGTAACCCATGCAGCTTAAATATATTTTGCATGAAAACATGCGCGATCTGCACAGCTCTGTAAGTATATTGCACCGGTATAAAATGTGCTGACTTACTTAACTTGTCCACCACCACCATGATGTAATTGTTATTTTTATTTGACTTAGGCAAACTCGTTATAAAGTCCATAGAGATGGTTTCCCACTTCCATTCCAGAATGGGTAATGGTTTTAATAACCCCGCAGGTTGTTGGTGTTCTGCTTTAATTTTTTGGCACTCCAGACAACGTGCCAAATATCCAGCCACATCTTTCTTCATACCCAACCAATAATACTCTTTTCAGAGTGCAGTGATAATTTTCTGATATCTTGGGTGTCCAATGTAATGACTCTTATGATACTCATCTAAAATTAAATTTTTAATGTTGTTCTGATTGGGCACATACAGTCTTTTCTTGTAATACAACATTCGAGCAGCATCCAAAGCATAACCTGGTTGTTTTTCTTTGCCGGTTGGGTGCTGAACTTGTTGTTTTATTTGCTGATAAACAATATCTTGTTCTGTTGCCCTTTTAATCATTTCTTCGAAGGGGCTTTTCCCCAGTGATATTTTCTTCACTTACTCCTCTTACCATATTAACTTCTTCTTACCACAGGGTGGCTTTTCACTGTAATTGGAAAATGGCCAATCATGCCTTGAGGTTGTGATCGTATTCATATAGCTGGAAATATTTGTTCATATTAATCAACCATTCCTCAGTTGCTTCCTCCTATTCTCCATCAAAGTGTGGCAGTTTGATCTTACGAAACTCCCCTTGCAACTCTATCCATTACCTTTTTGATGTCTGTTGCTCGGAAGCATTATCAGATCGTTCCTCCTCCCTTCCTTCTGACTCTTCTGGTTCTATGTGGTGATTCTTCTCCTCTGACACCCTTTGTTGCTCAGCGCTGGGATTCAGTGGTTGCTGATTCTGCTTGTCAAATAGGCTCTTTATGATCCTCTCTTGTTCCATGGTTAACCTCACGTTATCCACCCACAATCGGGCCATTTCATTTTTCAACTCCTGTACTGTCTATAAAATTGCAAGATTTGTATTGCAAGCCTCCTCTCCAAGCTATACCCATAATTCAGGGTTATTTTCAGGACCAGTTATAGGTCCCTGACCCACCACAAACCTCACCACAAACCTATGTGACGCACTATCTCCTCTTCTCATATTGTCAGTATTTTTTTTTCCTGTACTTAACATTAGAAAAGTAACAGAAGAAGGGTAAATGCATTAACTATTTTTCTTTAACTGCTCAATAGAGATGAAAATAAAATGTATGCACTTTATCTGTTAATTTGCTTCATTTCCCATAGGCCACAGTTTTTTATTCTTGGCTCTGATACCACTTGTAATGTACCCACCTACATGAAATAAACTTACCAAATTTTTTTTTTTACATATAGTCAATCCCTATTCTACCTCATACGTGCTTATTAAATATTACATGTTAATCTTACTAAATTTCTTAATGCCACATACATCATTCTAGAAATATCAAAGGGTATTGTTCTTTTTTTTCTTTTGCGTTATCAGAAAATCTCTCCGGTGGATAGTTTATTTGATGACGGCTTTCATGTTGTGTTGTCGACTCTTTACATCTGGCTTTGGAATTTAATGTCCACCGGCTCGGTCACGTGATGGGGTATGGTCAGAGTACACTCTGACTTCGTGCCCTCGGGCTTCTCCCCTCATCGATGGTGTGGGTGTATGGATGCCCATCTGAGGGCTGTGCTGGTTCGATATGCTCCACCCTTGTTTATCCGGTAGCGTTGAGTTTCCCAAACCATTTTCACCAGGATGCTTCATCTTTGACTTACCTTCCTGGCGCCGAATCGTCTAGAACTCCTTTGCACTGAATGAATGTAGTTGCTCCATGGACACCGCCAAGCTCTGAACTAAATTTGACCTGGTTATTACAGCATTCATCTTCTGGGTTTTATCATGCAATTTTTAAGCTCATCAATTTCTTTTCCTCCATTGAGGTTTTCTTTAGTTTTTTTTGTCCAAATCTCTGATAGTTCTCTTTCTTGTCTTTGTTCTATGGTGGAGGGTCATGATGCCAGCCTCTAGCAATCACCCGAGGGTTCTGGACAATGCTCCCCAGGTTTTCCAGGTTCTACCTCTTCTGCGAATGGCTAACGGGTAAGTTTTCTTGGAAATACTTCCCCTGATGGTTGTCAATTCTCTGGATCTATTGATAGATTGCTCATTCCGATGTTGAAAGGAAAGGGTTCTTCCTTTTTATTTTAAAATGGCCCTCTAGCCCAAGTCTTTATGACTCCTATTTCGTTTATTGTATCAGATTTATGGCGAAGTCTATACGCCGGTCAGGGTTACTCTGCTCCTTTCAGGGTTTGTGAAATCTTGTTCTCAGAATTATTCCTCAGAACTGTAGCCCTGGTTATCCTGGCACATTGTTAAATTTGACATGCCCTTGGGCTTGCTCTTAATTTGCTATTACGCTATGTATTATATTTATTTAAAGAGGATTGTTCTGGTTATAAACCCTGGGTTGAATCCCTTTGGCTTGCTACAGTTTTATTTATTAGCTAAGCACAATTTCGTATATTCATTTTCCAGTTTTTTGTTAAGGTCCTTGTGACCTGAGTATATGTTAAGTTTTTAAATGCATGCCATTTCTACCACGCGTTGTGACTCCTTTTTATACTGCAATGTTCTAACCCCTTCAGGGTTCCTTGAGTTATAGAAATATTCCTATGGTTTATACAGTGTAATTTATATGTTCAGTTTTGACCCCATGGAATGCTATTGTGTTTGTACTATGTGTTTTCATGAGATTCTATGTAAGAAATCTCCAGCACGGTTAAATGTTTTATTCCTAGCAGGTTTGTTGAATGTTGGCATTTGCTTTCAGGTCTAGCCCTATGATACTGCTAGTCTTCTGTGCGTAACACATTTACGCTTTCTCTTAAACTTCAATTCGCTCCTCAGCACTCTAGTTATGTTATTATCTAACTTTATCATGAATACATGTTTATATAGCTACAAGATTCGTTCTGCTGTCAATATTATATAGTTACATGATTTGCATTGCTGTCATTTAATAATATAGCTACAAGCATGTAAGGAAAGAAAGGGTTCTGGTTTTGGATTCGTTATGCTTGCGGAAACTGTTTTGCCACTCAACATTTTCTTTTAAATCTTTCATAAATGTCCCTCCTCTGGTTGTGCTCCGAGGGTTTGAATCTACTCTCTAGATTTTCCTGCATTTCTTTGTGTTCAAGCATAATTAAGGAAAGAACTCGTAAACGGTCATTCTGTTAATTATTATATGGACCCTTGTCTATGCTAGTTCTGAGTCTGCTATAAATTTTGAGCTTTCTGCCTTTAATTTATGGATAATTTTTCCTACAAACTTCTCTTGCAGTTATTTCTAATTCATAAATAAGAAGAAATCTCTTCACAGACTACTAACTCTTACATTTGTAAAGATATTCTTAGGAGGACACCCATCTCTCCTCTCGTATTTCCTCTACTATTCATTGTAGGAAAAACCTTCCGCAACCCCTTTTAACGTAAATATGATATGTTATAAAGTTCACACAACAGCTTTCCCTCAAGGGTTTCTTTACGTACCTGGCCATGAGATTCGTCTTTCAGGACCAGAATCTCCCCCCTTGCTTACTTTCTAGACAATAGTCTTTCGCAAGTTACTTGCACAATGTGCAGGACTATCTGATCATCACTAGACTTAGCCTCCTTTCTTTTCTATTTATTTATTTATTTATTATTATTATTATTATTATTTTTTTTTTTCTGCCTGTCCCTACAACGCATATTTTCCTCCCCTCCCCTCCTTTTCTCTGGAAACTCTTCCAATTAGGGTAGGTAGTTAGGGTTGCTCTCAGAGCAACTGTCTTTTTACCTCAAGAGGACCGCTTCCTCCTTTACCAGCTTTTAAAAGAAACATTTATTATCTCTCATAATGAAAATAAATATATTTAAATTTCAAACAGATAATAATATCAGGTTTAGTTTACCACAGTAAACCAAATATTTACATTTTTTTCGTGGGGCATTACAAATACCATGTGCCATCTTTATTTTTATTAATACTAATATTAGGGTTAATAATGTTTTTTTGTACGGTATTAATAATAATTTGGCCCATAGGATTCACCTAAATATAACACATTTTGGTTCAGTTTATATTTACCACAGTAAACCAAATATTTACATTTTTTCCGGGGCATTACAAATACCATGTGCCATCTTTATTTTTATTAATACTAATATTAGGGTTAATAATGTTTTTTTATGGTATTAATAATAATTCGGCCCCTCCATTGAAATAATGCATCCAACCCTCGATGAGCAAATCCAAAAGTATGTAGAGCATGCCATTATTTGCAGGTTCAATGGGCTATGGCCACACACATCAAATCTCTACCAATGGATTCACTCTAACTAGACCAACAATTGAAAGGTTCTTCTCTACTCAAAGGGTTTCTTCATTGTAGTGTTTGCTCTCAATGAGGACTACCAAAAAGCATTAACTGAAGGCCCATGGTTTTGGGGCTCAGCAGGTCTATTCCTCACCCCTTGGTTCCCAGGTTGTCTATTCCTCACCCCTTGGTTCCCAAATTCCGATCCCTCTATAGAAATCATCACCAAGCTCCCCATCTGGGTCAGACTTCCTAATCTCCCGGCGCATCTATGGTACTTTGCTATATTCCAAGGGATCGACAATTCTCTAGGCCGCTTTCTAGCCACAGACACCTCTAGAGGGGAAAAGGGCATATACACCTTCGCCAGAATCTGTGCAGAAATAGACATGAGCAAAGGTCTACCTGATCACATTAATCTCAAAATTGGAGACTTCCATTGGACTTAGACCCTGGATTACAAGAACACAGCCTTTCACTGCCGAAATTGCCATCACACAGGGCACCTTCAGAGCTATTTTTCCTCGATTCCTGCCCAAAAGAAGAAAGCCAATCCTAAGCCGAAATCCAAAAGCTGGAAACCTCATGATCCTCCCCCCATGGATGATTTTGATTCCAGCTCAGATGAAGAGGAAGGGGATGCAAAAGGAATGGACGCAAAGCTGGCACAGGATCCACCCTCGACTGGTCCTGAGGAATCTACTGTCCCCCCAAACTCACAGAAAAGACTCATGAGTCCTCTCCCTCATATTCAGAGAAGGATACATCTCCGTCAACCCAGCTCAGTTTGCAAATCATGCCAGCTCAGCAGAGTCATCTTGATTGGGTCAAAGTTGGTAAAAAGAAAGGAAAAAAATGTCGAATAGTTGAGCTCAGTTTGCAAATCATGCCAGCTCAACAGAGTCATCTTGATTGGGTCAAAGTTGGTAAAAAGAAAGGAAAAAAATGTCGAATAGTTGATTCTACCCACGTTGGGTAGAATCCTTTATTATGCTCTTGTTACTCTGTTCTTCTTGTTACTTCTTGCTTAGCAGTGCTCTCTTCTTGTTTTCTCCTAGGGGTCGAGGTGGATAGTCTATCCTTTTCAGCTACCCATTTTCTTGCTTCTCTTGGTTGTAACTTCATATTGTACCATACGTCCTCTTAATAGAGTTAGTTTTTATTGAGAAAAAAAAATAATTCAGCCCATGGTATTTGGCCCATAGGCTTCACCTAAATATAAGGTGGCTTATGGAGTAAATATAAAAAATGTTTAATTTATTTACCATACCTCTCGTTTATTTATATTTTTATTAATTTACCATACTTTTTTATAAATATGGTATTTGGCCCATAGGATTCAGTTAAATAAAACCTCTTTTTTGAGCCTTCTTAAATAGAAAGAGAGTTATGAACTAAATATAGAAATAGGTTTTATTTATTTACCATACCTATAGTTTATTTATATTTTTATTTATTTACCATACCTTTGAAGTATAAAAAGAGGTTTTATTTATTTACCATACCTCCACTGTAATATACCTATTGTGATTAACCCCACGTAAGGTAATTTTAAATTACCAATCAGTTAATCAAACCTGCGTAAAAGTAATTTTAAATTACATATCAGTTAGAACTAATTCTTGGCATTGGTTAAATGGATCAGGGAGCACCCTAACAGGGGAGAGAAGGTGGATGGAGAAAGGTGTGCTGTAGTGACAGACAGAAAGGAGAAACAAGAGAAAATAAACATACCTGGTTTTGAACTAAGTCTGGTAAAGACCAGATAGTCAAGACACTAGGTGCTGTCTTACTGAGGATTGGGATCCGGTAAGAGTAAGCTCGGGGGGAGACTCAGGTCCCGAAGGACAAGTCTCAAGGATGGGCGGTTAATGAGCTTAACACAGGAAATTGCAGGAGGCTTGCTACAAGAAATACATTACGCACGGTGACCAGGTAAGTACCGGAACCTACTATACCTGTAGTGGTTTTTATCAGAACGGTAGATTAAATATTTGCTGTTGCCGATATTAGGCTATTAGACCAGAACACTTGCAAACCTCTGTTACTCTTATCATGTAAAGATTGAACGAACAGTAGAATTTGTACCTTGGCTATAAGACCTAATATTTGGGAATTTAAAGTGATATTTAGAAACTAGGGCCTTATGTCAAATGGTGTATTATTCGTAGAACAGTAGAGCTATAATGCCATCGATAGGGGTTTCTGGAAATGTATCCTGTCCCTGTGGAAGTTAGGCCAGGCAAGGATCTAAATAACAACAAACAGTGGAAGTTCTGCAGTAGTATGGTTACTCTAACCTGTTTTTTTTAAAGAAAAGAATAAACCATTACTTCCTGAGTAACTGATAATCTCAAGACTGAGTATGTCGACCTCGTACTGTAAAACAAACAGGCAGAAGATAGAGAGTCGTGATATCAAACTTTAAGTCGGGGTTTCAAGCAGAAGTCTGGAACGAATAACCGAGTCGGTATTGAACGGATTCGTGCTCAGTAGAAAGAGAAGAACGTAAACCAATAAACCAAGAGTTAAAATACATCAGCGCCGTAACCGGCATAGCCATCAGTGACCTGTATTCTCTTCGAAACCCTCATGCAGAGGCTCGAAGACTATCACAGAAGCATAGTATATATTTTCCTCGCATCGTAACCCTGAGCCAAAAGGTTCGGGTTCGATTTCAAAAGATGCAATGCATGCGAGAGCATTCCGCTCTGTTCCTTGTAGAAATAGATAAGATCAAACAAACAACACTTATATACATATATGGACTTTAAATGAAAGCATTGAACAGAACAGTAAACAACGTAAATGATAAACCCTCGTGATGCCGAGTGGAAATCACTCCATAATAACAACGATAGTCCTGTTCTAAGAGCAGTAAGGGCGTGAGATAAGTCTTATTGTGACAAACAAATGTTATATATATAGATAAAACCCTGACATTCATATGTAATCTGTAGAACCAACTATATATACATTTCATATGGAACAATTTCGGATTGGTAAAAATAGAAACAACCATAACTTATGCGTTGAAAGTAGATGGTCCGAGCAGTTGAATATCCGCAGAAATTCAAGCCGAGATTGACCATGCATCCATCGAATCGAATGCAGGTGAAATCTCTTATGGCGTTCCAAGACTGAATGGAAATAAGCAAATGCACAACAGAGTACTGATCTGAGTAATCCATGGACAAGATAAATGCATATCATGACGAGAAAATCATATTACATAAACAAGAAATATATGAGATATGTTCTTCAAAGTATTGTACAAAATATGGTAGTCATTAACTGTAATATAATCATGCCGCATTTTAACAAAGGGCCGCCATCCCATAATGGGTCCAGAGCTAGGTACATATGCGGAGAAATTATAAAGTATATTAACCTAAGCTGAAAGCTCAATAACATAAAAGAAACCAGGCTCAGGTAGCCATTTACATAGCGGCCGAGTAGTACAGTCTCATGAACTAGAGACTGACCCTCCTCTGGTCCGCGGTAATTAAACAAAGGGATTTAACCCAGCAGTCATAAAGAAACTGGTTCTCCGTCATCTGCACCAACCATGAAGAGGTAGGGTTGGAAACTCAGAATCGCTCGGAGATTAACCTACGGCAGAAGACAAATACTGTTTAACCATAAGATACACCGGGTGTAGGAGAAGATTCATTATGCACCTGTGAAGAGTTTCGACCGGTTAACATCTGATTGAATGTGCATACCGCCGATAAGCTCCAAAGGCCGCCATTCATAACCTGTCAAAGAGGGAAGCTCAGTAATTATCGTTCCTTAAGATTAAATATAGGAAACTTTGTAATCTTTATCAAACAGTTAGAGATCTTACCGAACCGGCGAGGTAACTTGTATCCCTGGAACGATGGCGCCATGGCAGTGATACATGCTGAAGGAATTGTAACAGAGTCGAGGGTTTGACTTGCAGCAGTGACAGTATGGCGCGGAGGCAATGAGACGCCGAGCAAAACCAAAGGAAATCGCGAAGTATCCGGAGGAATTCGCTTTATAAACGCATCAAGCCAACCTAGGAGACGTGGAGCTATTTCCTCCATTGATCTCTGGCAACGTTTGCCCACCGTTGAGCAATGCGGGAATACCAAAGAGGAGAAGCGGGAAAGTTCCCAACACGGGAAGCCATACCCCGATCACGTGAACGGGTCAGTCCACTTAAATGTCAAGTCCAGGTGTTATGAGATGGCTTTGCCAGCTCTTACATTCAGCACGGAATCGAAAACACGTAGTTGCGTAGTATTAAATTATTCGCAGCAAAATATTAAGGCGCGGATGTTTCATAACAATGTTAATCTGAACAGCCTTTATTAAATCAAACCATTGACATATGTTATGGTAAAGTGTTTCAGCAAATCATATCGACTATGTGTACAATTATATGTATATAGTTGGTGTTATTACCGTAACCAAGAATTTTTTTTATATTACCTAAAGTTAAAATGGGTAGAGATGTGACAATTGGTATCAGAGCTAAAGGTTGCAATACTGGCGCCTTTGGGAATTGGTAAGCGGAAAGGATATTGAAGTACGCCATCAGTAGGCATTAACTCAGGTATGAGTTTAATCATTCGTATATTCATTTATGTCGTACACTACTTTTGGCATGACAGGTGTGATTCATGTTTATAACTTCTTTGAAAAGTAGGTGATAAGTTGTTGCATAACTACGTTCATAACGTTGGATTCCTGATGAGGATAAAAGACAATGAAACTTTTGTCGCACTTAAGAACAATATTGAACACTCATTGAGGAAGTGACGATCAACTACCAACTTTTGATTTGCACATATGGCAATAACAACAATGCATATATTGAACTAGATTGAAATTACAATGAACGAAACTTAATAGGCCAATGCATGAATATAAATCAGGGGGAACATCCTTGAATAGGATGAAAAAATTGTTTTAAAAAAAAAAGACATTAGAAGAACCCCTTTAGATATTGGAAAAAAAAAACATGCAATGGGTCAAACAGCGAGACTTGAGTGTCATAACTAACTTTTGATTTAGCCTTGTCATGGATACATGAAGGTGATTGGTAGTTGAGATTGGTTAGTGTTGTATGACTAACCCATAGAACTTATATGCATTAATTGAATTGGACTAAGATTGCTACAATTCGTAAACAAGTAAAGTTGATTGATGTCACATGCATGGAATGTGTGTGTGAAGATTCTTACTCTCTCTGTGCTATAGTCCTAGTTGTTTTTGAGAAGAGTCTTAATTTTATTCACCATGAGAATGCATGATGAATAGTATATGCTTATGTCCTAATAGTTTTAATGATGATTACCTTCTAATTGACTGAAATCCATTAGCATGGTATGTGCTGATGTTAATCATTACTTGTTGGGAGACAAAAACCATTGGAGCCTCGATTAAATGATGGTTGAATTTATCTCTACTATGGGAATGATGGATTTCTTATGCATGTTGCATTCCAGTGTGAAGTTAAGGGTAGAGGCATGTTCAGTGGGTAACATTTCTAGGACCCATTCATGGTATAATTACATGTGATAATTATTCATAAATAGACTACCTGTGTTAATACAGTTGTCAGTAAACTCTAATTACCTTCCCCAACCATAGATGCTTCCAAAGGAAAAGGAAGCAAGGAGAAGGAAGAAGACCGTGCTGTAGGGACAGACGGAGATGGGAAAAAGAAATCACTAAGTCTGGTGATGACCAGATAAAGCAAGCTTTGAGTGTTAGAATCTTGCGGAAGACTCTAAGTCTTGGGATGACTAGATAAGCGCTCGATGTGCATGTGAGTATTCCTTTGACCATGCTTAAGGAGTTGGAAAATGATAACTATAGAGTGTTGATGTTAATGATTTTCATAATGTCTCCTTGAACTCATTATTCTGAAATGGTCACATAGTAGTGTTATGATAGTTGTTGCATCTAGCATCAAGTGGTAACTCTGGTGCATGTGTGACACTTACGAGATTATGCTTCTAATTGCATAAGTAGAGAAATTGCTTCCGGTAGGGGTGGTTTAACTTGTTAAGTTATACATGTTGATCCAAGGATAAGATAAGTGTCTTGTTCACTTACTTGAAGAACACGTATGAATGTTTTATATGATTTCTTAGTAGAGAAAGTATTTGAATGCATGCAATAAAAGAATGGTTCTTTTATAGATTTTCTTGGTAAAGAAAATGTGTTAAGGCATGCAGTTAAAGATTGATTATCTTGTATGTTTTCTTGGTAAAGAAAATAGGTAGTTCCTATTAGAAAGACTCCACGTGAGTCTTGTGTGTGAAATGCTTGTCTCTGGTCTATAAAATCCTTGTTAAATATAGCCAAGTATCTTCTTGAGAAAGAGGATGAGGTATATAAATGTCCTGAGAACATAGCATGGAAGGTGGCCAAGCTTGCTTGAATTAAAATATGTATCTTTATTTGATAAAAGCTTCTTGAAATATATATATATATATATATATATATATGCTAATTGCATTATGATTCTAGTTAGTCTCTAAGTTCTAGTGAAATGATTATGCATTACATGCATGATAAAAGATAACTAAGGATGTGCTTCTAGGCGCATAGATATTTATCCCTAATTTCTTGAGGAGAGAGTATATTACATATATACATAAATATAGTCTCATCCTAAGAGTATGCATACTTCATGTATGAAGATAAAGGATTTTATGAGAGTTCTTGAAAATGGAATAGAGGTTCTTTCCTTTAAAGACACATTAGAATAGTGTTCATACAAGAACCAAAATCCTTACTTGTTTCATGAAAAGAACTATGTGCATTAAAGTAAAGTAATTGTGTTAGGAGAACACATGTTGCATATTGGTAGCTATTTTGACTTTGGAATTATGAGACTGTGCGTACTTAGAGAAAGTGGTCATGATAGTTTCCTTGAAAATAATAATCTCTTGGAGAGATTGTCTTGTTGGAAGAGCTGTGTTGATTGCTTGATTTGATGCATAAAGGATAAGTAAACCTTGTTTTTGTATCTTGGTTTTTATGCCGAAAGATAGACATCTTTAATAATTTCTTGAAAGGGAATCTTGCGAAATCCTCACATCGGAAGATAGAGAAATGAGGATTAAAATGACTTCCTTAAGAAAGAGGTATGTGGTTTGTCGTATGAAATGATGGTGGTCTTCTAGTGAAGGGAATAAGTGTTGCATACATTAAAGAAGGGCTTATATGATAAGCAATAGTATGCACAAAGATTAGTCATTGTGACATAAGAGTTATGTTCTTGTATGTTAGAGAAATTATGTTTAATTACACTAACGATGCATGACTAAAGCTAGCCATAGTAAAGGTAAGATAATACTCCGTTAATGATGATTTGAATTGGAACAACAGACTATGGCAAAATTGGGAATGTTGAGGGTATTAACTCAACTGTTGTTGACATTTATACATTAATGAGTATTTGCATATGTTTTTATACATGACAATATTGTATGCATGAACATTCTGGGAAATGGAATACGTGTTAACTGATGCATATTTATAACTAACGTTGCTGATGGGATTAAGTAGTGGTAGCTTAATGGCAACAAGAAAACTCATCACATAAATTGCTGCAATGTGAAATGCAGTTATAAATGAGAAAGAATGATGTTATATGATATGCATGAATTATGTTATTTGGAAAATTTGCATGCATACAACGTGGATGATGGATATGTTTCCCATCAAACTTGATGTTGTGGACCCATGTTGAGGGTTAAGTGTAGATGCATGGTATACATGCATGTTTGTTGTGCTAATGATAATGTTCATATGGTTCATTGTGTAAATTACTTTGAGAAAGAGTAATAAAAGAGAAATTTAACATGCCAGACAGTTGCGGATAGTTGGGTTGATGACAGTTACCTGCCTGGACGGGTTGATGGTACTTGTCTGCCTGGATTGTGGAAGGCTGGAATGCCTTGGGTTGATGACAGTTACCTGCCCGGAGGGGTTGATGGTACTTGTCTGCCCGGATTGTGAAAGGCTGGAATGCCTTGGGTTGATGGCAATTACCTGCCCGGAGGGGTTGATGGTACTTGTTTGCCCGGAGTTGGGTTGATGGCAGCTACCTGCCCGGAGGGGTTGATGGTACTTGTCTGCCCAGATTTACTCTCCCTGGAATTTTTGAGCTGGTTGGCCAGTGGAATTCCATGTTAGACCTGGTAAGGTCTCTATCAAAGAAACTGTCTGGATGTGAAAATGACTCGATTTGGTTGTGAGAACCAGTTTCCATGGGTTGGGAATTCTTTAGTCCATTGTGGACTCATGGCTAAAGGAATTAACTAATCAGCTATATGTTATGTTAAAAATGAATTTTACATATAGTTGTGTAAAATATGTTATGCACATTTAATAAGAAATGAGCTTAGTGCTCAATAAAGAATAAATGGAAATGTTAATTCCTTTATTGTGTTACTAATGTTGTGAACATCTTAGTGGGAGCTAAGACAATTCTTGCTTGATGCAGTGATTGACTGTTTTGATGATTAGAGAGCTAGGTGCTCTTTTGGTACTTCTTGAAGTACTTTACGGATGTCTTTAGTGAGAATTCGTTCAGTGTGCACGTGAGCAGTGATTTATCATTTGATGATTAGTGTTAGTGCTCTTTAAGTACTTGTAAAAGAACTGTGATTTAGAAAGCATCTAACATTGCACAATTGATTGCTAGTCAAAAGTGTCTCATTTGACTCAAAATATAGTGACTAATGTGGTTGAATTTGTTAGTCATATATTGCAGGAACTACTTACCATGGAAGGTTGAAGAATTGTCCAACCTCTATTAACTGGCTTACATGAAAGTATTCATGATTTTCAAGCATAAGATGGTAAGTTATGGTAAGTTGACACAGAGAATTGTTTATTATGAATGAATAAGGGCCAGGTGGTGGTGATTAGAAGTTGCATATTTTTGCAATTACGAATGATTATGACTATTGATGCTTATAACTAATGATATTTCTTAAGACTATATCATTACTATTTTGGTTGTCGTCTTTTCTTGGAATGAAATCATTGATTTCAAAGAGAAAGGATCACACTTTGTGTGGATTGGATGGTAATAGCACGAGTAAAATATCAAGTTCCGACGAAAGATGAACACCGAGGACGGTGTTCCTGTTAAGGGGGGGAGTATGTAATATACCTATTGTGATTAACCCCACGTAAGGTAATTTTAAATTACCAATCAGTTAATCAAACCTGCGTAAAAGTAATTTTAAATTACATATCAGTTACAACTAATTCTTGGCATTGGTTAAATGGATCAGGGAGCACCCTAACAGGGGAGAGAAGGTGGATGGAGAAAGGTGTGCTGTAGTGACAGACAGAAAGGAGAAACAAGAGAAAATAAACATACCTGGTTTTGAACTAAGTTTGGTAAAGACCAGATAGTCAAGACACTAGGTGCTGTCTTACTGAGGATTGGGATCCGGTAAGAGTAAGCTCGGGGGGAGACTCAGGTCCCGAAGGACAAGTCTCAAGGATGGGCGGTTAATGAGCTTAACACAGGAAATTGCAGGAGGCTTGCTACAAGAAATACATTACGCACGGTGACCAGGTAAGTACCGGAACCTACTATACCTGTAGTGGTTTTTATCAGAATGGTAGATTAAATATTTTCTGTTGCCGATATTAGGCTATTAGACCAGAACACTTGCAAACCTCTATTACTCTTATCATGTAAAGATTGAACGAACAGTAGAATTTTTACCTTGGCTATAAGACCTAATATTTGGGAATTTAAAGTGATATTTAGAAACTAGGGCCTTATGTCAAATGGTGTATTATTCGTAGAACAGTAGAGCTATAATGCCATCGATAGGGGTTTCTGGAAATGTATCCTGTCCCTGTGGAAGTTAGGCCAGGCAAGGGATCTAAATAACAACGAACAGTGGAAGTTCTGCGGTAGTATGGTTACTCTAACCTATTTTTTTTAAAGAAAAGAATAAACCATTACTTCCTGAGTAACTGATAATCTCAAGACTGAGTATGTCGACCTCGTACTGTAAAACAAACAGGCAGAAGATAGAGAGCCGTGATATCAAACTTTAAGTCGGGGTTTCAAGCAGAAGTCTGGAACGAATAACCGAGTCGGTATTGAACGGATTCGTGCTCAGTAGAAAGAGAAGAACGTAAACCAATAAACCAAGAGTTAAAATACATCAGCGCCGTAACCGGCATAGCCATCAGTGACCTGTATTCTCTTCGAAACCCTCATGCAGAGGCTCGAAGACTATCACAGAAGCATAGTATATATTTTCCTCGCATCGTAACCCTGAGCCAAAAGGTTCGGGTTCGATTTCAAAAGATGCAATGCATGCGAGAGCATTCCGCTCTGTTCCTTGTAGAAATAGATAAGATCAAACAAACAGCACTTATATACATATATGGACTTTAAATGAAAGCATTGAACAGAACAGTAAACAACGTAAATGATAAACCCTCGTGATGCCGAGTGGAAATCACTCCATAATAACAACGATAGTCCTGTTCTAAGAGCAGTAAGGGCGTGAGATAAGTCTTACTGTGACAAACAAATGTTATATATATAGATAAAACCCTGACATTCATATGTAATCTGTAGAACCAGCTATATATACATTTCATATGGAACAATTTCGGATTGGTAAAAATAGAAACAACCATAACTTATGCGTTGAAAGTAGATGGTCCGAGCAGTTGAATATCCGCAGAAATTCAAGCCGAGATCGACCATGCATCCATCGAATCGAATGCAGGTGCAATCTCTTATGGCGTTCCAAGACTGAATGGAAATAAGCAAATGCACAACAGAGTACTGATCTGAGTAATCCATGGACAAGATAAATGCATATCATGACGAGAAAATCATATTACATAAACAAGAAATATATGAGATATGTTCTTCAAAGTATTGTACAAAATATGGTAGTCATTAACTGTAATATAATCATGCCGCATTTTAACAAAGGGCCGCCATCCCATAATGGGTCCAGAGCTAGGTACATATGCGGAGAAATTATAAAGTATATTAACCTAAGCTGAAAGCTCAATAACATAAAAGAAACCAGGCTCAGGTAGCCATTTACATAGCGGCCGAGTAGTACAGTCTCATGAACTAGAGACTGACCCTCCTCTGGTCCGCGGTAATTAAACAAAGGGATTTAACCCAGCAGTCATAAAGAAACTGGTTCTCCGTCATCTGCACCAACCATGAAGAGGTAGGGTTGGAAACTCAGAATCGCTCGGAGATTAACCTACGGCATAAGACAAATACTGTTTAACCATAAGATACACCGGGTGTAGGAGAAGATTCATTATGCACCTGTGAAGAGTTTCGACCGGTTAACATCTGATTGAATGTGCATACCGCCGATAAGCTCCAAAGGCCGCCATTCATAACCTGTCAAAGAGGGAAGCTCAGTAATTATCGTTCCTTAAGATTAAATATAGGAAACTTTGTAATCTTTATCAAACAGTTAGAGATCTTACCGAACCGGCGAGGTAACTTGTATCCCTGGAACGATGGCGCCATGGCAGTGATACATGCTGAAGGAATTGTAACAGAGTCGAGGGTTTGACTTGCAGCAGTGACAGTATGGCGCGGAGGCAATGAGACGCCGAGCAAAACCAAAGGAAATCGCGAAGTATCCGGAGGAATTCGCTTTATAAACGCATCAAGCCAACCTAGGAGACGTGGAGCTATTTCCTCCATTGATCTCTAGCAACGTTTGCCCACCGTTGAGCAATGTGGGAATACCAAAGAGGAGAAGCGGGAAAGTTCCCAACACGGGAAGCCATACCCCGATCACGTGAACGGGTCAGTCCACTTAAATGTCAAGTCCAGGTGTTATGAGATGGCTTTGCCAGCTCTTACATTCAGCACGGAATCGAAAACACGTAGTTGCGTAGTATTAAATTATTCGCAGCAAAATATTAAGGCGCGGATGTTTCATAACAATGTTAATCTGAACAGCCTTTATTAAATCAAACCATTGACATATGTTATGGTAAAGTGTTTCAGCAAATCATATCGACTATGTGTACAATTATATGTATATAGTTGGTGTTATTACCGTAACCAAGAAATTTTTTTATATTACCTAAAGTTAAAATGGGTAGAGATGTGACATCCACTTTATTTATATTTTTATTTATTTACACGCTTGCCTGTTCATAAATATAAGGTGACATATGGATTAAATATAAAAAACAAATGTTGTATTTATTTACCATACCTCTTGTTTATTTATATTTTTTTTAATTTACCCTACCTCTTGTTTATTTATATTTCTTTTAATTTACCATACCTCTTTTATAAATATGGTATTTGGCCCATAGGATTCACTTAAATGAAACCTCGTTTTTCAACCTTCTTAAATAGAAAGAGGGTTATGGACTAAATATAAAAAGAGGTTTTATTTATTTACCATACCTTTGGAGTATGTATAAAAAGAGCTTTTATTCATTTACCATACCTCTGATGTATTTATATTTTTTTTTATAACTATCATAAATACATTTTGTTGAAAATTGTAACTCCTAATTTCAAGGGCTAAATTTACTTTTTTTACCCTCTCCCTTAAAATAAAATGGGCTAACCTCCGTACCTAATAAAACCCCTTAATTTAGCCCAAGGGTGAAAATTTGCCCCTAAAATTTTCCGTGCTAAATACCTAGTTTACATTCTACATTCAGGCTCTATAAACCACAATTTATTGTCCTATTTACTCCCCCATAATGTGGTTCTCTTTAAGGAACCTAGCTTCATAAAGTCTATTGTTTGGCTGAACATGCCATACCAATTTTGTAGATCCTATTTCTATGGGGGACAAGGTCGCGGAAGGTCGACTCAGTTCTCATCAACACGAGTATCCATCGTATTGAGCTCATCACTTCTTAATAGAAAATGTGGTTTTAACCACGAGGATTTGAATAATATATGGATTTGAATAATATATGTATAGCTGACATTGAAATATTTATTTATTTATGGTTCATATTCTCCACATTTAAATGTTAACACATGCTTCTTCATATTCGCATTTATAACACATGTATTTATTTTCTTAATAATATAATTTTAAATATTACATGTCAATTCCATATTAAATATTAAATGAATTCTTTCCCAACTTAGAAATAATCTCTTAATGGAATAAGAACTCTCTCTCTCTCTCTATATATATATATATATAGATATGTATATAGATATATATGATCTTTTACTCAATATGTATATTGAAATTTTTGATTTATAACACACACACACACACACATATATATATTTTGTTATTTAAAAGATATACATCAACCCCATATTTAGAATGTAATAAATATTTCACTATAATATTTTTTTATTAATATATTTTTGTTTTAAACATTATATTTCAATTAAACATAAAATTAATTACACATTATTTAATATGAATAATATTAGTTTTACAAGCTGATGGGGTGTAATTCAATTGGGGAATGCCTTGTTATGAAATAATTACTAATCCATGAGGTTCAAAATTATCCAAAACCGACCAACAAAAAAAATTATTTTTACAAGAAATTACATATCTTCTCTATCTTGAAAAAAAATACATATTTACTTCTTACTTGTAATTATTTTATCTCTACGTAAATATAATGTAAAATTAAATGAAAATTAAAATATAATTACAAATTTTTAATATATAAACCATTGAAATGATAAGAAAAATGTAAATAATAGATCTAATAAAGACTAGAGACGGTAATAAAGTGTCTAAGCATATGCTCTATATGGCTTATCTTTCTATGATATATTTATCAATTGTATGTGATACTAAGTTAAAAGGTATGAGACATCATCTTTAATCTAAATTTATTTATTTATTTACTTTATATGTATTTTTACATAGAAATATTCATCTCTAAAATTATTGTTTACTTAGTTTCACATAATAAAAAATTCTTTTATTGTTAAATTTAAGTTAATATTCAAGATGACCATTACTCAATACTATACAATTTTTTTACTATTTATGAAAACTACACCATCATGCATCCTCTAATAATCCATAACTCACTAACAGTTTACTCCTATTAATTATCTAAAAATATAAGTTTTTGTTTTTTTAATAATAAAAATATAATTTTCATTTTTATTACCTATACATAAGAGTATATTGATTTTGAAATGAGTGCTATATGTACATTTAAGCACTAGTAAAATACCTTTTTTTGGGTTGTTTTTGTTAACAAATTAGGTAGGATATTTGAGTAAAATTGTCATTTTGTTTAATTTAATACAAATAGTATTATATAAAGAAAATTAACTTATGATAAAGTAGGTTAGTAAAGATATTCTAAGCAGATGGAATTTGAAGTGATAGTGTCATTTTCTTCCATTAAAATATATGGGTTATTGTATCAAACTAATGAGTTATATCCACAACAACATTATATATGATTTATTAAATCAAACCAAGAGTTTATTGGGAACAATTTTGTATATGATTTTGATTTTTTCCCCTTGGAAAAATCGTAATTTTCATTAATATTAAGGAAAGTTGCATGTTATAGATGTTGTGTGCATATGCAGTTTTAAAAGGCTGTAAGCCTGTCAAAATATTAAAGAAGATATATATATTTTCTTCATGCATGGAGACATTTCCTTAGATATGTACTATTTAGTTCTCAAAATGTAAACTACTCTACAAAGAGAGTATTTTCTGTAACATGAATCTGTAGATATATAAGAAAATAAATATAAACAGGAAAAAAGTCGCATATCATATGATATCAAGCTCCCGGTGATCCTGTACAACATGGTCCATATAAGGGCGTTGGTAATACAGGTAGTGCTCCCCATATCTTTGTTCCTATATCATCCAAATGTCGCGTGGCCGGATCGCTGCTTCTTTGGAAAGTTGGTCAGCGAGTGAGTTTCATTCCCAGTAGATATGACAACATGCAAAACTATCAAAAGATGATATATATCTATGAACCTAATCCAAAATTTGTTGCAGAGTGTAATCATGACATGTTGATGTTTTTTTTATCCAGTTGTAGACAATTTTTGAGTCACCAAACAATTGTATATTCCTGCAGTTTTTTCAATAGAAAAATGAATGAGATGTTTGGTTGTGATGAGTTCTGCATAGTTTTTTATGCCTCCTCAAAGTCCCATTTGTATGTGATAGTAATGGGAGTCAGTTAAGTAAAGTACGCCACCCCTCCCACATCCTGCCTTTTGCACTGATCCATCAAAATAAGCCCAAGTTTGGGAGTGATAAATGGTTTTAGGAATGATATGTCTAGGTGGTGTGTTATCATCATATTTAGGTATATTACTATAGTCAACTAGGATTCGAGCTGAGATGGAGGACCAGTGAGGGGTGATATCTAGAAAGACGATGCAGTTCCCAACAATCCAAATTTCCCAGCTAATGAGGAGGGGGAGGTTCCTTGCATTCGGCAGGGATGTTGTTGTCCACCAATTGGCCCAAACCTACCTGATAGCTTGACCTCTCCATGAGTTAGGTGTAGGGGTATGTGAAAGCGTAGTATTCCAGACGTCAATAGTGATGGGGCAAGTGAGAAATAGGTGATCCACTATTTTTGAACTGTATTTGCTTAGGCAGTGCCAAAAGGGCCCACGTTGCCCTTTCTTGATCAAGTTTTCTCCAGTCAGGGTTTTGTTTTTTATAATTGCCCACATGAGCAATGTTTTTCTAGGGGGCGCTTTGAGCTTCCACATACCTCTCCACCATGTATCAATATGTTGTGGTCTATGCCTATTGGCGAGGTGAAGATATCCATCTTTGGGAGAGTACCAACCATTTTTTCAATTTCCCATATAATCTCATCCCCCCCTTTCAAGTTTCGGATATGAGATTGAGTTAGAGCCACTTTGATGCTATCCACAGATGGTTCCATTGATGTGATAAGGGCAGGTTGTGGGTAGATTTTCAAGCTTGGTGTAGGAAGGTAGATCTCCCTTGGTTAGTAATGTGACTGATGTGGGTGATGCCAGACTCTTTGAGGTGTTGTATTAGTCCTTCTAGTAATAAATGTGCATTCCTGCATCCTATCCAAGGGCCAAGGCCGATACGAATAGATGTCCCATCATGAATTCTCCAGGTAAGCCCGTCACGGATTAGTGACAATGATTTCAGTACCGCCTTCCAAATGTTTGAGATCCTTGTTTTTTTCCATCTTGTCTGTCTTAGCCAATCCATCGACCTTAATGAATCAATGTATTTTGAGGAGGTCACTTTGGTCTTGAGACTGCTAGAAGTGATTAATCGCCATCCTCACTTGGTCGCTAGTGCTGTGGAGAAATCTTCCAATTTTTTAATGCTCCAGCTTCCCCATTTCTTTGGTGTGGACAACAGATCCCATTTTTCCCATGCAAAAATACTCCCTGTTTGTTTTCCTTTATAAAAGAATCTGCAGTAGATATTTTGTATTCTTGTAAGGATGCCCCTTGGGATCCAAGCTATTGACATCCAGTATATCACGGTAGGCTCAAGAACATATTTGATAAATACTAGTCTTCTGGCTCTGGAGAGATACTTGTGATACCATATATTAAGTCTCCTTTCTAGTTTAAACATCAACCATGTCCAATCAACTATTTTGTAGCTGAGCAGCTTCAGCCTGTATCCCAGGTACCAGAGGCCTTCTTCCCACTAGAACAGGGTGAAGGGAAACCTTTGTAGTGTGAAATGGATCTCATGTGGGGAGCAGTTAGATACAGTAATGGTGGATTTTGAGTTATTAATAGTCTTGCCAGTTGTAGTTTGGAATAGGTTGATAGAGTGCTCTATAGTAGTCAGATCTCGTAATCCCCCATTTAAGAATATTAACACATCATCCACAAAGAGGAGGTGTTTTATCATGCATCTGTCTTTGATCCTTCTTCTCGTGAGCTTGCCTCTAAGGTGCATATCCTTAATTAGTTTGTTGAGCCCTTCCATAACTAGTAGAAAGAGTAGGGGTGATAAGGGACATCCTTGCATGAGTCATCTTTCAGAGTGAAAGAAAGGATAAGCAACACCATTTATTAGGACACTAAAGTATATATTAGTGATGCAACACATTATTCATTTTATAACTCCCACAGGAAATCCTAAATGTGTCAGGAGCATTCTGATATATAACCAGCTTACCCGAGCAGCTTCAACCTGTATCCCAGGTACCAGAGGCCTTCTTCCCACTGGAACAGGGTGAAGGAAAACCTTTGTAGTGTGAAATGGATCTCATGTGGGGAGCAGTCAGATACAGTAATGGTCGATTTTGAGTTATTAATAGTCTTTCCAGTTGCAGTTTGGAATAGGTTGATAGAGTGCTCTATAGTAGTCAGATCTCCTAATCCCCCATTCAAGAATATTAACACATCATCCACAAAGAGGAGGTGTTTTATCATGCATCTGTCTACGATCCTTATTCTTGTGAGCTTCCCTCTAAGGTGAATATCCTTAATTAGTTTGTTGAGCCCTTCCATAACTACTAGAAAGAGTAGGGGTGATAAGGGACATCCTTGCATGAGTCATCTTTCAGAGTGAAAGAAAGGATAAGCAACACCATTTATTAGGACACTAAAGTATATATTAGTGATGCAAAACATTATTCATTTTATAACTCCCACGGGAAATCCTAAATGTGTTAGGAGCATTCTGATATATAACCAGCTTACCCGATCAAATGCCTTAGACAAATCAGCTTTGAGAATCATACCTTTGATCTTCGTTGTCTGTATTGAGTGAAATACTTCTTCGGCCATTCCTATAGCTTCATGTATCTGTCAATCTTGTAGGAAGGAAAATTGTGCTAAGGAGATGTGGGTGGAAAGAATGGGATGGATGAAATTTGCAATGATTTTGGAGATGACTTTGTATATGCAGTTGCACAAGGATATGGGATGGAAACCATTGAAAGTTAAGGGATTTCCTAATTTGGGGATAAGGGTGATGAATGTGGAATTCATAGCCCCATGCATTTGCCTAGATATCTTGCATTCCTCGATGACCTTGAGTAAATAATCTCCTAGGATATCAAAAAAAGCCAAATAAAAATCCACCGATCAACCATCTGGACTGGGGCTCTTGTCTCTATTAAACGATTTCAAGGTGGCCTCCAGTTTCCCAAGAGTGACTTCTCTATTTAGATCCATAGCATCCTCCTGATCGACGAAGCGAGGGAAAAGTTGTGCTACTCCAATGACCTCTGCTGGGATTGCAATGGGAGGAGCCTATTAGACTTGTTTGAAATGTGAGGTGGCGAGAGTGGCCAAATGAGGGAAGATGTCCACCACAATACCCTACTCATTTTTCATTTTCCAGATAGTGTTGATTTCCTTTCTTCCATTTGCAAATTTATGGAAGAATTTTGAGTTGTCATCTCCCTCCTTCAGCCATATTTCTCTACTTCTCAATCTCCAAGTTTCCTCCTTTTCTTTAACGATGTTTCCCCTCGTGGTTACTAAGGCAGTGAGCTCATCCCTATGATCATTTGATGGGAAGAGTCCCCCACTTTCATCCTCCATATCAACAATTTCAAATTTAATGTCTCTTAGATTTTTTTCTTCTTGTATCGTCTTGCTATGAGCCCAAATCTTTGATAGCATCTTCAGTTCTTTTAGGTTGTTGACGAAACCATCAGTGATGTTCCTCTTGTCAGCAGGTGGGTGGGCCTTCCAAAAGTCTGTGACAAGGCGGATATAGGAATTATACTTCAACCAGGTGGAGTTGAAATTGGAGGGGGGTCGTGGTTTAATTATATCTCCCCGAATATCAAGGTATATCAACAAGTGGTCTAGTAATCCTCCCGAGCCAAGCCACTAGCGATATGTATATCCTCTCTCTAGGAATTGCTCCTTGATGAGCAAGTGATCGAGCCTTCTAGTAAGGCTATTCTCCCCACACCTTTTATTCCTACAAGTCGGGACTAACTTTGCAAGGGGATGTCCATGAGACTGTGGGTTTCTAGAAGGTGTTTGAATAAGGTTGATAGAGGATTGACTTGGGCATGGTGTCCCCATGACTCAGAAAAACCAAGAGAGAGGTTAATGTCTCCATCCAAAATGATATTATCTGGTTGCAGGATATTGGATGTCAGAAGATGCTCCCAGAAGTCGTCTCGATGGTGGCAAGACCTGTAGACATTTATCAGTCTGATATCAGTTCCTAGTTCAGTAGAGAAGGTATCTGCCCCTATAAATCCAATGCCACCCGATGTGCTAATCAACTTTATCGAGCATGGATTATATCCTATAGAAATGCCACTAGAGTAGCCATTTACGTCTATGGCTTGAAAATACCATCCGGGAAGCATGGATTCCAGGAGAGGGCAAATAGCATCGACAGCACCCAGTGTTTCTTGTATAAAGAATATATCGATCAGCTAAGTCTGGAGGAGCCTTCGCAGTGCTAGTTATTTCTTGGGCCTAGCAATCCCTCTGCAGTTGAAAGAGATGACCTTCATGGTGGAGATGGATCCAGGAGATTATGTGCTCTAGGGACCCTGTCAAGAGTAAGTTGTTTAACCATGGTAATCTCCATCCCTATATGATGTTTAGCTTTTGATAGGGAGGATGGTCTACCTCAATGGAGTTTTGAAGACGTGGGGGAAGGTACTAGTCCAATGCCTATAGCATCTGGTTACTGGAACCGAGAATGTGAGCGAAGGTGGTATCGGTGGGTGATGGGACCAATTCCAGGTTTCAAATAAGATGACACCTCCTCCCATAGCTTTATCATTATATGTCGAAGAAATAGTAAATGTTGTAGAGAAAGGATCATAATTTGACGTACCCGAAGATAGCGCAACTCCAGCGGCCACCTTAGAACTGGTCAATGGAGGTGAAGGAGGCCAGAGAGATGTTTTCCTGTGCCTCTTTAGGTGTTGTCAAGACCGGCCTGGATCCAATTGCTTTAGTGTTTGTATGCTCTACCTCCTCCGAGTGATCTGCCTATGTCTGAGCTTTCATTGTGGGTGATGACTTCCCTATTTTCCAGTGTTCGATCTCGCTAGAAGAGGGCAATATTTGTAGAGGTCACCAACTCTGTGGCATCATCTACACCGAAAGGGGACCCCCTTGTAGTCAAGGATCTAGGTAAGATTGTAATTCCTCCAATGCAGGGTGACTTGCTCCTGTAGCCCTCCTCTAATTTCTAAATGTACCAGGATTCGTGCATAAGCCATATCCCCAGTGGAGAGGTATGATCTATCATAATCTAAAAAGGTGCATAGGGAGTTCCAAATTCTATTAAAGATGTCCTCAGTCTAGAAATAGAGCAGCAGATCGGGGAGATGAACCCAACTTGGCCCAGCCCCAAGTTATTCTTTGTTTGGGTCAAAGAGTAGACTCCACCTTCTTATCAATATCGGGGCGTGCTCAATATGTCAGAAGAAGGAAAATACCCAATTTGTATGTTCTTCTTGTGAAAAATGCAGAAAAAACCATCCACGAACAGAGGTATGTACGAAAGGCAGATCAACCAGATGTTGGCCACATATTTCCACGACCCATTACTTTAGTCTTGTGGTAGAGTAATTATGTCCCCTAACTCTGCCCACTAGGACTGTCGCATCCATGTCCATGGTATATTTCCACTAGAAGTCCTCCTCCTAGTTAATGAAAACCTCTTACGCCTTAGGTTTAACTCACCTTAACCTCTTTCCAGGCCTCAGCTCCGCGGATTTTGCGCACTCTTGAGCTCCATTGAAATTAGGGGTAGCAGGATTAGGGTTAGGGTTTGGGGGAGTTAGGTCAAGGCCAGTAAGGAAGGCATCCGAGAGAGGGGCAACGTTCATATAGCAGCCAGAGGGGGGAACAAGAGCTGAGGACGAGATGATGGGAGTTAGAAGGGGTGGAGACACTCCCTGGTGAGACTGTGAGGGGTAAAGCGAGGTGACAAAGGGTTGGAGGGATGAGAGTCAAGAAGAACCTGCTACTGGATCAGGGCCTATGTTCTTGGCTGCAAATTGTAGGGAGATCGGCATTGGGGGAGGAATTTTGTAGGGCGGCCAAGAGGATGGCACTTTAGGTAGATTGATGACTGCACTAGATGGACTTGTGAGTGGCAGAAGTGAAACAATGACTTCGGTTATCTCTCTACTGAAAGGGAAGAATACCTTAGAGATATTGTTCCTGTTGAAAATGGATATACCTTTGAGGGGGTCCTCAGAGTAGTCTATTAGGTCAATCTCCATTGTTGACCCAGGGGTTACGCCAACTGCCACAGTTTTCTGGAGTAATCACCACAGGAGGGGATCAACAGCTGCAAATATCCAATAAATGGTAGGGTTTTAGTCATGGTCGTGGGGAGTAAGGAATGCGTGTACTAGTTGTACTGCAAAAGCCCTATCTTGTGTTAGGATGCGATCGCACCAGGTTTCTCGTCCACGACTCCATCCTCAGATGGCCTGACTCTTCATCGCATAAGAGTGTTCTATATATGATTTTGATTATAGTAACAATTGTATCTTTTAATTATAAATTTTTTCTTAATTGTATATATGATCAGAAAATTTATTTTAAAGAAAATAAAGTTGGAAAAAATAAAAATAAAAAACATTTTAGCAAAAGCCAAAAAATAAAACCATATTAATTTTTCTTTTTAATTTCCTAACTTACATTTTTTTAGATGGAAAAATCTCAAAGAAACCCCCAATTCTCTTCCATTGCTAAATGTTTGAGTGTAAAACTAATGTGTGTCATACATGTAAATAATTTTGACCAATTCTGATTGCCACATTACAACTAAATTTTTTCTCGAACCCCATCCTCTATCATATTATCCTTGCAATTTATAGGGATCCGAAACACTCAAGAAAAATGTAGCTAACAATTCTTCATGTTACGAACTACCATCTTCACGATCACAAAATGACAAGGAAGGGATGAAAAGTTAATTGCAGAATACAAATCCAAAACCGTGAACACATTGCACATAGGTGAAGTGACAACTCACTTAAATCCCTGAAACTGAAAAACTTTTATGTTCTTCTCGGGCGAAGAAATTGACCATCATTGTTGGCAGTGTTATGCTGGCCACGAGGCCTGGACCTACATCAAAGTTCTACCAAAAGTGCAATATGATCATATGACCACTCGTGAGAAGGAAGACTTGTGTCTTTACACAAGCTCTCCTCATCCAAAAGCTCTAACAGAGACTCCACCATAAGAGAAACATTTTTCTGGGCTAATGGAACCATAATTTTTCTCAAAGACTGCGCAACTTTATCGAATTCAACCCCATATTTTTTGACAAGTGAAAAATGTTCACGAAGGGAAAGTTTTGCATAAACATTAATTGAATAGGTTGTGCCGGTATAAACCCCTATTGTTTCTTCTCATAAACAACTGTGTACCTATGCCTTTAGCAATATGAGAGAGAAAAACATACCTATTCCATGAAGATGTTGGATCATAGGAATAGATAAAAAATGATTTCCTTGTAAGCCCTAGATGGCATCCAAGCCAACTTCAAGTTTTGTGCCATTCCCAACCTCCCAAAAAGGGCCATTGAATAACCAATGTAACTTGCTCATCATGCTACACCAGATGAAGGATTAGGTATGTAAAAATTCCGAGCCATCTTTGATCCAGACATCATATTCCTTATAATCCAAATACTTACCTCTAATGATCTGTGACCAGATGCCCTTACCAGACAGGCCTCTCCATAACTCTTGTAGATTAATACCATATTGAAAGAGAGTGTGTCCATTACCCGTAGCCCCCCCTTTCAACAATTTTAGCAATTAGGAGCAAGCGAACCAGATGGATTTTCCCAGTTTGATTATTGTCGGTCCCCAAAAATTTGCCCATAATTGCATCTATCTTATGTATGATTTCCATCGGCGTCATATATAAATGCCTCCAGTAGACCGATACGGACTTCAAGACAGATCTTATCAGAATAATTCTACCTCCAATTGTAAGCCACCTGTATGACCCACGGGGGCTTCACTGGGGGAGAAATATCATACCATGTGTGTTCATATTGGGGGATATATAGGGGGTAAAGGGTTTTTATATTGGAAAATATAAAAAAGGGAGCTTAAATTTAATGAAAAAATATAAAGGGGTATAAAAAATGTTAATGAAAAAATGGATACCTACAATATCTAGTGAAAGTAGGGGTTTTCTAAATTGGGAAGATGTATTGGGTTCATATTGGTAGGCGGTTAAATAATGTGATTTTTAGAGGGATTTTCCAATATGTAGCCAAATTAAGGGTATTGTTTAATATGCCACGAACGCACATGATATGTCAGAGGTTCACTCGATTAATCCCCCGTGGTATGACCAAATCACCAATTTGTGCTCTAATTTCTAAATAATCCAGCCCTAATCTGAGTTGAAATAATGATTAGTCTTTATGTTAAAACCTAATGTAAACAAAACCAAAATCCAATGGCAGAGGTGTGATTCAAAAAATATCACATATCTGTGAAGTCACATCATCTTCCAAATGTGAAAAAATCAATTTAAATTTCCCCTTAGTCAAGACAAGTCCCGATGCAGAGCCAAAGGACAAAAGGATAAGATGGAAGTAATCCCATTTGGGAACATAAATCACTCCACCAAAAAGGAGATTGTCAACGAACATCAAGTGGGATATGTTGATTTGTCGAGTCATCTCAATATCCTTAATCAATCCTCGTTCCCTGTAATCAGATATATTTCTTCTAAGTGCTTCCATGATGAGAAGAAAGAGTAAGGGTGATAATGCACATCCTTGTAGTAGACCTTTGGAGGCTTTAAAAAAGGAATTCGGGAGCTCGTTGATAATAAAAATAAAATTGGTTGTAATTAGACATGCCATAATCTAATTGATGTTCACTTGAGAAAAACCGATCTTATGTAAAATTAATCATAAGAATTCCCAGTCAGTGTGGTACCCCACCTTAATGGAATGTAGGCATTCCTACACAATGGTCACAACATCTTGAATATGTCTCCCCTTGAGAAACCCAAATTTCTCTGGTGAAATGCTATCCATCATATAAATTTTAAGGCTACAAGAAATGAGCTTAGAGATCATTTTAAAGACATAGTTGTAGAGGGAGATGGAACGACAGTCCTTAAATGTAATAGGAAGCTTATTTTTAGGAATTAGTGTGATAAATGTTGCATTAATGGTTCTAGTGATGTCTCCCTTGACCCTATAATTTTCAGCCACGGCTAGGAGATCCAAGGACATAAGCTCGAATAAATTAATATACAGTTCCACCCCCCACCCATCAAGTCCAAGGATTTTTTCCATTGCCACATGCAAGGAGGACATTATGAAATTCCTCCTTGGAGACCGATCTACTAAAATTATCATTCTCAGGCTCTTGTATCAACATATGAAATTTATTAATGAAGTCCATTTGAGCTTGGAACGAGAGATATTTGGAAGAGGAAAGACCCTTCAAGATACATGAACATGTTCAATGCGTGACTGGGAAGTGTATAATGTATCCCCTTCGTCACAGATGTTGCAAATGGCATTCACATTCCTCCTCATAAAGCCAAATATACAGAAAAATTTAGAGCTCTTATCTCCAACTACTACCCACAGTGCCCAAATTTTTGTAGACACTAAGCCTCCTCTTATGCTCTGTAAATTAATATTTTCTTGGCTTCTAGCTCCAAAATTTGGTGTTTCCGAAGTTCAGAGGAGAAATATGGATCATCCCTATTGAGGAGAACACTCAGAGCGACTAATTTATTCCAGCTTATGTGATTCAACTTTTTTCTGAGTCATTCCCCATTTTCGAACCTCTCTCCTTAAGATTTTAGGTTTGCAGCAAATTGTTTACATAGAATTTGTACTCTGCTGCAAAATAGGGTCCTTCCATACTCGATGGACAATATCCACAAAATATTTATGCACCAACCATGTTTTGTTGAATTTTAAGGGGGAGCCTTATGGCAAGATTCCCTAGCCCAAGTGAGTAGAATTGGGAGGTGATCTGAGGCAAAAGAAGGAATGGTGAAAGAGTTAAAATCCACCATACCCATAACGAGGTGTTATTTCACCAAAAACTTGTTCAAGCACTCTGAAATGCATTCAATCCATGACCGATTGTTGTTCTAGGTGGGAGCAATATTAGGTGGGGTGATATCATGTAGTAACAAAATGTTAAAAAAACAGATGAAATGAGAGCCCAAATTATCAGACTTGGCCTTGTCTCCCCAAATCTCATTACTATCAAGTGTTAAATTTAGGTCCTCGGCCACAATGAGGGAGGTTAAATCCAACAACCGAAGGTCTGAGACCTGACCCTAATAATATCTCCTTCCCGTATATGGTGCGTACATGTTGATGATGTTGAGTCGATAGAAGGATACTTGTAGGTGAAAAAAAAACCAGAAACTTGAGACTTGAGGGTTTCTAGGCCACTGCTTAACCTCCAGAGAGACCACAATAATTAGTGGCACAAACAGGACACACTGGACATATTCTAGGTAGGATTTCCCATGAATTTTCCTTAGTAATAATAGTTTCTTGAAGAATAATAACATCCGATTTGTGTCAGAGAATGAGACCTCTCAGAGAATGGGATTTAGTTCCCACCCATAACCCCCTTATATTAAGGGACATGATGAACATGGAGAAACCATTGAATTAGGCTTGTCTACTTTAAGGACACAAGTATCAGATGTTTTTGGAGCTGATAATTCAGCAAGCACAATGTCATCCACAGGAAAATCTGAGGTCATATAAGAAGAAATATTTTTGTTTTTAGTGGGTTTCTTTTTCTAGAGGATCGAGGATTTTTTGGGAGTCATGACAGAAGGGGAGTGGCCTTTTCCATTCTCCTCCCTCAAGTGGAAGAATGACTTTTTGATGGTTAGAGGGTCCATATCAAAAGTATTAGAGTAGCAAAGAGTGTCCAAATCTCGATTCAACGAGATGGGATTGTCATTAGAAGAAGACACAAACTGAAAAGCAGATGTGGGGGGAGCCAAAGTCCCCAAAGGAGAATGACACAAGGATGAAGTAAGGGGATCCAAGTCAACAACCAATGGAGGAAGATGTACGCTAGTGTTAGGGGGAGGGACTAGAGTATCCATACCTAGAAATATAATACCCATACGAATGTCACTAAGGGGGTCATTAGAGGGAAAAACATGAGGGGTGACAAAATCAGGGGCTGAATAGATACTAGAGGGAGGATCAGAGTTAGCTGGAACCTTTTACAGGCTTTTGAGAAATTGAAAAGCATCCAGCCCATCATAGGCATCTACCAAAATAGAATGAGAGAGACCCCATGACTGTGTAAGGTGAATCCGAATCTCAAGGGATGAACTCTCAAGATAGATGTCCACACGACAAGTGCAAGAACAACATTTGAATATATCCCAAAGTCAACAATTGCAACAATTCTACTAAGTAATCCTTACTGAATCTTGTTCTTTTGATAATTCATCCCCCAAGATACAATACTTAATGATTGGCTCTCACTATTAAATACAGATTAATAACCTCTTCTGGAAGCCTTACGTTCTTGCTTCCTTAGTGCTGAGAAATAGATCACACTGAATACAAGACAAAAAGAAGGAAAACAATCAACCTTAGGTAAGTTATAAATATATATCTATGTATGATTGGAGCTCCTACCATCTCTATCCATCTCTGGCTCCTATATAATAAATTCCTGCCATGGTAATTCGACTTCTAACACCCACTCAATTGACGAAAAATAACCAGGCAAAAACTAGTAACCTAATCAGTGGAAACTTCTCTGTCCCGCTGGATGGTTCCAACTGCATTGAAAGCCCAATCAAAACATCTTCTTCTGTAAACCTGCATATTACCAAAAGGATATTAATTCATACTCAGTAGGCCTATAAATTAGTCAATTTCCTCCGTTTAGAATCCTGCATGTTGATAGTAAGTTTTGAGTGAATCTTTATGTATATTTGGAGCTCCTAATAGCTCCATCCATCTCTGGCTCCTAATCAATTGAAACCTCTATGTCCCATCGGATGGTTCCAGCTCCAAACTTCATGTTATGTAAACCTGCATATCACCAAAGTGAGATAGCTTCATACTCAGTAGGCCTATGAATTAGACAAGATCCCTGGCTCAGAAACCTCCATGTCCATGTCCTTCCACGCCATAACTGCTTTGTCTTTGATGGAAGCAGCACTTCAACATCCATACATGCTTGGAGAACAATGGTTTTTCACTAACCGTCCATGACCTTTAGGCATAGAAAATATTGACCTCAAGCACATGAAATTATAGGCAAGGACAAAGCCATCGGGAACACGAAATTATAGGTGAGGGCAAAGCTAACCAGAATAGTGATAGAGATGATGATGGAACAACGATAGTGATGTTTACACTTGTCAATTTTTTACTTGATAGAACAATGAAAATGAAGAGATGGGATTGGTTGGGATGAACATTGTTTGCCCAGCCCATCTCGACAATAAAAACACCTTCAGTGTAAAAATAAGAAAAAATCTATATCCCACCAAGTATCATAATAGGACACACATAAAATCTTAATTATTATTATTATTATCCAATTTTAAGGTCACGACCAAGGCAAACACCAAATTGGTGTAGGAGACCCCATTTTTTTTTGGACAAGGGAATCACCTTCGTGTAATGATATGACTATTAAGTCTACGAAGCCATACATACTCTACATCCCTTTGGTTTTGAACCCATGACCTTTTAGGAGGAAACACATGCTCTTAACCATTAGGCCCACTCAATATTTATGAAAAATAGTACACACATCAAATCTCAATATTTATGAAAATTTCATTGTATATATATTCCACCGAGCCTCATAATAGTACAGATATAAAATCTCAATATTTCTAAAAAATGGTACACATCAAATCGAAATATTTATGAAAATTTTATTTCTAAGTAAGTGTGTCAAACCCATGTTTCACTTTTAACTAATGTGTAACTTTTGAAAACAATTTACAAATTTAATTTTAACAGTCACATTTTATATCTAAATTCATGCTCATGTGATCCATATTAAGAATGTTGCGAGTTTTTCCATAAAAATCACATTAGAAACAATTTGTGGATGCCTTTCGAACCATTTAGTCTGGTTCATCGTTAGGACAGGATGAAGAACTGATCTTGGCATCAGTTTTAATAGATTAAGAGAACCATCTATTGTGGTTCATTGCCAGGGCAAGATGAAGAACCAATATTGGCATCAAGTTAAATAGATTAAACCTTTTTTTAATCATTATAATATAACAGTTAGTGTGACTAAGAAAATATTATTTATTAAAATTATTTTAGTATAAAGAAATATATGTTAATATTGAATTAGTCAAAAGTAAAATTCTAATGATATAAATATCTAAAATAAAACATTAGAAATTAGTTCCATTATATGATTCAAGGTACATGAAATATATTTTCTTCTCACTATGGTTTTAATTTTGCATAATTATTCCAGGATTTTTTACTATTCTGATAAAATGTTGGATTGATAGGAAAATCTGTGAATGCTTCTTATGGTTTTGTTTGTTTCAACACAAAGTTGGTGAAATTAATCTACTTTGTCATGTCGAAGCATATTCATAAAATATAAGGCTTCTATTTGGTAGCAGGCTTGGTGAAAATAATCTGCTAACTTATGTTAAGTTTGAAATTAAATGGTGGATTTTACTGTCAGATATGAAGGCATGGAATATGTAATGTGACTCAGATAAATTCCAACTTAGGATGTCTGATAAATTTCAAATTAGTTAGGGAATTTGAGATGTGACTGAGATAAAGTTCAACTTAATTAGGGTATCCGAGATGCAACTGAGATAAATTTCCAACTTAGTCAGGGTACTGAGTTGCGATCAAGATAAATTTCAACTTTAATTTGTGAAACTCCAAGCGTTTTTTATGAAAAGGTTTTAAAAGAAGTTTCTATGTTTCAAAATGGTCATACAAGTAGTGGGATAATGTTTGGTTTGGGCATGGCCCTGTCAGTCTCAGGGATCCATAGTAAGTTTCATGGCCCTATGATGAGAGATGTCCCATTCTTAAGTGCATCCATATAAGGGTTTTTGTATAAGTGAAATGAGTTTGTGGAGTTAAAATGATAGTCAATGATTGACAGTTTCAGGTTGGCAATGACTAGGCATATCAAATCACAGGGATGCATGCATAGACAGATGTCATGTGTGGGCCTTTCATGTATTTTTATTCCTCACTTTTCCATTGAATATTGGTGAAAAGTAGAGAAAGTGTTTTTTTTTCTTAGTCATAGTTATAAGTAAAGACATTCAAAACATGGGAATGGCACTATTAACTCCAAAAAGGGTAAAATTCAGTTCATGGTAGAGCAAAGGAAAGTGGGAAATATCGACGAAAACAAATGAAATATGGTATGGAGAACCACAAGTAAACTTATAGTATATACTCTCATAAGCCATCAAAATGCAAAGAGAAATATAGTATGGAAAAACACAATTATAAATTTAGTATACACCCATAAACCATCAAAATGCATAGAGAAACTATTGAAAGGGGTCAATTCAGACATAATTTAATTTAGATAACTTTAAACTTTAGTTTACTTCTAAAATTTTAAATATTCTTGATATTACTTGGAGTTTACATCAAAGAGTTGAGTGTAACTTAGAAAAAAAAATAAACAGAAGGGAGATAAATAAAGATCACTTTATTTTTAATATCTTTTCCTTTTGTTATCATGGTTCCCATATAACAGTGAACATCCCAGTCACAACAGACTTGAAAGTTGAAACTAATTGATGTCATTGTCATGGGTTATTAAAGCTTTTGTTTTCAGATATAACTGAAAACTAAGCTAAATTAGATCAAAAAATAAATTTTCTAGCTATGGAATGTTTAATGGTGTTAAAAAGATAATGCATTCATTTAATTTATCCTCTAATAAAGAGGAATAATAGGAGCAGTCTTGTTCTATTTTTTTTTTTTAACTTATGTTATCTTCATTTCTCACACCCCTTATATAGTACCTTCAAGCTTAGTTCTAATATGAAGAAATCTATTAAACTACAAATTCTCTCTTCTCTCTCTTCCCTCTGTTTTTGGTGGGAGGGGATATATATTTTGAGGATCCAGGTATACAACGCATAATGATATGATTTAAGTGTATTTAGTTCTCTCAATTGATTTTGTGTGATAGTTGAAGGAATAAAATTCTTTCCCATTATTCTAATTCAAGCATGTCATAGTTGTTGAAGATGAAAAAAATTTATTCCTTGCCCAAACCAAGTGCCTTTTACATGTTTGTATTTCTACAATCATCATTTCAATTAGTCACTCTTAGTTTTTCTATTGCCTTTTTTATTTTAGCTAACTTTTGTTAGAATTGGATATGCTCTATTTCAGACTTGTTAACATTTCTACTTTTATTGCTTTCCCAATTTTCCTTCTGAGGTATTATATCATGGTTACTTTCATGTTCTTTATATATTTTCTCTTTTAAGTATCCCACTTCATATTAGAGGGAATTCCTATATGAAATGTATCATGGACTGCAATTATTTCTATATATGCTCAACATGCGCATGGAAAGAAGGCTTTGAAACTCTCTTGTGAAATGTTCTAGACACGAATGGGTGCAAAATAGTATACCTTCACAAGTATACTTCTTGCCTATTCCAGACTAACAACCCTAAAACATGGAAAGATGGTTCAAGCTTATATTATCAAGACTAGATTTGACATAAGGCTTCATTCAAAATGGCCTTGTTGACATGTATGGAAAATGAAGTAGTAAATTTGATGTGTTTCATGTGTTTTAACATAATTTTTTCTCGAGATGTTGTTACATGGAATGAAATAAGAGTGGCATGCACACTGAATGATCAGGGCAAGGAGGACCTGAAACTATTTGGTCAGATGCATCTTGTGGGTATAGAGCTAGATGAGTTCACTTTACCTACTGCTCTTAGGGCATGTGCAAGCCTAGCAAATGTAGGACAAGGTGAATGCATCCGTAGTTGCATAATCAAAACTAGCTATGAGTCCAATATCTTGGTTGCAACATCTCTTCCTAGTATGTATACAAAGTTTGCAAGCATCAAGTATGCTTGTACTATTTTTAATAAAATGCTCGAATGCAACTTGATTTCATGGATTTCCATGATTACAGGATATACCCAAAATGAGTATTGGGAAGAAGCATTCAAAAAATTCCGACAAATGCTACAGGAAATCTCAGAGCCAGATCAATTTAGTGTTTCCAATGTCATTGGTCCTTGTGCCAACCTAGCAGTCCTAGAAATTGGTAAACATGTCCATTCTTTTTCTATATCCAAAGTAGGATTGACTCTGATATCTCTGTTGCAAATGCCATTGTTGACATGTATGAAAAGTGTGGAAGATTGTGAGATGCACAAAAATTATTTTCTAGAAAGTGTGAATGTGATGTTTCCTTGTGGAATGTAACGATATATGTATTTTCGGAACATCGATATGGCAGGAGGATCTCCAACTCTTCGACCAAATGCAACAAGTAAGTCTGAAGACAAATAATATCACTTTTGTTTTTGATATGTTGGTTTGCAGTAGTGTTGGATTAGTTGATGAAGGGTTTAGGTTGGTCGATTCCATTGGGCGAGTTTATAGCATTACATTAACAATGGAGCGTTGTGTGCATATGGCTGACTTTCTTGGTCATGCTGGGAAATTGAATGAGGCTGAAGATTTAATATATAAAATTTTGTTTAAACTAAATTATTTGGTATGGAGGACCTAGATGTCTGCCTATAGAATCCATGGAAATGTGGATTTAGGGAAACAAGCAACAAAAGGTATTCTCAAGTTGGAACCATAAGATTCTCTAGCATATGTGCTTTTGTCCAAGATATATACTCTAACTGGAAGGTGGGATTGTCTCACAAATATGAGGAAAAGAATGAAAGAGAAAGGATTGGAAAAAGTAACCAAGATTTAGTTGGATTGAGGTCAAAGGTAGGGTGCATAGTTTCACTGTCAAAGATAGAGGGCATCCACAAATAAAAATGATCTATGAGAGGCTAGAGGAATTAACCACGTTGATGAAGGGGGAAAGGTATGCATCTAATACAAACCTTGTTTTGGATGATGTAGAGGATGAGAAAAAAGAAATTTTTTTATCCTATCATAGTGAGAAACTGGCGATTTCGTTTGGGCTTATTAGTATTCTTGAGAGAGTGCATATTGGAATCATCAATAATATTTTCATTTGTGGTGATTGTTATACTATTTCTAAACTCATTTCTAAAGTTGCAGGGTGAAAACTTATTGTGATGGATGTGAGTCAGTATCATCATTTCAAGCATGGAATGTGTTCTTGTGTGGATTTTTGGTGATACTAAAACAAGATAAAATTCTATGTATGTGATTCCATCTTACAAGCAAAACTGATTGATTCCTCATCTCTAGCATCTTGCATCATCATTGTATACTCCAAGCATTGGAAGATGATCAACACTAAATTAACAAAAAGTTGATCCTTGGCCTTGCTAGATTTAGGATCAAAGCCCAACCAGTCTTTTTGAGATGACACAGGTAATTTAAAATTGCATTTTCTTGGTAGTGCCGACCTTGCTATTGATAAGCACTATTGTGATCTAGTTTCATGCCCCACTTTTCTCTTTTATTTCTATTATCTTGTTACGTGGAGCTGGAGGACACAATTACCATTGCAGAAGATAGTTTTTCCCAAATTTTGTTTCTTTGCTTCTGTTTGTCGAACATAAAGTCAAAGAGCAACAAGATTTGTTGTATCTAGATACAATCTTAGGGAAGGTATTTTGCTTTTGCAAGATTGGATACCTTCTTGAATAAAGATTACAAAATGGTGTTAGATGTTTATGGGATGCAGGAAATGGATTGAGCATTAGGGGAAGCCTTTCACACCCTTGTAAGATCATCGGGCTAGTCTAATAATTTTTCCACTAGAAAGATCTACTAAAAGCTAACCAATTTTACTATCTGCAAAACATGCATTGATATATATACCATTTCAGTGGCTAGAACGAGTGATGAACACTAGTTTAAAGGTAACTTTAAATCTCCACCTCATTATTTGACTATTAGATATTCTTTGGGAAAAATATTGAATTATTTTTACCTCTAATAAAGGTGTGGGAGAATTGAGGTTCATCCATGGAAACTTCACTTGTAAAATATTTTCATTATTTCTCTTATGTCTTTTATTCATATGCTATCAAATTTTAGGATATGTATTATAATATACCCAAATTTCCACTTGTAGATGCATAAGATTTAACACATTCATTGATTCAATAGTTTACAGAGGGTACTAAATTTTTCCCTGACAATTTTGAAAAAGGAGCAAGAGTAGTTGTTAGAGAGGAAAAACAGGGTTTCGTTTTGGACAAGATGAATCCCCAACTTGGCTAAATCATAAATCAAAAGCATATGAATATTGGGGAGACTATTTCTTATTTGGATAGGTTCTTTGGTAAATATATTTTCAACTGTTGATTATTGGAGATGGATAATAGCCAAGTTTTAGAAAAGAAAAAAATCAAGCTTGGAGTAATATTGAACTACTGCCTTCCAAGAAGATTGCAAGCGTTGATAAATTTCTAGCTGCCTTCCAAAAAGATTGCAATTGTTGATAAGTTTCTAGTAACGAGCCACATTGGTTTTTGTTTATTTTTCTTCTCAAATAGCCAATAAAATCCTGGAACAGGTACTCCAAAACTTTTATTAGGCAAGCAAGGTAGGGTAAAAAGGATTGATATGTTGTCTTTGAGTTTTTTGTAATTTCACATTACAAAGTGATAAAGGGGGATTCGAAATCCCAAACATTAGTAAACACATGATTTCCATTGTTCCTTTGGATTTGTGTAACATTAGTAAACCCCCCTTTGCATTGTAGTGTGTATTTGACCTTTAGGAAAGAAAAATCATTTGTATCCTTCTTAGTTTGGATGTTCTTGCTAGCTATAATTATATTACTACATTTCAAATGTTTTAATCCCCTTCTCTATTATGTGTTTGGTTATGTAGCTCTTGCTCACAATGTTAGATGTAATATCAATCTCAAATTCAAATCATTGACCGCGATCAAGTCCACCATTAAATAACTAAAGTCTACCAAGGTTAAGCACCAAAAAAGGCATCAAGCGAGGGTCCAATGAAGTTGTCAAAATAAACGATCCACACACCAAGCCAGGGCAGTAAGATGTTGTTGGTGGATTTAAACCTTAATTATAATTTGCTAGGTTGGTTAACTCTGGTACATTAAGGGATGGGTGCTCATGATGTACCTAATACTATTTAATTTTTATATTTTCACTATGTTATACCTCACCTTATACCCTCACTCTAATTCTCCCCTCCTTGTCCTGCCAGCACGTACCTCCCTAAACTACATGGACCAATATTTATCTACCCAGTTTGCTAGCCCACATGTGCGCACATGGTGTCATCCCTTGGGATGTGTGGATAGTTGTGATGCCTTGCTCCAAATCTAAGGCCCATATTCGCGTGGCGTCATTCTTGTCTATCCCAAACCCTACCTTCTCATTTCATTTTTCTATTGGATTCCCTCTCTCCCAGTGGTACATAGGTACCTTATGGTTCCTCCACAGTTATGAATTTATTGAATGTATGGCAATGAGGACTTTCAGTATAGCTCATAGGTATGTCAATCTTTCATTTACTACTTCCTTTTACATTCCTATTCTGTGGGCATTACCATCTAGTCTAATTTTCATGGGTTTGGTTGTGTCGGAGGATGTGTGATGGTATCGTCGACCTGGTTCATGTCTTCGCAGAACTAGAGAACAATGGTTGCCTTTACTGCCAAAAATAAAACTCTTAGGTCTACATTTACTATTTTTCCCTCAATTCCTTGTTATTTCCATTACGTGTTTCTGAAAGCAAGGTGTTGGGTTGCCATGCGAACTAGTTTTCTCTAGTTTTTTATGGTATCCATAGTGGAATGGAATTCACCAAACTATACCAATGGAACCAATAGAAACTTCTCTTTAGGCACGCTTTGTATCTATAGGTGTGGATTATTAACCCTTGTCTCAGAAAAAAGAACTCCTCTACATACTTTTTTTCATTAATGCTACTTGTATCCATGGTTTAAGGCTTGACTGGTCATGGCTCTATGACCTCGCCAGGTTCACCTCGTTTATCAATGGGTATTTCAAGGCACCACTAATGGTGGCTATAGGGTTATTGTTGTCCTTGGTAATTTTAATTAGGATTTTTATGAGTATCTAGGTGTCTTCTATGACCGAGTGTCGTAGGCTCTTGGCCTACGTATGCTCATTTTTGTGTGTGTGTGGCATTATAGGTGGAACCCGATGGCTCAGATTTTTGGCGCATTCGATCTTTCATGACCAGACCAATCTCTAGTATCTAATGGAAACTAGCATATAAACATCCATGAAGAGACACACACCCTCAATACTGCATGTTTAGCTCTTTTCTGCCTACATAGAGATATCATCTTCCTCATGACTTATGGAGTTGTTAGGAGAGATATATTGGTTTCTAAGCGAGAAGGGGTTCTGGTTTTTCTTGTACAATCTTCCTAAAATTTATGATGAATGTTTTCTGTTATAATATGAGTGACACATGTTAGGGTCCTATAAATTTTATAGGATGAGTGATTATTTTACGTGGTTACATGGGTTTCAGAGATGTAAATAATATTTCATTCTACAAATTATTTCCAAGAAAAAATAGAAAAAGTAAAGAAATGTGATTGCAAGAAAAAATGCGCCCTTAGTATAAAGTAATTATGTTTTAGCATAAATTAATTTTTTTTAGTAAAATTAATTGTGTAATTCAAACAAAATTAATTAATGTGTAATAAAACCGACAAGTGACAAAAGACAATTCTCGTATTTGTTAAGTTTTGTGCTTCATCCGACGGTTCTATGGACTCCTTATTAGATCAACGACCAGAATGTTTTTCTGTCCCCCTACCCATCTTACCTTTATTCGTGGGGGGTGTCCAAAAAGTGGTTTCCTCCCCACCAGTCCCACCCATACTCATCACGTCCGCGATATTTCGCTCCCCCCACCTTACAAACCAGTTACCACTTCGAGCCCCATCCGAAATCTGACAACCTTATCCACATTTCCCGCTAGCTCTTCCCACATGCTTCCCTCCACACTTATCTCGGCACTTAGCATGTTCGTTACGTAATTAACGGTTGACCTTGCTATTATTTCGACACCACTCACTGCCTACCACTTCGACTACTATCCCCACTCACCCCCACGTCACTGCCCCACATGACCCTTAAGGATCCCACTTCCTTCCCACCAACCATGCACCTCCACATCATTCCCCACCTCCATGTTACCTCCCATATCCACGTCCTATGTCTGTTTTGTGGTCAGTTAAAACAATGCTTTTTCTATACATCACAGTAATTTCAAACATGGTTTACAAACAACTCAAAATGAATTTTAAAAACTTGAAAGAAATTTTTCTTGATAAAACCTTCATGTACAAAATCCTATCTCATTTTTCTAACATATTTTATGGTTTGGGATGTTTAGGTGAATCCTTGCACGCATATTTTCCCAAATTTTCTTGTTTTCAGCCTGTAGTTTCAAATGCACCGTCCAAACAGGTGGAAATTCATTTAAAAAAACTAAAAGAGGTTTTGTTGCTAACATCATCATTTATAAAAACCTCTCTATTTTTTATAACAACTATCATGGTTTGGTACATACAAAGAGATCATAGGACCCTATTTTTCAGAATTTCGGGAGGAAAAAGCTCATGGACAGTTAGTGACTTGGATGCCACCTCATGTGATAAGAGTTGCAATAAAATTCAAATTTCTCTTATTTATCGCCAACAACCCTCAAAGATAGTGCCAAAGCTCTTTAAATAATTTTAGCTACCTTTACTGGTGTTCTATTTTTACAATTAGTTTAGGATATTTTAAAATGAATCTTAATATTTTAAATGAAGATATCTTGTTATAAAATTCCATAAATAATTCATCATTTGAAGTAAGAGATGTTGATTTTTGCTTTCTAGAATGCCATTTTACTATTTCCATTTGATGGGTGGATCAGTAATAAAAAACACATTCTTCATAGGATTCATGTGTTTGGGGGGGGGGGGGGGGGGGGGGGGGGTGTGGGGGTTTGCGGGTAGGGCGGCGAGTGTCCAAAAAGTGTTTTCCTCCCCACCGGTCCCACCCATACCCATCATGTCCGTTTTATTTCACTCCCCGCCCCCCCACCTTCAAAAACCACTTACCACTTCGAGCCCCCTCCGAACTCCACCAACCCTATCCCCACTTCAAGCTAGCTCTTCCCACATTCTTTCCTCCACTCATATCCCGACACTTGGCATGTTCATTACATAATTAAGACTTGACCTCGCTATCACTCTGGCACCACTCACTGCCTACCACTTCGATTACTGTCCCCACTGACCTCCACATAATTTCTCCACATGAACCTTATGGACCCCACTTAATTTCCCCCAACCATGTGCCTCCACATCATTCCCCACCTCCATTTCACCTCCCAACTCCACGTCATATGTATGTTTTGTTGTCAGTTAAAACTATGTTTTTTTTATACAACATGGTAATTTAAAAGATGATTTACTAACAATTTAGAATTAATTAGAAAAACCTGAAAGAGGTTTTTGTTGAAAAATCCTTCGTGTACAAAAACCTATCTCATTTTTCTAACATATTTTATGGTTTGAGAGATTCAGGTGAATCCGTGGACACATATTTTCCTAAATTTTCCTGTTTTTAGCCAGTAGTTTCAAACGCAGCGTTCGAGCAGGTGGAAATTCATTTACAAAACTTGAAAGAGGTTTTGGTTGCTACCATCATCATTTACAAAAACCTCTCTAATTTTTATAACAACTGTCATGATTTAGGACATACAAAGGGATCACATGACCCTATTTTTCATAATTTCGAGAGGAAAAAGCTCATGGATACTTAGTCACTTGGATGCCACCTCATGAAATAAGAGTTGCAATAAAATTAAAATTTCTCTTATTTATCACCAAAAACCCTCAAAGATAGTGCAGAAACTCTTTAAATAATTTTAGCTGTCTTTATTTATGTTCTATTTTTACAATTAGTTTAGGATATTTTAAAACGAATCTTGATATTTTAAATGAAGATATTTTGTAATAAAATTCTATAAATACTTCATCATTTGAAGTAATAGATGTTAATTTTTGTTTTTTGGAATGCTATTATACTACTTCCATTTGATGGGTTGATCGTTAATAAAAAGGACATTCTTCGCACGATTCATGTGTTGGAGTATTTGGTGAAATACTTCTCTCATTGTCTATGTGTTTATTTATTTGTTTGCATACTTATGTGTTCTTAAATTTGAATTATTTTACAGAAAGTTGATAAATGTAGTTTGTTGAAAGATACACTTTAATTCTGGCTGTGGACAATTAAATGTTTTCTTCTGATATTGAGTTAAAGAATTCTTTACTTCTCTTTAGCTTCAATTGAACCTATATATTTTCTTCCATTACAATTCATTTAACTCTAAAGGATACAGTTACACTACTACATAAATTGGGGGTTTAAGACAATAGTTGAGACAATTTTTGGGTAAATTGTCTTAACTTGAGACAAAAGAAAACTTGTGTATTGTCTTAAATATTGTCTTTAAGCAGGTGTCTCAAAAATTATTGTCTTAAACATTATTCTCTTAAGAAATATTGTCTTAAAGATTATTGTCTAAAAAATATAGTCTTAAAGATTATTGTCTCTATATAGACAATATATAACACAAGAATTATTGTCTCTTAAGAGACAATTTCATTTTTGTCTCTCCAAAGACAACACTTGGATTAGAGACAATATGTCTTTAATACTAGCTATTGTCTCTCCAGAGACGATAAAAAATGTATTTAAAGATCACGTTTGTCTCTTTAGAGACAATATAAAACAATGAATCCAGAAATATCTCACCATTGAATAAATCGATATAAAAAACATTTAATTAAAAATAAACTACAAAATCATTGATTAATTCAAGTTAGCACACAGTGGAATCGAACCACCAACCTCCTACTTGTAAGGCAGATGCTCTTACATTGAACTAGCACACTTCAAATAATTATGTGAAGAGTTATGGCAATCCTTAAAATTGCATTTATAGCCATTTATTTAAAAAATAAAAAAATTGCAGCTACATGATGAATTTTAGACAAAACAAATTGCATATTTCAAAAAATTTGATGTTCTAACACCCCTCCTTATCAAATTTGATAAGTAGAAGTGGTTATTTAAAAGAGTCAATTCCCAATGCAACTTTTTTGGAGTCGGATCTAAAGGTCTCTTCTTTTTACTTGCCAAAATTTCACACCCTCACCCTACTTACCAACAACATAAAGCTCAATTGATGTACCATCTGGTAAAGACTTCTTTTTGGTATCTTCTAGACTATTCTATTTCCGAGAAGGAAATTTGACTCTGTTGTTTTATTTATCATGTCATTAGAGTACTTTAAGTTATGTAACTATTTCCCTAAGAGTGGATAATAACCATACCGACATTATTATTTAAGGTGGTACCTTTGGTCTGTAAGTTAATAAGAGTACATACGGTATTGGGCCCCTCCTAATGTAATTCATAGTCTTGATACATGGATTGTTCAGACAATTCAATAAGATTCTGATATATGGACTATTCTGATTCAAGGTCTTGCATAAATAAATTCACTGACGAACTTATATTATGCTCACTCTAAAAGAGACTCCATGCACAAAAGCTAAATCCTCAAAATTAGTAGAAGCTGTATTGTTATACAAAATATTGAAAATCAGAAAATTGTATTACTTCACCTAACTGCCAAACTCTATAATTCCTTTTCAATGGTTAATCTTCAACCATACAAAATTGTACTTCATATCATCTGCACTAAGCCTCTTTATAACAAGAAAATCAGAAAATGGTATCATGCTTGACAGGATTGTGATTTTCATTGTTTCATACACTTGTGATACCTGGAAACATGCAAGGGTTAACTTTAGAAAACCTCAGGCATTCTACTTTTAGAAGACACAAGAGAATGTGTACACTTTAACACCAAAGTGTAAGAAATACACCAAATCGAAGATTGTCAGACCTTATGGCATAAAATAGTAGAGATAAATGAAATGAACAAAGCAATAATTAAATTCCGCGTCATATTTTGTAAGTTGTGCAACTCTAAAAGTAGGTCACAATTACAAATCACAAGTAGTCACACCACAGAATAATAGAAAGAATGAAACAAAAGTAGGAATTAAATCCCATCACCTGTTGTAACACTATCAAAGTAGTTAGCCTTTTTAAAGAAGGAATGTGTTGCTCCAATTGCACTTATAAGACCGGAGAAGATGAAGAAAATTTGTCACTAAGCTTATTCAACAATACCTAAAAGGTGGAAATCATTTTCTAATAGATGATACAAAATTTTCACTTCTCGCATAACACATGTCATGACACCTTTAGAAACCTAAAACCTAATAAAGACACAAGTTACCCACATAAGTAGATGTTGCAACGTTCTTTTCATGAACCCAAAGAGCCTTTAAAGTCAGTACAATTAACTTATATTCACATATCCTCCAATGTTAACTTATATTTGAAGGTAAGAGTTAACATATACCATATTTTTATAAATAATAATGGAGTTAAGTAGAACCAAATAGTTTGAAGTGAATACACATTTGAATTATTACAAAATGAAGTGGATTATGATTATATGGTACAAAACTTTAATATAAGCTATAAATATAAGTATATATATAGTAGAATTTATCCTAATATTGCACCACATTCTATCTAGTTATAATTGAAACCATGTAGCTTGCTAAACTAAAAACCTATACAAGCATAAAAAGTTCTTAGAAGAATGTATGTGTGCTCTAACTTCTCAACAACATCAAGGAAAGACTTAATTTCAAAATAAATGCTTTAATGAGCTCCATACCTATTACTTGCCACTTCAGATAGAAGTGTTGAGCAAGACAACTGCTATAAAGACATATTATTATTAGACATGTTGGAAGAAAACTCCTTGAACTAAGCATAAAATATAATACTTGAACTAGAAAAACCTATGCAAATGCAAACATCTCAAACAGTGACAGATGAACTTAAGACTTTTCATTGAAATAAATTACCACTTCTCTAGTATCCATTTTAGAATCCAAACTAAATCACAAAACCTAAAACATTAGCCATTCTTGAAGTTCTTTCCTTCTCATTCTCCGACTCAAAATGATAAGCCCCATGCTTGTGATCATAGGGAATAATAGAAATGGCGGCCAACAATCTACATGATTCCATCCGCTGCAAATCCTTCTATGCTAAGTATTTATTGTAGCTTTTCTTAAGGATATGGAGTTTGTACCATGCATAAGCATGTTACAAATGACTTTCTAATATCCAAAATATCTTTGTTAACTTTGAATAGCATATTGTTGTCATTTAAGGTTTAGGAATCTTCTTGACCATACACAAGGCCATGAATATATTCTATAGATTTAAAAGCTTACTACATATCATATGTCATCTATCATAAGAAGTAGTATAAGGAAAAATTATATTAAAAATAAAAAAATTAGCTCACAGATTCTACAGTAGGTTCATGAAATTTCATTCAACCCAAAGCTTCCTCTCCAATAGGGTATTCTCCAATAATTAATTCCTACAAGATCAAACTATATCAACCTTCCCATATAGACAAATATAATCCTATATCTAATTCAATTGATAACATTTTAGATTTCTAGCCCCATTAAATAATGATACCTTCGTAAAGGTGTTCCAAAAATCTACTCTCCATGACATTATAACTATTTACATCATGGGTAATATGGGTAAACTCCCAACCAAAGATAAATGGTTTCTATAATATGATTTTGCTACACATTTCCCTCATCCCATTTCACAAGTAGCGACACTTGCACCTTGAAATAAGGAGTAAATAACATGGATTTCAAGAGAGGAAGAAATTGAAGGATATAATAGTATTTAAATGGCGCTAGAATGGATCCACGTTAACTTTGAATATATAGATGCCATTTGTCATCTCTATGTTGAACAAGGAAGGAATTATAGATCAATGCCTTTAAGTTTCTTGTTGCATTTGTGAAACATATGGCCCATATCATCTACAATTATGCTCTTTAGTGTAACCTAACATACATCCATATGTTTTGTGATCACTATCGTAGCCGTAGATCCTTATATGTTAGTGTTAAAATATGACTATATCCTTAGAAACAACACATTCATTGTGTTAAACATCATAAGTTCATCCACTCCAATGGGGCCTTCACCTAATGAATTGTGACATAGAAACTGCATTATGGAATATTAAAGAATACCTTTAATTTCACTAGGTATTGATAAATACGTCAAAAAATCCTTTTTTCAAACCCCCCTTTGAATGCATATTGCCAATAAAGCAAGTCTTTATTTTTACTTAGATGTCCTTTAAATTCCCCTCAATACCTATAAACCATTTGGTACCCTACAACTCCCCATAGTACTTATAATACGCTGACTTTATTCTTTACAATTTTAAAATTACCTTTATGAATGAACATGGTACGATATTGGTCAACAAGGTGAAGCCCCTCTACCCACTCCCTTATTGCAAATATTAGATTCTACATTAGATTGGTGGCTCATATATAAAATATAAGTGATTCTACATCACATACCTCCAATCTTGGCCTCTTGATTTTAGAGGTTTTCATAGACTCCATTTCTAGAGACTCTAGATTATTATGTTGTTGGAGACTATTGATAACACTTCCACTTGAAGATGCACTACTTAGGGGCATCAAACTCATACTGTGTCTCATTCTCTTTGTCACAATACTACTATCATGTGACATTAGATTTCTTGATTGTAAACTAAATTTTGTCTGGTAACCAAATCCTCTCCAACAGCAACTATGGAGCCATTACTTGGTGCAGAACCTGCCATCCTATCTATCAAGCTTACCAACAAACCTATTTCATTCACAACAACCCTCAAATCCTCTAGGGAGATTGAGTTGATCCGCAAATTTCAAGGAAAAGAAAAACATCAAACAACATTCCATGATAGATACATCTGAACATGAACTCAACATTTAAGTTAACCAACAATTCTCATGATCTTCAAACTGGTATTACAACTATTTATGGTGTCTAAGGGAAACCTCAAATAGAAGTGTTCCAACTTCCAAGCATGAGAAAATAATGCAGTCCTATTTTTAGTTCATCTATTTCCTTACGCTATTTAGCTTCAAGGAAAGTGATGTTGGAAACGTGGTAGTCAGTTAAACATATTAAAGTAATCAAAAGCATAGCATGATTCTCAGGATAGTCAACTTCACATACTGAAATTCTTCAAATCCAACAAAATAATAAGGGAGATTGACACTTCATCTGTCAATTTTGTTGGTGACTGGGAGCTGTTGAAGTATCTCATATTTAGATTTCTTGAATCCCAATTCAAGCTATTACTACAGTGACATATCCTTATGAAGGGGTTTTCTCCCACGTGGGTACTTTCTTCCTTGAAAAAAAATCCACCAACACATAAATTGGAAGGTAACGAACTAAAAAGTAGACAACCAATACTCTAAACAGAACAAGATATATTTGGAGGGCTTTTCAACCAGGATTATTATTAGAATACAAACTCCTAATACCATTCCTTGATCACTATTTTATAGGGTGCAGGTACACAGTGCAATCACCTACAACTCATCCTCAAGTATATGATAGAGAACCAGTCTAATGGAGTTCACGATATATTTTCAAAAAAAAGCAATACTAATAATCAGTCCTCAGACTGATAAATAAAATGGTCAAAGCTCCTTAAGGTTTTCTAACTATTACAATATAGTATAATTAGTTTTAACTGCTAATGTGACCATTTGAATGTACCACCCAATAGCCCCAACAATAGCATGTTACATCCAGTTTATTGTTCCCTTATGTTACTGGAGCATTTTTACATTGTTTTCAATGTAATTTTCTTCCATTGAATAATAATTTCCATTGTGGAACAATAATGCATTATAAATTGATAAAGGATACTACTGCCCCTAGACATAACAGCGGGATTGCCGTTAAAGCATCTAGGAGAAACCACGATGAATTACTATAATAGAAATGTTGATTAAAAGTCTCAGCATGGAATTTATAATATTGGTTGGGTGTCTATTACACCAACGATGAAACCCAAGGAGAATTCCAAGTTTCGATATATTACAATTTAAAAATGCATGATGCTTGTTCTGTTTTCAAAAAACAAAAGGATGTGAACACAAACTATACTGAAATGTCAAGGAAAACTAAAACATATCCATGGAGCCTAAAAATTGCATAGGTTAGGTAGCTTGCACTATTAATGTGGAAACAACAAGTAACAATAAATAGATCTTTTATGATCAATTTCTAAAATAATGTGGAAAAAGAAAATAACTATCCTTCCATATATAATCTGAGAAAATGAGTTCACACCTGCATACCACTTTTACCAAGCGCTCCAATGGGGGTTCTGTTGTGCTTGACTTGCCTCACACCATTAATACAGATGAAACAGTTCGGTGTTCATCTTGGTTGATTGTATTCATAGTTGGGCTAGGAGAAAAATTAGCTATTGGTGGTGAATTAGAAATTCCAGGTGTAGCAATAGCTAGAGATCGATCATGATTTAGTCCAGGAGTTGTTTGCTAAAATCTCTTAGCACTTCCAGTATTTGAAATTGAGGAAATGGTAGAAGACTGCTTCTCAGTGTCTTCTATGCAAGGGATGGAGCTGGGAGAGAAGAGGGTGTAGGTGCTATAAATGGCAAGGTTATAGGTTGCATGGGAGTTGCTTTAGGAACTTGAAGTGAAGATGCTACTAAACTTTGTTGATCTAGCTGTGGGGAGGATTGTTGAGAGACTTGTGGAGAAGCAGCCTGGAGAAGTTGAGGTGAAGAAATAGAAAGTGTTGACCCTGTCTTAAGTTGCTTCTGGTGATAAACTAAACACTGACTTAATATATGATTTTTTTGTATAAATGTTTGTTTAATAGCAGACTATTTTTCCATTGATTCGTTACTCAACTAATTAATTTGTTGAAGTTGCAGCATTTGTTGTGCATGAAGCTCTTCTTGAAACTAAGCAACTTGTTGCTACTTTTTCTATTGTAACTGTTGGAACCATTTTTATTGAAGCTGCTGAAGCTATTGTTTGAGATGTTGTTGCTAATGTTGAAAATTTTGTTGTTGATGTATCTTAAGTTGTTTTTCTTCTGCTTGCATCATTTATTGCTACTTTAGAGCGAGCATTTACATTATGTTGTTGTCGAGGACTAGTTTCATTCCACTATAAGGAGCTAATATTATTTTGCTGAAGAGGATCATTATCGTACCTTAAGAGCTTGTTTAGGTAACTCATTGAATCATCATCCATAACATTCAACTCTCTATATATGTGTTGAAAAGAGAATTTAAAACAATGAACTTTTCACTTGTTTGACTCCTTCCTTGATCAGGAGAAGAATTAAGATTTCCATTTTAGTTTGTCCATTTTCCCAATCCATGATGAGCTTAGAATCCCCCAAGACCTGAAATCCAAGAAATTAAATTCTTAACAGTGAGAGAGCAAACAATTCAACCCTATTATTTGTCCCCCACAATAGACTTAAATGTAAAACTATGATTATCATTTAGCCAACTCCACAAATTCCAGGATTCCCTTAACATGCACCAACAAAATATCCGCATGCATCTTCTTATCTATTTCTGGATTTTTCAAAGTTCTAGGACTCTTCATTCTACTAGATTTCTAGACCCCTCCATAACTAAGACTAACTTGTTCACAAACCTAACATACACACAAACGCGTGCGCAAACACAAATACATATATATATATATATATATATATATATATATATATATATATATATATATATATATATATATATATATATAGATAGATATAGTCTCCTTAATTTGAAAGATCATTTTATTTCTAGGTAGCCAAAGAGATCATGCTACAGTACAAGGCAACACCTTGCACTCGTTCACATCTTGATCCTTTAATTGTTTATCCAAACAAATAACCAAAGTATTCCTTACCCACTCTTCTTCCATGTCTGCCAATTTAAATGCTTCACTCCAAAGTTCTTTACTACAAGGGCAGTGCACTAGTAGATGATCAATAGTTTTGTCACTATTTTTACAGAGTATGTATCTGCTAGGCCCTTATCAAAACCTCTTCTAAAAATTTCCCCAAGTCATTAATTCCTTTGATGGTGCTAGCCATGACTAGCATAGTTTTCAAAGGGCCTTTAAGTTTCCATAATAAATTCCATCTTCATTTGTTTTCACCCCCTTCATCCTCGTCAAAAATAACCTTGTATTCTAGCTATGCAATATACATTCCATAGTATTCTTTTTAGACCAAACAATTCCATCCTCTCCCTCCCTTAAGCCAAATAGCACTAGCATATATTTCACAATATCCTAGTCATACCTCCAGTCTAATATAGAAAAATTGTTTCATTTATTTTGGATATTGTATGTGTATCTATGATAGTAAATGTAGCCATGCATCTCTTTAGTCCATAAGTAAAAACTAAGAGAAATGAAAACGACTTATTATCACATTCCTGACAACAAAAGAAACACAAGAGGGATGCATCTTCATTGTGATGTAAACCTGAGAAGTTAATAGTATTCCATGAAAATGCCAATCAAAAACTACAAAGAATTCCATGTGTTTTATTGCCAGTGTTGGTAATGAAATTAAGATTGGATGTTCAATTAATGTGGTACACCGAGCACCTAACACCACATCTCCCATTGATGACTATGTTAAGAGTTTCCCTATCAACACCTAAAAGAGTCATCTATTGTCATTCTCATATTGGAATAAAACTATCATTATATCCATTTATTAGATATTTGGAAGATTTATGACCCTATTTTCCACTTCATTGTGTTTAGAGAGACCAAAGCTCAGCTCACAACAGTTACAGGCTAAAGTGCATCCCCTTTCACCCTTGTTTTTTCTGATGTAGATAACCCATCGCTCCCTATCCCTTATCAGCCTGCGTAGCATCACTCCATGTCAGTGTACATCATATCATGGCATTTGCAGAATACACATGATGCCTTTGTTCAAAGAGCATTGATGCCTCAAGGTTCTATATTTTTTCTTTCCCAAGATGATCAACTCAAGTGAGGGTGTTATGACTTTGGCTTAGGGTAAACTATTAAAGAAACTTCATAACTCCTTTCAGCCCTACGTTACCAAATAAATCCTCCCAGATATAGGAAGAGTGTATACAACCAAACCCTCTCAAGGGTGGAAGCATGGAAGATGAGGAGAGATTTCATATTGTCCTATCATGGTGAAAATGTTTCACTAAGAGACCTTTCTAAGTTACATAAATGAGCCCAATCTGTGTGAGTGAAGGAAGGGTTAGGATCAAGAAACTAGAGAGGAATACTTTGCTTCCAAGGTGATTGTACTTTCTTTGATATACATTTATATATATTGTTATGAATTGATTCTCTTATGTAAACTTATTTTCCTTCTATTAGGGGAAAAGGATTTTCCTTATTTGTCTATGATTGTAGTATGTACATAGGTGACAAATTACCAACGTTGCTACAAGATCTCTGGATGAAGATAAATATTTTTGTCAGCTATATCAAGTCATTAGTCTACACTGGCAGGCAAGGGAAACCAGGTGCATATTTGATTCCTTCCTTTATTTATATTCTATGTGAGAGGGCATGTGCCTAGAGATCTAGTGGAGACTTGTTTAGCATTATATCAGCAATCTGGCAGATACTGATGGTGGATCTATGGGACTATAGTTCATTTTGCTCTAGTGTAAAAATTATGCAAACAAAGGCACACATAATTCATATTAGATGCATCTCCTCCATCATATTTGATCAGGAAGCACATCCTCGATACAGATCAATTTTAATAACCTGTAAGACTACCTGATCAATTGTGTGTGTGACAACTTCATCTCATATCCATTTCTATGGAATCTGGTGAGAAAGAGAGACTCTATGTATCAAGAAATCTGGTGCATTTGTCATTACTAACTTCTTGAATAAGGTTTATAAATGCCTCTTCAAACTCTCTCTCTCAAAGAGCTTGGTTCATGTGGAGACTGATTGTAAGTCACTATGTGGTGGTTTGTAAAGGAAGATGCTTATCTCCTTCACTATACTAAGGTAGGCCACATAATAGAAAAAAATTCCCCTCATTTTTCTTACTTTGGCCACCAGGTTGGCTATCCTCAATGGTTTTCATGACCTACTACAAACCTGGTTTTAACAGTCACAAACAAGAAGATTGAAATACTTACGGTCTCACTCTTAGAAGATTTCCAGTTGAGAAATCATTCAGGTTGTTCTGTAACAGCAACAGATGTGAGTTGCAAATGAATTTGACTTTGAGATAGATGGACCTTCCACCTACCTCATAGCATTTGAGGATGGCTAACTTCTATTATTTATGTTAATAACCCATCCTTTTTATCTACGTCCAAGCTTTGAATCTAGACTTATAGTGGACATGTTGGTTCTCACATAGGATTCGAAGCAGTGTTGCAAAATTCATGAATTATGTTGTGAATTCTCATTTTAGCACACTACAGACTTAGCATCATGATCTTCTACTATGCTAAACTAGTCATTGCATCCATTATTTACACATCGATAAGACTGGCATGATTCATATCAAATCCACTTCCTTTAAATGACCTAGTCAGCAAAGAGATCCTTGATACAGAACAACTTTAGGTACCTGGAAGATCGCCAAACAAATTGTGCATATGATTGGATTCATCTTAGATCCATTTCCATGGGGTTTGATAAGAAAGAAGTTATGTGTATCAAGAAATGTGGTGCATTGGTGCATTTTTTGTGATTAACTGCTTTAATTTAAGGTCTATGAATGTCTCTCTAAACTCTCTCTACATAACATTTTAGTATTAGTTAAAGAAAGCTTTTATGTCAAAAAAAATCTAATTGCATTGACTTACCTTTTACTAGGACCTTCATGAGAATAAGTCATTTTAAATAATGAATATCAGCTATCCTGGAATGCACTTTTTAAAGTTTCTCCTATAGAATGGTCTAACATCCTACAAACAAATCGTTTCTTTTTACTCCTAAAGGATCTTCTCATCATCATAACCCATCAATTCATGCTCTCAGACTCATCTTACTATCATATAAGTCCAAGTTATTGGTTCAAACTTCACTATAGATTTAAAACTTAAAACATCAACCTTGTTCACACAAGGAACGTGTTTAGTAAAATGCATGGTTATCAAAATTTACCATGTTGCATCGCATTTTTCTTGACATCATGACCACTGCCATATGAGGGAATAAAGTTTTTTATTTAAGCCAGAAGATCAATTTCGTAAAAAAAAACCAGAGACAAGGTACGAAAAATGTGGGTAGAATTCATTCAACCAAATGATATCTATAAACTATCAAGACTTTAATGTTTAAACAGTGGAAATTTAGCACCTAGTCATTTTGGATTCACATCTCCTCCTCACAATGTGAGGTTGTTCCATTTGTAGTATAAATTATGTAAAGTCCATGGGGTGGTAGCATAATTGGAAAAAGATACGTTGGAGAGCCCTTGTTTATCCATGTAATCAGAAGTTCAATCCTACAAACATGTCTCAGCAGACGAACTTATATATATATATATATATCTATATATATATATATATATATATATATATATATATATATATATATATATATATATATATATATATATATATATATATATATATAGCAAAGAATGGTGAATAGAGTGAATAGAATGATCTCAGGAAGAAGCTAATAGCAAGTTCTAGTAACAAGTTTTCAATTTTGTAAATCCACTCCTAGAAATATCCTTGCACATGCATGATAATGAAAATTTTGCTGAGTCATCCTTGTCTCTCTCCCTGGTTTAGGGTTTTGATCTAGGTGATGTCCACAACGATTGCAAGTCTTAGTAATGCATTGGCATATCATGCGATTATAATTGTATTTCACATTAATACTCCTACTAATCATGAGTGTGAGTAACAACTATGAGATAGAGGTGGTTTATAAGGCACTACCTGCACGAGGTTTTCTAATCTGGTAGAAGGATTTGGGGGGGAAATCCTAGGGTTGATGTAATAGTATCCTCTGTTAGTCCAGTACTAACATCAAATGGAGTCTTGGTGGCATATATCGTAGCACCACTTTGGATTTTTGTTGTTATCTATGTTGAAGCTCATTCCCTCTCTCTAAGGAACATAAAACACTAGTTTTTACCCCGAATAAAAATTTCTTGATTAACATAAAATAATTTCCCAAATGATATGCATTTGATTTAATATAAAGCTGGTAAGTGGATGCAAATAAACCCTCTTGGGAGGATGGAGATCATTTATTTTCCATTCTATCCAAGTTACCAGTGAAAACAAAAGGTCTGACTCTTCCACAGTAATGAGGAAACAAAGGAAAAAACAAGTAAACATATAACGGGAAATGGATGTATGGAGTTGTATGAAGAAAGAAGTGATATGTATGCAGTGAATTTACTTACCTTTGGGGTCACAAGATTTGGATTTTGAGATTTTTCTTCATATTCTATATTACAAACTGAAGATGACTCGATTTTTGTTTCACTCTCTATAATCAACAAAAATGGTTTTACAGATATCAATCAAGGATCTTATGTGTTGCAACAGATATAAAATTTCACAATTATTTAAAATGACATATATTTTGGCACTAGATCACTCCAACAAATTCAAAATGAAGTCTTTTATCAATGATAAAGAAAAAAACCTCTATCACATAGGATGTCACAACAAACTTAGAGGAAAATTTTAAATAACCAAACAAATAAAATAACCTAAATTTACAGAAGTAGAACCATTCAACCCAAAATTCGCCTTAAAATATGCCTTATTTTCCATCAACACTCGCTCTGCCTTAGCGGCTACGAAATGGAGTGTTGTTCCAAACAATAAGCATCATCCAATTAAGAAATAAACCCCAATATGATCTGCAATCCTCCTTTAAAATAAAAAATCAAGACACCCAAACATAAATTCTTCCACAACATCGACTAACTGACAGCGCTACTAGACAGAAATTCAAATGTCCAACCTCGCAACACACACCATATCACTTGTTTTGGATTTGAAAATGAATGAAGACTCCATAGATATTCCACCATGAAATGTCAATATGTAATCAAACGGCAATGGCATCTGACATCGTACGAAAGGAGATATATTTACATGGTGATATTCATACATAGGATATTTATGAAATATTCTCTTGGTTCAAATTTGAAGAAAGTAGTTCATCAAGTATCATTTCATAATAATTTTTTTTGATAAAATGGACTATCCTCAGAAGAGAACTAATTTTCAGAACAATTCCAATGTGAAAAGTAGCACACCTGACTTATAGTGACTGTATAAGTCTTCTCCTTAAAGCACAAAGCAATCTTTTTCAGTTCATTCATTCCATCTACACCCATTTGTGGCATGTGTATTTGAAGATTGTCCATTCTACAAAAAATAATAATAGCCTTATAAAACTACTTCCATGATTCCTATTAGCAAACCAACCAACTACAAAAATCTTTTGTAAACTTAGAAAGACCAATATTCCTTTGCATAAGGTCATAGAGATTTCATAGAGTTCACAAACAAATCAGGTAAATTGAATTAACAAAATCTACGATAATGAATTCAAGCAGATCACCAACCATTTGTGCATTAGAAATTTCTCATTGAAAATAAGACTTATTTCATGGAATTTGATGTGTATTTTCAAGGTCTACAAGCCTGATATGCCTCATCCAAAGAACATAAAAATTGTTGATCTCAACATTAACCCAATTGGACCTGCTAATCTAACCAAATAAAAATCCTAGTTCACTACTCATTATACCCTAATTTCTACAGGTTGGAAGAACCAAAACCCACTAAACCTCTAATCAATTATAGGTACACAACTCTTGCAAATAAGTATAGAAAGAATAATTCCCTGTCAATGTAGTATTTACAGACAAGGTAATGTATTGGGCTTTGTAATCAATAGGAAACACCAATTAGTGCTTCATCTATGTATTGTAACTTCAATCAACATTTCCTTTTCCTAAATTCTAGGACTAAGTGCATGGTAAACCATGTGTCAGTAAAGAATTTTGGGTTGCAAATAATTGAAAACTATTTATCTCGGCGGTTAGATGATAAGATTAAAAAAATCGTACTTTGCTACTTGATCAAGGTTTTCTTTGTAGAGAACTTCCCTAGAGCAGTCAAGAAGCCTTCCATTGTTTCCTAACCATCAATGGAGACTCCTTTTCCACTCCTTAATACAAGACAAAGCAAACTGTTATTGTTCCCTTCTTTGTCCAGCCAACTCAAAATTGGACCAAGTGTAGGAGAAAAAATATGATGCCAACGTGACCACTCCTCTAGATCTGATAACATAGGTGCTTTTAGCAGGAAATTCAGAGCATCAACACTAGTCATGTGACCAAATTCTCCAGCTATTTGAAAATGCTCAGATATCCACTTTTCAGTAATATCTGAGCTCGGACTTGAATGACCACTTGTGTTGTTCCTCGTGAGCAATGCAGCCGAATACCTTGTGTTCCTCTGTTCAAAATAATTTTGGAGTTTCCTAATATAATTCAAGACTTCCTCAAATGAATAAATATCTGATAGCTCAAATATGATCAAAGGAAATTGCTTATACAAAAGAATATTGACTTCTTCTCCAGTGAGCAATACATTTTCACCATTTTCTAATGTAGCTTGTGACAAAATTTCTAACAGTTGCTTCATTGCAATAGAACTTGTTAATGATAAGTTTTCAATTTTCTCTTTAATTCGTCATTGAATTTTGATGCAATATTCTCAAATTTTAAATTTATCAATGAAAAGTTAATGCATTATACAGGCATCAAGTTATAACTTCTTTATTTCTTTATGTGTGAATGATATATGACTTAATTTTCTTAATTTATGTGAAAAAATTTTATGTTCTGATGGACACTCTCTTTCTCCTTATCTCCTATGGTTTTCCTATTTATCACCATTACCTACATATGTCTACTCCAATTTTCGATCCCATAGTGGACCCCACCCATTGTAGGTTTTGGAAGCACGTTTCCTGCCATTTCCAGTTTTCCTTTCTATTCCTTAAGTCATACTACAATATAACAGTGTATCAACCACACTTCTAATCCTCGATGACTTCCAAGAAAGAATATAATTCATTTAAGGTTGTGTAGCTAGTAAAGAGTAAGCTGAAGCACATATGTGTGTGGTCTAGCAGCTATAGCAAAGTGACTGGACTTGTATTAACACCAAAACCTAGGTTTAAAACCCTAGGGTGGGTTCAGATATGGGTGGGTATATGTCGTAGATGATTTTAATGCCTCATAGCATAGCCACTTGGCTAAAGGACAGTTGTAAGTAGCATTTCCAGAAACAAAAAACATTAAGTTTAAAAAACAAACACAAAGTTCAGACATACAAAATCTTATGCACAAAAAACCCATTCACAAGGAGCATATATTTTCACTTTAGTGTGATCTTTATTTAATTTGTATATCTTACTATTGCTTCAATATTATCTAATTTCATATGGTACATTAGAATCCTTCCTGATATAGAACAGTTATAGCACCCAAAATTCCAGAGCTCCACCTAGATATTGGAACAAAGACAACTTCAGAACCAAAATAACTACACCAAAAGAGTATTTTCTTTATAACATTCAATGACCTATCCAATTAAAAGAAGAAGTTCATTTATTATTTCACTGGTAGTATGAATGTACCTGTTCTTCATGTGTTGGTGTTGGTGATAGAGATAGAGATAACGCTCGTGCTGGAGATGATATAATTCCTATTGCTAGTGATAGTGGAGGAGCTGGCATTGTTTCTTCTTACTCTGCCATGGCACTTACCTTTTCTGATGATCATTTTCTATAGGGCCAGTTTCTTCAGTCCATATTTTGATTTGTGATTTACTTAACACACTTCCCTTATCTGCACAATGAACAACATGATGTGTATGGTATCTTAGTATTTTACAGGGACACATGAATGACATGAGTTAACCCCTTTCAAACTAAAGTATGTCACTTTGTGTGCTTTTTCAGAAAGAAAGGTCATAAAGAAGATAAAGAATAGCAAGGCCATGCCTGAGTGTCTACATATCAAATCTCCAAATTTAAGTGGAAATAGAATCAAGTGGCTTAGTTGAGCTAGTAGCAAATAAAATAACAAAAGTTGTTAAAAACAAGGATATTTTTTCCTGCATTACTCTATGAAAACTCAAAGAATATTACGTCAGAAAGTGAAAAAAGATGTCCAGTAGCATAATAAAATTGATTTATTTATGTTTAACAAAATGGAACAAGAAAAGGTGTCTTTAAAATTTTGACCTGTGGTTGACTTTCGATTTGCATAACAATGATATTTTCATGGGAACCATGAAGCCTGCTTCACAAATAAGAGTTCCAACAGAACACACTTTATCTTTGTCTTCATGACAAGTGTAATCAATAGAAGAAAGTATAAGAATGTATATCATACAGTTAGCATTGGTCATAATGGGAAATTCCAATTTGTAGATTAAGGTTGAATAGTTCATTTAATACATCAGTCTTGAAGAACCTTATATTTCCTCATAGAATTGTGACACAGTGTAACCACCAACTTAAAATGTGTGCCATACACCTAAAATTGGCCACAATGACAAGATTCCAATTTGTAGCTATGCTACACAACTTAAGGTTCAATGGTAGATTTAATATGTAGTTATTGAAGATGCTTATGTTTTCTCATAGAAATGATGATAGAGTATAGCCACCACCTTACTACTATTTGAATGTAAAATTTTAAAAGGGTTTCATTTCAAACCTGTTGAATCTGATGTCTAGACATAATAACGTTTGGTCAAGTCTAGCTTCATTAGATTTTACTGGGCATAAGAGTTGCCAAAATGACAACTAATATATTTAAGCCAGATTTCTTTTCAGTTCTTTCAACATTAAATGGTTGATTTTAAATGTGTTAAGAGCATTACTGGTTCACTTTACTTTAGGTTCCATGCATCTTGGGACTTCTACATGTTGCATGCATCCCCGCTAACTCTATGAGGTTTGGATAGCTGATTTTGGTTCTTTATGTCAAGTGTGTCTATCCTTTTACCTTGTATTTATTGTCTATTGAGAGAAATCAGTATACAACATTTATAATATCTTACAACTTTGAGGCATTTTGCATTCAAATTAGTAATTTTAAACTGGTTTCAGAAAGCAATCACTGATCTTGATCCTCTATATTCTGATCCACTTTGTGAAGTGGAAAAGCCATAAATTATTAAAAAGCCAGTCAAATTAAAAAATAAGGTTTCATTGGTAGGACTTCATATGCAAGTCCAGTCCGAGATAATTTTGATTCTCATGATGTGAGTGAATCTTGTTTAGTATTTTCGTCACATTTTTTGAAACTACATCAGTGATTTCATGCCCGTTTATAACTATCATTAAATATTGTATTGCAAGACCTAAAAGACATTCAAGCACCATGGAAAATTCATTGTAGTAAATAAGAGAGATATGAGCTCCTCTCTCCATGGAACATGTTGTCAAGGGATCAAATTGCATATTTAATATAAATGAGATGTTAGAGATGGAAAACTTAAAAATTTGAATATTTATTGAGCATATCTTTTTTTGTTAAAAACGAATTTGCAAAAATGTCCTCCAAAAGGGAAGCAAAGTAAAAGTTTTTCATTTCAAAAAATAAAGTCAATAGGTACATTAAACAGTTGTCAGTAGTGAAAATACTCATATATGAGAATAGAATGCCCGAAGAGATCAACGATGGTAGTAGAGAGACAAAATTGTTGGAATGTGCACATGGTACACTCTTCATTGTATTAGGTATTTATAAAAGTACAATATTTATGAAGTGTGATGATCTTTGAACAAGTTTGCTATGGTTAACTAAAATATACATATTTTGGTGGGTGAATGAAGGTGACCAAGCCCCTTATGAATCATGTATAATAAGATTGGAAAAATAAAGTGAAAAGTGAAAATGACAATCATAATACATATAACAAATAATTCCATTGGAAGTGGAACTTAGTGACTAAATCTCATCAACTTCTCCTTGCTAAGAGAAAATCATTCACAATTTATGTTTATGTTAACCCACTTTCCAATGAATGAGACCACATAATTGGTAAGCACTATGTGTGGGTTGGATTGTCCTAACAAAACAATGGAAGGTAAACACTATTAAAATGTGAGATCATGTAACCACTGGTGCTTGGCTGGAAGAAGAAATTTCGTTCCTATGGTCATTTAAGGGTAGGCTAAAAAGCTATAACCTGTAGATTTGTGTGGAGAGAAGAATAATGAACAAGGTGTCCCTCAGAAAGATGAAATGTCATATGCTTCAAGGTTGAAGTTACAACAATATGGGTTGACGCATAATGATGATAGGATTTGGAATCGACACTGGGGTGGCATATCCTTGTTGAAGTTGCAAGCTTACAGATGACCTTGCAAAAACTCAAGAGAAATGAGGACTAGAGCAGAACAAAGAGTTCTAAATTTGTGGAGGTTTTCATGTTTAACGACCTATTTTAGATAATACGGGAAATAATATCTAATCTGGCAGGCTTCACTATCCTTATGAAACCTATAAGTTTTGGAAAATGCATCATATGTGATCTCTTTTGTCAAATTGGTAGGGCTTGCCAATAAGCATGTCACAACAATCTAGGATTATAACATCACAATCAACTCTATCAATGACAGGTCGAATAGAAAAAGCGATAGAAAAACTATGGATGGTAGGTGTGGGTGACCATGCTTCCTGGACCCATCCAAAATGATAGGGTTGTGGATGCAGTGTGGTATGGATTTGGAGCAAGTCAACCAACTACTAAGAAACCAAAGTTATCTTGGCTGACATTGTCCATGATCAATTGTCTGCATTTTTTCGAATCTTAAATTGTGAGTGAAGAAACTTCTTTCTCAAGATTAATATAATCCTTTATGAGTGGAAAAATATCTTGAAGACAGGAATTCGTGGTGGTGGCACGCTTGGAAATTCCTCAAACTACTTGGAGAGAGCTTCAAAGGAGAATCTGAGGCAACCATAAAATCCGTACGAAGGCTAGAATTATGGTGCCCTTAAAAAGCCACAATCATAAAGGTCTATAACAATTGATACGAGCACAGAAAAACAATATGAATACTCAGGAAAATAAATAAATAAAAAAATTATAAAAAAAAAATTATAAAACCTCAAGAGATAGATTATGCAGATATAGAGAGGAGAACACTACAATGTACGCATATGGTACACAATTCAACGTAATAGTTATTCATATAAATGAAAAATTGGAGAAAAGTGCCTTGGGAATGCAATTAAAATATACATATTTTGGTGAATGATATGTGTGACGAAGGCCTGCATGAATTATGTTCAATAAAGTAAGGAAAATAAATTATAAAATGTAATTACAATCACATCACATACAAGAACTAAGTCCACTGGTAACTTAGGGACTAAGTCTTATCAATAAGCTACCGAAGTTAATGAGTCAAACTCCTATTTTTAAGAGTATCATCAGGGTGGGCGTTCTTTGGATTACAAATGAGGGGTTGTCCTAAAAGAGTCCCATTGAATTGAATGTCATGCCTACCAGTCCACATTGACCGCTTAGTGGAAATTGTTTCCTATTTCTACTTCACATGTGATATGAAATGTAATATATGGTATTAATCTAGCACATAATTTCATAGTTCATTATTATAAATGGTTTTAGTTTTTACATCATTGCTAGTGCATGAAACGACTCATCTGTTGTACTATTTCTCAGACTCATTTTTGGCATAGCCATTGGTAGGAATCCTCCACCCTTGAAATACCGTGAACACAAATGACCCATTTTTCACAATCCCACATCCTTCTCAATGTCATGAACCATTCCTTCATTGCTAATTCTCCAACCTCAATAATTTCTATAAAATCATGTTCGAGAAAACTTATAACTTGTTGAAGAACTTCACTAATGCTTACACCATTTGCAAAGACCAAAGTGTCACCTTCTTCCTTAACATATGGAATTGGTGTTGCTTCTTTAGAAATTCCAACATCTATCACCCCTAAAACATAAGTTGTTTTAGTATTTCTAGTGTCCTATTTGTTGACCTCTTGGAAAGTGTCATAGAGGCTATCCCACCATCCCATTTCTGTTGACATCACAGCAAAATTCAACAAACCAATAGCCAGTTGCATTTTGAAAACATTGAATGACTTTCTTGTGCAATTTTTATTCCCCTTCTTGTTTTCCATCCTTTGCAATTCTAACATTATTGTAAAGACCTCATACACTAATTGTTCCTGGCAAATGTCCTTCCAAGCTGCAATGAATATTTTCAGTTCTTTGTCTTTGAGAAGAAGAACATCATCTTTTACATATTTGGATTTTTCTATGGATACTTGTTTCCCTAGCATAGCATGCTCTCCTGTTATTGAATGGAAAGGATGACTAACCAAGGATTTATCATGTTGCAGAACCTTTCTCCTTTTCCTCCTAGATATATCCTGTGATTTTCCACCTGGATACTCATCCTCATCAGAAAATGAATTTAAGGCAATTTATTTCTTTATCTATTGATGGTTGTTTTCCTAACCGTGCCAATTCTTCTGCTGTTGATGGGTATGGGCACCTACCCCCAGACTTCGCAGACTGGTAATCTAATTTTCTATTTGGTACCGATCTTACACTTGTGTTTATAGCTGCAAGATCCTCATAATTATCTGAACTTGAAACTGTATCGAATCTTATATGTGTGTGACCAAAGGAGGTAGTTCCTTGTGGCTAGATAAAAATGAAGCCAATCATTCAGATATGATCTTGGACTGCATTGAAGATACTTGTTTCCTTCTTTTAATATCAATTTTCTTCTTCATTTCAGCTTCAACCTAACAATTAAGGTCCTTTTCAACTTTAGTAGTGCATCAAAGAAAACTAATGTGCATCCTTAAACTTTCAATGCGTATGCATAACTGGGTAGGAAAAGAAATTGAATCTTTCTTGGCCACAAAAGACAAGAATTCCTCTACCCGTATATCTTTCTCCTGCCAATCGTCTAAGAAATAAGAGAGATAGGATATAATATGTTTTGTTGATATTTTGAAAGTTGTCACTATATCTACCGAGGGTGAAAAGTAATGCCCAATCAAGGGATGCCATATCAAAGGCCTTAATCCTAGCCTTTCAAAGTCCTCCACTACTTCATGTCTACAAATCTTAGTAGGTAAAGTTACATGTGTGGCTTATAAATTAGGTGTATAAACAATAACATACTGTGAACCAGAAAGCATACATAACTAGAAAACTTCTCATTGTTTTTATTGTGATCTGGGAAAGTTTAAAGTTCAATCCTAACATCATGCTTATTAGGCACCCACATTCCAACTGTTCCTTGCGAGATTCACACCGGTTTTCCAGAAATTTTGATATCATCGCAATTTATCTTGTTTCGCTCATTACAATTTTAATGACGCTCGGAACTCTCTAAAGAACCCCCAACAAATCATTTAAAAAAACCATCTCAAAGTGGGGGTGAATGGTAAAATTCCATTAATCCTATAGTGAATGGTAAAAGCCCACTAATCCTATTTTGCAAGTCCAAAAGAAAGAAATTTCACTCATATGGGTGTTGGCACATTTGATTTATAAGATGAGAAAATTGCATATCCTTCATCTCTATAGAAAAGAGATATCCCAAAAACCTGGATCTAATATATATATTCCCTCATCGCACCTTTCCTTGTAAGCTATTTAAAAAAATAATCATTTCCAAGAGTTAATGAATGCATTGAGCTCAACAACAGAGGTTTCAGGATATTTGGTATTCTCAAAGTGCAAGCCTAGGTCCAGTATCCCAAAGCCGTTCCTCCTTCAACCCAAACATTATTTAGAATTCCACAATCATAAGCAGATTTTCTATGGATTGATTGAGGTCACCTAAACTATCATCAATCAATAAAAACCCTAATCTACATTGAAATATCCATCATGATCCAAATCAAAACAACAACAACAACAACAAAAAACAAGACAAATGGGTTTTGTGGGTAGATTGAGTACATCTTATTGACAATCTTCTACTTGGATTCCTCATTCCTCCAGTTGTTGGTCTCCATGGCATTCTCCAACTGTGTTAACCAAAGAGAAAGGAGTATTGTGCAGAGGATTTGGGATGAGGGTGTGTGGGTTTTATCAAATATAATGTAGAAAGAAAGCGGATAAAAGTGGTCCGCTGGCGTCCGTGTTAACTGTATTTATGTCAAAATGTTTATATGGAAAAGATGTATAATTAGTACGGTATGGGTTAAGATAAAGAGTTAGATGGTTGAATAGTGAAACATTGGGTAAATGTTTGGTTGAATATATGATCTAAGGAGCATAGTGTATATGTTGGTCCTATATGTTGGTCATTTTTTAGAAGAATTTATATATATATATATATATATATATATATATATATATATTTATGATATATGATGTATGTTAGGCTTTTATTATGTTTTATATTTAGATTAATTTCTAGATTTCTCTCCATTATTAATATCAATTACAACAATCTAATTTAATGTCATAACATAAAGAAGAATTATGGTTGTTGGATTGCATAGTGTTAAATGAATGTTACTTGAAAGCACTACATCAAAACATGATAACTTCACTATGTAGAGCTCCCCACCTATCGAATGCCTTGGTAGCACTCCTCAAGTTAGACCTTCGTCACTTCAAGAATTCATAATGTCAAACCTAGACTAGTACAATGTTTGTTGGACACTTAAGTGGACCATAGTTTACCAAATCGAGTCAAGAAATTGTTATGTTGTAGGAACCGCAACATTCTTCTATGGCCTTAGAAAAATGAACACAACACGTGCTAGGAAGCTCTAGGGAAACAAAAAGGAGCACTAGGTGAAAATAATGCATGCAAATGAACGATTAAGAGTTTGTAACATAAAGTGTCAGTGAGTTCCAGGTGTGCTAAGGAGGGAGTGACAAGGTATGCTAGGTAGTGTTATGGCATGCTAGAGGCTAGGGAAACATGTCAAGATGTGCTAGGTGCTAGTGTGTCCCAATTCATGTCAAGGAGAGTTATGGAGTGCCGGGGAAAAGCGACGGTGCACTAGTTTCAAATGCATTGAAATGAATGAATAAGAGTGTGTGATAGGATTGTCAGTGGGTTCTAGGTGTGCTAAGGAGGGAGTGACAAAGTATGCTAGGTAGTGAATTTTTAAATTAATGGAACAAAAATTGATTGACAAAAAACAAATAAAAACTTTATAAAACATTTTAACAAGACTAGTGATTATAAAGTAGTATATCTCTCCTTTTTAATAAAGGTATTGTAAGACATTATTTTTATTTATGCATTGTATGGATCTTTATGTTTCTTTGGTTACTTAGTTATATCTAATCTTTTTAATTCAATATAATGATATTATGTGGAGGAAGGGGAAATGTTCTTCTTTTAAAGGTAGAATAAGAAAAATGTAGAATAACTTACATGTCTTCCTTATCATTGGCTTATGCATAGGGGGGTAATATGGGGTACATAGAGAGGTACCCAAGAGTACCTCTCTACTAATGATGGTTTTCATTATATAGTAATACGTAAACATCTACTAGTATTCCCCTTAGATACATCCCTAGGTACCCCATACTACCACCCTCTAGTGGGTAGACTATAGTCACACTTATCTACTTGATTCCTACTAACTTCTTAATTCCTTTTTGGATATGCATACTAATTTTACAGATCACATTGAAAAGCATAAATCTGATCTAAGTCATGTTTTTAACTCTTCTCATTTTCACTTGTTTTCTAGCCTTTCTCATCTAAGTCATCTCTTCTTAGTACTAAACCCAACTTTTTTTCCTTCTTCTCTATTTTGTCTAGTTTCTTAAGTTGGTTTACTTAAATTAGCCCCATTCAGACTAGGTTCCCTCCTTTAATAATCAACTAAAACTCCTTAATCACCCCTTTTAGTTCACATAAAACATATCCAAATTAATTAATTTTTAAACTTTCTCCCTCACTTCTCAACCTTCCTATATTATTAGTTTGTTCTCAAACATAACAACAACTCCCATACTTTCCTAATAAGTTTATTCTTAGTTGATCATATCTACTCTATTTCTATCGAAAATGTAGAAATGTTGATATCTTTATGGTTTCTACCATTGGGTTAATTATTAAAACTCCTAAGCTTCTAGGTCACCCCAAATACCGAAGAAAACATCAGAGTCATGTTGCCTAAGTAGGTTAGGATAATTCCATTTACTACTCCCACTTATATGTATACATTTTGTTGGGCCTTAGTTTTGATCTTCTTTTTGCTTTGAGAAACTTACCTAAACACCTATTTATCCTTTATTTCCACTCCATTCATTCCATTTTAATGAATATTTGATGTCTAAACAGGTATTTAACTTTAATTTGTCAAATACTAAAGTTTTTATTAAAGTTTGATTTTAAGTGCAATTTTGGCAATTTCAGAAATTCCCGTAATCACTTCATGTTGGATATGGATGCAGGCCACTTCAGCACGAATGGGATGCATGAATAGGAAGCTTGGGAACTAGGACCAAGCCACCTATGCTTGGTTTCAACAGAACGAGTTTTCTTATGCCTTTTTGGAGCTAGTCAATCATGACTAGTCATCCAGAAATCCCATCTAAATAGGGCTGTTTTGGGATTCCATGATATTAGTCATATTTCTTGGGATGATGGAGTTGGATTCGACTTGGATAGGTGGCCTAAAGTAGATATGATTGTTAGAGTGATTTTAGATCAGTTGGTTTCATGAAATCCTTATTTAAGAGCCACACTTTGATGGCTCAACACACTTGACATATGATACTTTTATGCTGTAATATTTTTGGTGTGAAGACTTAAGTTGGAGACTTGTGTTACTTTCATTTTGCTGATCAATACATGGATGTTTGGCTGATCTAAAGCTTCTGATATCATCTTCATAAGTGTGCAAGGCAAGGGTGGAGGGCCCCCACTCCAAGCTAAGTACACTTCCAAGTTAGACTAGTTTTATTTCATTGCAAATCTGGTTGATGATAGCTTTAGTTTTTCAAAGTCTTATTTCAGATTGTATCATGGTTATGAATAGTGATTGATTTCATTTGTTAATGGTTTATTCATCATCTAATTGAGTTGGGAAACAAATGTTCAAGTTGGGCATTCTCTCTATGAAATGGTGAATTAGAATTAGTCTCTTTCATTTACATGCAAGTGGTTTGTTTTCATTTAGATTTATATCTTGAGATGAATGAGTTACTATGGAAAGCTTTGAGTGTCTCTTAAGTTAAGAGCCTTTTTCATGTATGATTTATGCATCTTGAGTCTTTGATTGTAATCTCTAATTCATTGAAGTAATACTTGAGGTGGAAGTAGATTTCTTGAGTCAAGAACTCTTCCAATGTTACCTCTTTTAAGCTGATTGAATCAAGAGTTTTTAAGATATAGTTCTTCTTAGTTTGTAATCATTTATCTTTCAAGCATTGATTATATTAGATCTTCACAAATAGTGGTTTGCCTCCAAGAATAAAACAACCCGGATTGATATTAAATACTTGTGCTAATTTTGGAACATAAATTAGCCCAACATTTTGGCGCCGTTGCCGGGGAGGCAAAATATCGGCATAGTCAATAGAGAGATAAAATCCAAAATAAACAAAAACATTAGTTACATTTCATTTCTTTAATTATGTTTCTTTAGGCCTAGAAATAGAGATCTTAGAATTAGGTTTCCAAAACAAAACCCCCCCAACAAAAACATAAAATCAAAAAAAAAAATAACTATAAAATCCATTTTCAACAACAAGATCTAAAAGATGATGTTAAAGAATAGGCTACAACACTACTCCATTCTTGAACATTCTTTCTCATCAAATCTTTATGATCAAATAAATTTTCATGTCCAAAATTTCATTAAAGTATACTTTTCAAATTTGGATATGAGTTTACTTATGATCTTGTTACGAAAATGGATGCACTGGAAATTCTCTTATACTTGAGAGAATGAATTAGTTTGTTAAAATAGAATAGGATAGAATAGAATCAATAAACAAGTAGAATGAACTCACAATAAGACATCCATAATAAATTTGTTTCAAACAATTTCTTCAAATCATTGTTCAATATTCATTTGAAAGGACTACATGGTAAAATGCAGTAAGACCAAGCCTATTTTGGGTAACCATATAGGATCATTTTGAAATCATGGTTTATTTACATATCTCTTGAAATATAGTTTTGAAATCCATTTTGAAGTTCTCAATTCATATCATAAATAAAAATGTGATCAAAATCAAAACTAGGTCTCAAGTGAAATGTTGAAAACAGAGTTAGTACAGCCTATATTTGAAGTGTCTAATGGAAACATTTTTATCTGAAATTCATAGGGAAGATAGCCCTTTGAATCTAGTTTCCAAATCAATTTGAATCACTTCAATCAGGTATCATATGAAAAAGTTATTCTTGAAATACTAACTGCTTGTCGAAAAATCTGCATGGTGACAATCCTAGGTCTTGACTATTCATTGGCATATTTGAAATACCAAATCATCTTCTTTTCAAAACCTGTTTACATGGGAGATATATCTTCAAGTCTAGTTTAAGACACAATTTGAATCATCCCATTTGGAGGTGAAATGAAAAAGTTATGCCACATTTAGTGACTGTATGGCTTCAAACCAACATAGTAAAACTCTGCCTCCTAGGTCTGTTCATCACCAATTTTGTGATATCAAGCCTAAGAACTTTTTAAAATCTGTTTCTACTGGAAATACAAAAATGAATCTACTTTAATATCCAAGTGGAATCACATTGATCTGATCTTTATCAAAGAAGTTACGCTTCAAATAGTGATTATTGGTCTAGTTAAAAATTAACAAACAGCTTTATCAAACATGGCACTCCTTATAATTTTTACCATATCATTTTATATCATTTTGAAAACCTGTTTATACAGGAGGTAGCCATCTGAATTCACATTAACTTGGCTTTGGAATCACTCTAATAGGATATCAAACAAATATTTTGTAAACAAAATACCACTAGGAGGTCTAGGCTGGCCACCATTCCTCAAAGGGGTAAATGAATGCATTATGTTTGTCTATCATATTTGGACTTGTTTTCTAAGCAATGCTTGTAATGATTTACATATATATTGGAAGAAGAGAGACTGTACAACTCTCTTCCTCCATCATCTAATGTTGTATTGCAGGCAAGTGCTATGTTTTTGCAGGTCATAGGAAGAATGAAGGAGTGAACTCCATGGATGAAGTAATTTTCCAAAATCAAATTCATATTTCAGAATGTGAATACAAATGTTCAAGTCAAGGAAAAGTGAAGATACACCTGATCTTGAGTTCATTCAATGAAACTCAAACTCTTGAAGCTTTCTCTTCAATGTTGACCAACAACATCCACAAACCCTACAACATGATCTAGATCAAGGCAAAAAGACATGAAGACAATCATTAGAAGAAGCAGTCAAGTTTAGTACCATGTCAAGTCACATCAATCTCCAAGAAGCCTTTCATATTGAATTCATATTGTTCATGATTTGTTCATCCTCCATATTGTATGTTAAGCTCCATGACCAAGCATGTTGAAGTCCAACCTTACTACTACATTATGACTTCAATATAACCTATTTCCATAAGCTTTTCATACTTCCCAACTCCATTACACCCCACCTCATTTGTTGTAAATGGTCATAGGCTGAAAGTTTATCATCAGCCTATTAGTAAAGAGACATTCATGAAACAACTGGTAGAAGAATCAAGACTGGAAATTATGGCTCTGCCATCTTCCAGTTCGGAAAAATAAAAAATATATTAAAAAAAAAAAAAAAAAAAAAAAAAAAAAAAAAAAAAAAAAAAAAAGGGAGAAAAACATATATGAAAAAAAAAACAAAACATAAAAAATAATTGGTTTGCTGGTGAAAACCAGGCAACTGGCACCATGCAAACTTGAATTCATAGGGGAAAACCAGGGAAACCTGGACTCTATGAATTCACTATTCTTGTTTTACTATTCTCACATCATTTCAATGCAGAACCTTTCCACAATTGACTTGAGGACAAGTCAAACATTCATCAAGGGAGAGTCTTGTAACAAGCTTTTAGTTGTCACAGCTAAGGTATTATGTTGATCACTTTGGACCTGAAGCAAATTTGTTGCAGCAGAACCTGAAGGGACCTGAGTTGAAACATTATTCAGTGGGACCTGAAGCAAACTTAGTTGCAGCAGATCAAATTATTCCAGAAGCATTTGCAGAGGGACCTGAGATAAAATAATATTGCAGTGGGACCTGAAGCAAACTTGTTGCAGCAGAACTAGAACAGAACCGACACAATATACCAGAAGCATTACAGAGGGACCTGAAATGAAAACATTATTCAAAGGGACCTGAACAATTCAAGAAGCAGAGCATAGTGAACAAGGAGCAGTAATAAAAGTCTACTATCCACAACATTTTGGATTCCATTCCACCTGAACAAACAGCATTCAACATTCCACCTGTACAAACAGCATTCAAGGGAGTATATTCATAGCCATTTTGTGCTTGAAATTCAAATTTTTTTTAGAAACTTCTAGTTTTGATTTAATTGAAGTTAGTACCTGCAAATATTCATTGATATTCATATTCCATCTATATTCCCTATTCAAATACCATTTACATTCCCTCTTTTTCATTCCATTTCATATACATAAACTTCCCTAGATATTTTTCTTAAATGCAAAAGAAATCAAGCTAAACCAACATCTTTGTACCTGCACAAGAACCCACAAGCATTAGAATGGTTATAATTTTAAACATGACCCCAATGGTCATTTTAAAATTATAAGGACATGTTATAAAGAAATGCGCAAAGAATATTAAAATATTAAGCATATATCAAAGGTTATAAAAGAGTGCTAAGGTTCATAAATTACAAAATATATGAGCGCTCAAATATATTATGCATAACCTATATTCTATTGACAAACACATATGGGATGCATGTATATATATATATCAACGATATATCAAACATGGTAACGTTATTGCACCTGCAATAACAAAGATTAGACGATATATATTTTATAACCTAAATGCTTAAAACCTAAGGCGCATCATTTGAACAAACAAAGGCTCATATCATATGTGCATTATTCAAAAGCTCAAAAACGAATAAGTCATATAGTCTATGCGCATTAATCAACATACGATGGCATATGAGAATGGTATGAGGCCACGGGTTATGCTGAAGGAATAAACAAAGTGAAGGCCGTAAACATACAGCACAAGGTAATGATGGTCACGGCATATGGTAAATGATGCAACGAAACCATCACGTTCAACATGGAAATCGTAATACAATGTTTTGGCGTTTATTTACAGCCATATGGTAATAACCATAATCCGTGTATAAGCCACGTAATAATGTGTGATATGTGGAGGACGGTGCAATGAGAACACACGACCATGGCCAGCATTACCAACAGCGCAGCGCTCCAGGGTATGATCAACCATGAAAGCCACGAGGGACAGCACGTAGGTACGACGTCGACACGGGGGTAAGGTAGAGTTGAGCTATTGGATAGTGAAGCGGCGGAAGGACGGCCATTAAAACTACAGCCATCAGGTAATGAACGTGCAGCGTACACGAAACGGTCATAAGAATCCTCTCGGCATACATTCAAACCACAAGTTCCTCATTGCGAAAATGCTCAGTGAATCGTGGTGAGGCTGAGAGCAATCCAAAGGGAAGAAAGACTGTGTGAGAGGGAGTTTTAAGAGTTGAAGCGTTGAATACGAAGCTGAGAGCTGTGAGGAGATAAGGTGAGAGAGTGAGTTAAATCCGCCCGGAACTGGAGATAAGGTGAGTGCCATTAAACTCACGGGTCTGGATCGCTGTGACATCAGTTCAAAGGACCGCCAAAGGAGGAATCGAAGTGTTGATAGCTTCCCACGCGGCCGACGAGGATCAGGTAAACCTTCAAGTCCGGGATAACTCAGAGTTTATTATGCGCATGTGAAGGATAGACTGCGTTAAAAATGGTGAAAATTTATGGTGGAAATCGCCGGCATTTAAAGAATGGTTTGCATGCATAACACGATGAAAATGTTGAGTGATTTAATGCATCAAATGCGGGATTTAGTTAAAACACCAAGTGCAGTAAGGATTAAGATATCAGGCATAATAAAAACTGCGCTTGCACTCACTGTATTTACCATTGTGTCGGCCTGCGCGCTAAGTGTCAAACCGTCGGCGTAGGAGCAAATTGCTTGGCTGTGTATAGGTTAATGGTAGTCACAATAAACGCAGAGGTTATGAACAGTGTGATGCATGTCGGTTCACATGTATACGCATTAGGGTTGCATCGTGCCTGCATAAAACCCAATACACAACATAAAACACAGATATTGCCGAGGGTTATACATGTGTAGTGTTACGCATTTGATAATTGCCAAGAACGCCTGTCAAAACAGAGACACGTTCACATGCCTATACATTTTGGTTGTATAGCGTTGTGCCATGAAAACATATAGAGCTGTCTTCGTCGTTGAATGCAGATTGTAGAGAAAACGAATGATGCCGAGAGCTCTGTGTTTTTTTTTTTATCATATGTTTTGCAAAAGCCAGAGGTAAAAAGAGGCGAGCGGTTGTGAGAGACCTCTAGGGTTTACGCAGTCATAAAAACTCTGTGTTTTATTTATGTTTGACCATTTGTTTGATGAGCATGGCCGAGAGCATTTTTATTCACAGTGATTTTATTTGAAACAAAAAGGCCACAAACAGTTCATTCACACAGTGGTTTTGTTAAACAATGAGGCCGAGAGATTGAGAGCAATTTGTACATCATATATAGTCATTTGTCTATATGTTTTGAAGATTTGATTGAGAGGCAGAGAGCAGAGATGTTTTTGAAGATTTGTTGAGAGGCAGCAAGAATAATTTTTTTTTTAATACATGTTAGTTGATTCAAGAACATGATTATTACTTAAAATATATATTTCTTCAAAAACAAAACAGAGATAATATGTTAGTAAAACATATTCAGCTGATTGGTTTGCTTCACACAGGGAATCAAAACAGAGTTTGAACAGAGGATAAGGAGGTCGGCATCGTACAGGGTAAAGTGATCAGTGCAGGAAGGTAAGCCCCATTGTTACTAAGCTTTCATTTGAGAATAATAGTCACAATATTTGTCAAAATGAAGTTAGTAACAACTGAAGATTATATTGATTGGCTTACAGACATAATGACCAACCGGGTAGAATCAACCTTTCAGATAGAGAGTTGGGGTAAAGAAACCATAGAGAAACTATATCAGTCTGGCATGATAGGTTTTCTACAAAAGTTTCAAGGTCAAATAACAAAAGACTTCATTGATAACTTCAACCAGGATCTAGAGAAGAGCAGGAAACTAGAAGCTTAATGACTTCTCCCCTCTATCCAAGGACCAGAGCCAAGAACATGGCTATGCATGAAACAGAGACCTCTATTCCTAAGTTTAAAACTTCTGTTAACTTAGAACAGGAAGTAGAGGAATATTCACCTGGGAAACCAGAAGATCAAAACATTGTGCAAGAACCTTTTGATAGAAATTCCACATATGACTATAATGCAATCAAAACTACACAAGACTTTGAGAAAGAGATTGACTTAGCCAAAATCAAAGAATTGACAGACCAGCTTGAAATAAACAAGATTGTGGAGAAACAATTGAAAACAGAAAACAAGGCACACAAGAAAGATAATGCAAAGCTGGTGAAAACAAATGAAAGATTACAGGAAGATATAAGCAGGTTAAAAAGGAGGAATGAGCTCCTTTCTAAACAGGCATTTACTTGGTTAAAAGATAAAAACATGTGGAAGGCTAAGTATGAAAAACAAAAGGTAAAAATAGCAATGTTAAAGGTTGAGCAGGGAACAGATTTTGATTGTGTGAACAGAGGTGCAGCTACAGGTACAACATCAACTTCAGAAGGCAGGAGTTCCAAAAGGAGCAAGCAAGCATGGGGACATGCTTGAACATAAGCAAGGGAGAGATGTTGGGCCTTAGTTTTGATCTTCTTTTTGCTTTGAGAAACTTACCTAAACACCTATTTATCCTTTATTTCCACTCCATTCATTCCATTTTAATGAATATTTGATGTCTAAACAGGTATTTAACTTTAATTTGTCAAATACTAAAGTTTTTATTAAAGTTTGATTTTAAGTGCAATTTTGGCAATTTCAGAAATTCCCGTAATCACTTCATGTTGGATATGGATGCAGGCCACTTCAGCACGAATGGGATGCATGAATAGGAAGCTTGGGAACTAGGACCAAGCCACCTATGCTTGGTTTCAACAGAACGAGTTTTCTTATGCCTTTTTGGAGCTAGTCAATCATGACTAGTCATCCAGAAATCCCATCTAAATAGGGCTGTTTTGGGATTCCATGATATTAGTCATATTTCTTGGGATGATGGAGTTGGATTCGACTTGGATAGGTGGCCTAAAGTAGATATGATTGTTAGAGTGATTTTAGATCAGTTGGTTTCATGAAATCCTTATTTAAGAGCCACACTTTGATGGCTCAACACACTTGACATATGATACTTTTATGCTGTAATATTTTTGGTGTGAAGACTTAAGTTGGAGACTTGTGTTACTTTCATTTTGCTGATCAATACATGGATGTTTGGCTGATCTAAAGCTTCTGATATCATCTTCATAAGTGTGCAAGGCAAGGGTGGAGGGCCCCCACTCCAAGCTAAGTACACTTCCAAGTTAGACTAGTTTTATTTCATTGCAAATCTGGTTGATGATAGCTTTAGTTTTTCAAAGTCTTATTTCAGATTGTATCATGGTTATGAATAGTGATTGATTTCATTTGTTAATGGTTTATTCATCATCTAATTGAGTTGGAAAACAAATGTTCAAGTTGGGCATTCTCTCTATGAAATGGTGAATTAGAATTAGTCTCTTTCATTTACATGCAAGTGGTTTGTTTTCATTTAGATTTATATCTTGAGATGAATGAGTTACTATGGAAAGCTTTGAGTGTCTCTTAAGTTAAGAGCCTTTTTCATGTATGATTTATGCATCTTGAGTCTTTGATTGTAATCTCTAATTCATTGAAGTAATACTTGAGGTGGAAGTAGATTTCTTGAGTCAAGAACTCTTCCAATGTTACCTCTTTTAAGCTGATTGAATCAAGAGTTTTTAAGATATAGTTCTTCTTAGTTTGTAATCATTTATCTTTCAAGCATTGATTATATTAGATCTTCACAAATAGTGGTTTGCCTCCAAGAATAAAACAACCCGGATTGATATTAAATACTTGTGCTAATTTTGGAACATAAATGAGCCCAACACATTTTTTGTAATCCCACTAGAAATTGATCCCCCACCCCCCTTATTTCACCTTCATCCTTCCTAATATAAGAAACTCTTTTCACTTGTCTCCCTCTTTTGACAAGAAGATTTATTCTTCCTCCACCTTCATACTGTTCCAAGAAAATTTTTGAATTTGATCCAACCTTTTCCATTTACCTTTCCATCATGTACCTTAACTTTATCATGGCTCTCATCATATCTGATGTCATGCTCAATCAACCTATGAGTATTACCCTTTAAATAGGTCATCTTCACAACATCCCCTATGTATAATTATGGCCAAAATTGTTGTGAGGTTCTTGATCCCAAACTCAACCAAGTTCTAGATTGCCTCACACTAGTTGGCTTGAAAGACACACATAACCTCCTCTTGAGAATGTCTCCACTTCCCACAACCACAAATATAACTCATTTGTACGCCATGACCACACACCATTTGATGGATTGGAGCCCTTTAAATTCAAATCCATGTAATGGGGTTTGATTTTATGAAATAAATTTATAGAGAAGATGTTGATTTCAGAGAGGCTTACCAGGCTTGCAAGAATCCTACCTTGCAAGATAGAACAGAGTATAGGCCTCTAGATATAGTTACATATGATACCCAAGTTTAGATGGGTATGTGAGTGTGAAGATAGAATAGAGTATAGGCCTCTAGGTATTAATTATTTGTCCTCAAACAACAAAAATTGAATATGTGATTTCAAATGAAATAGCTATATCACCTTGCGAAATCACATTCATTACATTCAAAGAGTAGGGAAATGGGAAATTCAACTCTATATTTGTAAACCATATGTGGTTTTATTAACATGCTTGGTGTTAGGGCTCAGCTAAATGATATTGCACCAGTAAACAATGAAGATCTAATATCTCAATTCTCTAGTCTCACATTTCAAAAAATAATGGATATGACAACCAACCTCACTAACAAAGTGGCCATGCATTACAATTTTTGTATAATGAACATGTAAGTCCTGTACGATTTTTTTGGTGTTACTACAATAAAATCCTGACAGATTACCTGTAATGAAACTTTTTCCTTATCATTTTAGCTGGAATATCTTATTCATGAATTCTAAAAGTCATTCTTGTTCCTTTATCAAATATGCAGGCAAGAAGAAAGGAATGATGCATTTAGTTTCTCTTCAAACTCGGGCTTCGAATATAAGTGCATCGTCGAAACAAAAGGTGTGGCTTGTACTCTAATCACTCATGTTTTTGTTGGGGTTTCTTTGGTTGGCCTTCACTTGGTGCTTAGCAGCTTGAGAATTATGAAGGATGACATGGTTATAATAGGTAATGCGAATGCATTAATCAAAGAAATCAAATTGCAGATCTCACAATTTTTTGAGATGAAAGGCCTCAGAAGCTTACATTATTGTCTAGGTCTGCAAGTGTGGACAAAATTTCAGTAGAATTTCCTTACTTAAGAGAAGTATGTCAGAGGGTTGCTCAAAAATTTCAGAATGGAATAGTGTAAGACATAATCAGTACCTTTGTAGCATAACCTAAAAGTGTGCAAAGACGATGGCTCTAAGCATGTGGATGCTACTTTGCATAGGTAGCTAGTTGGTAGTCTGATATATTTGACTACAACTAGACCATATTTAACATATTTTGTTATTGTGTTGAGCCATTTTATGTCTAAACATCTTGAAAGTCATCAGGTTACAACGAAAAGTGTATTGAGGTATCTTCATGGTACTAGTGATTATGGTATTTTATACACGGATACATCTAATATTCAAGGTTCCATGATGCAAATGGCCAAGTGTTATGTGATAAAGTTTACCTACATCGTGGCCCTGCAGTTTCTCTTCCTTAGCCCTTAATGCAGCATAATCTTCCAAATCTACTTATACAAATTATTCATACAAACCCTGATCTTCTTCACCTATCCTGTGGCTATGTGTCTTAGGAATTCTTTTCCTTTGTTGAAGATCACATCTTAACCACGATCTTCTAAAACTACAACAAAGATGGGATTTTTCTTTAGACCTAGAACAAACATGACCTCCTTGAGCCTGAGAGGGGAGCCTGACTCCCTCTGAAAGGTGACTGTACCAAAACCAATCATGTTGTACCTTCCATCATCCCTACCTTGATGTGTATATGGAGATCTTTCTCCTTTAGATCACTGAAAAAATGTCTACACCTTGTCATGTGGAAAAATGCACCTGAGTCCAAGTACCACCCACTCCCCATCACTATGTTGGACATGCATGTAATAAGGGTAAAGTCAACATTGAACTGTTAAGCCAAGGCTTCACCTGCTACTCCTCCTAAGGTCTTCTTGGTTGTATTTTTCTGTGGGCACTTCGTGGAATAGTGTTTGTATTCATGATAATGGAAGCATTTATTTTTTGAAAACTCTTTGACCCCTTTCCATAGTGAAAGTAGATTTCTTTCACTAAACTAAATTTCTAAACTAGATCATGTTAGGATGAAGATGCTTTAGACAAAGGGTATTGTGCTTATTATTTGGGATCATCTTCATTAATGGTTCCTCTAGGGGGTCTTAATAATATCTTCGCCTATGGAATGGTATGTTGATATTTTAAGCACAAGACAAACTAGATAAAACAACAAGTGACATTGATTTTCATCATCTATAGTTCATGTAAAGTATCATTAAAAAGACCCTTTTCATGACCACCCACTTTTCTAGTGATTTTGCATAGAAAATGGAATGGTATGTTGATATTTTTAGCACACGACAAACTAGATAAAGCGATGAGTGACATTGATTTTCATCATCTATAGTTCATGTAATATATCATAGAAAGGCTCTTTGCATGTCCATATCATAGGAGAAACTCCTAAGAAAATGAGGGTATAAAGTAGAGATCTCACACCAAGTCCAAGGTTTGTTAATTTCATGGTCTCTCATTTGGATGCCATTTCCATTCCTCAATTTCATGCTCATATTAATAAATGAAAACCAATAAACTAATGTGATAATGTATTTGTAATTTCCTTGCAAAAAAAATTAACTTCTTGTTTGACCCCTTTCTAAAGTGAAAGTATATTTCTTTCTCTAAACTAGATTTATAAACTATATTCCCTTCTAGACTAGATTTATCTAAACTAGATTTCTATAAACTAGATTTCTAAACTAGATTTCTTTCTCTAAATAAGGGGAAGGAAAATTTACTTTGAATCCTAAAAAACTAATGGGATTAGCGTTGGAGGACAAGCTCAAAAACATTTGTTTGCAGAAAAGAGAAATTATTTCACATTACTCTCTAGGTTCATTCAGTGTCGAGATGAGCTTCGAGGAGTTGGAGAAAATATTCCCTCTAGCGAACTAGTGATCCTAGCCCTCCTAGGGATTCTAAAATCTGGACATAGTTATTGGCAATTTGTAAATGGAAGTGAAAAATTACCAAATTGGGAGAGACTTTGGTCCGATTTCGTGTAAGAAGAAATTCAACGGAATACTAGAGATGGAATAACATCCAAATCTGAGGGGAAGATAATTTTTCCTTGGTTGGAAACGGCAATAAGGGCAAGGGAAAGAAGGCCCAAATAAAACCAAAGACTAGTCATAACAATGGAAAGGTGAAGGACTTGAGCAAGATAAAATATTTTCGCTGCGACAAATTTGGGCAGTATGCAAGAAAGTGTTTGCACAAGAAGTATAAGAAGAAGCCTTATAAGAGGAGCAAGAGGTGAAGCACTTGGCTCACAATTCAAATTAGGCTTCACCGTGATTTCATGTATGGACACCACTATAGTGGGGAGTGCATGGTATCTATATTCAGATGCCTCGTTCCATATGACATGATGTAAATAATTCTTTAGTAGCCTAGAGGAGAAGGATCTCCAAATACACATAGAAATTGTGGATGATGAGTGGTACAATACCAAAGGAATTTGTATCGTAACCTTTAAGAGGGAGTCATACTCCCATCTTCATCTAAAATATTTCATGTATGTACTTGGGATGAAGACGAACTTGCTATCTATAGTTGTATTGGAGGATCATGGCTATGATGTTTTTTTTAGTAAGGGGAAATCCTTTCTAAGACATGTAGCTACCGGGAAAGTGAAACTTATTAGCTCATTATCACTTGTAGCTCTTTTTTGGAGCAAGACCTCATAGCTAGTTAAAACATTATTTTTCGCATTTAACGCCTCTTCACATTTGTACTCTTTTTCCTTAGATTGTGATGACAACCCTTGATTGTCAAATACTTCATCATTTGTTCTCTTCCCTAATCATGTTGATCTTCCTTTAAAGTTTGTTGTGTCTTTTTCTTTTATTTTTTTATATATTACTTCCTACCAATGAGCCATGTCCTCAAGGATAATTTTGATTTCCTCCACTAACCTTATCCAATCATTAATTACATGATTAATTTCAATGCTTCCTGTAGTAAAAGAGAAAATCTTCTTGCAAATATGTCCTTCAATTTGCAACTGGAACAGCTTGACATAATACCTTGAAATCATAACTATGTTGCTCCTCACCATCCACCAAATTGTTCTTAGACCAATTAACCTACTTCATAATGAGATTGAAAAATATATTATCTTCACCGTCGCTTAAGCAAGAAGCACATATTCTCCATTCTCTTTTTCACTGCATAATGGTGATCCTAAAGTTGTTTCGATGAGAATTGAAACGACAACCTCACATCGTTTATAGTTTTGAACTCCTCTTCCAAAAGAAGGTAGTCATCCTTTCACACTTAGACTATTTGGATATCCATTCATGCCTAACTCCGCACTTGGTGCCTATTGTGAGTAGGATGATGACGGTAGGTACGCAAGTGTCTTCCTTGTGACTTATTAATAGAGGAAACTAGTGGCCTCAGACACAAATGGACAAGGCAAGAAGTATTTGAATGACCTAACACTACAAACTGAGAGAAATTAACAATATTTAAGTGACGTATGGATAATCTTGAGGATATCTTGGAGGAAACACTTATATCCAAGGAGGTGCTAGCTAATGCACATGACTTTCACAGTAAGTCGAGATGAATGCTATGGAAAATATGATGTTAGAATGATTTGAGGACCATATAGGTGAATAGATCACATAATGATTGTGTGATGAGGAGCATTTGCAGCCTTAGTATAGGCATGCTGAAGAGGAATTTGGATTGAGCACAAATATTGGAAATGTTGACACCCAATCTTTGGGATTCGGAAAACTTATGTAAATATTCTAAATAGAAAAAAATAAAGGAATATAGAAGATGAAGAGACATTGGGAGATGAAGTCCAATAGTCTCCCTCTCCTTGTATATAGTTATGTTATCTTTTAATGTTAAACATAATTTGATTCACAGTTACAAACCTGGCTTGACATGGTATCAGAGCAATAGGTCTCAATTCAGCTCTCTCCTCTTGTAACTCATATTAATTGACAGATTCCCTTCCATTATTTCCTTAATAAGGTTGAGAACAAAAAATGTGGTCATTTAAGGCCTTAAGATGGATCTTAAGGATTTTCTCCGGAAATTTTCAAGGTGGGAGAAGTAGTAAAAATGACACATAAAGTTGATTCCTCCAAATAATCTGCTCTAAAATATGGCTGGAAAATAATATATTGATCCAACCATAATTATTTATACTTTCCTCTTGGATCGTATCTAATAACATATGAAAAAAATGCTTTACGTAGAAAATCTAAGTAAAAGACCTACTCACATTCCTTATCAGGACATAATACGCCATCCTCAAAATCCTCCACCTCCTCAAGTTAAAAAACAATATTAGGGGAAGGAAAAATTACTTTGAATCTTAACACACCAATAGGAATTTTGCTACTTGTTTTTATCAAGAAATATAATTCTATTAATGAAACAAGATGACTATGTAATCAACAAATGTTAACACTATAAATAGTTTTGTGAAAAAATTCCATCACCTAAGGAGAACATATAGACGAAGGAGATACTAAAGATGAGGCTCGCATAATAGGTACAACTTAACCTCCACCAATCAATATCTCATTCTTGTAGTTTGAGTTAATTTGGTTGTCCCTCTTTAATGTATCCATCACTACAACACATGAACTCTTGAAGCCTAATATTTTCATATATTGAAAAGGCTTGGTTGATCCAATCCTTATACTCTAGTACTCCTCACATGGATACACTGTCAATATATTGTGTGTAAACTTAAGATAATTTGTGATCCCATTATTGGTATCCTAAATTAAATATTCCCATCCATTCTCTACTTTATTTTGTATAAACATGAGAAGGAGACATGAAAACTTGACTTGCTAGTGAAGTGACTTATAAATAGTCCACAACATTGTAAGATGATCCATAGAAACATCACTAAAGGTCAACCCATATGAAATATTTATCAATTTGATAATTCATTATATAGTTTAATTTATGTTATTTTATAAATAAACCATGGTTGATAATGATTTTGTTAACAATAATAAAAATCTTATATAATAGAATATGTTTGTGTGTTTTTTAGTTAGCAAAAACAAAGTTGATCATATTTCTATTCGATTTGAAAAAAATACACATAGTAGATACTTATAGCATTCACAAGGAATTGAGGTCATTATATTCTCGTTACAAATTTCTATCTCAATATTTAAAATCCCAGCAAAAAAATTAAGAAGCCCATAACCCTTTATAAATTTGATTGTAAACATCTAGTATTTTAAATATTTATAATTAAATTATACCATGATAAAAGTTTAATTACTTCCAATAAGGAAATGATGTACTCTATTGTCACCTAGAATAGAGTACTCTCACCTAGTTTACTGAGTACTCTAGTACTCTGACCTCGTACTCCCTTGTGTTGTCTTGCCGAATTATATCTTGTGTGTCTTATGCATCTTTTGGTTCTGGAAAACTCTCAGTTAATGCTCTATTGTTTATATGAAGTGTAACTTGTGTTTCTCAGTTGTTTTATGGCGATGTCTAGATGCGATGTCTTCCTAACTTATTAAGTGGAACAAATTAAGCATGGACATGTGTTTCCTAAGATGAGGTATAGGCAGTTCTAAGGTGAACAAGGCATATTCTAGTTGTAGGAGGTGCAATTGGTCAAGTTGATGTAGCTAAAGCAAGCCAATGTCACATGAACTATTGTATCAAGGACTTGATTGGGTTCCCAAGTTGCGAAAAATGTAAGGCTAGCTGTGAGGGCATGAGTGCTAAGGCGTGCTATGGAATGTTAGGACATGCTAATATGTGAAAAATAATGAAAATCCATGTTAAACATGCTAATATGTACCAAGTGCAAAGGCATGCGAAGATGTGTAAGGGTGTGACAATGCATGGAAGGGAGTGTCAAGTCAACAAAAAGGAGAAACAAGTTAAACTACAAGGAAATGAACACATAAGGGGGTTAATAAGTCATCAATTTACCTATTCCTAGAGAGGCATGCTAGGCACACCAACACCAGGTTCTAATATATGCTGAGTACCAAGTGTTAGGGCATTGTAAGTGCCAAATCTTCCTTTATTGATTCTCTCCTACTTTCCAATAATTCATCTTAAATAAATTTAATCTTAAACCATGAAAAACCATGCCAACGCATGAAAAGACATACCAAGGCATCTCAGTGTATGCCAGGTATGCCAAGACTTTCTAAGTGGTGCCAATACATGCCAATTGAAAATGTTCATCATGGAGTGTTACGCATTCCATGGAGTCAAAGGGCATGCTAAAGAGTGCTAATATGTTCCAAAGAGTGGCAATGCATGTCAAAGAGTGTGAGGGAGTACAAGGGAAACACAAGGGAGAATTAGATCAAAATGAATGGAAGTGAATGAACATGAGGGTGTGTCAAGGAGTTTCAAAGAGTGTTATTCATGTGAACGAGGGAGTGATAAGGTATGCTAGGCAATGGTAAGGTGTGCTAAGGAATGCCAGGGCATGTTAATAAGTTATAGAGTGTGCTATCATGTGCCAAATAGTGCTAAGGGATGCCAAGGCATGCCAGTTGTTAAGCTATTCTAGGATGTGCAGGGTATCAAGGTGTGCCAATATGTGTCAAGGAGTGCCAAGGAAATAAAAGGAAGAACCAAGCTAAAATGCAAGGAAATAACACATAAGAGGTTTAATAATCAACACTTTATCATTTTAAAGAGGGGCATGACACACACATTAATAATAGGTTCCAATACATGCCAATTCTGAATGTGTGCCAAGTGTTAATGTATGTCAATGCATGCCAATGTGACTACAGGGAATGGCAACACATGGTAAGGGAGTGCTATGATGTGATAGGGCATGACAATATGTGCTAGGTACAAATATGTTCCAAGACATGCTAGGTACTAAGGAATATTAGTGTGTGCCAAAGTGTAAAACCCTCCTCCCACATCTACCCAAGTAACTGACCAATCAGGGTAAACATGTGACGAGAGGGTACTATGATGGGATTAAAGCTCCTAGATGACCTTAAGGAAGTGGAACTAACAGAAGCACACCATAAAAACCTTCCACATCGGCAACAAGGCTCCTAGGAACCATCCCAACCTCTCAGGTAACCAACTCGTGGGTCCCACTGAGTTTTTAGACCAATTATCCCTTGGATTCTCCCATGATATGGGAATGCATGTGTCAAGAGGGCTCTCGATGCTCTCACAAAATGGATGTCAATGTCCAGGGACATGTTTTTGGCTAGTGTTACACCTGCATCCCCAAAATTTGAGAAACTTTTTCATGCCTAGAGCCCAGGTCACTATGCGGAACTAAATGACACCTTCAGAAAATAAAGATAATAGTGGAATGATGATACAAATGCAATTACTTGAGAAAGGGATTAACTGGACCCCTACTGATCATGACAATAATTTCATCAAACATATCACAAATATGTAATCTATAGGTGTAAATAAAAAATCTGAGCATTTGGGTCTCATACTTATCTGAGAATCGCTGAAGCATTGTCCCCTTATATCATCAGTTGCGTTATCATCTATTACGTCATAGATACACTGTTTGTTAGTTTACAGATAATAACATGAGGAGAGCCATACATCATCACTATCACAAAACATGCTTATAACTAGCATAATAACAATAGAAATATCAAGGATACATTAGCCATAAAATGCACATATAAATCAACACATTTATTCAAAAGATATCAAGGAAAGAACCACTTATTAATGAAAGCAAAATCCAACCTGGGATGGGACTACCACATTCTGCCCAACCATAGAATGGCTGAGCCAATTCACTCTTCATCCATTCAACATTGTGCCATATTCCAAGCATGAATGTAGGACTCAAACCAAAAGAACCAACCAGGGCATTCCGAGGCTAAACCACCTCACTGTCTTCAATGGAAACCAAGTTTCACTGTAATCGAACCCAGATCACTGGGCCAACACAATAAACATGTAATAATAGGCTTTACCATGATCTCCACCAGATCACTAGGCCAAAACAAGAATGGATGCCACTAGATTTCTCCACCTACACCATGAGGAATTTTCTTGTCTCCTAGTCTCTCAGGATTTACCACAATCCACAGTTTGATCCAAATATCACTAGGCCCTAAATCGAGACACCATGCTCTATGCTTTACCATATATCCCACAATTCACTGACAATAATTCCTAGGCCTAATAAAGGGCAAACACCTCTTGGCTTTATCGCATATCACCAATTCATCGGTCAAGGATTCTGGAAGTGGAAACAGAAAGGCTAGGCTGAAAACACAGTCACACCTCGAAAAGCCCATGCCATAACAGCAAACAACCACATGCAATACCATGCACACCAAATCTAGCAAGGAAACCACACATGCAAATTGATACCTTCAAAGAATCTTGATGTAGCTGCTTAACCATGCTCTTCCTTGTTTGATCTTTGCTTCCCCTTTGCCTCCTTTTCCTTTTTTCATCCAATGCCAAAGTGCTCCAAGAAAAATCTAAGTGTCCAGGAGTGAGAGAGAGAGAGAGATAATAATGAGAGAGCTCCAAAACTGAACTGATAAAAGGTACCAACTCATCCTCAAAACCCTTTTTTTCAATTAGGCCTCTATTTTCTTCATTTTCCATTATTTTCCTTCAATTTTCTCCTCACATGCAATGTGTGACCTTTCACCCACATTTCCTCCTAATTTCAATTATTTTCATAAATAAATGTGCCTAAAATGCCATTTTTCCTTTCGAAAGCCTTTGCCAATTTCCTTAACTGTAATAAACTAATTAACATCCACATTAAGTTGTCTTGCCCAACATTCAGCTTCAAATAAGTGTTGCATCAACTGTGGTTATTATTTTAGCCTTTAGTAACTTTTATTACATGGAACTTTCACTAGTGTTGTTAGAAAAAGCATGTTAAGGTGTGCCAAGAGTGTTTAGGAGTTTCACACATCTCTCATTAATAGAATTTACAAAGCTTGATTATGCATTAAATAATATGGTTCATACACATTAGTGGAACTTCATCTAGAGGGACTTTTCTAAATAATAAACCTAATAGAGATGAATCATGTGTTGACACATACTATATTCTAATTAATTAAGGGTAATGATATACACTACTTACTTCTTAACAAGTTGATTCACTCTAACAAATATGGCCTTGGACACATAATTATAATGACTCCATAACAATGGTCTTAAATCATTATCTTTTGACAAAAAATATAGTAAGAGTCGCATAACATAAAAAAAAAACTCATTGGAATGATAAATGATGATGAACATTTTTTTGTCATCACTAAAAGTAACCAAAAAGAGTATTGGTGAGGGCCAATAAAAGTTTGTCACTAGAAGTGTCACCAAAGAAAGAATCAGTGATGGGCATTTAACAAACGTCACCAAAATTGTCATTGAAAATGTATTTAGTGACAATCCTTAAAGTACCATCATTATATCCACTTACAACAATAGTTTTTTAGGGACCGTCACCATATGAAACATTGGTGATGACCCTTAAAGCTATGTCATAGGCATGACACTCACCAATGACCTTTTCTGTTATAGTGAAAGTTGAAAATAACAAATAGTATGAACAAAAAGAATCCAATGAGTTGAGTCTAGAGTGGTCGCCTTTTGTAAAGAAGCATCCATAGGATTTTTAGGGTCAGTATGAATCTTTCCTAGAAGTTGAGTAGTCTTCACATCACCAACCACATCCAATGGAAAGGTACCAACCCCTACAATACAAATGATATCTCCAAATAAGGTGTAGTCAATACCAATAATACCATCTTTTGATTATATTCTCAAACTTTGATGCAAAGAGGCCACCATAAACTACAATCATACCAACTAGATCAAACATGTTATTCACTTCTTTATAGAAATTTTCACCATCATCAACAAGGTCTATTGTTGGATTCATCATTCACAAGTCACTTTGTAGTCACCATCCACATGTGCCTTGCTACTAAAGTCCCACTGCACAACTGACCTTCCACTAGTTCCTCCAACAGTTGGAACTAGCTTATCTGAAAATAACTTCACATCATTGTCTTTGATTTCTACAAATTAGCAATCACACATGCTTAACTAAACTCTAACTCCTCCAACTTAAATTTAGTGAGTAAACTGGGTGACACAAGTCATGTCACTCAAGCTAACTACATCCAATTTTTCTATTGATGTGGGAGTTCAAGTTTTATCAATTGAATCAAGGAAAAATCAAATTGATAATTTTTTGCTCCATTTTTCAATACTCCCTCTCAACAAGAAAGGGATTATCAACCACCCCTATCCTGCACATGTGGAACGCGAACTTCTCTCTTCACAAAGATTTTTTCAAAATGTCAGTATCTTATTCCTCTATCTGAATGTAGTGTAGCAACATTATCTCCCTCTACACATATTCCTATCAATGGTGGTACCAAATATCTATATGCTTTGATTAGTCATGAAATACAGGATTCTTAGAGAGTTTAATGCAACTTTGATTATGACAGTAGATCACAGTAGCATCTGTCATCTGACCAAACAGTCCAACAAGTATCTCTCTAATCCATATTACCTCACATGATGCTTGAATTGTAGCCATGTATTCTATTTCTGCCAAGCTGAGCACCACATATATTTGCTTCATGTTGTGCCAAGAAACAACTTCAAACCCAACAAATAAAATTGCACTTGATGTACTCTTTCAGTTTGATTGACTTCACACCGAATCTTCATCTATGAAGCCACACAACTTCACTCCCTCTATCTGTCTATACCATAGTCCAAACTGGGTAGTGCCTCTAAGGTACCGTAAAACATGCTTAACCACCTTTCAAAATAATATGGTTGGCCTAACTATATATTTTCTTAGCTAGTTGACTGCATAGCACATTATATGGTAATGTGTTGGCAAGGTATACAAGTGAACCCACTAACTATCGATAAATGGTAGCGTCCACTTCTTCACCTGAACTAGTATCCTCTTTCCTCCAATTGTTTGCTAGAGGTGTCTCCATGGGTTTACAACTCTCCATGCAGAATCTCTGCAGTATCTCATTTGCATACTTTGCTAGAGACAAACAATTCCCCGTCGTCTTAGCATACTTCCAACTCGAGGAAGTAGTGCATGAGACCCATGTCCTTCATTTTAAATTCCCTTGCAAGGTCCTCCTTGCAAGATTTGATGAGATGCTCATCATTAGTTAAAATGAAATAATCAACATATAACACAATAATGAGCAATTTACCTTCTACCAAGATGTGATTGAGGTTTGCATCCACTTCACTTATGGCGAAGCCCAAACAGGTCATATAATTATCATTCTTGGTGTACCAAGCATGAGGTGCTTGTTTGACACCATAGAATGCTCGCTTGAGTATGCACACATGAGACTCCCATTCACATGTCTCAAAACCTTTTGGTTGCTTGATGTACACCTCCTCCACAATAACCCCATTGAGAAATGTTGTTTTTACATCCATCTAGTAGATCTTCCACCCCATCCGTGTAGCCAGAGCAAGAACTGATCTAATGGCTGAGTACCTTATTACAAGAGAAAATCTATCCTCATAGTAAATTCTTAAATTGATATGTTTTTGCCTTAATTCTTAATTGTCTTAAATGGGTTTCGTCTTATGTGGTCATTGTCTTCAATATAAAGTTTTTTCTTAAAATATTTTTGTCTCAAATTGTTTTTGTCTTAAATATAAAGTTGTCTTAAACTATTTTTGTCATAGATAGAAATTTTTTTTAAAATAATTTGTCTCAAACTATTTTTGTCTTAAATATAAAGTTTTGTCTTACAATACCTTTGACTTAAATTGCTTTTGTCTTGAATATAATGTTTTGTCTAAATTTTTTTTTGTCTCAAACAGTTGTTGTCTTAAATTTGAAGTTTTGTCTTAAAATATTTTTGTTTGAAATTGTCTTTGTCTTAAATTTTATATTTAATACAATTCAATTGATATTAAATTTTAATGTAAAATAACTAAAATAAAAAGTGACTTTTTAAGACAAGATTTATTTTGTCTTAACAAATGTCTTAAAAGTACCCTTGGTGTAGTAGTGAAATCCATCCTTTTTAGGCTATGTTTTAAATATTCTACTATTTAACTTAACCTACAATTTTCTCACTAGAGCCACACATTTTGAGCTAGAATTATGAATAATATGTAGCATCTATTGTTGGTGAGCTGCATCCTCATCGTAGAATTTTACTTAATGTTACTGGTAATCATTCTACTTCTTCCAATAACTTCTATCATTTAATAGATTTTAACTAAATATGTAGCACAATATGTTTACTCCACATTTGCAAAAAAATGTTATAAAAGAAACCCTTATCATTTTTTTGATAGTTGGGATATCAATATATTTCTCCATTACCTCTTTACCTATGTTAAGAATACACTAGTTCTATTATCACTTCCTTCTTTAGTCTCTTTTGAATGATGTAATTTCTCTTTCGACTATTGTTTTCAATTGATATCTTTGACTACTCTAATTCTTCTTTTAAGTAGGACAAAAATACTTTCTACAATAGAAAATATAAACACAAGTTTAAAAATTAAATGTGAAACACGTAATATTAGCAAAATCCTCCCGAGGGCTACTTCAATGAATCTTGCGACTCTTTTAGGATACACTGAAACTCCAACTGGAACTTAGGCATCCTATCTGAGGATAATTAAGACTTCGAATGAGAAGTAAGAGAAAACTAATGATAATCACAATGGGTATGTGGTAGAGCGATCCGTTTTGGTATTTTCTTAGAATCCAATCAAGGTTGCAATACATATAATTAAATTTAGAAAAGCATATATATACTTCCTTAACGTTAGTGCATCTAGGGATAAATTGGAAAAAGCATACTAATGTATAAAATTTTAAATGCCTACAATTCAGGTTGTGAAAGCATAATAGTTGAAAAGGGCTTGAGATACCAACATTAAGACCTTAAATGATTTACAAAATGTAAGCCATCATTATATCATTTAATGTGAGAATTATGAGTACCCATCTAACATCATTAGCATAGGTTGAGTCCGATAAAATGGTTTTGGGTTCAATGTCAATAGTGAAAATATCATCTACATAATAGTCAACATTTTTTATATCCCCTTCAATGTGATTCAATTTGGAGGAGTGACACTTGATTCTTCTTTACCTTCACTATTTTAAGCCACTTTCAATACATATAGGTTATAGTTTTAATGTTACAATTAATGTGCTAGGTATTAAAGTTTATGTGTTGTAACATTTTAGGAGTTACAATGCCTTTATGATGACAGTGTACTAGGGCTCATAATTTCTACAATTCCTTGTGTTAAAAATCAAATTGTACTATGGTTTACTTAATATTAGAATTAGTCCCTTAAGGATTATAAGGTAATCAATGCCATTTTTTCTTAATGGTAATAGTGGTCAGAAGTTGCATTTTAGAAGGGATTGTAATTCTCCAAGAGTGATCAAAGTAAATTAAGTTTATATGGGATATGAGACATGTAAGTGTTTTGGCTTTCATAATTGTTTTTTTGATAAGAGACACATATTGTATTTCATTTTATTGTTTTTTTAAGACAAGATTTATTTTGTCTTAACAAATGTCTTAAAAGTACCCATGGTGTAGTAGTGAAATCCATCCTTTTTAGGCAATGTTTTAAATATTCTACTATTTAACTTAACCTACAATTTTCTCACTAGAGCCACACATTTTGAGCTAGAATTATGAATAATATGTAGCATCTATTGTTGGTGAGTTGCATCCTCATCGTAGAAATTTCCTTAATGTTACTGGTAATCATTCTACATCTTGCAATAACTTCTATCATTTAATAGATTCTAACTAAATATGTAGCACAATATGTTTACTCCACATTTGGAGACAGATGTTATAAAAGAAACCCTTATCATTTTTTTGATAGTTGGGATATTAATATCTTTCTCCATTACCTCTTTATCTATGATAAGAATACACTAGTTCTATTATCACTTCCTTGCTTAGTCTCTTTTGAATGACATAATTTCTCCTTCGACTATTGTTTTCAATTGATATCTTCGACTACTCTAATTCTTCTTTTAAGTGGGACAAAAATACTTTCTGCAATAGAAAATATAAACACAAGTTAAAAAATTAAATGAGAAACACATAATATTAGCAAAATCCTCCCGAGGGCTACTTCAATGAATCTTGCAGCTCTTTTAGGATACACTGAAACTCCAACTGGAACTTAGGCATCCTATCTGAGGATAATTAAGACTTCAAATGAGAAGTAAGAGAAAACTAATGATAATTACAATGGATACGTGGTAGAGTGATCTGTTTTGGTATTTTCTTAGAATCCAATCAAGGTTGCAATACATATAATTAAATTTAGAAAAGCATATATATACTTCCTTAATGTTAGTGCATCTAGGGATAAATTGGAGAAAACATACTAATGTATAAAATTTTAAATGCCTACAATTCAGGTTGTGAAAGCATAATAGTTGAAAAGGGCTTGAGATAACAACATTAAGACCTTAAATGATTTACAAAATGTAAGCCATAATCATATCATTTAATGCGAGAATTATGAGTACCCATCTAACATCATTAGCATAGGTTGACTCCAATAAAATGGTTTTGGGCTCAATGTCAATAGTCATAATATCATCTACATAATAGTCAACATTTTTTATATCCCCTTCAATGTGATTCAATTTGAAGGAGCGACACTTGATTCTTCTTTACCTTCACTATCTTAAGCCACTTTCAATAAATATAGGTTATAGTTTTAATGTTACAGTTAATGTGCTAGGTATTAAAGTTTATGTGTTGTAACATTTTAGGAGTTACAATGTCTTTATGATGACAGTGTACTAGGGCTCATAATTTCTATAATTCATTGTGTTAAAAATCAAATTGCACTATGGTTTACTTAATATTAGAATTAGTCCCTTAAGGATAATAAGGTAATCAATGCCATTTTTTGTTAATGGTAATAGTGGTTAGAAGTTGCATTTTAGAAGTGATTGTAATTCTCCAAGAGTGACCAAAGTAAATTAGGTTTATATGGGATATGAGACATGTAAGTGTTTTGGCTTTCATAATGGTTTTTTTGTTAAGAGACACATATTGTATTTCATATTATAGTGACCATAGTGGTCAAACATTACATTGAAAAAGGGAAACAATTAATGGGGCTAATATATAGTGCAATATATAGGAATATCTAATAATAAATTCATTATAAGTAGTGAATTCATATGTGTGTGTGTGTGTGTGTCTTTTAAACTCAAAATATTATTTGGAAACCCAATGGATGCTTCCATATGATTGTTGTTATTGTTGTAATCACTCACTACTTGAGCATAGTTAAAGAAGCCCTTAAAAATTTAGTAGCTAGGAATTTTCAAAAAGTTATGATTTTGCAAGTCTCTCATAAATATTGAAAAAAAAGGGTTAAAAATTAGTTTTAAGATAAATAATTTATTTATATAATATATCATTTATATTTTCTTATTCCAAAAATATTTAAAAAAAAATTCTTATTACTAATTAAAAATTTATTAATCTATATAAATAAGTAAAATTATTATTAATCGATATAAATAAAAGAAAAATGTTATTAATCCATATGAATTCTACTATGGAATTTTAGTATTAAATAATTTATTTTTTAATATTAAATAACTTATCTTCAAATTTTATTTTGACAATTCTACTATCTACCAAAAAAAACTATTTATAATTAAGTTCATTGCTCGTTAGTAATTTTGTGAATGCATTATGATGCCATTGACATAAAATTTCAATGGTGTTGGCCAATTAGATAAGAATTCACATTTTGAAATGACCGTTAACTTTAGTGAAATCAAGTTACATTTTACTTTTTTAAATTTCTCGGATACCTTCCCAAGTTAAAAATTCCTACTCTTTTCAAGTTTAAATTTCTCCTCTACCTTTCTAAATTTGAAATTCTTACTATTTTTATTTCAAAAGCAATTAAATGCTAGCTTTTCCTGACTTTTAAATTGTGAAGTTATTTTAGTTCAAATGAAATTAATGGATACTTAATAAATTGAAGTTTTATTTTTTTACGTTGGCTTTTTTAAATTTCAGTTCTAATTCTTTTTGTTGGTCTTTTTTAATTTAACTGTTTATTTTTTCTTTTTAGACCTTTCTGCTTTCCAAATTTATATTCTACTACTAAATTTAGCGGTTAACTTTTTGCTTTTTTGAGCTTTCAAGAATTTAATTATTATTTCTTAAATTCAAGCGCTGATAGAATAATTCAAGCTCTGGGATTTTTTTCCAACCCCGTTGCGACATTTATCTTCCTCCTCTGTCCATCATCTGCACTGATACGTCCGTGTGATTGCTTCCTTGTGGTTGGTTGAGTATGAGTCAGTGCTGTCAATGTGCGATGGGGGAGGAGTAGATTACAGGCAGCTGCATCAATTTTGTAGGGGTAGGGGCCGGGATCATTCAATGGTTGGGCGGCTCAAATGGTTGAGCGAGTTTTCTCAGATTGTATAGCTCGTTTTAATTCTTGCATTCCATTTTATCTCTCCTCAGCTGTGTGAAATTATATGATTCATTGTCTTCTTCTTTTTTCAGCAGAATTGTATTAAAGAAGAGAAGAAGTTGTGTAGATGCTATTGCTTTTTATTGAAGAAGGGAAGGACTCCGTTGTTGTTGCTATAGTTCAAACCGTCAGTCGTTGAAATCCAGGTATGGATTGTGGATTTGTCTTCTGAGATTATTAAATTTAAATTCTCATTAATTGATTTAAACCCCCTGTGTGTGTAGATGATTGCGGCTCCAATTTAACCTATGTCTGGTGTGTTTTCCTTTAATCACTATAACCCAATTTTACTCTCCCTTTACCGCTGGCTCTGGGTCTCTCACCTCACACTAGTGTAGTTTAGCCCTGTAGGGTTTAGCTCCTGGATTCAATATGTATGTGCTGGGTTTTTCCTTTTATCACTCTTACCCAGATTTCAGATTAACCAAGGTTTTCTCGTCCTTGGCATTGGCTTTGCGTCTCTCACATTAATTTAGTTTAGCCCTGCATGGTATAGTTCGTGGTTTATATATGCATCTGCTGTTTTTGCCCATTAATCACTGTAACCCCGGTTTCTTCTGCCTGCTATGGTTCGCTCTGGCTCGCTCACCCTAACCCAGGCTCACATCACGTTAGGTTTTAGCCCTGCATGAGATAGCTCTGGATTCAATATGTATCTTCTGTGTTTACTCCGCAATTAACCAAGGTTTTCTCTGACATGGATCGCTGGTTGTTTACTCTGCCTTCTATAGCTGACACGGGATTCATTGCACTGTTTAATTTACATCTGCTTTACTCTCCCTCGTTGTGAATTCAATAATTAGATTAGCCAGCTGTTTTCTCACTTCATTATTTAATTCTCGTCTATCTTTTATGTCTTTTTAGCTTAGTTCATTAAATTAAAACCACTTTAATCGGCCTTCCCAACACTAGAAAAAATTGGGCTAGAATTACCATCTTAACTGTTATTCCACGCATGGTGAAAATTTAGGTTAAAACCATACAATAAAATTCAACGTATGTCTATCACGGTCATGGTAAGAGGGGTTTTTTTTGTTTAATTATAGATTATGGGTTACCGTAACATCAGGTTTGAAATTATAGTAAAGTCTGTGCTGCATATGAAATTAGGGTATCCCCTTTTTTTCGATCACAGTAATTTCCTCATCAAAACCTGCATAAGTATAGATTGTAGTGTGCCCTACGGTGGTCCCAATTAGAGCAACCTGTTGTTGAGAAGTTATTAGTTGGAGCGCAGAGGTACGAACCCAGTGGCACAATGGTAGCACTGGAGGTAAAATTAACGGGCTGTTCGATGATTAGAGAAAAAAATGGTAGCACAATTATTATGCAACTAATAGTGATCAACTACTTTATGTTGTTGAAGTTTCCTTGTGTTTGTATGCAAATTATATTTGGGTTTTCAAAATTTATGTCTACGGTAATCGTGCTGCTTTTTGGTTTATTTTAGTTTTGAAATATTTTATATGATTAATATATTGATTTTATATAGTTCTGGGCTATAGGAATAAACCTTGATGCTCTGATTCGCTCTCTCTATACACGGTTTGATATTATCTATATATATTATTACATAAATTTTATTATATAAATTATTGTTTACTCAAATAATTATTTATATTGCATTTTTTATGCATATTATTTGTTGTTAGATTATCATTTATGTATTGATATGTGAATTATCACAGTAAAGAAATGTGAAAATATGTAAGTGTTATTATAAATAAAGAGGATGAAATAACTTCTTTTTTTCTTTCTAGGAGGAGGTAACGGCTGCTAGTGGCTAGTGTTTGTATCTTAATTGTATGATGTATGGTAATTGTGCTTTTGGTTTATTTTATATGATCAATATATTGATTTTATATAGTTTTGGAGGCAGCAGTTTGTGCTTGTACGTTAATTATATTTGGGGTTTGCAAAATTTATGCTTACAGTAAGTGTGTGCTTTTGGTTTATTTTATATGGTTAATATATTAAAGAGATTCATTTTATATGATTAATATATTGAGGGGGAGGGTGATGGGGGAGGCGGTGAGGTGGAGGAGGCGAAGGGTGAGGGTGGGTGGAGGTGGGTGAGGCGGGGAGGTAGAGAGGAGGAGGAGGAGGAGGAGGAGGAGGGGAGGTGGGAGAGGAGGAGCGAGAGAGGGAGGAGGAGGAGGGCAACCATGGGAAGTGGAGGTGGCAAATGGGGAGAAGGAGGAGTGGGGGTATGGGGGTACAAGTAGGAGGAGGCGGAGGAGGCAAAGGGGGTGGAAGGAGAAGGAATGGGGGGTGGAAGGCGGTGGTAGAGGAGGGGGACTAGGAGGGGAGTGAGGTGAGGGAAGCGTGGGAAGAGGACGAGGAGGGGGTTGGAAAAGGGCAAGGAGGAGGAGGGGAAGGAGGCGGAGAAGGTAGGGACGAAGGGGAGGCAGAGCGGGAGGGGGAGAGGAGGGGGAGGTGAAGGAGGAGGAGGTGGGTGAGATGGAGGAGGAGGAGGTGCGAGGAGGAGGAGGCGACGATAAAGAGGGGGAGGGGGAGAGGGAAAGGAGGAGGAGGAGAAGGAGAAGGAGGGGAAGCGCAACGAGGTGAAGGAAGTAGGGGAGGGTGTGGAGCGTGAGGAGGAGGAGGTTGAGGGAAGAGGAATAGGGAGAGGGTAGGACGAAGAGGTGGTGGACGGGAAGGAGGAGGAGTGGGGGTATGGGGGGGCAAGTAGGAGGAGGCAGGAGAGGTAGAGGGGGCAGAGGAGAAGGAAAAGTAGGGAGGGGGGGTGAGGGAGTGTCAGAGAAGGGGGACGAGGAGGGGTGTGAGGTGAGGGAAGCGGGGAAGGAGGAGGAGGTGGGGGCAGACAAAGGAGCAGATGAAGGTGGGGAAGGAGGGAAGTGGGGAGGAGGTGGAGACGAAGAGGAGGGGGAGGAGAAGGAGGAGGAGGTGAGGGAGGTGGAGGAGGAGGAGGAGCAAGTAGGAGGAGGAGATAGGGAGGAGGGGGAGGAGGAGAGGGAGATGGAAAGGAAGAGGAGGAGGAGAAGGGGGAGGGGGAGAGGGAAAGGAGGAGGAGGAGGAGGAGGAGGAGGGGGTGGGAGGGAGAAGAGGAGGGTGAGGGCAGATATGTGAAGGAATCGGGGGAGGGTTGGAAGGTGAAGAGGAGGACGTAGGGGGAGGATGAGGTAGGGAGGAGGAGGAAGGAGAGGTGGGAGGAAGGAAGGTGGAGAGGGGCAAGGCAAGGGGAAGGAGAGGGGTGGTAGGCAGAGTGGGAAAGGGAGGGAGTAGAGGGGGGGGAGGCGGGGATGTGGATAGGGGGAGGAGGAGGGGGGGGAGGCAGAGTGGGAGAGGGAAGAGGTGTGGGGGGAGGGGGAGGACGAGGTGGCAAAGAGGGAGGAGGAGTGGGGGTATGGGGGGAAAGTAGGAGGAGGTGGGGGAGGCAGTGGTGTGGGTGAGGCAGTGGGGTGGAGGAGAAGGCAGAGGAGGGGGAGGAGATGGAGTAGGAGGGGAGTGAGGTGAGGGAAGGAGGGGAGGAGTCGAAGGTTGGGGGAGGGAAAGGAGGAGGAGGGAAGGAGGGGAGATAGGTGGGTAGGATGGGGAGGCTGAGTGGGAGGGGGAGAGGAGGGGGAGGAGAAGGAGGAGGAGGTGGTGGAGGTGGACAAAGAGGAGGAGCAAGGAGGAGGAGGTGATGGGGAGAAGCGAGAGGGGTAGAGGGAAAGGAGGAGGAGGAGGAGAGGGAGGAGCGAGGTAATGGAGGAGAGGGAGGCAACGGGATGGAGTGAGAGGGGGAGAGGGAAAAGAAGAGGAGGAGGAGGAGGAGGAGGGAGGCAGAGTAGGAGGGGGACGGTAGGGAGGTGAAGGAAGTGGGGTAGGGGGTGCAGGGTGAGGAGGAGGAAGTGGGGGGAGGATGATGCAGGGAAGAGGAGGAGAGGGGGACGAGTGGAGAGAGGAGCGGGAGGAGGAGGAATCAAAGAGTGGCAGCTAGAGAGGGGGAGGAGGAGGAGGGGAGGTGGGAGAGGAGGAGGGGGAGGCAAGGTGAGAGAGGGAGGAGAAGGAGGGAAACCAGGGGAAGTGGAGGTGGCGAAGGGGGAGAAGGAGGAGTGGGGGTATGGGGGTGCAAGTAGGAGGAGGCGGAGGAGGCAAAGGGGGTGGAGGAGAAGGAGTAGGAGGGGGCGAAAGGTGGTGGCAAAGGAGGGGGACTAGGAGGGGAGTGAGGTGAGGGAAGCGTGGGAGGAGGACGAACAGGGGGTTGGAAAAGGGCAGGGAGGAGGAGGGGAAGGAGGGGGAGAAGGTAGGGAGGAAGGGGAGGTAGAGCGAGAGGGGGAGAGGAGGGGGAGGTGAAAGAGGAGGAGGTGGGTGAGATGGAGGAGGAGGAGGTGTGAGGAGGAGGAGGTGACGATAAGGAGGGGGAGGGGGAGAGGGAAAGGAGGAGGAGGAGGAGCCGGGGTATGGGGGGGCAAGTAGGAGGAGACAGGAGAGGTAGAGGGGGCAGAGGAGAAGGAAAAGTAGGGAGGGGGGTTGAGGGGGTGTCAGAGAAGGGGGACGAGGAGGGGTGTGAGGTGAGGGAAGCGGGGGAGGAGGAGGAGGTGGGGGAAGAAAAAGGAGGAGATGAAGGCGGGGAAGGAGGGAAGTGGGGAGGAGGTGGAGGCAAAGAGGAGGGGGAGGAGAAGGAGGAGGAGGTGAGGGAGGTGGAGGAGGAGGAGGAGCAAGGAGGAGGAGGCGGTGGGGAGGAGGGGGAGGAGGAGAGGGAGATGGGAAGGAGGAGGAGGAGGAGAAGGGGGAGGGGGAGAGGGAAAGGAGGAGGAGGAGGAGGAGGAGGAGAGGATGGGAGGGAGAAGAGGAGGGTGAGGGCAGATATGTGAAGGAATCGGGGGAGGGTTGGAAGGTGAAGAGGAGGACGTAGGGGGAGGATGAGGTAGGGAGGAGGAGGAGGGAGAGGTGGGAGGAAGGAAGGTGGAGAGGGGCAAGGCAAGGGGAGGAGAGGGGTGGTAGGCAGAGTGGGAAAGGGAGGGAGTAGAGGGGGGGGAGGCGGGGATGTGGATAGGGGAGAAGGAGGAGGGGGAGGCAGAGTGGGAGAGGGAAGAGGTGTGGGGGGAGGGGGAGGACGAGGTGGCAAAGAGGGAGGAGGAGTGGGGGTATGGGGGGAAAGTAGGAGGAGGTGGGGGAGGCAGTGGTGTGGGTGAGGCAGTGGGGTGGAGGAGAAGGCAGTGGGGTGGAGGAGATGGAGTAGGAGGGGATTGAGGTGAGGGAAGCAGGGGAGGAGTCGAAGGTTGGGGGAGGGAAAGGAGGAAGAGGGAAGGAGGGGAGATAGGTGGGTAGGATGGGGAGGTGGAGTGGGAGGGGGAGAGGAGGGGGAGGAGAAGGAGGAGGAGGTGGTGGAGGTGGAGAAAGAGGAGGAGCAAGGAGGAGGAGGTGATGGGGAGGAGAGAGAGGGGCAGAGGGAAAGGAGGAGGAGGAGGAGAAGGAGGAGTGAGGTAATGGAGGAGAGGGAGGCGACAGGGAGGAGTGACAGGGGGAGAGGGAAAAGAAGAGGAGGAGGAGGAGGAGGAGGAGGGGGGAGGCAGAGTAGGAGGGGGAGGGTAGGGAGGTGAAGGAAGTGGGGTAGGGGGGTGCAGGGTGAGGAGGAGGAAGTGGGGGGAGGATGATGCAGGGAAGAGGAGGAGAGGGGGACGGGTGGAGAGAGGAGCGGGAGGAGGAGGAATCAAAGAGTGGCAGGTAGAGAGGGGTAAGGAGGAGGAGGGCGACGTAGAGTCAGAGAGGGAGGAGGAGTGGGGGTTTGGAGGAGGACGAGGAGGTGGCAGAGGGGCAAGAGGAGGAGTGGGGGTATAGGGGGGCAGGGGGTATAGGGGGAGATGGGGGTAGGAGGAGAGGAGGGAGAAGGTGAGGGAGGTGGGGAGAAGGAGGAGGAAGGGGGGTGAGGAGGGAGAGGAGGAGGAGGAGGTGGGGGGAGTGGGAGGAGGAGGAGGAGGAGGGATGGGGAGGAGGAGGAGGAGGGAGGAGGGGAAGGGAGGAGTGGATGGAGGAGGAGGAGGAGGAGGATGAAGGAGGAGGAGGTGGAGGAGGAGGGGTAGAGGAGGAGGAGGAAGCAGGGAGGAGGAGGCAGGTAGGGAGGAGGAGGAGGATAGGGAGGAGAGGCATGATGAGGAGGAGGAGGAGGTAGGAGGAGGAGGAGGAGAGGAGGATGGCAGAGGAGGAGGGAGGTGGGAGGGAGGTGAAAGAGGAGGGAAGGGTGGGATGGTGGAGGAGGAGGAGGATGGGGGGAGGATGAGGCAGGGTAGAGGAGGAGGCAGAGGTAGGGAGGCAGAGAGTGGGATGGGGATGGGAAGGAGTGCGGCAACAGGCAGAGTGGGAGAGGGAGGAGGAGTGGCGAGAGGGGGAAGTGTGGGATGAAGTGGAGGAGGAGAAATGGGGAGGGTGATAAGGTGGAAGAGGAGGAGAGGAGGGGGAGGGGAAGGAGGAGGAGGAGGAGGAGGAAGCAGGGGGGTAAGTGGAGGATGTAGAGGAAGAGGAGGAGGAGGAAGTAAGGAGGAGGAGGAAGAGGGGGAGGGGGGGGGGGGGGGGGGTGTTAAGGGGACAATGTGGAGGTAGTAGAGGCAGAGGAGGAGAGGGAAGCGGGGAAGGAGGAGGAGGAGGGTTTGGAGGTAGAGTGGTAGAGGGAGGAGGAGTGGGGAAGGGGGGAAGAAGGAGGAGGAGGTGGAGGTGGGGGAGTGAAGGAGGACTAGGAGGGGAGGGAGGTGAGGGAAGTGGGGGAGGAGGAGGAGGAGAAGGAGAAGGAGGGGGATATGGGAGGAGGAGGGGAATGAAGGGAGGGACGAGGAGAGGAGTGGGTATGGGAGAGGAGGGGGAGGAGAAGGAGGAGGATGTGGGGGAGTGGGAGGGGGAGGAGAGGGAGGGTGAGATGGAAAAGAGAAGGAGGAGGAGGAGGTGGGGAAAGGAGGAGGTGGGAAATGGCGGAGGGGGAGGTGGAGAGGGGGAGGAGGCCTCGGGTGAGGGGGAAGGGGGGAAGAGGATGAGGAGGGATGCGGAGGGGCGAGACTACAGGAGAAAGATAGGATGAAGGGTGGAGGTAATGTGGGGTGGGTGAATATAGTGAAGAGGAGGAGGAGGTTGCAGGGGAAGGTGGAGGAGGAGGGGACGGTGATAAAGGAGTATGAGGAGGCAAGTCGATTTTTGGGAAGGAGGAGGTAGAGGGGTAGGTCGGGGAGGTGTAGGATGGGGAGAGGCGAGGCCAAGGGATAAATAGAGGATGAAGAGGGGAGGTGAGGCAGGGGAAGTGAGGGGAGAAGGAGGAGGGTGAGGATAGGGAGATGTAGTTTGGGGCGAAGTAGGTAGTGGTGGGTGGGGGAGAAGGGGGGAGTAGGGAGGAGTAGAAGGAAGAGGAGGAGCTATGGGGGTGAGAGAAAGAGGGGATGGTGGGGGTGGTAGAGAAGGGGAGTCACGAGAGGAAGCTATGGGTTAGAGGAGGTGTATTAGGGGGAGAATGGGAAGGACTGTGGGAGAGGATGACAAGGAAGTATAGGTGGAGGGGGAGGAATAAGCGAAACAATTGGAGGAGGTTAGATGGAATATGAGAGAGTGCAGTGGGACGCAGAGGAGGATAAGGAAAAATAGGAGGTAGTGCAAAGGAGGGAAAGGTAGCATGATAGGGGAGGAGTGAGAGGATGAGGAGGAGGAGTGTGAGGAGAAACTAGGATGCAGATAGAAAGGGAGAGTTGGAGAGTGGGGGGAAGGGTGGTGGAGCGGTGGTGGAGGAGGAAAAGAAGGTTGTTAAGAAAGATGAAGTAGGGGGAGGAGGAGGAGGAGGAGGAGGTTGAGGGGAGAATATGATCCAAAGTGGAAAGCAAAGATGGAGGTTGGGGTGAGGGCAGAGGAGAGGGGAGTTGGATGAGGAGGAATGGAAGGTAGTTGAGAATGAGGGAGGAGGAGGATCAAGAGGAAGAGGTTGCGAAGGGGAGAAAAAGCAAGAAAAGTAGGAGGTCATTGAGGGGAGTGTATGGGAGAATAAGGGGAGGAAGGATGAGGGGGAGGGGGAGAGGAGCGGGTAGTAGGAGGTGGAGGCACAAGTGGAGAAGCTAGAGGAAGCAGGGAGGGAGTAGGAGGAAGATGAGTTGGGGGAATCAGAGGAGGCAGAGGAGTAGTTTGACAAGGATAAGGGAAAGGGGGTAGTAGGGGGAGGGTCAAGAAGGAGGAGGTAGAGGAGAGGGCTTAGGAAGGAGGAGGTGTAGGTGTAGGGTAAGGTAGAGGAGGAATCGAGAGGTGGGAGGATGAGCTGGGTAGGGCATTGTGGGTGGGTTAGGGAGAGAGAATCTAGAGTAGGAGCAGGAGGATTTGAAGGGGTGAGTGCAAGAGGTCGAGGAGGGGGTGGTGATGTGAAAGTAGCAAGATAGGGAGGGTGAGGAGGAGTATGATGAGGCAAGTAATAGTTGGGAGGGTGAGGTGGAGGAGGAGTGTGAAGGAAACCCTTAAATAGGTTAATATCATCAAATTTCACATTATAGAGTAAATCAAAAATGTTTATAATGAAAAAATTCATCACTAAATAAAGTCTTTCAGTAGAAATTAGATGAGAGAATTTTTTGGCCAACGAGTTTCGAACCAACAAGTCTGGTTCATCATAATATGAACCACACTTGTTGGTTCAAAATGCATCAGCCAAAAAAAATCTCTCATGTGATTTATACCGAAAGACTTTGTTTAAAAAATTCATCACGTTCGAAAGCCTCCTTGGACATTAAAGTAGGGAGGGAATTTCTCCAAATGTACTTGCAATTTTGGTATGGAGTACAACCAAGTAATAAATGGATTAGAATTTTTGAAAACAATATTTCTAAACTAGCCTTTGAAACAATAATGGGAAAACAAGCTTGTCTCAACAATGTCAAGATAATTCAAATTGACAGAAATGCATTACATACCTCTAGTGTGATACTGTCAGGCAATAAAATTGACATTAGTGTATCCATATCCATCACCATCATTTTTCCTTACCAATTGTTTTACCGTACTGCATCAAACGATCAATTGATTGTGTTGTTAAAATAATTGCACATGATTATCTTGGTTTTTATCGACAACTCATAGGAGTCAGAGTCCTTGCAAGGCCATGACATCTATGTGGAGGGACATGGCTTTGTCCAGGGAAATGATGTGAAGAATGCCAACAAAGGAAGCGAACATACATATGTTATCCACTGCCAAATCCCAACACTCGAAGTTTTCTATCCAAAACCTAACACCACAATTATATTTCCATCTTTTTCTTTTCTTAAATAATAATGAAATCAAGCGAGTGAATTCAAAGAAGCAATTGTTTCAATTTTGAAGTTGTTGTGTTTTATGACACAATTAAATGGATTTTTTAGCTATATAATATATACATAGTTGAAATTTTTATTTAACATGGGTGCCAAAATATTTAGTTATGGATCATATTTTTCCCACATTTAAATTTTCTTATTATTTATTTATTTTTAAAAAACTAGTCACTATTACTTAAACATACATATTGAAACATTTTATTTACAGACGATGTTAAATTTTTTTTATTATCAATATTTTTTAAGTGTCATATATTAAGTTTATATTAAGAATGAAATGAATTATTCATTTGAGTTTATCATTTGTTATTCATAATACCAAGTAATTAATTTTATTTTACTTTCAATTTTTTCTATTTGAGCATTCAAATATTTTATTATAATTAATATGAAAATATTTTTTTTACTCTCTGTATATGAATTGAACTAATGATGGAAATGATATAATTGATGTCTTACAATATTATAACAAAAAATTACCAAACATGTATATTCATTTTTATTTTGTATCCTAGCAAACAACATTTTTTGTTAATAGGTTTTTTTAAGAGATATGTGTGCACAAAAGGAATTACACATCGCCCTCATACTATGTTATCTAATATACCTGTCAACCAAATTATGTTATCTTACATGGAGATCAAAATATACATTACCGAGATGAAAAAAAAATACTTTCACATCTCCTTCATATTGGGATACAAGACAATGCTCTTAATTAAAGTAAACGAAACTCATATATTCATTTGTATTTGTTTCTATAGCCAACATTGTTTTTTATTTAGAGGATATTTTATTTTTCTTTTAAAAAGGACACGTGTTAAATCAAGGTTGAGCATGGAAAGAATTAAACATTTTCCTCGTTATAGGCTATAATGTCACATCTCTATATCTTACTACCGTGAAATACCAAAATAATTTTTTATTTATGTAAATAACTATACTTCTATGTTCAACCATATATATATTTCTTTTATTATTAATATGGCACTGATGGTGTTGGGCCCGCCAACATTCAGGGTATCACCCCATTATGAAGTCCCAAATAGACCTCACACCATTTGGTGTGGGAGTCCCATCCGGTATTTAGGTCCCTAAAGTAAATACATGCTAGGATCGTTCCTTGTTTTTTATCTACGGGGACTGGATTAGAGACCCACTCAGTTAGAAGAATGGGGTATATAAAGCCCGCCTTAAGCAGATTTTCAACTTCAACTTTAATAGCTGCTGCTTTTCGAGGATTGACTCGTGGGAGTTTTTGATGAATAGGTTTAGAATTTTCGTATGTCTTGATCTCATGGTGGACTATAGATGGATCTATTCAAGGAATTTCCTCATAAGACCAAGCAAAAACATCACAAAACTCTTTGAAGAGATCAGTGTAAATTTGAATTTCTTTAGGGGAACAGTAAGCTCCGATGAAGATGTTTTAAATTATGTTAGGATTTCTAGAGATGTTCACACGTACAGTTCATGAGATAATAGACATGGTACCTTCGGTAGAAAATTGTGCTAGTGCCAAAGGGTTTAAAATTGTATGAACATCATTAGTAGACGGACTGGAAAAACTTGACTCAATTTCTCGCAAATGAGGGAGGAAATATAAATAATGATGTAAATCATCCCATGGTCTATCAACACCCATCATTGCTTCTAGAATTTCTTCTTCATATGGTAAGACTATATCTAAGGAATCCTGAGCTGATGTTGAATCGAGGGTCCAGGCCGGAACCACATCTCCATGTAACTCCTCTGATGAGAAAGGAGTAGTGTGGGAATCTACAGAGTTAACAATAAACTAATAAGCAATTTCTGTTGCAGACATAGGACATGCCATTCCACCTAGTACCTGCCCTCCATCTAATGTGTTAGTAGATGAGGGAAAAGGTCAAGGGTCTGAAAAATAGTGAGTTCAGAAGAACTCTTTTCGAGAAGGTCCCATGGAGGATGAAATAGCATTGATTCTAGCTGAAGGAGGAGGGAGATCAAAACTACCCATTAAAGAAGAGTACATCCCAACTCCTAAATTCTCAATAGGTTTCCTAGGATTGTCCACTAATGGAATAGTAGAGTTAGAGGGTGTGTGAGAATCACCCAGAGAATAATCCATCTGATCAACTTTTACAATCCTTCCATCATGATGAAAATAAAGGATGTGAAATAATGATGAAACTATGGCATCCATCTCATAAATATAATTCCTGCCTAAGAGGAGGTTGTAATCCAGGTTCGCATTGACAATTTCTACCTCAATATTTACCACCATTCCCCCAACATGGATGGGAAAGGCTGGAACAATCCTATACAACCTATGAGAATGTCCATCAAATGCCATCAATACAGTCGGTGAAGGAACAACTTGAGGTGATCCAATGGCCTTCCAACATGAAATGGACATCACACATGTGGAAGCTCCCTCATCTATAACTGTTCGAAATATGTTATTCTTTCAATATGTAGACATTATCTACAAAGCCATATGATGGGGAAGTCTCTTTTTGATGTTTGACATATCAAAAGTGAGCACAAGAGAATTTTTTGGATCTACTGCTCTGATTGCTGAGAGACAAGCACTCCTCTAAGCAGCGCATGATTGGAGTACCTCTAATGCTGACATAGCGCAAAGAATCTAAGCTAGATCTTCTACAATCAAGTAGTGTTGGGTTTCCCTAGCATTAGGGTTAATGGTCGAGCACTTCACAGAGCCTTTTGACAAGTGAGGTATAGACTCAATAGAGGGCCTCTCAATATGGAGCGGCTCTGTGGCATCGAAAGCAGACTTAGCCTTAGATGATTTTGATTCGTCGTAATCACGCGATTGCATAGCAACGTCAATATGTGAGCTCATCGTATAAACATTTAACAAATTGTCCCCTTCCTGGTTGGCCCCGGCAGGGTATCTGCATTAGAATTTGTACCAACAAGTAATTGCTGCCCTTGGGGAAAAGGGTTAGTGAGAACAGCCTAGGAGCTAGAAGACCCCTGCTGCACTAATAAGCGCCGAGCGTCTTGGATCTTAGGTAGAGATGATTCAAGTGATCCCCATTACATAACGTGCATGGAAATTTTACCTTTTTCTTTGACTCTTTCTTACCCTATCAGGCATCATTTTCGAGTTTGTTTGCATTGTCCTTCCCATCATGGTTCTTCTTCCTGCCTCATCCTTTATTCTTTCAATCAGATTGTTGATTTCCTTTGGGTTTAAATGTTTGGACGACATTTATAGACGTAGGTTTAGAAGGTGTAGATGTGGATGGTGATGTTTGCACAGAGGAAGTAGTTTGTAAAGACAACGGTTGCAATTGATTTAGCAAGATAACCATGTTTACATCAATTGATCTGACTAGCATGTCCGAATGGGGACATAGCTTCGGTTTGGCTATATCCACCTTGGATTTAGGAGCATCAGGTAGAATTTTTTGAAGAACCCCATACTGAGAATAGATCAGTTCTAACTGGTAGGCCTCGAAAATAACTTGCTCTCTAGTGAAAACATCGGAGAGGGACACGTCCTTAGAGATCTCAGGTTGTAATGGTTTAAGAAACCATTCGAGAATGAATCCTTGTGGGATATCAGCCTTCATGAGGCTCTTCCTTCTCCTACATTCTTGGATATGATCTAAAATGTGAGTCGCCTTATCTTGTTGGAAATTAGCCAGAAGCTTAGTTCTGGCATCATATCGAATGGGCAATTGGAAATGGTTCAAGAAGATAGTAGCCAAATCACTAAAGGAAGTGAAGGTTCCCCCTGGCAGCTCCATGTACCACTTAGCTGCATTTCCAGTTAGGGCACATTGAAATAATCTCAACTTTATTGAATTGTCTATTAGGGAGTTGGGCAAACGCCACAAGTGGAAGGTGGTTACATGGTCACCTGGACCTTCACCTGTCTTCCCCTTGAATTTTGGGATATCGGAGGGAAGTTTCGTTGGGACTAGAGGCCAAACTAGGTTATACCTAATCAGATCATTAGTTAATTTAGTGAGACGTGGAAAGTTTAACGTTGGCAGAAAAGGGAGTCATGGATGTCCCTGAGGATTCCACCCGGTGTGGGTAGAAATCCCAACGTTCTAAAAATAATGACTTGGATTTCTAAAGGCATCAGGTTGATCGAAGTAATTGATAGACTCAACTGAACCTTAAGAAGCCCCTTGTGATCCAGCAAAATTCAGAGTTTGACAAACTCGTGCTGAAAATCCTCCGTAACTATTAAAATTACCCCCTAAAGAAGTGTTAAAAGGAGCAGAAAGCCCCTGGTAAGGATTCCATGCATTAGCGTAGGGAGAAATTTTTTGAAAAGAATTAAGAGAAGAATACAACATATTCCTCTATTGGCTGGAACAAGATTGATTCTTGGCTCCTAACCCACTAACCGCAATGTTTGTCCAACTTTGAAATGCATTATAACCTTGACCTGTAAAGGAAAAATGCATGGATTCCACAGTTCGGTTGGAATGTGGTATATGAACACCCCTAAATAGGAAACCCTGAAAAGAAGTTGATCCACTTGCCATGGATGTGGAGGCAGTTGATGGAATACTCAACGGAACCGAAGGAATCGAGCAGGTCGACATTCCAAAAGAGAAAAAACCAATTTGAGAGGCCACTGCTTGAGAACTTCCGCTCGATGATGGAATGGAAGTAGAACCAAATATAGCAGTTGTAATACTAATAGAAGGTATAGAAATTGTTCCTCCTGCTTGTATAGATACATGAGTCTGCATACTTGTAGCACTTGCTGTGGATGCCATGCTTCTAGCAGTGGTCATCAAAGGAATAGATTGATGTAAACCTGGGCTTAAAGGCCTGTTGGTCAGAGTTTCGACGTATAATAAAACATCTGGATGATCAGGAGGAACAGGAGAATTAGCAGCTACAATAGACTTTGAAAGCTTTTCGACCTAGATATTATCTTCCGACTAAGAGGACTCAAAAAGGAACTGGAGTGTTCCTCTCTAACTCTCTACTAGTACAAGGTCTATCTTGTGAATTAATGACTCCAGTCAGAGGATCAACTTCTATTGTGCCTGCTGCCACTGGTTGAAAACCACTGGTAGTATTGCTCCTATGCCTTCAAGGAGAAGGCTCAAGAGTCGTAGGTGATAGCCCACGAAGTCTCCCAAACTGATGAGCTAGTTGATCAACCACTTTGAATTATTTTTAATAAATCTACTTAAAGACACGAAAAGATTTGTAAACTAGGCTAACTAGGAGCAAAGAAAACTCTCTGAAAGTCTGTAGAGATACAAGAAATCAAACAACTTTCAAGTATTTCTGCTCCAGGTGATTAGGACCGACACCAAAATACAAGAAAGCCAAAATCAAGGGCCTTCCAAAAATAGATTGGGGTAATTACACCCCAGGCTTACTAGCGAAGGTATTAGAGGAAGTTACACTAACCTCCAAACAACATCCTTTACCAGTGCAAGCACCTAAGCTTCACAAGGGTACCCTCCAAAAGTATTTCTAAACGTGATGCAACGTCAGCCATAGGTGACATGGTATTCCCCTCTGTAGCCACCTATGTGATCCCTAGGAAGGGAAACTATGGATACCAACTCGTATCAAAATTCAACCAGAACAGTTGTGAGGCGGGATCCAACAAGTTGGAGAGGGGCTATCTCTCTTCCTTGTCTTCGCTCTCCATCTTACTTAACTCCTAGTCACGGAGCTTTCCCGGCCTTTCTAACGATATTGGGTTTCAATCTTTATTCAACTTATATGTATTTTATTTTGAGTGGCCTTAGAGAGTTAACTCTCCACTCACCTAATCCAAGGCCCTAATGAACCTAAACTTGTTGGTTTTCGTTTAATGAAAAAAATAAAAGTTCTAGGTCATTTTCTTAATCACTTGATTCTATATAGTTCTTTAAGTCAGGGGGAATTATAAGAGTGAAACTGATGACGTTTTTATGATGCAAAATAAATCAATAGAGAACTGTTAAAATTGGCAACTAGGGCCAAATTCCATGTGGGTCATCTTATTAATGGAAGCTGATATTTTTCTTGTATCCCTCTCATCAAGAGGTGTAGGATTGATCTAAATATCATCTGATTCCGATAAGTATTCATGGAGATATGAATTTATTTGTGTTATGGGACAATTCGTCAAGGTCAGCCAGCAACCAAATAAACCCCACTTGTGCTCAATGTTTTAGTATAAATAGAGGTGGCCTTCAAGGCATTTCAACACACTTGGGATCTCTTCCTCTCTATTTTTCTTTGGATTTTAGTAGGAGGAGAGATCCTAAGGGATAACGTTGTCCTAATCCAAAGGGCAGAAGCCGAAATTGCCGAAACTCACAGGAAAGCTGATACAAAGTGCAAAAGCCAAAATTGCTTGGAATTTCTGGGAAATATGACACAGAGGGTAGAAGCCGGAATTGCCAAGAACTGTCAGAACTACCGAAACTTCCGGGAAAGATGACACAAAGGGCAAAACCCAGAATAACTAGAACTTCCGAAAACTGCCAGAACAGCCAGGAATCCTGACGCAGAGGGCAGAAACTGGAACTATCGGGAACTATAGGAACATATAGGAAAGCTGATGTAGAGGGTAGAAGTCGGAACTTTCAGGAACTATCGGAACTACTAGAACTGTTGGAACTGCTGGGAACTGCTGGGAATAACCGAAGGTGTAGAAAGTGCCAGAACTACCAGAACTATTGGGAACTTCCAGGAACAACCAGAACTCCCGTAACTGTCGAGAACTACCAGAACAGCCAGAGCATCTATCTCCAAAGGAGAGAAACATGCAAGGGCCAACTAACTAACATTGGGTGAGTTGTATGGTACTTAGCAGCAAATATACCAAGCATGCAATGCAAGAAAGGGACAAAAATCAAGGAAGGTGCAACCAACATGTAGGTCAGTATGGTAACATGGTACAACAATGGCACATAATGCAATACAGTGATGGGTGCAATCATGATTAATGAAGCGTGATGAGCTGCAACATAGTGATGATGGGTGTAACATGGTGTAGCGCAGTGAGCTGCAACATGATGGTGAAATGTAGCACAACAATAGGTGAAGGAGTCACGTTGGAGAATTAGTTGAATCTGCATGTCTTCAACTAATCTCATGTATCATCTTCTTAGAGACGATCTATGCTCTTATCTAGATAAGTCAAAGTGTTGACTTCTGTTGTAAACGTACTATCTCTCTCTCTCTGCTAAACTACTTAAGAACATATAAGAAGAATTGATCAAGGGTTTCCCCACATTGGTGCTTGTCTTCTGTGATTTATGTTTATGTTCTATCTTCAGTTTAATTTAATGCTGATGTGGTTGCTAATCTGGAAAAGATATTGAACTAACTGTGAAAATTGAAATAAATTGGTCTAAGCATAGAATGTACCTAAAATTAATATGGTATCAGAGCTAAGGTGAAGGCAATGCCCAAGAAAGAGTGAAAGAGCAATCACTGAAGAAAGTTGGGAAAGGAAAAAACGATCAATGGATTCCTCATCCCTCTTCAAATTCACTATGGGTGAATTCGAAGCAGAGAATATTATTAGAATGGCGTAGCAGATGTTTTTGATGGCCTACCTAAAGATCACTTCAATGGGAAGTTTGGATCTAAGGGTGGAAGGAAAGGTATATGCCTTGGTTGTAATAAGTTCGGCCATTATGCGAAGGAGTGTTTGAGGTACGGACACATCACTTGATGATGATAACAATCATTCTAAGGACATCTTCAATGATTAGAGGAATGACAGGTAATGCGAGTCATCAAGGAAATGACCGGCTCTTCAGAGAAAGCAAGGAACCTAGGTATGAAGAATCAAATTTTTCTGACAAGATAAAGAAGCGTTATCTTGTATTGGCCCTCTCCTTCAGATTCTTTGGGAATTTTTCTTATTGATCGTAGTGCTTCAAGGCACCTCATCGGATAGAAGGGTGCTCTCTTGAATTTGGTAGAGATGGAAACAACCGTGGGATTATACTTGGAGTCGATGCCACCTATCCCGGAAAGGGTGTAGGGAATGTTACCCCTCAATTGAATTAGGGTAACTCTATTCATTTACAAGAATCTGTTTTATGTACCTAATCACAAGTAGGACCTGGTGTCCATCTCAAAAATGGAAGTCAAAGGTTTTAGGGTGGAATTCATCGATGGAAAGGTACGTGTTAAAAAATAGAATTTTCAAAGATTCTATTTTCTCATGGGTTCAAGGTTGGAAATTTGTCTCAAGTTGCAGGATGGTCCATTGGCAATCATGTCAATTGAAATATCACATATATAACACTAGAGGTCTACCTATGCGGCCCTACCCCATGTGAGTCAAATGGTGATAGGGATGCCTGAATTCAAGAAGAGCATGAAGGTACATGTCTAAGATGTATCGAAGGAAAATCTGATAAGTAGACCATTCCCCTCATGCAATAGGTCCACAGGTTTGGAACAACTCGAGGAGTTTGAGATTCATAATCAGGAATCTCATGTATACAGGTGGAAGAAAGCCCTCTATGGCTTAAAGAAAAACACCCTGGGCGTAGTATGAGGGGATTGATAGTTGTATGATGAAGCTAAGAATCGCTAGGAGTAAAGTCGTTCCAAACCATTACCCGAAGGTTGTGGATGATAGACCTCTCATACCGGCACCTTATGAGGATGACCTATTTCTAACAAGTGCATACCCTCTCATTTGCAGAAGTAAGAGGGAGTTGGATTCTGGATGTGGAATGATAAACTGCAAGCATGTGACTACCTCGAGGATCTTAACTTTCAGAAGTTCTATGGCAGTGATGTCAGACCAGATTTGGGAAATGCCTCTGAGTTTCATAAACTCATTTGCATTGATGTTCTTGGTGAAGTTTCGTCCAGACATATGTTTTGCAGTTAGCATGGTGAGCTCATATTTGGTTGAGCCTCACTGGATTGGTCCCAAGAACCTTCTGAGATATCTTTGGGGCACAATCTCTCATCGATTGAGATACACTGCCGAAATATCAAACTGCATGATTATTTGAATGTTGACTAGGTAGGCATTGTGGAGGATCACTAGAGCACTTCTCAGTGTTGGTTCTCTTTGGATTCTACTTCGATATAATGGATGAGCAGGAAGTAGAAGTCAATTACTATAAGCACCACTGAGACCGAATACATAGCTATGAGTATGATCTCGTGTGAAGCTGCATGGTTGCAGAAGCTCCTAAGTGAGCGGTTTGTACACATGATGAATACCATTGCGATTCTTTGTGACAACCATAGGGGGAAATCGATTATTGAGGAATCTCATATTTGATGATTGCTCCAGTATATAGACATTGGATACTACCTTATCTGGGATATGGTAAGTCAATGAGCGAGGAGGCTGCATCATATTGAGACTGATGTACAGGTCGCAGACATTTTGTCAAAGCCTCGAGGAAAGGTCAAATATGTGACTTTCCCAAATGACTTGGAGTCATTGAGAGACCTTCTTATAAGGGTCCTACATGTTGCATGCATTTCTCTCGGAGCTCTCGGGGGCTTGGGGTACTTACTGGAGCAATATACGACCACAGGGTGACTCACCCTCCCCTGGTGGTGCGCTATGTATAGGATGATAGGTTCAACCTTCCCCTATGATACCCTATGGCAACTCTGTAACAGGATGATTAGTTCTACTGTGGGCCAGGATGATTAGTTCTCCCATGGAAACTGTGGAATAGGATTATTAGTTCTCCTATGGGCCGGGATGATTAGTTCTTTCGTGGCAACTGTGAAACATGATGATTAGTTCTCCTGTGGGCTGGGATGATTAGTTCTCCCGTGGCAACTATGGGGTAGGATGATTCATTCTCCTGTGGATAGGATGATTAGTTCTCTTATCAAGGCATCCTACCCATGCAGTCTGGGACTCATGGGAAGTACCTATCATCTAATCAATGAGCAGGGAAATGGGGTTAGGGACCATAGTAGTACTAGCAATGGACGCATCAATATATCTTCCATACTCCCTATGCTAGGATGACCTCCATTGATCTAGGATCAATGAAACTGATATGGGATCAGTATGAGTGGTTTGAGACACTCTCTTGTGATATTGATCTGGGATCAATAAAACTGATTTTGGTCCAGTAAGAGTGATGTGACACACTCTCTTCAGATGAAACTAACTTCGGGTCAGTAGAGAATGGTATGAGACCTTCTCGATCAATTCTTCTTATTCATGGTTCAACAGAGTAGAGCAAAGCATATCAGAGCAAAGAAAAGCAAAGTAGAGATTAGTAGAGCAGAACAGTGCATGGCACTGATGGCAGAGATAGTACAGTCGAACATATGGATTAGCGAATGGAGTTCTTCCTAGTTGAGAGGGAGTCTTAAAATTGGCAACTAGGGCAAAACTCCATGCGTGTCATCTTATTAATGGAAACTAATATTTTTCTGGGATCCCTTGGATCGAGAGGTGTAGGATTGATCTAAATATCATCTGATTACGATAAGTATTCATGGAGATATGAATTTATTTGTGTTATTGGACAATTCATCAAGGTCGGCCAGCCACCAAATAAACCCCACTTGTGCTCAACGTTTTAGTATAAATAGAGGTGGCCTTAAAGTCATTTCAACATAATTGGGATCTCTTCTTCTCTACTTTTCTTTGGATTTTAGTAGGAGGAGAGATCCTAAGGGATAATGCTACCCTAATCTAGAGGGAAGAAGCCGAAACTGCTAGAATTGCTGGGAAAGTTGATGTAGAGTGCAGAAACCGGAACTGTTGGGAGTTGCCGAGAAAGCTAACGTAGAGGACAGATGTAGGAATTGTCGGGAACTGTCAGAACTGGTGGAACTTCCAAGAAAACTGACACAAAGGGAAGAAGCTAGAATAGCCGGAACTGCCAAGAACTACTGGAACAGCTGGGAAAGCTGACACAGATGGTAGAAGTTGGAACTACCGGGAAAGATGACATAGAGGGCAGAAGCTAAAACTGTCGGGAACTTCTAGAACTATTGGGAACTGCCAGAACTACCGATAACAGCCAGAACTGCCGGAACTACCAGAACTTCCAGAACTGTTGGAACTACCGGGAACTACCAGAATTGGGAACTTCCAGCACTACCGTTAACAGCCAGAACTGCCGGAACTACCAGGGACTTCCGGAACATCCGGAGCATCTGTCTTCAAAGGAGAGCAACATGAAAGGGACAACTAAGTAAGATTGGGACAATTGTATGGTACTTAGCAACAAACACACCAAGCATGCAATGCAAGCAAGGGACAACAAGTTTGCGAGGTGCAGCCTACACATAGGTCAGTATGGCAACATGGTGTTGCAATGGCACATAATGAAGTACAATGATGGGTAAAGTCATAATTAATGAAGTGTGATGAGATGCAGCATAGTGATTATGGGTGCAGCATGGTGCAGTGCGGTGAGGTGCAACATGATGACAAAATGCTGCACAACAAAAGGTGATGGAGTCACATTTGAGAATGAGTTCAATTCGCATGTCTTCAATTGATCTCATGTATCGTCTTCTTAGAGATGGTCTATGCTCTTGTCTAGATAAGTCAAAGTGCTGACTTCTGTTGTAAACATACTATCTCTCTCTCTCTCTGCTGAACTATTGAAGAACATATAAGAAGAATTAATCAAGGCTTTTCCCACATTGGGGTTTGTCCCTAGCTAGTGCCAATCCAAACACACCCAAAAGCTAAAAAAACTAAGAATGCCTTAAAATTAAAACTAACCTAATGCAAATTACAATGATGATGTAAGATCCTAAACAACACTCATAAGCAAATGGAACTCTTTATAGAGACAATAAGCCAATCTTAAAATGAAGAGGGCAAAATTTTCAACAAAAATCTCTCTTCAAAGAAACCGAAAACCAAAAACTAGGACAAAGAAAAACAAAAGCAATTTTTTTTTAGCTTTTTCTTTTAAAGGGAACAAAACAACTTTTCGAGGTCATAAAAGTACTACTAAAACTTGAAACATCAATAAATAGGCACGAGGAGTCTCCATCAAAATATGAACTAGAGAACGCAATCATGCATCCCCTCCTTGAGATCTGTGTCCTCTACCTAAGATGGGAATTTTTCCTGCATAAGTATTCTAATTGACTAACGATCTTCACCCCTGTTAGTAATATTAGATCATGCATGCTAAAAAAAAAAAAAAAAAAAATCACTAACAATAGAAAAACTCTATTGAAAACTAAAATTGCTAAATTTGAAATAATATCTAAACTGGAACTAACTGAAGGTTTGACATGCATGCCCTTAGCATGCATCAATCTCTTACAAAGAATAGTCTATTTCACTATGTAATATGGCATGCAAGTGCCATCTCCCAAGAAATAGTCGGTGTCACTGTCTACTTCACTTTCATTCAACCTATTCATGATTAATGTAAGGAATGGGTGAAGGTACCATATTTGTTGTCTTCTCTACTACCTCATCATTGGGAGGATCACTAGCTGAGAAACAAGTAAAAAATATTAACACACACATTAGACATAGATCATAGAGGTATTGCTAATGTGATGCATGTATATTCTGGAGCAAGGCTTCTTGGGAGCGAGAGCAGGAGCATAAGTAGGATGGTGGGTTAGAAGTGGGAAGTGGGAGTGGAAGCAAGAGCGAGGAGTGATAGTTTCAAAAGCTCATAGGTTGGGAGCAATTTTGGGAGTGAATTTTATATAATATATATTTTTATATATTTTGATGCATATATGTTAATAAAAGCACGTAGAATGATGAATTTGTGACAAAAAACATAAAGACATGGATTAAATAATAAAACGTCATTAATCTAATAGTTATAATCTTCATCAACCACAAGTCCACAAATTACAAGTTCTCATTTATATATCATGTAAGGGTGCACATAACCAAAATAACGTCGAGCGCAACCCACCTCTGAACTGAAAATACATCAAAAAATGGCCTCTAGCATCAAAAATATCATGCTACAACAAATACCTACATATCATCAAAATCATTCCCTGCCTTGGGATCTTTGTCATTAATATCACCAACTAAGCATTAACATAAGATAGAAGAAACACAAAATGTCAAGTCAAGATTTTGTTTGAGTGACAAGTACATTTTTAGTAGAGTCATGATAGAGGAGTTTGACAAGTAATTTCACTAACATCAAGGTACATAGAGGGCTTGGTTCTCTTGGTTAAATACGAGTTCGACACCCTAGTACATGAAAAAATCCAATGGAAACATTGCAATCCCCCAATCCTGAAACCCTAAAAAACTAATAAGTCTCTTTGATTTTGAGTTAGATCTAAAATTCTACTTTCTCCATATGAAATCTAATGAGTTTAGAACCACTCTCAAATATCCTAAGTCATTTCATGGTAACGTTAAAAATTTAAGTAAAATAATGAAAAAATCATCCTTTTAATTTAAGTAACATTAATCCTTTTACTTTAAGAATTTAGCATTACCATGAATTGCATGTCAACACTAGGGCCATAGGCTTGAATATTTGGCTACTATGGACCTAATATTACCATATTTTTTTCTTTTTTCCTTCCCATTCTCAATACTCCCACAATAATCCTAAACCTTTATTTCTCCAACCCACTTGTTTTTTGCCTCTACGTGGAAAATGTATTATATAAACAATACCTTATAATACACATATTCCTATACAACATATAAAAACCCTTTACACCCATTATATGTTAAATATATTATTTCAATCTTTCCTTAATTTTTATGCCCCAATATGAATGCACGTGATATGGTATTACTTTGTCAGTGAAGCCCCCTTGCTTAATAATACATCACAAACATCAAGGGGAGTAACATCACATAATTCCTCATCTGTGAAGGGTTTGATGTTGTATGGAAGGTGGCACTGCTGGCTCATATGAAGATCTCGTCCTTGGTGATGCCACCTGATTATGTATGGTTTTGGAGGTGATGTGGTCGGTAAGCCCAGTTGCTTCATGACCTCTGTTGAAATGAGGTTCCTTTGGCTCCCGCTGTCAAAAATGAACTGTAGTGGGGAACCCTTTACCCACATCTCAGAGTGAAAGGGGCACTCCTCCTCCTACAGATGTTCAGGTTCCTCCTTTTGGATCTTTGTGGTGGCAATGGTGTTATTGGGATCCACATTGATAATATGCTTCCCTTTGTCATTTCCCTTGTCGAGTTCCAACTCAGAGTCAGAACATGCATCTCATTCCAAAGCCTTTAGCTGAGCCACCAGTGACTTCTTGACCCGACACTCACTTGTGTTGTGAGTGGAGCTCTTATGGAACTCACACAACTTTCTCATGTCCTTCTTCGGCTTTGCGGGGTTGTTCTTTGCTTATGGCTTTGGTGGGTTGTCCTAGGCCACATCACCTTGGATTTATCCTTCGTTCTGTGGTTTGGGGGCACCTTTCCCTTGCTTTGGATTCGCAGATCCAAAGTCTCACTTCTTCTGTTTAAACTTTTGCTCGAACTTGATGGCATATCAGTATTTTGTGCCGAGCGAGGAGATATCCAAGAATTCCATCTCGTCCTAGATGTACCTATGCAGGCAACCATGGTACTTGAGAACCAAATACTTCTCAGAATCCTTTATACCCAACTTCATGCAAAGGGTATGAAAAAAATTGGTAAACTCCAGCATATCTTGGCCCCTTCCCTGTCGCATTGTTGTCCACCTTATGTATTTATCCTCATAGCTCCCAACAGGGTAATACTGCTCCTTGATATCATCCCGAAACTAGTTCCAAGTGGGTGTGACTGAAAACAGTGAGTTCATACTTTTGTCTTTCTGCTCGCCGTAGGTTTCCCACCAGTCCTTGATGTCAAGCACTGCTTTGGGAAATACAAAAGTGATATTTTCCCCGCTCGAAAAATCATGAATGGAAAAATATCCTTCTAGCAGATTTAACCATTTATCTACAACGTTTGCATCTATCTGACCTTCAAATATGGGAATGTCAAAGTTAACATGCACCTTAAATGGTGCGGCACTTCCAGAATAGCTGCTAGAAGTAGATGCATCACCCTTGGGTAGCTGCTGAAGGATCTGAGCAAAGTTGTCCATCACTGCATTCCTTTGTTGCTCAAGGGCTTCTTCGAGCAAGATTTTGATAGGATCTCCTACCCCCTCATCTTTCTTTTCATTCGCCATGGGAGGTCGTCAGGATTTGCAAGGTTTTTCTTGCAAAGGTTTGACCAGCTCAAGCCCTAACTCCTTATATCCTAACCTCGTTGGGGACATGCAAAGAAAAACAGAGAAGGAGAAGACCACTCTGATACCACTGATCATAATTTAAACAAGAATGCAACAAATTACAGATATAACTACAAATACAAAGATTTAGTAGAAATAACACTTCATTTCATTAATACCAAATATTGAAATGTGCTTACAAACAAAATGGAAATAAGCCTAGCTCAGGTGATGGTAGCTTATCTCTGAGAAGAGACTTGGTAGCTACATGCCTCTGAATTGTGTTACAATGAGGCTCCAAGGCCGATTTATTATTGAGAAGTAATGGAAAGCCCTAAACATCCAAAAACCTTATTAGAAATATCTATCCGAGGACTAGTACTTTCAAGTGAGAAACATTAGCTTATGACCCATGTTGCTCCCGAATTTCCCAAAAAACATCATTTAGGGCCTCAAAATGGCTCTAGAAGTTTAGGACCCAAAAAATTGCCAAAAATAGTAAGTTGTGCTACAAATAAGGAAACTGAAAAACTAAAAGAAACAATGGTGGGGGTCCAAGTGGAATAGGTGGGTGGCCACCAATATCCACCTGGATCATGAACACAAGATTTCCTAACACCCAAGAGAGTTGGAAGAAACATTTAGTCCTTATTCCTAGATTTTCTTCAAATAAGGAATCCGAGGAAAGAAAGGGAGTTGGCATTTTTTTCAAGAAAAGTAAGAATAGAGAGATGGGTTGAGGTTATGTGCTTCCCAAGAGTTAATTTCTTTATCTAGTAAAGGCCAGTGGAAGGCTCGAACTCTATGGTGAACATACAGGCTGGGTCAAGTGAGACTCTGATTGGCTTGAGTAAGCTTTAAAGGGAATCTCTTTAATATAACCATTGTGAGGGAGTTAGGAGAGCTCGGGGGGACAAGAAGTTGCTAATTCATTCTCATTAGAAGGGAGGTGTGGTCATTGTCTATAAGTTTTCATCAATATGTAGATAATTACTATGAATTTATTCCTCTAATGGTTATCACTGTTGTAAATAGTAAAAGTAGAACAGAGTAATGATACTGTAATTTTATTATTGTAATTGTTATGACTATTGAAAGCAGTGAAAGAAAATCAGGGAGATAATATTGTAATTTTATTTCTATAATTGTTATGACTATTGAAATTAGTAGAAGAAGAACAAAGAAATGAATAATTATATAGAAAAATTTCTCCTATGCTTTATGTAGAATCCTTCTTTTATGATTAATCTGGTATGTTTAATACTGAAAAGAAAAGAAGCGAATAAGTGACAGGTTAAGGGTTGCTCCCTCTTTTCCTTAATGAAATTGTTCTAATGAGACTTCGAAATAAATGTATTGACTGTTAGAACATTACGAATGCAATCTTAATCTTCAAGGAAAATGTAATCATTCTGTTAGGAAATCTCTAAGAGGAAAAGATAAGTATAGCAGATCATTGGTAACCAAATGAGAAATTGGACATGGAATCTAATGAAGAAGACGCCCTAGGACAAGTATAAAGATTGACATTAAACATAAAGTTATTCAATTTTTAAGAAATCATTCTTGAAAAGAGAATTTACCCGTGCAAACTTAGGCAATTTCTTAGTTCATAGTCTAGGTGGTGGGTTAGTCCCTGAAGCTAATTGTGCCTACCCTAGGGTCATTCCCATCTCTACAGATAATTGAGTTGTACACTATAAAAAAAATATGAGGATATAAGCAGTTGTGGAATGAAACAATTTTCATCTTATGTACGAGTAATTTAGAATTGGGACACAATTAAATAAGCACAGTCAAGAAATGAAGCATTTCCAAGATTTTAATGAATGGGAAAAATGGAAATTACTATACAAGGCTATCAACTAAGAGTCTTTCAATATTAGGTAAAAAGGAAAAATAGTTTATCAAGTCCCAATTCCATTAATCTGATATAACACAATTCTCAAACAACGAATTCTCTAATTGAGTTAATAGAAATAGTAAACAAAGTTCTACTCTGCTAGAGCTCGGCTGGGTAATTCATATAAGTTACATATATACAACCCATATGCTTAAAATTACACGTGTGGTTAATAGTAGTAACATAAAACCACCATGACAGTACCAAAATAATATTGTAACAGAATCGTAGTAAACCTCTATTGAGCAAGGGAAACACAATGGATGTGCTCGCCCTACAGGTTAATTTAAAAATAAAAAATTTATACATTTAGATAGGGTTAAATGTTAGCTTGTAAAATCTAAATCAAAACCCTTAGGTCGACCCGTAAAAAACAATGATAAAACAATGACAGCCATGGCTTATCTTTTTGGAAATTGACCCAGAGTTAGCATTAACTCAGAAATGACCTGTATTGCGATTGAAGTGGAGATGGGACTTAACTGCCATGGATATTCCTCAGAGACCATTGATGGAAAAAGTCTGAAGCTCTCCCCTGCAAAGACAGAACCCATGAGTAACAGTGGGGCAGTGTTGGAAAAATGCACCAGAAATTACAAACATGAGAACTACTTTTTAATACAAATTATTTCCGACGAGGGTTAGTAGGTAGTAGGCTGACCTGGAAAGACCAACCTGTGGGACAGAGGGGAGGGGTTAATATCAGAGCATTGTGGTTCCATATGTTTGAAAACAGTGAACAAATAAAACATTAACTAAAGAAAGAAAATAACCCAAACTTAAACTTCTTAGCACACGCAAAAAGACACCAACCCTTGTGGAATTTCGAAGCATGATGGCTGCTAGAAACCAAGTGGAGAGCTGACATCCTTGTTGAAGGAAAAAACAACATATTGACAAACATTGGTACTATAATTCAAATAGCCAAACAGTCATGGGGTTAAATTCAGTAGTGGTCTATTCAATTCCAAAAAGAAAGATTAAGAGTGAAAACTAGGAAACCATCTAGTTTGATAGTTGTAGGTACAACCATACCTGCAATGAAAGGAGGAAACAAGATTAACCAAATAGACGAGCCAGGGTTGAGGAGTGTAGAGCTGCTGGGAAGGAAATTAATAAGGGTGAGTGCCAGGGAGTATCAATGAATTCCATTTGTGTTGAGGAAAACTTGTGTTAAGAGAAGTTGAGAATAGCTTTTGCAGGAGGTAAGCATATGGTTGCGATAAGGGGTTGGACAAAGCAGTTTCAGACAAAGGGAGACTTTGTGTTGGGAACAAAAATATTTTTCCTTTGGTTATTGTTTTTATATGAGATGTGGCACACTTCAATCACATGCTCATGTTTTAAACTATTCTAGACTATTACATATTGTAGATTGTTGGATATAAGTTTTGGGGAACTAAGCTTGTGTCAAATTATATCTTGTGCATCTTATGCATATTTTGGTTCTAGCAAGCTCTCAATTAATGCTCTATTTTTATATGAAGTGTAAGTTGTGTTTCTTATTTGTTTTATGGCCATGTCTAGATGCGATCCTTATCTTCATAATGTCTTAATTGGGTCAAGTTGAGCATGGACATGTGTTCCCTAAGATGAGTTATAGGAAGTTCTTAGGCGAACAAGGCATATTCTAGTTGTAGGAGGTGCAATTGGTCAAGTTGATGCAGCTAAAGCAAGCCAATGTCACATGAAATATTGTAGCGAGGACTTGATTGGGTTCTCAAGTTGCGAGAAATGTAAGTCTAGTTGTGAGGGCATGAGTGCTAAGGCATGCTATCGAATGTTAGGACATGCTAATATGTGACAGATAGTGCAAAGCCATGTTAAACACACTAATATGTGCCAAGTGTAAAGGCTTGCCACAATGTGTAAGGGTGTGACAATGCATGGTAGGGAGTGTCAAGTCAACAAAAGGGAGTAACAAGTTAAACTACAAGGAAATGAACACATAAGGGGGTTAATAGGTCATCAATTTACCTTTTCCGAGAGGGGCATGCTAGGCACACCAACTACAAGTTCTAATATATGCCAAGTACCAAGTGTTAGTGCATTGTAAGTGCCAAATCTTCCTTTATTGCTTCTCTCCTACTTTCCAATAATTAATCTCAAATAAATTTAATCTTAAACCATGCCAAACCATGCCAACACATGAAAAAACATACCAAGGCATATAAATGCATGCGAGGCATGCTAAGACTTTCCAGGTGGTGTCAATATGTGCCAAGTAAAAATGTGCATCAGGGAGTGTTACGCATGCCATGGAATCGAAGGGCATGTTGAAGAGTGCTAATATCTTCTAAAGAGTGCCAGTGCATCTCAATGACTGTGAGGGAGTACAAGGGAAACACAAGGGAGGATTAGGTCAAAATGCATGGAAGTGAATGAATATGAGGGTGTGTCAGGGAGTGTTAATGAGTGTTAGTCATGCCAAGGAGGGAGTGACAAGGTATGATAGGCAGTGGTAAGGTGTTCTAGGGAATAACATGGCATGTTAAGAAGTTCCAGAGTGTGCTATCATGTGCCAAATAGTGCCAAGGGATGCCAAGAAATGCCGGCTACTAAGGTATTCTAGGATGTGGTGGGTGCCAAGGTGTGCCAACATGTGTGAAGGAGTGTCAAGGAAATAAAAGGAAGAAACAAGCTAAAATGCAAGGAATGAACACATAAGAGGGTTAATAAGTCAATACTTTATGTTTTTAAAGAGGGGCATGATACACACATTAATAATAGGTTCCAATACATGCCAAGTCTGAATGTGTGCCAAGTGTCAATGTATGTCAATGCATGCCAAGGTGACTACAGAGCATGCCAACACATCGTAAGGGAGTGTTATGATGTGATAGGGAATGACAATATGTTTTATTTACAAAGATGTTGCAAGACATGCAAGGTACTGAGGAATATTAGTGTATGCCAAAGTGTAACACCCTCCTCCCACATCTACCCAAGTAACCGACCAATCAGGGTAAACAAATGACAAGAGGGTACTATGATGGGATTAAACCTTCCATATGACCTTAAGGAAGTGGAATTGACAGAAGCACACCATACAAGTCTTCCACATCGGCAATAAGGCTCCTAGGAATAATCCCAACCTCTTAGGTAGCCAGCCCTTGGGTCCCACTGAGTTTTTAGACCAATTAACCCTCAGACGCTCCCACGATATGGGCATGCATGCATCCAGAGTGCTCTGGACGTTCCCATAACATGGTATGCCAATGTCTAGTGACTTTTCTTGCTAGTGTTGCACCTGCATCCCGAGGATTTGAGCGACTTTTTCATGCCTAGAGCCCAGGTCACTACACAGAACTAAATGACACATTCAGAACATAAAGATAATAGTGGAATGATGATACAAATGAAATTATTTGAGAAAGGGATTGACTGAACACCTACTGACAAGCATTTCATAAAAAATATCACAAATATGTAATCTATAGGTGTAAACAAAATATCTGAGCATAGTGGTCTCATACTTATCTGAGAATCGCGGAAGCATTGCTCCCTTATATCATTGGTTGCATTATCATCTATTAGGTCATAGATACATTGTTCATTAATTTACAAATAAAAACATGAGGAGAGCCATACATCATCACTGTCATAAAACATGCTTATGCCTAGCATAATAACAACAGAAATATCAAGGATACATTAGCCATAAAATGAACATATAAACTAGCACATTTATACACAAGATATCAAGGAAATAACCTCTTATTAAAGAATGAAAAATCTAACATGGGATGGGACTACCACATTCCACCCGACCATAGAATGGCTCAGCCAATTCGCTCTTCATCCATTCACCCTTGTGCCATATTCCAAGCATGAATGTGGGACTCAAACCAAAAGAAACAACCAGGGCATCTCGAGGCTAAACCACCTCACCATCTTCAATAGAAACCATGTTTTACTGTAATCCATCCCAGATCACTCGGCCAACACAATAAAAATGTAATAATAGGCTTTACCGTGATCTCCACCAGATCACTAGGGCAAAACTAGAATGGATGCCACCAGATTTCTCCACCTACACCATGAGGGATTTTCTTGTCTCCTAGTCTCTTAGGATTTACCACAATCCACAATCTGATCCAAAGATCACTAGGCCCTAAATCGAGACACCACCCTCTAGGCTTTACCGTATATCTCACCATTCACCGAAAAATATTCCTAGAGCTAATCAAGGGAAAACACCTCTAGGGTTTACCACATATCCCCAATTCATCAGCTGAGGATTTTGGAAATGGAAATAGAAAGGCTAGGCTGAAAACACAGTCACACGGGAAAAACCCATGCCATAATAGCAAAGAACCACATGCAATACCATGCACGCAAAATCTAGCAAGGAAACCACACATGAAAATTGATACCTAAAAGAATCCTAACGTAATTGCTTAATCCTGCTCTTCCTTGTTTTATCTTTGCTTCCCCTTTGCTTCCTTTGGCTTTCTTGATCCAATGCTAAAGTGCTTGAAGAAAAATCTAAGTGTCCAAGAGTGAGATAGAGAGAGAGAGAGAGAAATAATGAGTGAGCTCCAAAACTGAATCGATAAAAGGTACCAACTGATCCTCAAAACTCTTTTTTTCAGTTAGGCATCAATTTTCTTCATTTTCCATTAATTTCCTTCAATTTTCTCCTCACGTGCAACCTATGACCTTTCACCCTCCTTTTCTCCTAATTTGCATTATTTTCATAAGTAAATGTGCCAAAAATGCCATTTTTCCTTTCCAAAGCCTTTGTCGATTTCCCTAGCCATAATAAACCAATGAACACCCACACTAGGATGTCTTGCCCAGCATTCGGCTTGAAATAAGTGTCCCATCAATCATGGTTATTATTTTTGCCTCTACTAACTTTTATTACATGGAAATTTCACCAGTGTTGTTGCAAAAAGCATGTTAAGGTGTGCCAAGAGTGTTTAGGAGTTTCAAACCTCTCTCATTAATAGAATTTACAAAGCTTGATTATGTATTAAATAATATGGTTCCTACACACAATATTGGAACTTCATCTAGAGGGACTTTTCTAGATAATAAACCTAACAAAGATGAATCATGTGTTGACACATAAGGGAACTATATTCTCATTAATTGAGGGAAAGGATATACACTAATTACTTATTAACAAATTGATTGACTATAACAACTATGGCCTTGGACACATAATTATAAAGACTCCATAACAATGGTCTTAAATCATTATCTTTTGAAAAAAAATATAGCAACAATGACATAACATTAACAAAAACACATTCGAATGATAAATGACGATGAAATTTTTTTCATCATCACTAAAGGTAACCAAAAATATTATTGGTGAGGGCCAATAAAATCTCGTCACTAGAAGTGTCACCAAAGAGCGAATCAGTGGCAGGCCTTTAACAGACGTCAACAAAAGTGTTAATGAAAATGGATTTAGTGAGAAACCTTAAAGGACCATCACTATATGCACTTACAACAATGATCTTTTAGGGATCGTCACCATATGCAACAATGGTGATGAACCTTAAAGGTCCATCATAGGCATGACCCTCACCAATGACCCTTTTTGTTGTAGTGAAAGTTGAGAACAAAAAATAGCATGAACAAACAAAGAATCCAATGAGTTGAGTCTAGAGGGGTCCCCTTTTGTAAACAAACATCCATAGCATTGTTAGAGTCCGTATGAATCTTTACTAGAAGTTGATTAGTCTTCACATCACCAACCACATCCAATGGAAAGGTACCAACTCCTATAATACAAATGATGTCTCCAAATAAGGTGTAGTCAATACCAATAATATCATCTTTTGATTATATTCTCAAACTCTGATGCAAAGAGGTCATCATCAACTACAATCATACCAACAAGATCGAACATGTTATTCACTTATTTATAGGAATTTTCACCATCATCAACAAGGTCTATTGTTGGATTCATCATTCACAACTCACCTTGTAGTCACCATCCACATGTGTCTCGCTATTGAAGTCCCACTGCACAACTGTCCTTCCACTAGTTCCTCCAACAGCTGGAACTAGTTTATCTGAGAACAACTTGACATAATTGTCTTTGATTTCTACAAATTAGCAATCACACATGCTTAACTAAACTTTAACTCCTCTAACTCAAATTTAGTGATTAAACCACATGACGCAAGTCATGTCACACAAGTTAACTACATCCAAGCTGTCTATTGATGTGGAAATTCAAATTTTATCAATTTAATGAATGAAAAATGAAATTGAGTATTTCTTGCTCTAGTTTTCAACACTCCCTCTCAACAAGAAAGGGATTATCAACTACCCCTATCCTGCACATGTGGAACTTGTACTTCCCTCTTGACAAAGATCTTTTCAAAATGTCAGCATCTTGTTCGTCTATAAAAATGTAGTGTAGCAACATTATCTCCCTTTGCACATAGTCTTGTATCTGGTGATACCATATATGTATATGCTTTGATTAGTCATGAAATACATGATTCTCAGAGAATTTGATGCAACTTTGATTATCACAGTAGATCACAGTTTCATCCATCATCTGACCAAACAGTCCAACAAGTATCTTTCTAATCCATATTGCCTCACATCCTACTTGACTTGTAGCCATGTATTCTTTTTCTGCCAAGCTGAGCACCACACACCTTTGCTTCATGTTGTATCAAGAAACAACTACAAACCCAACACAAAAAACTCCACTTGATGTACTATTTTGGTTTGATGGACTTCACGCCCAATCTACATCTATGAAGCCACACAACTTCACTCCCTCTGTCTGTCTATAACATAGTCCAAACTGGGTAGTGCCTCTGAGGTACCGTAAAACATGCTTAACCACCTTCCAAAATAATTTGGTTGGCCTAACTATAGATTTTCTTAGCTAGTTGACTGCATAGCGCATTATATGGTCATGTGTTCACAATATATACGAGTGAACCTACTAACTGTCGATAAATGGTAGCATCCACTTCTTCCCCTGAAGTGGTATCCTCTTTCCTCCAATTGTTTGCTAAAGGTGTCTCCATGGGTTTACAACTCTCCATGTAGAATCTTTGCAGTATCTCATTTGCATACTTGCCGAGAGACAAACAGTTCGCCATCATCTTGCCATACTTCCAACCCAAGGAAGTAGTGCATGAGACCCATGTCCTTCATTTTAAATTCCCTTGCAAGGTCGTCCTTGCAAGATCTGATAAGATGCTCATCATTAGTTAAAATCAAATAATCAACATATAAGACAATAATAAGCAATTCAACTTCTACGAAGATGTGATTGAGGTTTGCATTCACTTCACTTATGCTGAAGCCCAAACAGGTGATATAACTATCGATGTTCGTGTACCAAGCATGGGGTGCTTGTTTGAGACCATACAATGCACGCTTGGGTATGCACACATGAGACTCCCGTTCACATGTCTCAAAACCTTCTGGTTTCTCGATGTACACCTCCTCCTCAATAACCCCATTGAGAAAGGTTATTTTTACATCCATCTAGTGGATCTTCCACCCCATCCGCGTAGCCATAGAAAGAATTGATCTAATGGATGAGTACCTTATTACAGGAGAGAAGGTATCCTCATAGTCAATTCTTAAATTGATATGTTTTTGTCCTAATTGTTAATTGTCCGGGTTTCGTCTTAAGTGGCCGTTGTCTTAAATATAAAGTTTTGTCTTAAAATATTTTTGTCTTAAATTGTTTTTGCCTTAAATATAAAGTTTGTCTTAAACTAATTTTGTCTTAAATAAAAACTTGTTCTAATATTTTTGTCTCCAACAAATTTTGTCTTAAATATAAAGTTTTTTCTTACAATATTTTTTTCTTAAACTGCTTTTGTCTTAAATATAATGATTTGTGTTAAAATAAAATTGTCTCAAACTGTTTGTCTTAAATTTAAACTTTTGTCTTAAAATATTTTTTCTTATAATATTTTTGTCTTAAACTATTTTTGTGTTAAATATAAAATTTGATCTTAAAATATTTTTGTTTCAAATTGTCTTTGTCTTAAATTTTATATTTAAGACAATTCAATTGATATTAAATTTTAATGTAAAATAACTAAAATAAAGAGTAACTTTTTAAGACAAAAGGTTTCTTTTGTCTTAAATTTTTTTCTTGAAAGTACCGTTGTTGTAGTAGTGAAATCCATCATTTTTAGACTTAACCTACAATTTTCTCAATAGAACCACACATTTTGAGCTAGAATTATGAATAATGTGTAGCATCTATTGTTGGCGAGTTGAATCCTCATCGTAGAAATTTCCTTACTGCTAGTGGTAATGATTGTACTTCTTGCAATAACTTCTATCATTTAATAGATTCTAACTAAATATGTAGCACAATATGTTTACTCCACATTTCGAGACAAATGTTATAGAAGAAACCCTTATCATTTTTTTGATAGTTGGGATATAAATATCTTTCTCCATTACCTCTTTATCTATGATAAGAATAACACTAGTTCTATTATCACTTCCTTGTTTAGTATCTTTTGAATGAGGTAATTTCTTTTTTCGACTGTTGTTTTCAATTGATATCTTGCACTACTCTAATTTTTCTTTTAAGTAGGACAAAAATGCTTTTTGCAATAGAAAATATAGACACAAGTTTAAAAATTAAATGTGAAACAAATAATATTCGCAAAATCCTCCCGAGGGCTACTTCAATGAATCTTGCAGCTCTTTCAGGATACACTGAAACTCGAACTGGAACATAGGCATCCTATCCCACGATAATTCAGATTTCGAATGAGAAGTAAGAGAAAACTAATGATAATCACAATGGGTACGTGGTAGAGCCATCCATTTTGGTATTTTCTTAGAATCCAATCAAGGGTGCAATACATATAATTAAATTTAGAAAAGCATATATATACTTCCTTAATGTTAGTGCATCTAGGGATAAATTAGAAAAAAACATACTAATTTATAAAATTTTAAATGCATATAATTCAGGTTGTGAAAGCATAATAGTTGAAAATGACTTGAGATACCAACATTAAGAAATTAAATAATTTACAAAGTTTAATCCATCATTATATCATTTAATGCGAGAATTATAAGTACCCATCCAACATCATTACCATAGGTTGATTCTCATAAAATGGTTTTGGCCTCAATGTCAATAGTCAAAATATCATCTACATAATAGTCTACATTTTTTATATCCCCTTCAATGGGATTCAATTTGAAGGATCCACACTTGATTCTTCTTTACCTTCACTATGTTAAGCCACTTTAAGTACATATAGGTTATATTTTTAATGTTACTGTTAATGTGCTAGGTATTAAATTTTATGTGTTGTAACATTTTAGAAGTTACAATGTCTTTATGATGAGAGTGTACTAGGGATCGTAATTTCTAGAATTCATTGTGTTAAAAATCATATTGCAATATGGTTTACTTAATATTAGAGTTAGTCCCTTAAGGATTATAAGCTAATCAATGCCATTTTTTCTTAATGGTAATAGTGGTTAGAAGTTGCATTTTGGAAGGGATTGTAATTCTCCAAGAATGATCAAAGTAAATTAAGTTTATATGGGATATGAGAAATGTAATTTTTTTGCCTTTCATAATGGTTTTTTTGTTAAGAGACACATATTTCATTTGATATTATAGTGACCATAGTGGTCAAACGTTACATTGAAAAAGGGAAACAATTAATGGGGCTAATATATAGTGCAATATATAGGAATATCTAATAATAAAATCATTATAAGTAGTGAATTCATATATATAAACATATGTCTTTTAAACTCAAAATATTATTTGGAAACCCAATGGATGCTTCCATATGATTGTTGTTATTATTGTAATCACTCACTACTTGAGTGTAGGTAAAGAAGCCCTCAAAAATTTAGTAACTAGGAATTTTTAAAGGGTTAGGATTTTGCAAGTCTCTAATAACTATTGAAAAAAAATTAGGTTTAAGATAAATAATTTATTTATATAATATATCATTTATATTTTCTTCTTCCAAAAATATTAAAAAAAAATCTTATTACTCATTAAAATTTTTATTAATCTATATATAAATAAGTAAAATAATTATTAATCCATATATAAATAAAAGAAAAATGTTATTAATCCATATAAATTCTACTATGGAATTTTAGTATTAAATAACTTATCTTTAAATTTTATTAATCATTATTATTAATCCATATATAAATAAAAGAAAAATGTTATTAATCAAGATGACTTCTACTATAGAATTTTCGTATTAAATAACATATTTTCAAATTTTATTTTGACAATTTTACTATCTAACAAAAAATCTATTTATAGTTAAGTTCATTGCTGGTTAATAATCCTGTGATTCCAGATGTCATTGACATGCTATGTAGATAAAATTTCAGTGATGTAGGCCACTTAGATAGGAATTCGCAATTTGAATTCACGCGTTAACTTTAGTGAAATCAAGTTACCGTTTACTTTTTAAAATTTCTCCCGTACCTTTCCAAATTTGAAATTCTTACTCTTTTCAAGTTTAAATTTCTGATGTACGTTTCTAAATTTGAAATTCTTACTATTTTTATTTCAAAAGCAAATAAATACTCGCACTTTTATATTCGGACGTTCTTTTAGTTAAAATGAAATTAACAGATACTTAATAAATTGAACTTTTAATTTTTTACTTTGGCTCTTTTTAAATTTCAGTTTTAATTCTTTTTGTTTGCCCTTTTAAATTTAACTGTTTATTTTTTCTTTGTGGACCTTTCAAGAATGTAATTAGTGTTGTGTTTTACAAATTTATATTCTATTTCTAAATTTAGCGGTTAACTTTTTGTTTTTTTGAGCTTTGAAGAATTTAATTATTATTTCTTAAATTCCTTTATGCTTTTTTTTAGCTTTCAAGAATTTAATTATTATTTCTTAAATTCAACAGCTGATAGAATAATTCGATCTCCGGGATTTTTTTCAAAGCAGTTTCCTTCATTATTCAAGGTGGATCTACATTTGGCTGCAGTGGCAATCTTGGTCATCAAGGGGAAACCATGATCACGCCCAATGAAGAAACGATGAGTTATTAGAGAAGAAATAACTGGTAGCACAATTATTAGAGAAAAAATAACTGGTAGACTCTATGTTAAACTCTAAGTGAGTAAAATATATTTGGAAAAGAAAACATGTAAAGGGCATATATTTGAAAAAATAATTTAAAATTTAAAGAGCTTTGATAACTTTTTACAGAAGTGTGAGCAATGAGTTGAACAGGGGTTTTGAGTGGATGATTCTGGAAAGGAAGGTAGATGGCCGTTGGAGGAGGTAAGTGAAAGAAGCGGTATATATTCATATAATCATCTGCACTGATATTGCTTGTGGTTGGTTGAGTATGAGTCAGTGCTGTCAATGTGCGATAGAGTTTGGCGTAGATTACAGGCCGCTGGATCATTCAATGGTTGAGCGGTTCAGCAGTTGTTTCTTGGGTGAGCGAGTTCTCTCAGATTTTTTGCCCACGGAGATTAATATAGATGGTATAGCTCCTTTTAATACTTGCATTTCATTTTATTTCTCCTCAGCTGTGTGAAGTTATATGATTCATTGTCTTCTTTTCTTTCAGCAGAATTGTATTAAAGAAGAGAAGAAGTTGTGTGGATGTTATTGCTTTTCACTGAAGAAGGGAAGGACTCTGTTGTTGTTGCTATAGTTCAAACCCCCAGTCATTGAAATCCAGGTATGGATTATCGATTTGTCTTCTGAGATTATTAAATTTAAATTCTCATTAATCCCCCGTGTGTAGATGATTGTGGCTCCAATTTAACCTATGTCTGGTATGTTTTTCCTTTAATCACTATAACCCAAGTTTACTCTGCCTTTACCACTGGCTCTGGGTCTCTCACCTCACATTAGTGTAGGTTAGCCCTGTAGGGTTTAGCTCCTGGATTCAATATGTATGTGCTGTGTTTTTCCTTGTATCACTCTTACCCAGGTTTCAGATTAACCCAGGTTTTCTCGGCCTTGACTTTGGCTTTGCGTCCTGGTTTGGTTATGCATCTTCTGTTTTTGGGCATTAATCACTGTAACGCTGGTTTCTTCTGCCTGTTATGGTTGGCTCTGGCTCGCTCACCCTAACCCAGGTTTACTAGCCCTTGTATCGCGGGATCTAGGTCTCTCACATCACGCTAGGTTTTAGCCTGCATGAGATAGCTCTGGATTCAATATGTATTTGTTGTGTTTAATCTTCCATTAACCAAGGTTTGCTCTGACATGGATCGCGGGTTGTTTACTCTACTTTGTATAGCAGACTCGGATTCACTGCATTCTTTAATTCACATCCATTCAATAATTATACTAGCCAGGTTTACTCTCCCCGGTTGTCAATTCAGTGATTATATTAGCCAGCTTTTTTCTCACTTCATTATTTAATTCTCGTCTATTAGTTCTCTCTTTAGCTTAGTTCATTAAATTAAGACCACTTTAATCAGCCTTCCCAACTGTAGAAAAAATTGGGCTAGAATTACCATCTTAACTCGTGAGTCCTATTCCACGCATGGTGAAAATTTAGGTTAAACCATACAATAAAATTCCACGTATGTCTATCACGGTCATCGTAAGAGGAGTTTTTTTTTTTTTGTTGTTTAATTATAGATTATGGGTTACAGTAACATCAGGTTTGAAATTATAGTAAAGTCTATGCTGCATATGAAATTAGGGTATCCCCGTTTGTTTGGATAACAATAATTTCCTCATCAAAACCTGCATAAGTATAGATTGTAGTGTGCCCTATGGTGGTCCCAATTAGAGCAACCTGTTGTTGAGAAGTCATTAGTTGAAGGAGCGCAGAGGTAAGAACCCGGTAGCACAATGGTAGCACTCGAGGTAAAATTATTGGGATGTTCGATTATTAGAGAAAAAAAATGGTAGCACAATTATTATGCAACTAATAGTGATCAAGTAGTTGATGTTTTTCAAGTTTCCTTGTGTTTGTATGTGCTTACATTTGGGCTTTCAGAATTGATGTCTACATTAATCGTGCTGATTTGAGGAGGGGAGGAGAGGAGGAGCCGGAGAGGGAGGAGGAGGCATTTGGGTAATCGTGCCAATTTTTGGTTTATTTTAGTTTTGAAATATATTATATGATTAATATATTGATTTTATATAGTTCTGGACTATTGGAATAAACCTTGATTTGGTCGAGGAGGAGGAGGCGGAGGCGGAGGTGGAGGCGGCGGAGGAGGGAGCGGAGGAGGAGGGGGCGGAGGCGGAGGAGGAGGCAGAGGAGGAAGTGGAGGAGGAGGAGGCGGAGGTGGTGGAGGAGGAGGAGGTAGAGGGTGTGGAGGAGGAGGAGGGGGCGGAGGAGGTGGAGGCGGAGGAGGACGAGGGGGCCGAGGAGGAGGAGGAGGAGGAGGGGGACGGGGAAGGGGAAGGGGAGGAGGTGGTGGAGAAGGAGGAGGGGGCGGAGGAGGAGGAGGAGTAGGAGGAGGAGGCAGAGGCAGCGGAGGAGGAGGAGGAGGAGGAGGAGGAGGAGGCAGAGGAGGAGGGGGCGGAGGAGGAGGCAAAGGAGGGGGAAGAGGAGGAGGACAAGGCAGTGGCGGAGGAGGAGGAAGAGGCAGAGGAGGAGGAGGAGGAGGAGGAGGAGGTGGAGGTGGAGGAGGAGGAGGCAGAGGCGAGGAGGAGGGGGCGAAGGACGAGGAGGAGGAGGGGGCGGAGGAGGAGGAGAAGGGGGCGGAGGAGGAAGAGGAGGAGGCGGAGGTGGAAGTGGAGGTGGAGGCAGAGGCATAGGAGGAGGGGGCGGAGGAGGAGGAGGAGGAGGAGGCGGAGGCGGAGGAGGAGGAGGAGGGGGCGGAGGAGGAGGGGGGGGAGGAGGAGGGGGCAGAGGAGGCGGAGGAGGAGGAGGAGGGGGGGGAGGTGGCGGTGGAGGAGGAGGAGGAGCAGGGGACGGTGGCATAGGAGGAGGCGGAGGAGGAGGAGGAGGAGGGGGCGGTGGCAGAGGAGGAGGCAGCGGCGGAGGAGGAGGAGGGGGCGGAGGAGGAGGAAGGGGTGGAGGAGGAGGAGCAGGGGGTGGAGGAGGAGGCAGCAGGGGCGGCAACGGAGGAGGAGGCAGCGGGGGGCGGCGGCGGAGGAGGCAGCGGGGGCGGCGGCGGAGTAGGAGGCGGCGGCAGAGGAGGAGGAGGCAGGGGAGGAGGAGGAGGATTGGGCGGTGGCGGAGGAGGAGGCGGGGGCGGAGGAGGAGGAGGGGCGGAGAAGGAGGGAGTAGGGGGTGGAGGAGGAGGCGGAGGAGGAGGGGCAAAGGAGGAGTAGGAGGTAGAGGAGGTGGTGGCGGATGAGGAGGCGGAGGAGGAGGAGGGGGAGGAGGAAGAGGTGGAGGCAGAGGCAGAGGAGGAGGAGGAGGAGGAGGAGGCGGTGGCGACGGAGGAGGAGGAGGAGGCGGAGGAGGAGGAGGAGGAGGTGAAGGAGGAGGAGGCGGAGGAGGAGGAGGCAGAGGCGGAGGAGAAGGAGGAAGTGGAGGCGGAGGAGGAGGAGGAGGCGGAGGCGGAGGCAGAGGAGGAGGAGGAGGTGGAGGAGGAGGCGGGGGCGGAGGAGGAGCTGGAGGAGGAGGGCGCGGAGGAGGAGGAGGGGGCAGAGGAGGAGGAGGTGGAGGAGGAGGAGGAGGAGGAGGAGGAGGTGGCGGCGGCGGCGGAGGAGGAGGAGGAGGCGGCAATGGCGAAGGAAGAGGAGGGGGAGGAGGAGGAGGCAGAGGTCGAGGAGGACGTGGAGCTGGAGGAGGACGAGGGGGCGGAGGAGTAGGTGGAGACAGAGGAGGGGGGCAGAGGAGGAGGAGGAGGGGGGGGCGGAGGAGGAGGAGGAGGGGGTGGAGGAGAAGAAGGGGGCAGAGGAGAGGAGGAGGAGGAGGAGGAGGAGGCAGAGGAGGAGGGGGTGGAGGAGGACGAGGGGGCGCAGGAGGAGGACGAGGGGGCGGAGGACGAGGTGGCAGAGGAGGAGTGGTGGAGGGGGAGCAGGAGGAGGAAGAGGAGGAGAGGGACTAGAAGGTGAGTGAGGTGAGGGAAGCAGGAGGAGGTGGGTGGAGGTCGAGGAGGAAGAGGAGGGGAAGGAGGGGAAGGAGGGAAGAGTGGTAGGTAGGAGGGGGAGGAGGGGAGGTAGAGTGGGAGGGGGAGAGGAGTGGGAGGAGTAGGAGGAGGAGGTGGGGGAGTAGGAGGAGGATGAGGTGATGGGAGGAGCGATAGGGGGAGAAGGAAAGGAAGAGGAGGAGGAGGAGTAGGAGAAGGAGGAGGGAGGCAGCGGAGGAGGGGGAGGGCAAGGAGGTGAAGGAAGTGTGGGAGTGGGTGCAAAGTGAGGAGGAGAAGGAATAGGAGGGGGGCAGGGGTGTAGGTGTTAGCAGAGGAGGTGGAATAGGAGGGGAGTGAGGTGAGGGAAGCAGCTGACGAGGAGGAAGTGGGGGGGGGGGGGGGGGGAATAGGAGGAGAGAAGGGGAAGGAGGGGAAGGCGGAGTGGGGGGGGGATAGGAGGGCGAGGAGAAGGAGGAGGAGGTCAGGGAGGAGGAGCAAGAGGTGGGGGAGGGGGAGCAGGAGGCGACAGGGAGAGGCGAGATGGAGAGAGGAATAGGATGAGGAGGAGGAGGGGAAGGGTAGGGAGGTGAAGGAAGTGAGGGAGGGGGTGGATGGTGAAGAAGACAAGGTGGGGGGAGGACGAGGAAGGGAAGAGGAGGAGGGAAATGTTGGAGGCATGGAGGCAAAGAGGGGGACGGGTAGGCGGAGGAGGTGGGTGACAGGCAGAGTGAGAGATGTGGGAGGAGGAGGAGGGGGAGGATAGGGAGGTGAAGGAAGCGGGGGAGGGGGTGCAGGGTGAGGAGGAGGAGGTGGGGGGAGGATGAGGAAGGACAGAGGAGGAGGGAGAGGTGGCAGGCATGGAGGCGTAGAGGGGGAGAGGTAGGTGGAGGAGGGTGGTGACAGGTAGAGTAGGAGATTCGAGACGAGGGGGAGATGGGGGAGGAGGAGGAGGAAGAGGAAGCAGAGAGGGGGAGGCATAGTGGGAACGGGAGAAGGAGTGGGGGGAAGGTGTAGGGGAGGATGAGGACATGGAGGTGTTAGAGGGGGAGAATTAGGAGTGGGGGTATGGGGGGCATGTAGGAGGAGGCAGGGGAGGATGAGGACAAGGAGGTGGTGGAGGGGGAGGAGTAGGAGTGGGTGTATGGGGGGCATGTAGGAGGAGGCAAGGGAGGAAGAGGGGGGGGTAGGAGGGGTAGGAGAGGGACTAGGAGGGGAGTGTGGTGAGGGAAGCTGGGGAGGAGGAGGAGCCAAGGGGTGGCAGAGGAGGAGGAGGAGGAGGAGAGGAAGGAGGGGAGGGAGGTGTGGAGGAGGGGGAGAGGAGGGGGAGGAGAAGGAGGAGAAGGTGGGGGTGGCAGGGGAGGCGACAGGGAGGAGGGGGAGGAGAGAGAAAGGAAGATGAGGATGAGGAGGAGGAGGGGGGGTAGGATAGGGAGGTGAAGGAAGCAGGGGAGGGGGTGCAGGGTAAGGAGAAGGAGGTGCGGGTAGGATGAGGCAGGGTAGCGGAGGAGGGAGAGGTGGGAGGCAGCGAAGTAGAGAGGGGGAGGAGGGTGGCAGTAGGCAGAGTGGGAGAGGAATTAGGAGTGAGGGGAGGAGGAATGGTGGGATGAAGTAGGGGAGGAGTAGTGAGGGGTGGTGATAAGGTGGAGGAGGAGGAGGTAGAGGAGGTGGAGGGGGAGAAGGAGCCATGGGAGGCAGAGGGGCAGGAGGAGGAGGAAGTAGGGGGGGTAAGTGGAGGAGGAGGGGGGGAGGTAGAAGGAGGAGGAGGACGTGGGGGAGGAAGATGAGGAGGATGGGGTTGAGGGGACATGAGGTAGAGGAGGAGGGGGGGATGTAGAGGAGGAGGAGGAGGAGGGGAGTGGGGGAGGGGTTGCGGGGGGTGGATGGTAGAGTGGGAGATGGAGGATGAGTGGCGAAGGGGGGAAGAAGGAGGAGGAGGTGGAGGTGGGGCAATGGAAGAGAAGGTGGAGGTGGGGGAGGGGAGGGAGGTGAGGGAAGGAGGGAGGAGGAGAAGGAGAAGGAGGGTGAGGTGGGGGGAGGTGGATGTGAAGGAGGAGAAGGAGGGGAATGAGGGGAGAGACGTGGGGAGGAGTGGGTATGGGAGAGTGGGGGAGGAGAAGGAGGAGGAGCTAGGGGAGTGGGAGGGGAAAGAGGCGACAGGGAGGAAGGGGGGGCTGAGAGGGAAAGTAGAAGGAGGAGGAGGAGGGCGATGTGGGGGGAGGAGGATGTGGGGAATGGTGGAGGGGGAGGTGGGATGCAGAGAGGTGGAGAGGGGGAGGAGGCGTGGGGTGAGTGGGAAGGAGGGGAAAAGGATGAGGAGGGATGTAGAGCGGAGAGAGTAGGTTAGAATGAGAGGACGAAGGGTGGAGGTAAGGTGGGGTCGGTGAGGGTAGAAGGAGGAGGGTGAGGATAGGGAAGAGGAGGAGGACGTGGAGGGGAAGGTGGAGGAGGAGGGGATGGTGGTAAAGGAGGAGGGGATGGTGGTAAAGGAGGAGGAAGAGGCAAGTGGATTTTTGGGAAGGAGTAGGTAGAGGGCGAGGTCTAGGAGGTGTAGGATGGGGAGAGGCGAGGCCAATAGATAAATAGAGGTTAGAGAGGGGAGGTAAGGTAAGGGATGTGAGGGGAGAAGGAGGAGGAAAAGGTGTGTGAGTGAGAGAAAGAGGGGAAGTGGGGGTGGTAGAGAATGGGAGTCACGGGAGGAAGCTATGGGTTAAAGGAGGCTTATTGGGAGGATTATGGGAAGGAGTGTAGGAGAGCATGACAAGGAAGTAAAGGTGGAGGAGGTAGGATGGGATACGAGAGAGTGGAGTTGGACACTGAGGAGGAGAAGGAGAAATAGGAGGTAGTGCAAAGGAGGGAGAGGTAGCATGATAGGGGAGGAGTCAGAGGACGAGGAGGAGGAGTGTGAGGAGAAATTAGGATGCAGATGGAAAGAAAGAGTTGGAGGGTGGGGTTAAGGGTGGTGGAGGAGGAAAATAAGGTTTTTGAGAAAGATGGAGGAGTAGGGGGAGGAGGAGGAGGAGGAGGAGGAGGTTGAGGGGAGAATAGGATCCAAAGAGGAAAGTAAAGGTGGAGGCTGGGGTGAGGGTGGAGGAGACGCGAGGTGGAGGAGGAGGAATATAAGGTAGTTAAGAAGGAGGGAGGAGGAGGATCAAGAGGAAGAGGTAGTGAAGGGGAGAAAAAGTGAGAGGAAGAGGAGGTCATTGAGGGGAGGGTATGGGAGAATAAGGGGAGGAAGGATGAGGGGGAGCGGGAGAGGAGTGGGAAGTAGGAGGTGAAGGAACAAGCGGAGAAGCCAGAGGAAGTAGAGAGGGAGTAGGAGTAAGATGAGTTGGGGGAATGGGAGGAGGAGGTAGAGGACTAGTTGGACGAGGATAGGGGAAAGGGGTTAGTAGGGGGAGGGTGGAGAAGGAGGAGGTAGATGAGGGGGCCTAGGAGGGAGGAGGTGTAGGTTTAGCGTAGAAGGTTTTTGAGAAAGATGGAGGAGCAGGGGGAGGAGGAGGAGGAGGTTACGGGGAGAATAGGATCCAAAGAGGAAAGTAAAGGTGGAGGCTGGGGTGAGGGCGGAGGAGACGGGAGGTGGAGGAGGAGGAATATAAGGTAGTTGAGAAGGAGGGAGGAGGAGGATCAAGAGGAAGAGGTAGTGAAGGGGAGAAAAAGTGAGAGGAAGAGGAGGTCATTGAGGGGAGGGTATGGGAGAATAAGGGGAGGAAGGATGAGGGGGAGCGGGAGAGGAGTGGGAAGTAGGAGGTGAAGGCACAAGTGGAGAAGCCAGAGGAAGTAGAGAGGGAGTAGGAGTAAGATGAGTTGGGGGAATGGGAGGAGGAGGCAGAGGAGTAGTTGGACGAGGACAGGGGAAAGGGGTTAGTAGGGGGAGGGTGGAGAAGGAGGAGGTAGATGAGGGGGCCTAGGAGGGAGGAGGTGTAGGTGTAGGGTGAGGTAGAGGAGGATTCGAGAGGCGGGAGGACGAGATGGGTAGGGCGTTGTGGGTGAGTTAGTGGGAGAGAATCTAGAGTAGGAGCAAGAGGATTTGAAAGGGTGAGTGCAGGAAGATGAGGAGGGGGTGCTGATGTGAAAGTAGCAAGATAGGGAGGAAGAGAATGATGGGAGAGGAGAGGGGATGGAGGGGCAAGGAGGTAGAGAAGGAGGTGCTTGAGAAGGGGGAGGTGGTGGAGGCAAATGTGGATGTGGAGAAGGAGGAGTATTATGAGGCAAGCAATGGTTGGGGGGGGAACTCTATGTTAAGTGCGGGGCAAGCAAGGGTTACATATGTCAAGTGCACAGTTAAGGAAATTTGGATGAGGCTAGGTTGCTAAGGAAACTCTAAAATTTGGCTAAGTGTGGGATCAATGGAACTGATGTAAGCAGTGATAAAACTTGACTATGATCACACACTTAAAACTTAACGATACAACAAAAACCATCCAGAACATATAACACATACTTCGCTTAATGCAATAACCTTTGTGGCAGCTTACGACAAGTGCGACTCTGATGATATACTTTGGCTGGATGAAGGCGACACTTTTGTAAGAGTATGTGAAATGAGTGTGATACATGTCTATGTGGTGAGGATAACCCATTCTCATAAATATTTCCCCTTGAAGAAAAACAAACCTCCCTTTGGATGACAAGCAATAAGCCCCATGCCCAAAGATGACACATTCTATGTAAATATAAAGCCATGAACGACTCTTAAGATTGAGAAGGGGAGCTTGAGATCATCAACTTACCAATAATTGACTAAGGACGATCAATCACAATATCCATAGTAGGCTCCGAAATTTAACTACAGGCCAAAATTTTGGAGGGTGTTAGAGCCGCTACAATAGAGCCTTCACCTTCTTGCTACCTTCTTTTTCAACCAATGTCTTGAATTCTACAAACTTGGAGGATGTCTCATATTTCTTCCACATGAAGAAGATCCAACACTTCCGTGAGAAGTCATCAATAAAAATGACAAAATATTTTGTCTCACACTGGAGGTTATCGAGAAAGGTCCATAAACATGATAGTGGATCCTTTCTAGGACTGCATGTGCTTTGTTGTCCCGATCATGGAATGTGGATTTTATGTACTTCTGTAATGTACATCCTTTTCATACATCCTACTGCTTGAGTGCTCCTTTAGGGAGGCCAGTGCCTATTTGTTGTATAATATTTGAGGTACCATGATGAAAATGGCTAAGTATTTTGTGCCAAAGTTCATCGACATCGCGACCTGCACTTTCTCCACCTTAGTGTTTAATGCAACACAGTCTTCCACATCTGGCTTACACATGTTCTTCACACGAACCCCGATCTTCTTCACCTGTCCCTTTGCTATGTGTCTCAAGAACACCTTTCCTTTTATGAATATCACTTCACAACCATGGTCTTCCAAAATTGCAACAAAGATGAGGATTTTCTTTAGGCCTAGAACAAACATGACATCCTTGAGCCTAAGAGGGGAGCTTGACTCCCTCTGAAATGTGACTGTACCAATACCAGTCACATGTACATTTTTTCATCCCTTAGCTTAATGTGCACCTAGAGATCTTTCTCCTCCAAGTGACTAAAAACATATTTACACCTTGTCATGTGGAACGATGCACTTGAGTCCAAGTACCACACGCTCCCCATCATTGTGTTGGATATGCATAGGATAAGGGTAAAGTCAAGCTCGAACTATGAAGCCAAGGTTTAACATGCTACTCCTCCTAAGGTCTTCTTGCTTGCATTTTTGTGTGGACACTTCATGGCGTAGTGCTCACATTCATGACAATGGAAGCATTTAATTTTTGACAGATCTTTCTTCTTTCCCCCTTGACTGGATTCTAGTTTGGTTTGAGATTTATTCCCTTTTCCCTTCTTTCCCTTTCAAACCAATCTAAATTTTTCTTTATCCTCACCCTTGGATGAGGTCCCATCTTTGGTATTCCACCTTATTTCCTCCTGTACCAAATCAGACCATAAGTGTTCTCAATTCGATAGTTTCTCACTTCCATTCATTGAATATTGATAGTTATCCCAGCTCTTGGGAAGGCCAAGAAGGGCTAGGCTTACCAAGTCATCATTTGAAGCAATAACACCAACTATTGCAACTCATAACAAACTTGTGTGAACCTACTCAGATACTATGGGATATTGTCATTCTTCTACATCTTGATATTTCCAAGTTTATCCTTGAGCTCTAGCTTCTTGTGGTCACTACTATTCTGGAATATATTTTTTAGTGTCTACCACATTGCATAAGTATTTTCTTTCCCATGGAGATTGGTGAAAATGTGGTCTCTTACTCCCTCCAATAGGTCTTGTGCGTACTCCCTCCAATATTATTCTCCTCACCTTGGTTACATCTTTCTTCCACTGACCAAGGTTTTTGGCATCATATTTCACTACTTTTGCAACATCTCCCTTGATGTATTCTAGAAATCCATTGTCATCGAATACATCCTCCATGCGATCCTTCCATGCGATGAAATTAGAGTTGCATTCCAAGGCATACTCTAGCCTCAACCCATTGAAGGTCATCTTCTCAGCTCTGAAGAGATCCTGCTACACTGAACTGCAAATTTGAACCTCCTGAGAAACAACTTTGAAATTCCTACTCTAATGTGAATCTTGCTCTAAAACCATGTAGAAATTATGGTGTATATTTTAAACTACTCATGAAGTTTTAATAAAAATTACAACACAAAAACCTTGTCTACTACACTATGGAATTTAATTCACAACTTAGAACAAAAATTTCATACATGCAATAAGAAATAACACACATGCTCACTGTATATTTCTTGGGGAAAGAAATCTGGTAAAAACCTGAATGTATGCTTGCATTAATATGATGAACATAGATGTATTACATTTTCTTTGTTCAACTAGCACAACCTGCAAGTGAATAACCTTTATCTCTACTCATTGAGAAGCTTTGACCCAGACTTAGTTAATTTATTCCTTCTCTCGAGCCCCTATTTTCTTGCGCAATTCCTGGAGAAATTATTCCCTTATTATTTAGGTTGATCATTTGATTGCATGCAACACTTGTACACTTAAGACTAGCCTACAACTGATGTTACACAGCTTTGGAATCTCCACCATGGCTAGGGAACTCGAATTCCTTGCATGCACTAATTATTTTTGGATGATTGTTTAGTTAACTAGATGATCAGTGAGTTTGACTGAAGTCCCACTACACAACTCACCTTCCACGAGTTCCTCCAACAACTAGAACTAGTTTACTTGAATACAACTCGAGATAACTGACTTTGATTGATACAAATTAGCAATCACAAATGCTTAACTAAACTCTAACTCCTCTAACTCAAATTTACTCAGTAAACTAGGTGACACAAGGCATGTCACACAAGTTAATTGCATCCAAGTTGTATGCTGATGTGGAAATTCATTGTTTCTCAATTTAATGAAGGAAAAATCAAATTAAGAATTTATTGCTGCATTTTTCAACAATCCTTCAGGTGAATCTAATCCATGTTTTCGATGACAGTTAAGAGTTCCATCACAATAATGTGCTTATAATAGCAACCAACAGATAGAAGTAGCATTCAAAATAAATGAAACAGTCAAAAAACACATATTAAAACAAAGTTGATGGAGACCCTGAAAAGTACTCCAACTATGATACTGCTTGTTCACATTCAGCAAAAGTTCCTCCATTGCTCCTCTCATGAATCACACCTTTGTTGTTAGCCTCCATAACCCTAAATCCCATCAATTTTTGTCGACCTCCATCACTCCACTTCCTGAAGAACCCATCAACAATGTAAAGATGGACCCATAATCCTTTACATTTACCTTTTTTTACTAGTGCCTCGTATTGAAAATTTGAAGAAAAAATATTTCTTCTCTTAAAAAATTGTCTTAAAATCCCCCTCCATGTAGTAGTGTTGAATGCAACGATAGACAAGTTGTCTCTAATCGCATCAATAGATATGAAAGGGACAAAAGAGGAATTGATCTCCAATAAATCTTGTCACTAAATGTTGTCGCATTCTTCTTAGTCGACTACCCCCACAAAACAAAGAGCCCAACAAATCCTTGTCTTTGTATAAGATAACATGAATGGTAAGTAAAATAACAACCTTGCTATAGGCGCAAAACAATAATTGCCTACAAGATGGCGGACTTAGGGCGCACTATCCGAGTCAATTTTGTAGCTATTAGATAATATTGTTTTAAATTGATATGTTTGTGTCTCAATTGTTAATTGACTTAAATAGGTTTCATATAAAGTGGTCATTGTCTTAAATATAAAGTTTTGTCTTAAACTATTTTTGTCTCAAACTGTTTTTGTCTTAAATATAAAGTTTTGTCTTAAAACAATTTTGTCTTAAATTGTTTTTGTCTTAAAATAATTTTTTCTTAAATATAAAGTTTTGTCTTTAACTATTTGTCTTAAATATAAGGTTTTGTCTTAAAATATTTTTGTCTTATACTATTTTTGTCTTAAATATAGAGTTTTGTCTTAAAATATTTTGTCTCAAATTGTTTTTGTCTTAAAATTTATATTTAAGACAATTCAATTGACGTTAAATTTTAATGTAAAATAACTAAAATAAAAAGTGATTTTTTAAGAAAAATGATCTCTTTTGTCTTAAAAAAATGTCTTAAAAGTGCCCTTGGTGTAGTAGTGTTAGTTCAGCTACCTTGCCTCGTGAACCTCCTTTGAAAATCTGAGACAAATCCACGTTAAGTTTGTAGACTCCATAGTCGAATGATAGTTTCGGGCATTTAATAAACCAAACCAACATAAACCAAAACCCTGAACTTTCATAGCTATCCTAATATCTCAATATAAACAAATCTAAATCTGAAAGAGAGATCCCTTTCTAAAGCTGGTAGGGCTAGATCCCAGCTTCGAAAGTGGTTTTGTGGTTACCTCTGCAATTATTTCACACCCTTATTAAATTACAGGGTGCTAACATTCTAGCCACCATACTCAAGAATGAACATTTCATGTTCCTCAGAAAAGTGTATCAAGTTTTAGATATAATCGCTCATGGTGGACAGTGATCAGACACAAGAAGGCTGAATTTTTGACCTGATGACTCGATGTTTCAAGTATCCAGAGCTTCAAAGATTTTTGGGTGACTCCACTGTTAAAGAATCCAAATTTGCAGAAAACCCATGGTGACTCGACTGCATATTGATCATATTTCTTGCTAAGCAACATGACATGGTATGTTGTAAACCGTCTGCATGGTGAAGCTTTAAAAGAATTCATGGATACATTAGCATATTTTCAAATTGATGAAGTTTTTTGAATGATTATGTTTCATTGTTTGAAAATGAGAAAGATTTCTCCTATAGGTAAAATTTGTTTTCTTGAGTTAATTGTTGAAATATTTAAGAAGGGTATTGAACTTTTGGATTTTCCGATTCAGTCATATAGATTCCAAGATCCTAACCATTTCGTAATAAATCTCCCTTCTGCAAAAAAAGATGAGATTGTATTGCCTTTTGATTTGCAGAGGGATGAGAGTTTTGTTTTTGAACATAAGGCTGAAATTGAACAGTGGGAATCACGGTTTAACCTTGGAATACAACTGATGAAATCTTCCATGCTCAATAGGTCAATGAAGGCTTGTAAGGTAAACTAATTAATCAAGCCTTTAGTGATCCTATATAAAACTACATGGAGGTTCTTTTCAGCTCAAGGGTTCAATCATGCTTTCATGACTAGATCCAACAAAAGTTGCCATTACACTTAGAACATTGATTTTATGGATAAATAATCAAGAAATCCTTTAGATTGTGCTAACAACAAGTCAAGAAGTCCACTTGTTTTAGCGGCTACTTGACTGGATTCATTGGCATTTTTAAATTATTTGATTCATTTTGATTTTCAGCAGTATAGGGTAGGTAGTAGTGTGCAAATAAGCTTAGTGATTTGAAAAATTTTTCAAGCATTCTTTCCTGTTTCAATTTCAGATTACATTTGAGCTTTCAATTTAGTGCATGTTTTAGATTTAAGTTTGCAGAATGGTTTTGATCTCAGTTTGAGAGTTTTTTAGTCACATAGATTTTATGGCAGAACAAGTTGTAGATTTGGGATCAGCCCAATGGGTCAGGCTAGTAGTCTACAAAGTTCTTGGCACCTAACATGGAGGATTTCATCCCCATTGGAGCCACTATTAAGGTCCTATAAATTTTATAGGATGAGTTATTATTTTACGTGGTTATGTGGGTTTTAGAGATCTAAATAATATTTCATTCTGCAAATTATTTCCAAGAACAAATAGAAAAGGTAATTAACTGGTCTTGCAAGAAAAAATGTGCCCTAAGTATAAAGTAATTATGTTTTCGCATAAATTAGTTTTGTTTTAATAAATTTAATCATGTAATATAAACACGATTAGCTAATATGTAATAAAAGGATATTGTTGTGTCAGTTAAGTTCTGCACTCCATCTGAGAGTTCAATGGAAACCTCGTTAGATCAATGACCGGCAAGGCCCCCCCACCCATCATACGTTAATCAGTGGAGAGGGGTCCAAAACCTTTGGGAGATCCAAAGGGATCACAGGACCCTATTTTTCAAAAATTCAGGAGGAAAAGGCTCATGGAGAGTTAGTGACTTGGATGTAGCCTCATCAAATAAGAGTTGCAACCAAATTCCAATTTCTCTTATTTATCACCAACAACCCTCAAGGATAGTGCCAAACTCTTCAATTAGTTTTAGTTTCCTTTATTTGTGTTCTATTTTTACAATTAGTTTAGGATATTTTGAAATGAATATTGATATTTTAAATCAAGATATTTTGTAATAAATTTTTATAAATAAGTCATCATTTGAAGTAAGAGATATTGATTTTTTCTTTCCAAAACATTATTGTACTATTTCCATTTGATAGGTTGATCATTAATGAAAAGGACATTCTTCATAGGATTCATGTGTTCGACTATTTAGTGAAGTGCTTCATTGACTTTCTATGTGTTTATTTATTTGCTTCCATACTTATGTGTTCTTAAATCTGAATTACTTTACAGAATGTGGATGAATATAATTTATTGAAACATACTCACTTTGGCTTCAATTGAACCTATATCCTTTCTTCCATTACACTTCATTTAACTCTAAAAGATCCAGTTAGTTCAGCTACCTTGCCTTGTGAAGCTCCTTTAAAAATCTGAGATAGAACCACGTTAATTTTGTAGACTCCATAGCCCAATGGGACTTTTAGGCATTTAATGAACAAACAAATTCATAAACAAAACTTTAAACTTTCATAACTAGCCTAATATCTCAATATAAACAAATATAAATCTAAAAGAGAGATCCCTCTCTGAAGCTAGCAAGGCTAGATCCGAACTTCCAAAGTGGTTTTGTGGTTACCTCTACAATTATTTCTCAGACTTAGAAAATTACAAAGTGCTAACAAGGCCTACAACCACGAATTGTTTAGAGACGTTATGTTTTTTGTAATATAGTGAAATTGTTATAATGGGTGACCATTGTGGCCTACCAGTACTTTGTTTATGTTGCCTATGATTTTTAATAATTTCGATATTAATCTATAAAAGCTATTTATTCTCTTTTTTTATGTGAACAAGGGTTTCGACTTCCTTTCCAATATTGTCATGGCTCACTTACTTGTTGATAGTAATATATCAAAATTGTTTCCTATAGGTGTACATAATGGTTTTTGTATATAGTATAGGTAGCTGCTACCAATTACTGAGAGTTTGAACATTGGTGATAGTAGTTGCACCGCCTCTCACATCCTAACTTAATTTTTAAATGGAATATAATTTGTGTCTAGCTGCTAGCACAGAAGGCGCACACACCCTAGTTGAAATACAACTACAGTCACTTGAATTCTTTTATATTTTTCTCACAACCATGTTTTTTAGTATATAATACCAATATGCATGGGGAGTATTTGGGTTTGCCTACTTAATTTCACTGAAATTTCTTCAAAGCTGGTAATCATACCTCACTATAGGTGTTGATGCCACAGCTCATTCAAATCTAGTAATCTGACTCTGGATACATAAGATAATTTCTAGCCATTGTGAGTCTTTCATTAGATATATTTAAAATAATCCATTTCTAGTCATTTTAACTAGAATTTGTAGCTTTGTCTTCATTTACTTCCAACGATATTCCACCAGTTTCGGTGAAAGATAAGGGCTTTGATTCGAGTCATGTAACCCAGAAATCAGTTTTATTTTCATCACAGCTTTGTATGTATTTAATTTACTACAACAACAAGAAAGGTTCTTTATATAAATATTGGTGATTTTCTAATGCGTTTGTCCCATATGAGTGACACAGACATGCTTATATTTGTTCCTATAGTTGTAGCTGATTGTTAATTAAAAACTTAGTGAAAACTTTAGCAACTTTCCTTTTAAATATTTGAAATGAAGTTATACTGATTCTTTTGCCTACCATCTAATAAATAATTTGTATACATGCTGATTGTAACTACTCATGAATGTAACATTCTAACTTCAATGTGATGTGTCTGTGTGTGTGTGTATATATATATATATATATATATATATATATATATATATATATATATATATATATGTATATATATATATATATATGCATCTCCTTTCAGAGTAGTTTCTCACACGAGTTCTTAGTTAATTACTGTGCATGTGGTCTATTGCATTTCATACGATTCACTGTCTATTATTAATTTATAATCATACACAGCATAGTAATCTAAAGAAGTTAATTTATATCCAATAACGTCATAAACCAAATAAGAGACTCTAAGAAATCGGTTGCACAGAAATTTGCATTAGGAGATATTGTCCTCACAACCATGAACACCCTCTAGTTCTCCCCCGAGCTTGATTATTTTTGCAGAGAATCAATGACCTATTGTTGATCTCCTAAATGGGTATTTAATTCCGTTCTTCATGATAATGTTTCCAATTCAACGGTGTCCCGCTTTTGTAAACTTTATTGCTTTCTTGCCTAGGATTTTGATTTTAAATCTTGGCATTCTCACCAACGGTTCTTTAAAGGAAACCAATCTTAGCCTTTTTCTCTAGCTAGGTTGTTTCTAAGGGACTTTATCTCCCTCTGTTAATCTCATCTAAAATATTTAAATATTGTAATCGTGAATAAATGACAATCTTATCTCGAGTGTATTTTCTGAGCGCATAAGTTCCTCGAATAATAATTTATTTTATTAATAAAAAATTTACAATAATTAATCCAAATGTTTGGCTCTATTTGCATTTATTACACACATACATAAGGTAACAACATCCACTAGCGGATGTCACTCTTATATTAGTATTTATTAGATTTATATTAATACTATATGACTAACTATTTTAACTGTTATTTCAAGTTAACACGTTGAATATTTATCTTGAGTATGTGGATATTTCAACTCAAGTGAACTCTTGCATGTATGTGTGATTTCTTTTCCTTTGGAAATTACAATGTTGCACACAAAATTGTGAATGAAAATTTTGTGATAATGCCTCCATCCAATTAAAAATCAATAGGTAGCTTTAACTTTAAATCAATGGTTCAATTCATAGTCCTGCTGACTTTGAAGGATGCAATGATCTCTAGTATTTCGATTTCTGACACAATCTCATCCTTGGTTGGCTTTGACTCTTAGACATTGTCTTTAAACATTCCATACATAAGAATCTCGATCTGTCTAGAAATAACTTCAATACTTAGGTTCCTCCCAACTTCGACCAACTACTAGAGTTGCAAGTCTTAAATATCTTTTTCGATCTTCTCATTTCTACAAATCCATCCTTTTTAGATAATGTTCTAAATCTTCTACGATTTAACATAGCCTACAATTTTGTCACTAGAACCACACATTCTTAGCTATAATTATGAATAATATGTAGCATCTATTGTTGGCAAGCTGAAACCTCATCATAGAAATTTCCTTACTGCTACTAGTAATGATGTATTTCTTGCAATAACTTCTATCATTTAATACATTCTAACTAAATATGTAGCACACTATGTTTACTCCACATTTGGAGAAAGATGTTGTAAAGAAACCTTTATCATTTTTTTGATAGTTGGGATATCAATATCTTTCTCCATTACCTCTTTATCTATGATAAGAATAACACTAGTTCTATTATCACTTCCTTCTTTAGTCTCTTTTGAATGAGGTAATTTCTCTTTTGGGATATTATTTTCAATTGATATCTTCCACTACTCTAATTATTCTTTTAGGTAGGACACAAAATACTTTTTGCATTAGAAAATATAGACACAAGTTAAAAAATTAAATGTGTAATAAATAATGTTAGCACAATGCTTGCAAAGGCTACTTTAGTGAATCTTGTAGCTCTTTCAGGATACACTGAAACTGCAACTAGAACTTAGGCATCCTATGGCAAGATAATTCAGTTTTCGAATGAGAAGTAAGAGAAAACTAATGATAATCACAATGGGTATGTGGTAGAGCCATCTGTTTTGATGTTTTCTTAGAATGCAATCAAGGTACCAATACATATAATTAAATTTAGAAAAACATATATATACTTCCTTAATGTTAATGCATCTAGGGATAAATTATAAAAAAATATACTAATCTATAATATCTTAAATGCATGCAATTCAGGTTGTGAAAGCATAATAGTTGAAAAGGGCTTGAGATACCAACATTAAGACCTTAAATGATTTACAAAATGTAGGCCATCATTATATCATTTAATGGGAGAATTATGAGTACCCATCCGACATCATTACCGTAGGTTGACTCCCATAAAATGGTTTTGGGCTTAATGTCAATAATCAAAATATCATCTACATAATAGTCAACATTTTTTTATATCCCCTGTGATGGGGTTCAATGAGAAGGAGCTACACTTGATTCTTCTTTACCTTCACTATGTTAAGCCAATTTAAGTAAATATAGGTAAATGACGGTGTGGACCACTTAGATAGGAATTCACATTTCGAATTGATGCTTTAACTTTGTGCACTTTCGTGAAATCAAGTTACCGTTTACATTTTCAAATTTCTCCCATACTTTTCTAAATTTGAAATTCTTACTCTTTTCAAGTTTAAATTTCTCCTATGTCTTTCTAAAAACAAAAAAAAAAAAATGTTAGCTTTTTTCTGACTTTTAAATTCTAACATTCTTTTAGTTCAAAAGAGATTAACGAATATTTCATAAATTGAATTTCTAATCTTTTGCTTTGCCTTTCTTTAGATTTCAATTTTAATTCTTTTTGTTTGCCTTTTTTTTTTTAATTTAACTATTCACTTTTTCATTCTAGAACTTTCAAGAATGTAATTAGTATTCTGCTTTCCAAATTTATATTCTACTTCTAAATTTAGCTTTTTTCTTTGTTGAGATTTCCAGAATTGAATTATTATTTCTTAAATTCAAGAGCTGAAAGAATAATTCTAGCGATTGGATTTTTTTCAAAGCAATTTCCTTCATTGTTCAAGGCGGATGTACATTTGGCTGCAGTCGCAATCTTTCCAACCAATGGTGGTCATCAAGGGGAAACCAGGATCACAGCCAATGTTGTCAACTTAAGAAACTATCAGTTATTAGAGAAAGAATAAATGGTAGCACAATTATTAGAGAAAAAATAATTGGTAGACTCTATGTTAAACTCTAAATGAGTAAAATATATTTGAAAAAGAAAACATGTAAATGGCATATATTTGAAAAAATGATTTAAAATATAACTTCTTATAGAAGCGTGAGCAATGTGTTGAACAAGGGATTTCTTTGGAACGAATGGATGATTCTGGAAAGGGAGGTAGACACGTGTTGGAACATGTATCCAACCTCGTTGCAACATTTATCTTCCTCCTCTGTCAATCATCTGCACTAATACGTCTGTGTGATTGTTGTCAATGTACAATGGAGGAGGCAGAGGAGGAGGAGGAGGAGTAGAAGATTACAGGGAGCTTGATCAATTTTGCAGGGGAAGCGCATGGGTCATTCAATGCTTCAACAGTTCAATGGTTGTTTCTTAGGTGAGCGAGTTCTCTCAACTTTTTTGCTCATGAAGATTGTATAGCTCGTTTTAATTCTTGCATTTCATTTTATCTCTCCTCATTTCTGTCTTCTTTTCTTTCAGCAGAAGTGTATTAAAGGAGGGAAGAAGTTGTGTAGATGCTACTTCTTTTCACTGAAGAAGGGAAGGACATTGTTCTTGTTACTCTAGTTCAAACCCTCAGTCGTTGAAATCGAGGTACGGATTGTGGATTTGTCTTCTGAGAATATTAAATTTAAATTCTCATTAATTGATTTAAACCTAAATCCCCTGTGCGCATAGATGATTGTGGCTCCAATTTAACCTATGTCTGTTGTGTTTTTCCTTTAATCACCATAACCCAAGTTTACTCTGGTTTTACCGCTGGCTCTGGGTCTCTCACATTAGTGTAGTTTAGCCCTGTAGAGTTTAGCTCCTGGATTCAATATGTATGTGCTATGTTTTTCCTTTTATCACTCTTACCCAGGTTTCAGATCAGCCCAGGTTTTCTCGGCCTTATCTTTGGCTTTGCGTCTCACATTTATATGATTAATATATTGATTTTATATAGTTCTGGACTATAGGAAAAAACCTTGATGCTCTGTTCGCTCTCTCTGTACACGGTTTGATATTATTTATATATATTATTTGTATAAATTTTATTATATAAATTATTGTTTACTCAAATAATTATTTACATTGCATTTATTTGTTGTTAGATTATCATTTATGTATTGATATGTGAATTATCACTGTAAAGAAATGTGAAAATGTGCAATTGTTATCATAAATAAAGAGAATGAAATAACTTTTTTTAATTTTTTTTCTTTTTTCAGTTTTAGGAGGGAGCAACAGTGGTTAGTGTTTTTATCTTAATTGTATTTGGGGTTTCCAGAATTTATATAGGCTAACTGTGTGCTTTTGGTTTATTTTATATGGTTAATATATTAAGGAATTTCATTTTATATGATTAATATATTGACGAGGGTGATGAGGGAGGCGGTGAGGTGGAGGAGGAGGAGGAGGAGGTGTGGGGGAGGAGGCGGAGGCGGGGAAGCGAAGAGGGGGAGGAGGAGGAGGAGGAGGGGGAGGCAGAGTGGAGGGACGTGGTGGAGGGGGAGGCAGAGTGGAGGGACGTGGCAGAGGGGAGGAGGAGGAGTTGGGGTATGGGGGTGCAAGTAGGAGGAAGCGAGGGAGGCAGAGGGGGTGGAGGAGAAGGAAGAGGACGTGGGGCATGGACGGGCAGGTGGAGGATGAGGAGTAGCGAGGAGGAGGCGATGGGGAGGAGGAGGGGACGTAGAGAGGGGCAAGGAGCAGGAGGAGCTGGGGAGACAGGAGAGGAGGAGGTGGGGAGGCGAAGGATGAGGTTGTGGAGGAGGGGGAGATGATGGGGAGGATGAGGAGGAGGAGGAGGCAGGGAAGAGGAGGGGGAGGCACGAAAACTGAGAGGGGAAGGGAGAGGGGGAGGAGGAGGAGGAGGAGTGGGCGTATGCGGCGGGCAAGTAGGAGGAGGCAGAGGGGGTGGAGGAGAAGGAAGAGGATGGGGGGGCAGGGCGTGGTAGAGGTGGGGAAGAAGTGGAAGGTGGAGGGGAGTTAAGTAAGCGAAGCGAGGGAGGAGGAGGAGGTGGGGAGAGGGAGAGGAGTAGGAGCAGGAGCAAACGGAAGTGGGCAGGAAGGGGAGGCAGTTTGGGAGGAAAAGAGGAGGGGGAGGAGAAGGAGGTGCTGGGGGAGGTGGAGTAGGGGTGGGAGCAAGGAGGAGGAGGTGGCGGGGTGGATTTGAGGGTGATAGAGGAGGAGGAGGTGGAGGGATGCATAGTAGGAGAGGGAGGGCACGAAGGTAAAGGAACTAGGGGAGGGGGTAGAGGGTGAGGAGGAGGAGGTGGGGGTGAGGATGAGGTAAGGAAGAGGAGGAGGGAGAGGCGAGAGGCAGGGAGGCGGAGAGAAGGAGGGGGGAGGGTGCCATGGAGGCGGAAAGAAGGAGGGGGAAGGGGAGGAGAGGGGTGGTAGGCAGAGTGTGAGAGGGAGGAGGAGGGGTGTCACGCCCCCAACCTGGCGGTAGTCTTTCAACCGCTCTTGGCGAGGTGCGGCACCACCGAACACTTTCTTTTCACCAATACTTATGTTCGTGGACTACGCCTAATTCACTTTTCCCTACTTAGTTTGTGTTTCACAACCAAGTATAATTATGTTTATCCTTTATACCAATGAACACCCATACACATTCATTGTCAATAGCAATTATAAAAGAGAACACAATTGCATAGTATAAAGGGAGGGGCAACTCCCTGAAAAATGTGTATGCCCGAACAATATATTATAACAGTTTACAACGCTTTACAAGTATACTTGGAAGCTCCAAGTTTCATACTTAGCCAATTTTACAATCCAAAGCAAAACTCGGTTGCCTAGCTCGTCGACACCTCAACACGATCGCCGCACGACTTGCCAATCCTTCGTTCACCTTGTCTCCGTGCACACTTGCACGATGGGCGGTTGCTCACCTGAGTTGCCAAGACACCCACGCCAAGACTTTGCACAAATCGGGCGCCACACATTCACTGTGTACGCCTCACCAACCATCAGGTGCTCCTACCCGCACCTTCACCCAATACCGAGTTCAACGCTTTCCCCTTGTGCGACTAGCCCAAGAATGGGCGCATGAGAAACCTGCGCCTTCCTCCTTGTATTTGCGCACTTAGAATTGCGCACTACTCCTTGTAGCGAAGATGTATTGATTAAATGATCATCAAATGATTGATGTCCAAAATGCTCCAACGCCTTTGCAATATATATCCATGTGTGGGGCTAAGTGTGGCACCCCACCCAACTTTCCCAACACCCCAACGCCATTGCAAAATGCTCCGTTACATGTCAGCTTGCCTTACTTTGAAGGTCGGCCTCCATACATATCGTTCCACGCTCCCATGAGATGTATATGCCAAGCTTCCTCCATATCATCGCAGTAATGTCACATCTCCAAGGAACTTCTCATAACTTCGTCGCATTACTTGTCGCACCGCAGCTTCACACGTCCAACCGCGCGCTCACCTACAGTCGCACTTCGGGCAGAACCGCAGGACGTTACATCCTCCTCCAACTGAAGTCGTTGTCGTCGTCGACAACATATCATCCTGGTATCCCTACACCAAGATCAATCATCAATGTCTGTCTCATCCTTGGTCCATTATGTCAACTCCTCCACATACTGCAAACATCCCTGCAACATATGTAGAACTCCATCTCCACCATGTGTTGTCCTCATCCTGTGAACTGTCATCCTTCCTGCCTGCCTGATGTCAACATCTCTCTGGTACACTGCTAACCCCCAAGACTTGAACTAGGTGGGTGATCAATCCAACTGTCACGCTCAAATCATAAGAATGTCCCTCCTTATGCCTTTCACCAGTCTATCTCAGATTTTGCAACATCTCGGACTCACCAAGAATCTCTCCACCATGTTCAGGTCAATGGAAACTCCATCCCATCTACAACATGCCATGATGCTTGATGCCAAGCCATCCCTACACCATCTGTCATACCTACTCAACGTGCTTTAAGGACTCACTGCCATGAGCAGCTAACAATGAGCCCCATCTTCTATGTCATCTAAGAAGATGTGGAGGGAATAGAACCTGAAGGCTCACCCTCACTAATCAACTCAATCCATCTGTCAGGATCTTCTATCTCCATCCTCTATAGATAAGTGACCCGATCATCCTCTCGAACATTCAACCTCACATATGCCTCCTCATCATCATCATCCTCCTCAACCACTTCTAGCCTTCTTGATAAATCCAAGATACTATCTGAAAGCGTCCTGATGATCAATGACTGCTCGGTAAGCTTTGCCTCAGTAGCAGACAACTGCTTACTCATGTCTTCCATCCGCTTCTCATCCTCCATTTGCATCACTGCTAACTTACAATCAGGTCTGGTCACACCAATGGTTGGAACACCAATGGGTACATCTTCCCTTCCATCGTAAATGTATAGCTTCTTCAAATGTGGAACAATCATAGCATCAAATTGTTTCATCAATTCCATCCCCAGCACAGCTTTGTAGTCATCTATCTGAACTATAGTGAAGTCGACCTTCCCTATCCACTCACCAAGTGTTGTATCCACCTTTTCAGCCACACCAAGAATTTCAGCCGGAGGAGAATTCACTGTCTTCATCTGTGCCTTCACCGGTACAAATTTCAATCCAATTCTTCTCGCAATATCTTCTCCCATGAAGTTGTGAGAAGCCCCACTATCCACCATAGTGAGTAAGTCAGCACCTCCAACCTTCATCCGAACATACTCCAAACTATTCCTCTCAAGATCCCTTCGAGAGACCACCTCTGTAGCAGCAACAACTCCAAGAATCTGCATCGTCCCCACATAAGCTTCTTTCGCATTAGATTATGCAATAGCAGCCACTTTTGGTTTAGAAGGACAATTCTTCACCGTACGTGGTCCAACACATATCCAACACTTCAAGACTTTCTTCATCTTCGAATCATCATTCGATTTTGAAGCATCATCGTTCTTCTTCTCTTTCAGCTTATCGAACTTCTACCTCCGATCATCAGAAGTCTCATCATAATGCTCCACCAACCTGTCAACAACAGCAAAAGCTTCCTCAAGTGTTCTAATCCTTTGCCTCTTCACTTCATTGTGTCCCCAAGGCTTCAACCCCATAGTGAAATTGAACACCTTGTCCCTCTCCGCCATGTCAAGAAGTTCTAGAACTGCACTTGCAAACTCCCGCTGATATGTCTGTAGGTTCCCTGTCTACTTTATGAACTTTATTTTCATCCTTGCTTCCCACGTTTCATCCTGAGGACTGAAATGAGCCTGCAAAGCTTTCTTCATGTCATCCCACGAAGTAATGTCACCAGCACTGCCATTGGCAATCTGATCCATCCTCCTTCGCCACCACATCTTAGCATCCTTTGTCAAGAACTGAGCATCCACTTTCACCTTTGTCTCATCATCAGATAGATCCAAGCATTCCAAGTATTGCTCCATGTCCCATAGAAATTTTCCAAGAGTCTTTGCACTCCTTGTACCATCGTAAGATTCTGGTTCCTTGAATTTCACATGAGGCACTCCTCCACTTGAATTATGCCTCACGACCTTCTTCAACACCGTGATCTCATCTCTGGCTTCATCAAGAGATTTATGCAAGTCCATGATCTCAGCAAGACCTCGGTCCCTTTCCTCTTCAATCTCCTTGACCTTTACTTCAAGTTGTGTACACATAAGATTAGTGTACTCGTGTTGAGTCCACAGTTCATCGAGCTCATCCCACATCTTTGAATTGGCCTCTTGCTCTTTATTGAACAAGTCCATCTTCTTAGTCCAGAAGTTCTCCATGTCCTCCATTCTTTCCAACACTTTTTCCATAAGTGCTATAGTAGCATCCTTCACACCGTGACAAGACCCAGCTTGAGATTCAACTGCCATTGCTAACAACTTCCTTCTCTTTTGCAATCTAGTTTCGACCATCCAACAGCTTCACCAAGGTGCCTGCAACCCAAGTCCTTGATGCAACACTTATCAGGAAGTGTTTCACCAACCTCTTTCACCTGCAAGTACCTGCTTCACTGTCACCAGCTTCCAAGCTTCTTCAACCCTGAATACCACCTATCAAGCTTCCAAGTGTATCCACACCTGCACTTCGTCACAAGCAACCCTGCTCTAACACCAGCTCCAACCGAGCTCTGATACCAAGTTCACTTCAGTGAAGTTGTGTAGCAGCTTCAACCAGGATATCAGCTCTAATCCCAACTGTCACGCCCCCAACCTGGCGGTAGTCTTTCAACCGCTCTTGGCGAGGTGCGGCACGACCAAACACTTTCTTTTCACCAATACTTATGTTCGTGGACTACGCCTAATTAACTTTTCCCTACTTAGTTTGTGTTTCGCAACCAAGTATAATTATGTTTATCGTTTATACCAATGAACACCCATACACATTCATTATCAACAACAATTATAAAAGAGAACACAATTGCACAGTATAAAGGGAGGGGCAACTCCCTGAACAATGAGTCTTCCCGAACAATATATTATAACAGTTTACAATGCTTTTCAAGTATACATGGAAGCTCCAAGTTTCATACTTAGCCAATTTTACAATCTAAGGCAAAACGCGGTTGCCTAGCTCATCGGCACCTCAGTACGGTCGCTGCATGACTTGCCAATCCTTCGTTCACCTTGTCTCTGTGCACACTTGCACGATGGGCGGTTTCTCACCCGAGTCGCCAAGACACCCATGCCAAGACTTTGCACAAACCGGGCGCCACACATTCACCGTGCACGCCTCACCCAACCATCGAGCACTCCTACCCGCACCTTCACCCAATACCGAGTTCAACGCTTTCCCCTTGTGTGACTAGCCCAAGAATGGGTGCATGAGAAACCTGCGCCTTCCTCCTTGTATTTGCGCACTTAGAACTGCGCACTACTCCTTGTAGCGAAGATGTATTGATTGAATGATCATCGAATGATTGATGTCCAAAATGCTCCAACGCCTTTGCAATATATATCCATGTGTGGGGCTAAGTGTGGCACCCCAGCCGACTTGCCCAACACCCCAACACCATTGCAAAATGCTCCATTACATGTCGGCTTGCCTTACTTTGAAGGTCGGCCTCCATACATATCGTTCCATGCTCCCATGCGTATGTATATGCCAAGCTTCCTCCATATCATCACATTAACGTCATATCTCCAAGGAACTTCGCATAACTTCGTCGCATACTTCGTCGCATTACTTGTCGCACCGCAGCTTTGCACGTCCAACCGCGCGCTCGCCCATGGTTGCACTTCGGGCAGAACTGCAGGACGTTACAAGGGGGGAGGAGGAGGAGGAGCAGGAAGCAGCGAGGGAAGGGATAAGGGAGGAGTGGGATAGGGAGAGGATGGGGAGGAGAAGGAGGAGGTGGTAGGGGAGTGTGAGGGGGAGGAGGCGATGGGGAGGAGGGAGATGGTGAGAGGGAATCGAAGAGGAGGAAGAGAAGGGGGAGATTGGTGGAGGAGGAGGCGAGGAGGGGGAGGAGGGGGAGGTGGGTGGCAAGGAGATGGAGGAGGGGGAGGTGGGTGGCAAGGAGGTGGAGAGGGGGAGGAAGGAGGAAAGAGGGGGAGAGGGAGGATGAGTGGGGGTAGGGGGTAGGGGGGAGTAGGAGGAGGGATGTGGATGAGGGGGAGAGGGACGACGAATGGGGGGAGGGGGAAGGGGGGTAGAGTAGGAGGAGGGATGTGGATGAGGAGGGAGAGGGAGGATGAGTGGGACGAGGAGGGAGGAGATGATGGGGAGGAGGGGGACGGTGAGAGGGAATGGAGGAGGAGGAGGAGAAGGGGGAGATGGGGGGAGGAGGAGACGAGGAATGGAGGAGGGGAAGGTGGTGGAGGTGGAGAGGGGGAGGAGGGAGGAAAGAGGGGGAGAGGGAGGATGAGTGGGGAGAGGGGGAAGGGGGTAAGAGTAGAAGGAGGGATGTGGATGAGCTGGACAGGGAGCATGAGTGGGGGGAGGGGGAAGGGGCGATAGAGTAGGAGGAGGGATGTGGATGAGGGGGGAGAGGGAGGACGAGTGGGGTGAGGAGGGAAGGGGAGGAGGTGGAGGTAGCAATGGAGGAGGAGGAGGACTTGGAGAGGAGGGAGATAAGGGTAGCGGGAAAGGAGGAGGGGGAGGTGGGGAATGGAGAACATGGGGATGCAAGGAGGGAGGTGGGGCACTAGGGGATGTAAAGTGGGAGAGAGAGGAGGAGTGGGGAAGGGGGGAGGAAGGATGTGGAGGTGGAGGTGGAGTTAGGGGAGGCGTGGAGGAGGTGGAGGTGAGTGAAGTGGGGGAGGAGGAGTAGGAGGAGGAAGGGGAGGTAAAGGTGGAGGAGGAGGAGGAGGAGGAGGGAAATGATGGAGGGTTGGGGGTAGGAGAGGGACGGGTAGAGGAGGGGGAGGAGAAGAGGAGGATGTGGGGGAGTGTGAGGGGGAGGAGGGGTAGGGTGAGAGGGAAAGGAGGATGAGGAGGAGAAGGGGGAGGTGGGGGTAGAGGGAGAGGGATGGGGAGGTGGGTGGCAAGGAGGTGGAGAGGGAGAGGAGGGAGGGAGCAGGGGGAGAGGGAGGAGGAGTGGGGTGAGGTGGAAGTGGGGCAAGAGGAGGAGAAGGGATGTGGATGGTAAGTTAAAAATTAGTTTTATTCTATACAACACAATAATTTAAAACATGGTTTACAAACAATTGGGAATTAATTTTGAAAACCTAAAGGAGGTTTTTTTTAACAACATCCTCATGTACCAAACCTCTCTAAATTTCTAATAGCTATTAGGGTTTGGGAGATTCAAGTGAAGTTTCGCAGGGATATTTTTCTGAATATTCCTGTTTTTAGTCAGTATTTTAAAATTCGATTCCGAGGAGGTTGAAATTAATTTTCAAAAAAGGAAAATGGTTTTTATTGCTAAGGTCATCATTTGCAAAAACATCTCAGTTTTGTACTAACTATCATTTTTTTGGACATATAAAGGGATCACATGACCCTATTTTTCATAATTTTGGGAGGAAAATGCTCATGGACATTTAGTGACTTGGATGTCACCTCATCAAATAAGAGTTGCAATCAAATTCAAATTTCTCTTCTTTATCACCAGAAACCCTCAAGGATAGTGCTAGAACTCTTCAAATAGTCATAGTTACCTTTATTTGTGTTCTATTTTTACAATTAATTTAGGATATTTTTAAATGAATCTTGATATTTTAAATCAAGATATTTTGTAATAAATTTTCATAAATACTTCATCATGTGATGTAAGAGATGTTGATATTTTCTTTCTAGAATGCTATTGTACTATTTCCATTTGATGGGTTGGTGAGTAATAAGGAAAATTTTCACAGGATTCATGTGTTGGACTATTTGGTGAAGTGCTTATATCATTGTCTATGTGCTTATTTATTTGATTCCATACTTATGTGCTCTTAAATGTAAATTATTTTATAGAAATTTGATGAACACAATTTGTTGAAAGATACACTCTTATTCTCGCTGCAGATAATTTAAATGTTTTCTTTTGATATGAAGTTGAAGAATTATTAACTATTCTTTAGCTTCAATTGAACCTATACCTTTTCTTCCATTACACTTCAATATTTATGTTCCTCCCAACTTCAACTAACTATCAAAGTTGCAAATATTAAATGTCTTTTTCAATTTTCTCATTTCTACAAACACTACAACACAAAGGGGGGTTTTAGGACAATATTTAAGATAACTTTTGGATAAATTGTCTTAACTTGAGACAAAAAAAAACTTGTGTATTGTCTTAAATATTGTCTCTAAGTGGGTGTCTCAAATTAAATTGTCTTCAAATATTTTCTTTATAAAGACAATATATAACACAAGCATTTTTGTCTCTCTTGAGACGATTTCATTTTTGTCTCTCTAGAGACAATAAAAATTTACATTCAAAGATAATTCAACATCACTTTTGTCTCATTAGAGAAAATATAAAGTAATGAATTTAGAATATATCTCACCATTGAAATAAACCAATATTAAAAGTATTTAATTAAAAATAAACTACAATATCATTCATTAATTCATTTTAGAACAGAGTGGAATTGAACCACCAACCTCCTTCTTATAAAGCAAGTGCTCTTCCATTGAGCTGACATCCTTTAAATAATTTTGTGAGAGTTATGCTGGTCCTTGAAATTTCATATATAGGCATTAATTTTAAAACTAGCAATTGCACTGAGAGTGAAATATATGGAATAGTGAAGCAATGGAGATGTCTCTTTTGAAAAACCATTGGAAGACCATGTATTAACACGATCAATAGCTTTAATTTCCTGTAAATTTATTAGTACATACATAAACCCTATTAGTAAGTAACTATTAACAATAACCAACTATTGATTTCATCTTAGTGTTCCATTTTTTTCTATTTTTCACCTGTCGTTCCCAGGCACAGAGATATATTATATATGTAGATATGATAGTCTATAGAGTTGTCCCACATATCATTCCTTACCATATTCCCTGGAGTGTAAATTATGTTTGCTATTGGCAATATTGTATTAAATTGAATACCCAACCAAGCAGCATTCCTAACTGTATTACAATGATGTAGTAACAACCAATACTGATCCAAGCAAGAGAATCTTGTCATCCTAATCCAACCGCTACTCCTAAAAATCATGTCAAACCAGAAATGTGCGTTTAGCTATAAAAATGAAGATGAATATAACCCTATGAAAACATTGATGACATTGAAGGACCATTAACCATAATGTGGTGGGTTAGTGGAGTATTAACTTAAAGGTGGTGATTATTAGTGGATTTATATGGACTTAAATACTCATTAAGTTACTCATTCAAATTTCATGAAGAGATTGAGAATCAAAATGACTAGGTGGTGATTATTAGTGGTTATTAACATAATTACTCATTAAGTTACTCATTCAAATTTCATGAAGAGATTGAGAATGAAAATGACTTAAAAGATAAATACTCATACAAATTTCATGAAGAAATTGAGAATTAAAATGACTTAAAAAGATAAATATTGTGTGCGACGATATCCAGGCTCAATCCTCACCGAATCTTGATTACAAATAGTAAAATCTTAAACACAACATATCATGTCAGCTCAAAAATGAACCCTAATTATTTTTACATAGACAAATATTTATCAAATATTACATGGAAATATATATAATGTCTATTTAAAAAAATTAAATTATTGAGAAATTTGGTCACTGATAATAATAGCAATTAAATGATCCATGTCTGGATCATATATTGTCATTAATAACCTGTATATTTAATTTAAGTTAAAGAGATCAATGAATTGTCTTTTTTTTTTTTTCCTGGGCTTGAGATCATGGGACATTAAAAAGACAAAGTGACACCTTCTCTGTTTAAATTTTGTAACTATATTAAGTTTTGAAATAGGGAATCTGTAACTTTCACATTTCAATATTTTTTTTTATAAGCAGAGAGAACCTGCCATTTTAATGCTCCCAACAAAATACCTAAGCGATGCATAATATTCCTTAATTATAAAATGACAACGAATTGTTCCAAATGAACGATGAATGTCTTTTTTTCCTACTCATACAAACTATGTATTGCATCGTGCAATAGAGTCAAAGAATATGAGATATGAATTTTCATGAAATGAATAACATGAACGCTCACACTGTTCAAAAAACAATCACATACATGAGAGTATAGGCTGAACATTGTTAAGAAGGATAGTAAATGGCAACAAAATTGCCAATTTAGAAACCGCGTTTATGATGATTGTACTGCTTGTAAACACCCTAGAGAAATCCTTGCGCAACACAGTGATAAGAACCCAAAAGATAATTCCTATCACACTTGATGTACTTACAGAAACAATCACTCCAAATTTAGCTACTTTTCCATTTCTAGCCCCTAGCTCATTGGCAACCCTTTTGATGCATTAACATACTAGAAATTAATTAGAACACAATGCAACACTTTGAAAACTAATCGAGGCATAATGTAATCCTTGAAAATTCATAATACTAGCATGGTAAGCATCAACATACCTTGTTGCTGATAAAAATCCAATTGGTATCATAAGCTCCCAATTTTTCACATTCATGATGTAAGAAATGACATGAAAACTCAAATATCTTAAAATATATAAGTTTTACAGTATTTTTCTTTATAATAAAACAACTGAAAACATGTTTTGCTAGATTGAGAGGGAATTGACTACAACTTTTGCATCTATTAGATGCCTTGTCAAGATGATCAATACTTTGTAATACCAATTTTCTAAACTGTTTGATAGGAAATCGAACGTCATCTCCTTATTCTGAACTAAACTATATAAGAATAAAAATTACATTGACTAGGAATAGATTGAAGATCGAGATGTGTGCAACTAACATAACATCACACTAGATGCGGAAGCTAATTTAATGTAAGGCCACAGATCCTAGAATGCTTCTCTAGTTAGTCCAGTCCATGTTTGGGGACAACCTCCAGAGATAATATAAAAAAATTGGCAATCGAAGGCAACCATGTTGCTATGTTCAATGTCATAGTTGCTCCGATAAGTCCCATATGCAATTTAATGATAAATAGCCAGCTTAGGAATATATGAAGCACCAATATGGCTGTAGTGATCCATGCACTGACCATGTTTTTCAACTGAGTCTACAGGAATCTCTCGATTGGAAACATGAAAACATAAGCGAAATGTTGAGGAATTAACCAGATGGAAATTGATCCTGATAATTCAACAATATCATATGTGTGTCCTAATAGCTTCAAAATGGGTGTAAAAAAAATATAAATTGGTAGGAGTAGGACTGCAAAAACAAAGAGCACAATCCAAGAGCGTTGCATATATTCTCCTAGCATGTGGTATTGCTTAGCACCATAAGCTTGGCCGCATAGGGTTTCGAAGGCGTTTTCCATCCCTAGCTGCCATGTCAAAATACAGTCACAATTGGATCATCAATATTATGTATGAAATCCTTTCATTTGGGCACGCAAAGTTTCCATTATTTTCCTCTGTAATGACCGAGTCCTTTAAACCTACCATCCATCGCTTACCATTAAAAGGAATTAAAATAATAGTTGGCTCAACCACTAGACTTCCTCACATTGGTAGAGTCTGGTTCATATTAAAATATAAATTTTGGTATATAAGGATTAGGGTTTGTTATCTATACTCTTTTGTTAGAATTTGTTGTATATATTTTTGGTGTTATGGCTACAATTATTAGATTTGATTCTCAGCCAAGCCCAGATTACTCTAACTAGTTACCCATTCCATGATTAAAAAAACCTAAAATAACCATTAAGGGACAAAATCATTGTGGAAGCTTACTAGTAATCCATAATTGAATCCGACGATGACAGAAGAAAAAATGGATATGTTTGCTTTTCAATTAGAAAAATCATCTCTCAATGAAGATGTTGCAATGAGATCTCGGCACTTAGAAAATCTGCAAAAGGAGATTCCCATTTTATAGGGGGTTCTCAAGGGTTGGGAGTAGAATTACAAGCCAATGAAGAGAGAGGTTGCTCAACAAGACACCTCAAGCATCAACTTCTTTGATAAAAAGATTAGTTGAACACGCCACTTAACTAAGGAAAGTACATGACATTACAACAAGTAATATAGTGTCACAAGAAATTTGGCACCCCCTAGTCACATAAAAAAAATGTGTACTTTGATTTATCAGTGAATGGTAAATGGTATATCTATGGCCCATCTATTTGGCCAACATGGATCTAGACTGTGGAACTAAATTGTAATGTCTCTGCAATTCATGAACAAGATGAGATCACGCTTCTTGTCCTCTTTTCAGATTTGGTTCAATATCTGATTGATTGGGTTGTTTGATTATGGTGCCAATTAGATGATAGTCGAGGAGAGGATTGAAGTCCAATTCTATCCTTACAATTCTGTTTTCCCAATTTTGATATGCCAACATCGATAGCAGCACTTTGTACCTATCATTGTGCATACAAAGCTTTCCATGAACAAACCTCTTTCCCTCATGCAATATATTTACATATGCACAAGAAATATGAAATTAATTTTCACTCTCAAAGAAATGATTGCCACATTGAGACAATTAACATGCATATACTATATATTCACATCTGGATAAACATATAACTATATGAAACACACATACATATTACAAATTCTACACTAGTGGGAGAGATTTGGACAGGACATATTGATGGTTGTAAGTTCTAGCGAGGGAGCCTACAATATGAGCAAGGAGCCTCTTACTAACCTCTTGGTTCCCTCATCTTTCTACCAACAGTCACAATACCCTTAAGAAAGGCCTTATTATTACGTCAGTAAGGAAGTGAGAGAACAAAAAGAAAGGCACCACAACTGCACCCCCGACCACCGCAATAGAATGAAATATACCATTGGCTAGCATTAGCAATATTTAAGTCAAAGAAGTCTCTAACATTAAATCAGGAAAATGATAGCTGGGAACCCACTATCATTGAGCTGGAGCATACTAGATTGTTGGGTGCCACTCTTAATAGGATATTTCTCAAACAAATAGTGTTTGTATTAAGAAAATGTCAAAAGAAATGATACAACATATAATATACTTACCTTTGTAGGAAAGATTGATGAAAAATGGGGATGATCAACTATGACATAATATATTATCTATTAACAACCAGACAATTAATATGAAATAGCATAACAATAATTCACAGTACACAATATTCCACTATAGCCTCTAGAAACCATGACTTCATCTCCTGTGCAATAGAATAATCATGACATTGATGACAAAGAGATTGAGGAAAATCGTTCTTTAACTGAGGTAAAAGGAAATTAGAGAAAAAATAATACAAAGGAGATAAGGCAGCACAAAAAAAGGGCAGCCAGTCCATGAATGCTAGAACTATAGTATAGGAGCAATTGTTGTACTTGAAAAGGTAACAAGCAAGATAGAGAGTAGTAATTTTGATTGAAATTCCGACAAAGAGAAGGCATATAAGGAAAAACAAGGTTGTATTGAAATGAAAAAGGACCATCGCTTTTAATCATCAGTTTATATGGGACTCCAAAAAAAGGCTGCATTAGTGGGGATGCTCCACATGTCCTTTTGAATCCTATTGAAATCATGGATTCATAAAATAAAAGGAAGCATGCGCCTTATAACCATGAGTGTAAAAGAGGGCCCGACTGAAACTCATAAATGGTATCAATTCTAAATATACATTTAAAAATTGTTTTTGAAGATATTAAGTAAATAATAAATAAATAGGAGATCGAATATCTAGGAAAATATGAAAGGAGGTATGGGTCTCTAAGAGATGGTAGTGGGGGTGAATGAAAAGGACCTGAATCATTTGTTGAGGCCCTTTAGTAGGCATTTTAAGGAATAATTTAATAGTGGAAGTGAGAAACTGCACTTGCACTTGAGCTAGCTCTTTAAGAAAAGTCTCCATAAAGCTTTCAAGAAATTCATCAACATTGTCAATCCTTTTTGCATATTCACCCATAATCCTAATCATGAATGTGTGAGACAATAATTTTAATTCAGGATTAGTTTCTTAAACTTTAATGTCATAATTTATCAACCAAAATAATAGAATTATCTCCATTACTTATAGCAAGAATCTCACTAATTTCTCTTATTTGTAAGCTTTATATGTCATGTTTCAAGTAGAATTCATTAGCTTACAAGAATTTTGTATCTCTCTATGAAATTTTATATCTGACTGAACAACACACATGATGAGCACACAACAATAAAAGACAGAAAAACATGTCTAATGAAATGCTTGACAGCTCAAACACCATCGTAGTGCTAATTTTTTTGTTGTTGGGTGTCTTCTCTTTCCCACATGCCACACACATCTCCCTGAGCTGATTTCTTCCATGGGTGGGCCACACACCTTCCCATGCAGGTAAGATTGGCCCATTGCAAAGAGCAGGTAAAGTTGTGCCTTTGAGGAATCAAATATGTAAAAGGTTACACAATAGGCCTATGTAACCTGCAATCAATTAGTTTGTTGAGCTACAGAAAAGAGTGCATTTGGGCCAACAAAAATTACATGTTAGCTAGCACTTTTACGAACATAGAGCTATAATGCTGAATGGAGAAATGTGAAAGTGTATTCCACATACAGCAGATGCATATAAGTCCTATGTGAATTTGTAGACTTGAGGAAAACTTTGTATTTAATATAAATATAAGTTGGTTGATCAAGGAGATTGTTGATTAAAATTAAAATATATGATAAGATTGCATTAAACCTAGGGAAAAGTAACCCAATGAAGAATTTTTGGGTAGAGGCTTGTTAGTATAAAAACTCTCTTAAGTAAAAGAGAAAAATGATTCTATGCTAGGAGCCTTTATTATCAACCAATCAAGTGATTTGATAGATTGGCCCATTGCAAAAAGAAGATAAATGTGTGCCTTCGAGGAATCAAATGCAAAAGGTTACACAATAGGCCCATGTAACTTGCAGTCAATTAGTTTGTTGAGTTGTAGAAAAGAGTGCTTGTGGGCCAACAAAAATCACATGTTAGCTAGCTCTTCTATGAACATAGAGTTATAATTCTGAGTGGAGAAATGTGCAAGTGTATTCCACATACAGTAGGTGCATATAAGTCCTATGTGAATTTGTATACTTGAGGAAATATTTGTATTTCATATAAATATATGTTGTTTGATCACAAAGATTGTTGGTTAAAATTAAAATATATGATAAGATTTCATTAAAGCTAGAGAAAAGTAACCCAATGAAGAAATTTTGGGTAGAGGCTTGTTAGTATAAAAACTCTCTTAACTAAAAGAAAAAATTGATTCCATGCTACAAGCCTTTGTTATCAACTAATCGAGGGATTTCATAGATTTTAGAACTTGAATGCTTAGCTTATTTCTATTACCATTTCTCAAACAATTGCATGCCTAGAAGCTCATTTTCTATGCAATGATTCTGGATGCATGGCATTCAATGCCAAGTCATTCCAAGTATTTGTTAGTGGCATGTCAGTTTTGATAGAATATTTCCCCAAATAATGTAAACCAAAATTCAAATTAACCCAACATAAAGATGCATGTAGCTCAAAGAAACATATCCACAAGTATTTACAATAATCAGTTGCTTAGGGATAGAGATGAGTACCATTATATAAAGAGACACCAATAGCTCTGGTACCAAATCTGACAATGTTGAATGTGAAAATTGAATTCACCCATCACAAAGAAAGTATGGATGGAAAATCTGAAAAAAACAATTCAAACATTCCCTACGGAATGATGAATTCTTCCAATGTAAGATTACTATCATTATGATAATGTTTATAAATGACTTACAAAACAGGGATGGAAAGATAATTACTAATTCTATAAGACCAATAGTCATATCTCTGATAAGGAAAGCATCCAAGAAACCATATAATATTGTGACTGCTTAAACTAACCTTGAGGCTCCTTAGTCAAACAACCATTTCACAAGAACTCAAAAAAAAATGTCTCCTCAGCTCTCCCTTGATTGCCAAACCCCTCTAACAGTATATCATATGTCGCAAGTTCTGAAACTAGTAACTGATGGACTGTTGGGGGTTTCTCATACACTGTCTGGCAGTGATTGTTTCTCTTTCACTTTGGCCTCTATCTATGCTTTGAGATTCTTTACCTGCATGACATGTTAAATTAGCCAAAGCCTTGAGACTGTACAACATAACAAATAAAAATCCCATGGAGATATTGTAGAAAGAAGATAGTACATAGGTTCTTTCCTTTTAGTTTTTCCAGATATTGCAGTCCCTCCTCCTCTGCTTTTTGTCTATGCTCTTTCAGCCCGATTTCAAGTTGTTTTTCTATTTTTTTTGCATTTGTAATCATTTCGCTTTCAATTTGGTCTCAAGTTGTGCTTCAAGATCCTTTACCAAGATACACTCAAGGAGATGGAGCAACAAAGAAAAATCTCCAGAAAATTAATAGGACAGAAGCAAAGACAAAACTAATCAACACTAAACAAAGATAGACTAAGAATATAGAATATTTCCATATCAAGGCACACGTCAATGAAAACTATGCCAACAATAGAGGCACCTAGAAAGCTGCCAATTGTTAAGAATACATATCAATATCAATATATTTAATCTGGTTTTATATAAAACAAATGAAATATATGTATTGTATTATAACAGTTAAATTTAGCATCACCTAGAAATTTCTAGATAGGAAAAGAATACTACTTTATTTTAGATGTGTTCAAACTTCAAGTCAACCTTGCACTTCAAGAAAAATAATCTTTGTTGCATTTCGCAAGTTCTCCTACCTCTTTGGCAAACCATTCTTGCATTCATGAGTCCTCTTTTTCAGATCTTGAATATCCTTATGTCTTGTATCTATTTGATGGCATAGTGCTTGTTTATGAATCTTAAAATTTTGCTCCTTTTCAGAAAGTGACACAACCTCCAACTCCATAGCTTTTTGTTTGGCTTGTTGATCTTCAGTTTTCTGCAGGTTTAAAAGCAGATTCAAAATCCCAGAGGAAATTTAGTTAGAGCAACCACCCTCACGACAAACATTTACTTTCTTACCCCATTCCCACCTCTTTAATAATTCTCATGGAAAAACACCTGTTTTTATCACACATACATGGATAAATATTCCAAGTACACAACCTTGACATTTGCAATTTTGCACATATTAACTCTCACTAACTACAACGTTTAAATCATACAATATTTGCATATAAGTTGAAACATACATACAATTACTTGGAATGGGTGCGCACCACATCCCTGTGTCACCTATGATCTCGAAAGTTCGAAGGGTTTCCAAACTAGGGAAAGTTCATAAAGTAGCAATTTCGATATTTTAGGAAATGGGGAAGTGGCACATATATAGAAGGTAGAAACTAAAGAAAAATTTAGAAGAAAAACTATTTTGAAGTGTTCATCTCAAGCATTCTAATCCTGGAAATCAATGTCACCTAGAGTAGAGAAACAAGTACAAGTTTGAAAAAGTGGTACAAAGTTCGGAAATGGAATTTCAAGGAATAAAGGAAATGGCAAAGAAACATACCTATATATGGTATGTGAGAAGAAACAATTTATATACATAGTCTACAAAATATATATGGGTAGGATATGTCATTTTTAGCTTTTTGATTTCTCTTCTTTATGATTTGATGTTATTTCTTTAATTTTAACCATCAAGAATATAAAAAATGTTTTTACCATACATAAATGACATTTTCATGCTAGAATCTACTAGGAAAATAAATCCTAGCAAATGTTTCAAATATTTTTCCAAGAGTTTCCATACAGTTTCCAAATCAAGAAGGTTTCCTGTATGTAAACAAGCCCCCAATTTGAAATTTTGATAAAGTTGTTGCAAATAATAAGCAGATGTGGGCATTCTAAATATAGTGTACATATGAAAATTATCACCTTATATAAACAATATAGATAGGCATAAGAATGGTAGCTATGAAGCAATAAACCATACAGATGAATAAACGAACTACACTTGTGAGAAAATTTCTTCATGTACACCCTATTTTATTTCCCCTATTCTGTATAGAGACTGATGTGTAGATACCATGTAAATATATTATAATAGCTAGAAAATTAAGTAGATGTGTACCTCTTAAATATAACGTACAGATGAAAACCATTACCATACATAGGAAATGTAGATACCCATAACAATGTTATGAAAATTTCCTCTTTAATACCCTTATGAAAATTTCGTCTTTAATACCCCATTTTTCTAAACCTACTTTGCAGATAGACTGATATGTAGATATCATGTACATAGATGTTTTCTTGGATCCCAACTCAATGGACTTGTATAGATAATTTGTTTGAGTGCCAACTCATATGGTCTTGTATAGAAAGCAACATGTGATGTTTCTGATGTAAATTTGATGCAAGTTGAATAATTCCTAGTAAGGAACCTAAGGCTAAGGTGCTGCTATGGATAGTTAACTTTCTAGGCTAGTCTTATTTACCCTATGTTTGACATTCATAATGTAATACTGAAAAATACATTAGCATAAAATGGTAGCCGCAGCGTAGGAGGAGGTTATCATATCACAACAGTTTAAAAGAAAGTGTTAAAGAAAATTTCATTATGCCATCTGTTATAGAATCCCTCTATAATTGAAATTTGTCGTAACACGAGGAAGACAAGGGAGGTAATATTGTTTGGACCTTAGGGAATCTTCCTTCTCTTACACCAATCAGCTATCATCCATTGGTTGTTTCATGCTGGTTCTATGTAGCTTTTGTTGAATGATGGGTGACCATTGAAAGTGTGAGAAGGGAAATTAGGGAAGGTTCCTTCTATTACACCAATCAACTATCATCTATTGGTTGTTTCATGTTGGTTCTATGTAGCTTTGGCTGAATTATGGGTGACCTTTGAAAGTGTGAGAAGGGAAATTGTTGAGTAAAGGATGAATCCCCTTTTTGGGTCTGCATCTCTAAGAAATAGTGTTCCACAGGGATGCATCCCCCAAGGTGGGGTTTATGCTCAATTCTTTTTTGTATGCATTTATAAATTGGAAGAGAGAAATGAGAAATACATAGTGCCTAGAAGAATTGAACAAATAAATGGAGGTCACGGGGATAAAGCTGATGGCATTGGAGTTGGCAATTTTAGACTATCACAAGGGCATCCAAGACAACCATGACCTCATTGAAGAAGTGGAAAACAAGTTGGCAGTCCACATTGAGGAAAATATCTATCCATTTTCGACTAGACAAGATATATAACCGTGGCTCTCTCTGCTCAAAGTATTTCGTTGAAATTGTATTAGTAATATTTTGTTAACCTATGCTTGTGTCTATTTAAATGGATACTATATTGATCACCCAAAATTGAGGCATTTTGGATTGTCTATGGTTTGTGTTATTTTTGAAAAAGAACTAGCAACAATTAATCTCTTTGAATGCAAAAGGTATTATGCTTACTCTGTTGGGGAGTTTCTCTCAAGAAATTTATGGAGAACCCAATTTTTTTTTTATATATGTACTGTGAAGAACCTTTATAAATCTACCTCCAAATCAGGGTCAACCCAAATAAATCTTATTTGGGGTTTCCACTACATTAACATTTCTCCGACAACAAGCACAAGATCAAGCCAACATGTTTGTTGTGTGTGTTTAAAGAGATGGATAGGCACGTCTACCCTTACGAGAACAGGGCACATTAACATCTAACCAAAATTGGTGAGTGTCCTCAATCATAAATATGCTACATTTCTTCTTAATGTGCATGCAACTAGGTAGGCATCAAAGACAATCATTGCAATGAAGGGACAACAAATCAAGGTCACCTCTTTGTGGATGTTAGAACCAATGAGGAAGAATGTATCACATGAAGCTGCGGGGAAGATACCACACCAATATGAGAAAAATAAGTAATTGTCATGGATTAACATAAAATGGAAACTAACCTCGTAAAAAACACCAAAGCCCTCATCCCTCAGCATATAATTTGCCACATTATAACCCGAACCTTGACCCAACTAAATACGCACCTGCAACAATTTGGATCAATTCAAATCATCCATTACATCCCACCATAAACTAACACCATAACTTAGTTATTAATAGGATTAGGTCACATTTCTATGATTTGGGGCTTAAACAAAAGCTAGAGGTCATGAAAATACAAGAAAAGGAGCTTATTTTTTTCAATAGATTTACATACAACTCTGTATCCATAATATATTGGGATTCCTTATCCATAATATATTGGGTTGGATGTGAGCATTTTCAAAAAAAAAAAAATATAAGTTTGGGATGAACGATTAATCTCCTCCTCAATGGATTTGAATGATGAACATAAAGCAAGAAAAAGGCCCGAAAATCCAAGAGATATAGCAAACACCTTGATCATGTCCACGACCTCGATGACACACATTTTAAACTAACACTATAATAATATTATCACTCCATTTACTCATAAAAGAAAGGCATCACATTGTAAAATTACCTCCATGTTTTAACATAAAATGGGAAATTTGTCTCCCCCTGCAAAATCATAACATCCACAATAATTAGATAAAAATAAAACCAAGGCATTCTCATAAGTGAAAAACATTGACAGCAAGCCCGAAAAATCTCAATATAGAACCACAAGTACATACTACAGACACAGAAGGAAATGAAACCAACCATATTCCAATGAATTACATCAAGTAGAACACATAAGGGAAATCCAACATAGCTTTTTGTCATTGGAGAGATCTACACAACACTAATAACCATATAACATAGTAACTCAAGGTGACTTTGAAATGAAAAAAATAATTGGCAATTAAAGGTGACAAAATCCTTTATCCATGCATTAAGCAATAGATAAATCCAAACAAATACTCATAGGTCGAATTGGTAAGCCCTTGGAATTATGCATGATAGAAAGATTTATAGGTGTGACCTTTGTTTTCCCATTCTCAACTCGAGAAACCCCTTCTTCCTCTGTTCTTACAATTACCACATCACCCCCATCCCCTTTGTGCTCTGATATTTTTAAATATCCTCATGTCTTTTAGATTATCAAACTTGCCCTTGACACCATACTTGCAAATACCTGTCTTGACAAAGGAATGAGATCCACAAGAAGAAATTTAGTAAATGGACAGTTCCAAAAAGAAAAATATAATCCAATTAGAAACAATTGTAGAAGATGAAAACACAAAACTCATCACTGAGTATCTTACAGCCTACTCAGGCTCACAATTGTCAAACAATAACATGGTTGACCTACAAAATCAAGAGCATATAAATTTAGGGATTGATTACATATCATATTAAATGGAAGACAAAAAATAATGGATGAAACCACAGACTGACTTGAGTACCTCACTTCCATCAACATTCTCCTCTGATTTTAAGGTTTCCAACCTATCTTTTGGATGGTGGAACTTGCATTTTGAACGAAATTTGCAGATGCCATTTTTCATATAGTACTGAGTTCAATAATATGAAAATCAACAACACAACAAAAAACTAAATTAAACAACATCAAAAGAAATCAGACATTACAAACAAAAGCTAAATTACAACAATATCATAAGGATTTTTTCTACGAAAAAAAATAAATATCATTTTGTAACTTACAGGACACTCAGGCTCACGTGGCCTCTTCGGTGGGGACTCATTACTTGTGGCAATAGATCACACCTAGAGCCACACAAAATATGTCAAATTACTAGTCCCATGAAAATTAATCAAGTATTATAAAATGGAATAGACTTGTTTTCTACCTTACAATATTTGATATACTCAATCAAAAGTTACATCAACCTCACAGTTTAGTCTGTCATTCTTTAGATTGAAATTCACAAGAAACATGTATATACCTAATAGGAAGTTCATCTGAAAGAAGTAGTTCAATATGGGGCTAGAAAAAAATTTCAAAGCTACAAATTTGTGGGTGGGAAATAATAGAGACAAGAAAAAAACATAACTATAAGGCTATTATTCTTGCTACAATCTGAATTTCAAGGATGAAAAATCAATTACGTAAGGATGGTAAGAGCCATACCATATGAGAGAATTACAATTAAGCCCATGATTGGGAATTTTATCCGTTAAAGAAATAAATGTTTTATATAAACAAATTACTCCCTAATACAACTGAAATGTGCTATCTAAAGCATAACTTTAGACAGACTATGAGGAAAATGATTGTTTGGAGGAGTAAAGTTCAAAGTTCCTATACTACTTGGACATAGAAATCATTTATGCAATGTGCAGGCTTATTCAGTTGACAGACCTTAAATATAAGTAATACAGAGCTCATCATAATCTGGTTCTAAAAATATTTAGTGGGGTTCTTTGTCAACAAAAATACAAACTTTGTTATCAATGGTAGGGAAATTGCGAGGTCCAATGCCTAAATAATTTAGAATATTGAATTTTCGAGGAAAAATGCCATGGCATATTAGTTATCGGTTACATATGTTGTAAAACCCTCAGAATTTGAAAGGGAAAAGGAATTTGTAACAAAATATTGAGACTATGTAGGCGACAGAGTGAAATTTTCGTGTGAGGGCATCTTCACACACGAAAATAGTTAAAATGAAACCACAAATAAGAAAATATGAATGAATTTTAATAATTAACCATCAAAGCTAACCTCGAGATGAGGTTGAGAGGAGAATTCACGAGAGACATATCTCGCGTTCCTATCTTCATTAGCCACAACAACACTCTACCAGCAACTGAGATATGAAAAAAATATCGGCACATAAGCCTATTGACAACTGCTACTCTTGAATACAGTTAAAAAAACCAAAAAGTTAAATTAAAATAATATTATTAAAAATATTAACTGGAAATAAATTAAAAGAATATTATTTGGACAATAACAATCAACAATAACTTGCAGTGGCGAGATTTCCCAACGGTCTAATAGTAAGAAACCATTAAACCTTATTTTTGAATTTCCGAACAATAAATGCAGATAAGAACATAATCGATTTGAACTAGTCAAGCAACAACCATTGTAACAAACAACAACAAAAAGTTTCGGAAACATAATAAATCAATCAAAGAAAAGAAATCACCGATCAAGTGAAATTTATGAAAACAATTAACAGAATGTTGATGGAAACAGAGCGATTCCAGAAAACCAAAAACTCGATGAAATTTTGACAATAGAAAAGCCGATGATTTGTTGTCGCAGTGATAATTATCTCTGTAATCGCGTTTTACAGGTGTAAAAGACAATATGATTCGAAGTCACAACCTTTTGCTGAGACCACAAGACCAAATCCGACCACGACAAAGAAATTGAGAAAAATTGTAAACTGTAGAGTACCTTTCCAGCAAGCGTGAGTTCAAATCTGGAATCACAACCTCTGGAAAAATGAAATCGTGACCGCAGAGAAAAGGGGAAAAGAAAGACGGATTGTTATAGTGAAGAGGAGAGCAACGACTATAACGTCTTCCAAGGAAGACTATGCCCCGAACTACTCAGGCTCCTCACAAAGAGGTCATGAGATCGAGCCCATGTCTGAACAAAGATATTGGTTGATGCATAAGAAATTCCCTTACATAACTTAATTGTAAAGGTTACTTAACCCGTAGCCACAAAATTGAGGGTAAAAAACAGCATTGATCAAGCTTCATCTGGGTAGTGAAGATGAGTTGCAAACCAAACACAAGAACTAAAATGCCCCAAAAATTATCCAATTTAACAATATAGACTACAAAATCAACATTTTCCTTGACATGATCGTGCCCATCCTACTAAGCAACAAGGCCAAATACATAAGATAAGGTGCACAACTAAGAAATAATAATGTGGCAATCATGCAAGGTTGCTATCATGAATGGTTACTAATGATTTTTTCAAATCCTTTGGTCTTGATTACAGGCATACGTGTAATATCAATAACCACCATTATAAGACATGGTTGTAAGTTGAAGATAATTATCCTCTAGGATCTAAAAAAATAGGCATAATTTCTTAAATACCATATAATAAATTATTCTATGTTGACACCTAGTTTTTGTTTTTCCTACTTTAAGTATTTGACACTTAGTTTTCCTTCTTCTCTACATTAAGTATTGATCTAGGAGTTACCTACAATCATACTAAGAAACATGGCAAAATGTATTCCTTTGGCTACAACTACTGTATATCATTGTAAGTAGAACGTGATTATCCTCTCACATCTTAAAAATAGGCACAACTTGACACCTAGTTTTCTTTTTTCCTACTTTAAGTATTTGACACTTAGTTTTCCTTCTTCTCTACATTAAGTATTGATCTAGGAGTTACCTACAATCATACTAAGAAACATGGCAAAATGTATTCCTTTGGCTACAACTACTGGATATCATTGTAAGTAGAAAGTGATTATCCTCTCACATCTTAAAAATAGGCACAACTTCTTAAATAACATATAACCCAAACAAATTGTTTTATCTTGACTCTTAGTTTTAAGTATTAATCTACGAGTTACCTACACTCGATATACTCTTCTATTCCTTATAATACTGAGCCACAAAAATACATAAGGTAGGTGTGTACAACCAAAAGACAATAATGTGGCAATCATGCAAGATAGATATCATGATTCATAAATGGTTCCTAATGTGATGATATTTTCAATTCTTTTGCTCTTGATTATAGGCATATATGCAATCTCAATAGCTGCCATTACAACAAATCATTGTAAGTAGAGCTTATTATCCTCTTGGATCTAAAAAATAGGCATAATTTTGTAAATAGGATACAACCCAAAAGTATTTGATCTAGGAGTTACCTACACCCAATATATTGTTTTATTCCCACTGACCTACATTTGCAATTATTCATTTGACACTAATTAAAATTTTCTCGTCATATATTATGTATTAATAAAGACCATGTTGACATAGTAATACATGTGCCTACAATGGATGTACACTTTTAGTCTCACTGGCCTACTTTCATGGTCATTTGTCATGACATTTATAAAATTATCCAATCTAATCTACTAATGAGAACCATGTTGGATGAGTAACATTATGCAACAAAGTCCCATCCATGTACTATTGATTTATTACTACTTGAGCCAAGAGATTGTCATTCAAACTTCTATATATATGAGTCTTAACAATACAAAAGAGCTTGGGGCTCTACTTGGTCATTTGTCATGATATTTATAAAATTATACAAGCTAATCTATTGATGAGAACCATGTTGGATCAATACCTTTATGCAATAAAGTCCCATCCATGTAGTGTTGATTTATTACTACTTGAGCCAAGGGATAACCTTCTTGTCACTCAACCTTCTATATATATATGAGTCTTAACAATACAAAAGAGCTTGGGGTTCTACTTAGACAAAAACACCTAATTTTTAAATAGAGAAACATCAAAACTACCATGAAATGTCCTTCACTGATTCTCATGTGGAACCATATAGGATTGGGTTGACAAGATAAGAGTAGCCTCTACCCATATGTTTTCCCACAAGTATTTGTGTAGAAAGATAATAATGAATAGCACAAAACCTTTGCTAGGATGAAAAAATTATAAATAATTATGTTAAGGATGGAGGCTTGGTATGATCCTTCACAACCACTCTTTAGAAAAAATTCAAGTCCATGATCTTATCTTGGACTCATGGTTGACAATTTTAATTATTTTGTTAAAGCATAATAATAATACTTGGAGTTACTAATGTGAGAATATCCCTACAAATATCCACCACTTTCTTTGTAATAAGATTTTGAAAATTGAATGGCACAGTGTCAAATAATTCTAAACACATCATTTGACATGCTTATTTCTTAAAGTTTCAACCTGTCTCAACCTATTTGATCTTTTTGCATGCACACAATGCTTATACAAATTTCTAAGATAGAAAAAATCAGTAGTTAAACTAGACACAATTTCATAGTAGTCCCATGATGTCAAACTTGAAAGTAATAAAAAAGTTCCATTATCTCAATCAAGACAATATCATAGTTAAAGAAGTGTAAGTTTATATGGCTAGTAGTTGCATGTGCATGTGCATCTCCTTCTAGTTATGCTTCTAATTATTATCACCTATTTGGATCTAATTAAATACGTCAATTTGGAATTGTATAGTGTATAAGCTATGATGAGAACTGATTTTCTTAGCTTCATTATATAAAACATTTTATGTCACTTTGATTTTTTTTCCAATACATGTTTACTATTCCTTGGATAGACCCTATATAACTCAGTTTATGTCACTTTGATATTTTGGCCAATGAGTATTTACTATTAGTTGGATAAACCATATATATTGTATCATAACATAAATCCACCTTAAACCCATGTTAACCCTATAATTAACCCTATCAGTTATTAAAAGTGTAGGATTAGGCACATACAAATCATTTAACATCACCCCTACATAGGCTATAGAACATCTTGCTTGTCTCAACATAATTAAAAACTATTCATTATCTTTGATATTCAATGATCAGTGAATTAATATATCATTGCAAAATGTTTTCTTTGATAGTTTTTTGATATCTTGTCTATATAAATTTAGAAATTTTTCTATGATGTTGATCAATAAGGTCTCAAATTATGAAATCTACCCACACTGACCCTGTCTTGTAGTGATCATGTCCATGCACAAGCTATGTGGAAAGTGGGTTAGCTTGAACCAATTAGGGCCAAGAGTAAGCCTTGGGTAATTTTGGAAAAATAGATACCCTCCCACACATAGAAATGAAAAGAGCAGTTAGAAAGGGGATTGAAAATGAGGAACAATTTTGTTCTAACAACAAATGTGGAGGAAAGTCAACTTCAAAAAGAAAACCTTTGGAACAAATCTTCAACAGATTGTTAAGGATCTCAATGCCTAAATCTATATGATTAGCAAGCAGAAGGAAGCAAATACTAAAGAGAAGGAATGAATTAGACAATTAGATGTATTCTTAGGATTATAAGGAGCAAGTGCACATCATTGTAAACCATCAAATAGATAGAATTGTGTATATCTAACAAACTCTATATGCTAGATCAAGGAGTATATAACAAACCAATAAATATTGTAGGTACCAACAACCCAAGGAAACTAATGGAGAAATTCATTATTAGTAATGCATATTGTTATGCATCTAACATCACTTTTTCCATTAGAACTTTGGTTTTATCAATTCTCAATTAATCTTAGTTTTAATTATAAAACAAATATAAGTATTGGTATTATTCAAGCCATTGAGTCATCAATGCATACGAGGGATACATTCCCACTATGGTCCTTGTAACCTTCTTGGTATGAATTTTGATGGGAAGAGAAACTCTGTGCAAGCCCTAGGGAGATTTGGAAAATAACACCTCTTGCATTTAGCATGTAATCCAAAAAGAAATCTTCTCTTTTTGGTGCAGTCCACAGGTAACATCTCTTGAATCATTAAGAAAAATGGAAAAAAAATATTGCATTGATTTGGGGATTCTTGTTGTCTCCATACTCCTTGATGCTTCATATTCACTTCTTTAATAATTTTACTACTATTTCATTGGAAGCCCTCATAGAAGCATGCCTCTAATAGTGATAAACATCTCTTGAATCATTTAAAAAAAGGAAAAAATTTATTGCATTGATTTGGGCATTCTTGTTGTCTCCATACTCCTTAATGCTTCATATTCATTTTCTTTAATAATTTTACTACTATTTCATTGGAAGCCCTCATAGAAACATGCATCAAATAGGGATAAAATATGATAATTTTAATAAAACATTAAGAGATAACTACAAAAGTAGTTAATTATTCTTTGAATTCATAGAAAATCATGTAGGAATTGCAACTATCTTCATGTAGGAATTGCAACTATCTTCATCTCATCTAAAGAATGACCAGAAGAAGCAAGTCCACGGGATTACAAGAGGAAGGCTGGCCATTCCATCTATTCATGGTAAATTATATAGGAATTACAGCTAGCCTCACCTATTTGATCATACAAGTTAGGCAGACGAACAGGAGAATGGAGAATCCATTTGTGAGCCAGAGGAATGGACCATCCATTTACCTCAGCAACGAACAAATCCCCGTTGGCAATGTACGGTTATTATTCTATACCCGGTATTTTAAACAAGATACGGACAAACGATGACAATATATATGGACAAAAAAATGAGAAAGCGTAAGTTATATATGGACACAATGGGCCACTCAACTCCCATTGTAGGGTTCTCCAAGAAGTGAAGGAATGATTCCAGCCAAAAAGAGCAGGCCCGTCTCTTGTTCGCGAGCCCCGAGTTCTTCTTCACTATTTTCCCAAAACCCTCGAGGGCTTATAAAACCAGTCAAGCGGGATCAATAGCACTCTCCAGCACTGAAGGCAGCTTAGCCTTAAGCACTGTAACATCTTCTCTATGCTCCGCGATGAATTATAAAGATAAAGATTGGATTAGGATGATATGTAAATTTCTATGTATTTTTTAAATTTGGGTGCAAGGATGTGAGAGTTCCTTTGAGTTAGGTTCACAATAGTGAATATTATGGATTTACTTGCCTCTTCCTCCTTTGACTTCACTATGATATATGGCAATATGACAAGGTAGGAGTTGAATGTGGTCACTCACATGGTGGTGGAACAAAATCATATGCCATAATGGTAGTGTGTGCTATATGCACAACATTCATGGATATAGTACACTTGATTCGAATGTTGTTTTCAACCTTGTTGCATCATATTTACACACTTTGGGAAATGATTCCATACCATAATAAAATTATGAGTCCTCGAATCTCATCAAATCTTACAAACACAAGATTTCTAAAGCTTGGGTTTGTATTATGCCTCGGTGAGGTTCACACTACACTGTATACTTTGGCTTTTGGTATTAATCTCTCCATATCATTCCTTCAATTCTTTCTCCTCCTCATTGTTTTGGTTGTTGGCTTTGGTCTTGATCACTCAATTCCCCTCAATTATGGGCTCCCCTACATTTCATTAGTCATATTGACCTTCTATCTCTTTGTCTATTTTATGTTATCATGTCTTGTGGGAGGAGAAGATGCAAGGCACATCATAATAGTATAGGTCCCTATGACTCTCACATTTATGAGGTTTCCTAGGAAATTGCCAATATCTATTGGGCATAGGACCCATGCCACATCATTGAGAAAATTTCAATAGGAACCTAAAAATTCTAACTTAGTAGGGATGCAATGCTTGATTGGGATATTGATGAAGAAATTGTAAATTGTGTACCTAATGTGGGGAATTTCAAGGTTAGAGACACAAAATACAAGAAGACTATTGAGTTATATTGGCACATCAAGATGATGGTGGCATAATCTTATAGGACAAAGATGAAGCTAGGTAGGAGGTATTACTACAACTATATCAAGCACTGCTCCATATTAAATAAATTAACTCTGAGCTCCCTCTTTCCTTTGTTGAAACCCTTGGAAAGCTTGTTTTTGCTTATGAAGACATCTAGCCTTCTCTTGTTGTGCCCTCTTGTGAGGAAACATATAAAATAACTCATCCATAAAGAAAAAAATTTAGAAACAAAATTAAAGAAAAACCTTAAAAACCAACATCAAGAAAATATTGAATGGTTGAAACTTAGAATGGGAGCTATGATGCACAAGCAACCTTACTAAAGCTCGAGTTGGCCTAATGGTTGAGTATGTACACCTTAGTATACTTTAGCAATGAAATATCTACTTAGTGTTGTTGTTTTTTTTCTAATGATGTTTCTTACATGAATTCGTTGAAATGATGGCATTGCTAGAAACAAATTGAATCAGAACAAAATGTTATCTTCTGAGTCTATGGAATCTCACAAGAATTTGTTTATTGGTAGGGTCAACGGTAATTACTACCTTGAAATACACAATTAAAGGGAAAAAAATGTTTACTTACATATTTTAATGATCAAGTGAAGATTGAAAAGGGTTACATAAAAGACATTGAACCAAACTTTGTCATTCCCAATGGAGAAGAATTAGGAGAAGGCTATCATTTTGTGTGCCTACAATCAATTTTGATTTATCATGATTATGAAATCAAACTTAAGCGTAGAAGTAATCGATGCAAGTATTTAGCATATGGACTTAACACATTTATATTTTTGAAGAGCAGTGACATTGAATTGATCAAAACACATGGAAATGAATGAGTAAGAGGGTGCGCTAGCGAGTGTGAGCAAGTGCCAAGTGTGTCAAGGGGGGAGTGACAAGGCATGCTAGGCAGTGCCAAGGCATGCTAGGGAATGCTAGGGCATGTCAAGAAGTGTCAGGGTGTGCTAACATGTGCTAGAGAAGGCCAATGCAAGGAAATAAACACATAAGAGGGTTAATAATTCAAGACCTTACATTCTCAAGAGGGGCATGCTAGGCATACCAACACAATTTCCAATACGTGCAAAGGGCCAAGTGCTAAAATGTGTTGAATTCCAACCATCCTCTATTACTTCTCTCTTAATTTTGAATAATTGGTCTCGAATAAATTTAATCTTAAACCATGCCAAGGAAAACTAGGGCATCCCAATGCATGCCAATAATTGTTGGGCACCACTAAGTGCCAATATCCAATGTGTGCCAGGGATTTATATGGCATGTTATAGAGTGGTAGGCCATGTCAAGGAGTGTGAAGGTGTGCTAGAGACTATCAATGCACGCGAGTGAGTGTTAGGCAATGGCAAGACAACACAAGGGAGTACTAGGTCAAAATGCATGCAAATGAATGAATGAGAGTGTGTGATAGGGAGTGTTAGTGAGTTCCAAGTGTGTCAAGGATTGAGTGTGTTAAGAGAGTTTAAAAATAGGAATGAGAAGAGGCTACTATGTGGTTGAAGTAAGGATATGGACAGAGTAGTTTTAGACAAAGAGAGACTTTGGGCTATGTACAACATTATTTTTCCAATGACTTGGCTGGGTTTCCAAGTAATAAAAAAAGTAAGGCTATCTATGAGGGCATGATAACTAGGGAGTGTGAAGATGTGATAGTGAATGCCAGGAATTTATAACACATGCTAGACGTTTCAAAGGCATATTATCCATGCCAAGACATGCCAACTACTAAGGCATGTCAACATGTGACAGGTGCTAGGGTGTGCCAACCTGTGCTCGAGAATGTTAGGGAGTGCTAGAGAAACACAAAGGAGCACTAGAGAAAAAATGCATGGAAATGAATGAATAAGAGTGTGTTATAGGGAGTGTCAGTGAGTTTCAGGTGTGCTAAGGAGGGAGTGATAAGGTATGTTAGGCAATGATAAGGCATGCTAGAGGCTAGGGTGGCATGCCAACATGTTCTACATTCGAGGGTGTACCAATGAGTGCCAAGGAGTGTTAGGGAGTGGTAGGGAAACACAAGGGAGAAATAGGTGTAAATGCATGGAAATGAATGAATACGAGTGTGTGATATGGAGTGGCAGTGAGTCCTACGTGTGTTAAGGAGGGAGGGACAAGGTATGTTAGATAGTGCCGAGGAATGTTAGAGTTCTAAGGAATGCTAGAGTGCCAGGGAGGCATCCAAAGATGTGTGAGGGGCTAGGTCACAGAAACACAAGGGAGAACTAGGTAAAAATGCATAGAAATGAATGAATAAGGGTGTATGACAAGGAGTGTCAACAAGTTCTAGGTGTGCTAAGGAGGGAGTGACAAGGTATGTTAGGTAGTGTTAAGGAATGTTAGATTTCCATTGAAGCATGTCAGGATGTGTCAGGTATCAGGGTGTGCCAAGGTATGTAAAGGAGTGTTAGGGAGTGTCAGGAAATCAAAAGCGAGCACTAGGTCAAAAAACATGGAAATGAATGAATAAGAGTGTATGACAGTGGGTGTCAATGAGTTGTTGGTGTGTTAATGAGGGAGTAAAATGTATACTAGCTAGTTATAATGTATGCTAGGGTACCAGGGCGACATGCCACGATGTTTCAAGTGCTAATGTTTGACAACACATGTTATGAAGTGTTAGGGAGTGCAAGGGAAACACAACGGGTGACTACGTCAAATTAATGCATGGAAATAAACAAATAAGAGTTTCTGACAGGAAGTGTCAATGAGTTCTAGGTGTGCCAAGAAGGGAGTGACAAGATATGCTAGGAAATTTTAAGGCATACTAGAGGCCATGGAAGCATGCTAAGATGTGCTAGGTTGTTGGGCGTGCCAACACATGCCAAGGGGTGTTAGGAAGTGTTAAGGAAATACAATGAAGAATTAGGTAAAAATGCATGGAAATGAATGAATAAGAGTGTGTGACAAGCCTAGTTACCTTAATTTTATTTGTGTCCTTTTTCTACAAACAAGTTTAAATTATTAAATATTTACCTCTTATGGAGGTTGATAGATTGTTTGGTTAGTTAAAGACGTGATTAAGTTAGGAAAAATCTTTTAATTTTGATTTAGAAGAAGTAATTAGGATTTACGAGAATTTGTTATTATTTGGGAAAGAGGAAACTCATGGATGACCTAATCCAGATTTAAACAGGAATAAAACAAAATACAGATATAACCATAAATACAAAGATGCAGTAGAAATAACACTTCATTTCATTAATATCAAATACTGAAATATGCTTACAAACAGAATGGAAATAAGACTAGTTCAGGCGATGGTAGTTTGTCTATGAGAAGAGATGTGGCAGCTACATGCCTTTGAACTATGTTAAAATGGGGCTCCAAGGCCTATTTATTATTTAGAAACAATGGAAAACCATAAACATCCAAAAACCTGACCCTAGGAGATGAAGTGGCAAACTATGGACCCCGTTTGGGGAAATTAGTACATCAACTTCCTGGGGTTGTAACTTTAGCATACGATCTCCGTTTGATGTGAACAATACCTTGTTAGAAATATCTATTCGAGGACTACAACTTTTGATTGAGAAAAATCAGTCAACAACCCATGTTTCTCCCGTTTCTCCCAAAAAACATCGTTTAGGGCCTCAAAATGGCTTTGGAATTTGACAACCCGAAAAGCTGGCAAAAACAGTAAGTTGTGCTACAAATAAGGAAACTGAAAAAATGAAAGAAACAATGTTGGGGGTATAAGTGGAATAGGTGGGTGGCCACCAATATCCACCTAGATCATTCCTCCCCCTTAGGAAGCAATGGTCCCATTCTGTTGAGTTCCTCCATGAAATGAGGAAACATGTGCTGAACTTGGTCCCTGGTGAAGGAGTTGACATGCTTTGACAACTCGATATAGTTCGATCCTTTGTTTTTAGGTGTTATTTATCTGCATATCCATTCAATCTGGTTTTAACTCTGTAGGTGTGATTTGTTCTGCAATGTCTGATGTGTCTAGCAATGGTGTGAAGTATGGTTGAAGGTAGTCCACATTAAACACTGGGTGCAGGCCAAGGAATTGGGGAATCCTAAGATCAAATGCATTGTCTCCCACAACCTTGGTAATGGTGTAAGGACCATATTGGAGTGGTATGCGTTTTTGATAGGCTTTGGTAAGGCGTTCCTTTTGCAAATGCAACCAGACTTTGTCGCCCACATGAAACTTGTGTGGCACCCGATGTTGATCATGTTGTTGCTTGTACTTGGCATTTGATTTCTCCAGAATGTCATGGACCTGCTGGCGAATATGTTGGATTTTGTCAATGAAGTTGTTTTCCTTATCGGTTTCAGACTTGACATTAGCTGAATTTCCTTGAATAGCTGCAAATAGCATGGCCACATCAATGGGACATAGTGGCTAGAACCCCAAGCCCATCTGAAAAGGGTTGTGGCCAGTCAAGCTGTGGAGAGCCCGGTTATAGCTCTGCTGGACATAAGGGAGGCTCTCATCCCATGTGCGTGGATGATTTGAGTTGTACATGAGTAGAATGTGTACGATCCTGTTGACAACCTCTATCTGGCCATCAGTTTGGGGATGGAAAGTTGGGGACTTAGTGAGCTTAGTGTCTAGCATCGACGAGAGACTCGACCAAAATGTACTGAGGAACCTGTTGTCCCGATCTAAGATGATAGACTGTGGGATTCCAAAGTGTACCCACACTCGTTCGAAGAACAGTTTAGCAGTGGCTTCCATTGTGATATTCTTATTATAGGTAGCCATAATGACCATCTTCAAGAAATTGTCGACGACCATGAAAACATAGTCGTTGCCATGCTTAGTAGAAGGAAGGCCCGACATGTAATCCATGGAGATGGATTCCCAAGGTCGACTAGGCGTAGGTAGTCGAGTATAGATGCCTTGCTTCTTAATGGTCAATTTGGAAATGGTGTCGGAAATGCAGGATCTATTGTACTTCCTGACATCTTGTCGAAGGATCAACCAATAGAAATACTTCTGCAGTACTACCATCGTTTTATCGACCCTGAAATGTCGAGCGGCATGATTGTAGTGTGCTTCTCAAATGATCGTGGCATGCTCGCTTGAATGAACACAAAGGTGTCCCAGGTGGCATAATAGGTTATCCTAGAGGTGAAAATATGGAACTTGTTGTCCCTCCAAGAGCGTCTATTATGTGTGGCCGAATTCTAGGTCTCTTTTTTAGAGAAGTGGCCAGAAAGAAGTCTCATGCCCACAAGAGTTGAACACGGTAGTTAATGCCATGATCGATGGTCGTATGAGGCTGTCTGCAACATTATTAGTGATGCCCTTCTTATACTTGATATTCAAACGGAACTGTTGCAGGTATGTGGACCACTTCTTATGGTAATCATTCTGCAACTATCCTTGTGTCTATATGAACTGCAGGGGTTGGTAGTCTATGTGGATGATTGTGTCCTTCCCTAAAATGTAATGCTTCCATTATCGGCAAGCCTGCACAATGGAATACATCTCTTTGCCATAAGAGAGATACTTCCAGACTGTGTCTAAAAGTGTCTCACTGTGATATGTCACTAGATGCCCTTGTTGAGTAAGGACTTCCCCAATAGCATAATCAGAGGCATCTATCTCGATCTCAAATTGTTGTTGCAAGTCTGGTAATGTGAGAACTCGTGCAAAGCAGAGGCAATGTTTCAACTCTTTGAATGCCTTCTGTTGAGATTCAGACAAATACAATTTTTCTTTCGCTCCTCCCTTGGTGACTTGACATAAGGGCCAAATGATATGAGAGAATCCCAACACGAACCTACGGTAGAAATTGGAAAGACCCAGAAAGCTATGGAGCTTTGTCAGAGGTTGTAGCTAGCCAATCTCAAATGACTTGGATCTTGGATGGATCGACATGTACCTCATGTTCATCAAGAATGTATCCCAGATACTGAACCTGGGTCATGCAAAAAGTGAATTTCTCCAAATTGGTAGATATCTTATGTTTCCATAGTGTTTGGAGAACCTGTCGGATGTCGTGGAGGTGCTCTTCCCAACTCTAGCTAAAGATCAGGATGTCATCCAAGTATACCACTAAAAATGAGTTGATGAATGGCTGCAATATGTCATCCATTAACTTCATGAAGGTTGTAGGAGCATTCATCAACCCGAAAGGAATAACCAACCATTCAAAAAGGCCCTCGTTGGCTTTGAAGGCAGTCCTCCACCCATGGGAGGCTTCGATTGGTACCTAGTGATATCTTCATTTCAAGTCAATCTTGCTGAAATAGTTTTCACCCTTTAGTTGGCGCAGAAGGTCATTAATCCATGGGATCAGGTACATATTCTAGACAGTGATCTTTTTCAATGCCCGATAGTCAATACAAATTCTCCAAGTCCCATCCTTCTGCTGTACCAATGCAATCAGGCTACCATAAGGCGATGAACTCGAATGGATGTGACCTGTCTACAACAACTCCTGCATTTGACTCTTGATTTTGTCGTTCTCCAAAATAGAGCACTGATAGATTGGTCCATTGGGTAGCGCACACCTATGCTCAGATCGATGGAGTGCTTGACCTGACAGTGTAGAGACACCTTTGCGAGGGAGGTGAATATGTCCTCGTACTCCTCCATGACCTTTTCCATCTATTTTTGTCGTGCAGACGGGCCCTATCTGGAGGTCGTGGCCACAGTCCTCTTATTTCCCTGAGGGTGTACCATGACGAAAAAAGATTCCTGAGTTTGGAAATGAGCTAACTGCATTGTTTTGCAGTAACCAAAGAGATGGCAGTAGGTGGTGCTACCTCTGGTATCATGTACAGACTATTTGCCAAAGTAACAATAACAACACTAGCCCTTGAATCATATGTAGCATGTCACTTCAATAAGTATGGTTAGCCTAATAATACATCACAAACATCAAGGGGAGAAACATCACATAATACCTCATTTGTGAAGGGCTTGATGTTGTATGGAAGGTAGCACTATTGGCTCACGCTAAGATCCCATCCTTAGGAGAAGCCACCCGCTTGTGTATAGTTGTAGATGTGTTGTGGTCGATAATCCCATCTGCTTCATGACCTCTGCTGAAATGAGGTTCTTTTGGCTCCCGCTGTCAAAAATGAAGTGTAGCGGGGAACCCTTTACCCACATCTTGGAGTAAAAGAGGATCTTCGGGTTCCTCCTTTTGGATCTTTGTGGTGGAAACAGTGTCGTTGGGCTCCGCATCGATAAACTGATTCCATTTTTCATTCCCCTTATGGGGTTCCGAATCAGAGTCGAAACATGCATCAAATCTGAAGCCATTAGCTCAGCCACGAGTGACTGCTTAGCCTGACACTCACTTGTGTTGTGAGTGGAGCTCTTATGGAACTCACACCACTTTCCCATGTCCTTCTTCAGCTTCACAACATTATTCTTTGCTTGTGGCTTTGGCGAGTTGTCTTGGGCCACCCCGCCTTGGCTTTGTCCTTTGTTCTGTGGTCTGGGGGAACCTTTCCCTTGCTTCAGATTTGCAGATCCAAAGTATCACTTCTTCTATTTAAACATTTTCTCGATCTTAACAGCATATGGTATGTCATGCCGAGCCAAGAGATGTCCAGGAATTGCTTCTCATCCTGGATGTACCTGTGTAGGCGGTAGTGGTACTTGAGAACCAAATGATTCTCAGAATCCTTGATACCCAACTTCCTATGAAGGGTATAAAAAACATTGGTAAACTTCGACACATCCTTGTCCCTTCCCTGTCGCAATGTTGTCCACTTTATATATTATTCCTCATAGCTCCCGATAGCGTAGTACTACTCCTTGATGGCATCCCGGAACGAGTTCCAAGAGGGTGCGGCTGAAAATAGTGAGTTCATAATTCCATCCTTCTACTCATAATAGGTTTCCCACCAGTCCTTGAAGTGGGGGGCTGCTTTGAAAAGTGCATAAGTGATCTTTTCCTGGCTCGAAAAATCATGAACGGAGAAATATCCTTCTAGCAGATTTAACCATTTATCTACAACGTCTGCATATATCTAACCCTCAAATATGGAAATGTCAAAGTTAACTTGTACCTTAAAGGGTGTGGCACTTCCAGAGTAGCTGCCGAAAGTAAATGCATCGCCCTTGGGTAGCGGCAGAAGGATCTAGGCAAAGTTGTCCATGATTGCATTCCTTTATTGCTCGAGGGCTTCTTTGAGCAATATTTTGATAGGATATCCTACCCCATGATATTTATTTTCATCCCCCATGGGAGTCCATTGGGATTTTCAAGGCTAGTCTTGCAAAGGTTCAGCCAGTTCAAGCCCTAACTCCTTATATCCCAACCTCATTGGGGACGTGCAAAGAAAAATAGAGGAGGAGAAAATGACTTTGATACCACTGATCTGGATTTAAATAGGAATGCAAAAAATTACAAATATAACCATCAATATAAAGATGTAGTAGAAATAACACTTCATTTCATTAATATCAAATACTAAAATATGCTTACAAATAGAATAGAAATAAGACTAGCTTGGGCGAAGGTAGCTTATCTCTGACAAGAGATGTGGTGGCTACATGCCTCTGAACTGTGTTACAATGAGGCTCCAAGGCCTATTTATTATTGAGAAACAATGGAAAACCATAAAAATACAAAAATCTAACCCTACCAGATGAAGTACCAAACTACGGGCCTTGCTTGGGTAAATTGGTACATCAACTTCCCGGGGTCGTAACTTTGGCATATGATCTTTGTTTGATATGCACAATACCTCGTTAGAAAGATATATCTGAGGACTACCACTTTTGAGTATGAAACATTGTGCTAGAACCCATGTTGCTCACATTTTTCACAAAAAAACATCGTTTAGGGCCTCAAAGTCGCTCCGGAAGTTCACAACCCAAAAAACTACCAAAAGTAGTAACTTGTGCTACAAATAAGGAAACTAAAAAAATAAAAGAAAAAATGGTGGGTGGCCACCAATATCCACCTGGATCATGACCATAAGAGTTCCTAACTCCCAAGAGAGTTGGAAGAAACAATTACTCCTTATTCCTAGATTTTCTTCAAAAGAGGAATCCAAGGAAAGAAAGCGGGTTGGTATTTTTCTCAAGAAAACTAACAATAGAGAGATGGGTTGAGGATATCTACTTCCCAAGAGCTAATTTATTGATCTCGTAAAGACCAATGGAAGGCTCTAACTCTATCGTGAACATATAGGCTGGGTTAAGTGAGACTCTGATTGCCTTGAGTAAGCTTTAAAGGGAAGCTCTTTACTGTAACCATTGTCTGGGAGTTAGGAGAGCTCGAAGGGAGAATTGGTTTCTAGGCCATTATCATTGGAAGGGAGGTTTGGTCTTTGTTTATGAGTTTTCATCAATATGTAGATAAGTACTGTGAATTTATTCCTCTAATTGTTATAATTGTTGTAAATAGTAAAAGTAGAATAGAGAAATGATGCTGTAATTTTATTTCTGTAATTGTTATGACTATTGAAAATACTAGAAGAAGAACAAAGAAATGAATAATTCTATTGACAAATTTCTCTTATGGTCTATGTAGAATCCTTCTCTTATGATTAATTTGAGATATTTAATACTGAAAAGAAAAGAAGTGAATAAGTGACAATTTAAGCACTGCTCCCTCTTTTTCTTAATGAAACTATTCTAATGAGACTTTGAAATAAATGTATTCTTTGTTGGAACAATACAAATGCAATCTTAATCTTAAAGGAAAATGTAATCATTGTGTTAGGAAATCTCTAGGAGGAGAAGATAAGTATAACCCATCATTGGCAACCAAATGAGAAATTGAACATGGAATCTAATGAAGAAGATGCCCCAAGACAAGTAGAATGACTGACATTAAACATAAAGTTATTCAATTTTTAAGAAATCATTCTTAAAAAGAGAATTTACCAGTGAAACCATGGGAAATTTGTTAGTTCACAGTCTAGGTGGCAGATTAGTCCCGGAGGCTAGTGGTCCCTGTCCTATGGTTAGTCCTATCTCTACAGATAAGTGAATTGTACAGTATAAAAAAAATAAAGATGAGGATATAGGCAGTTTTGGAACTAAACATCGTTCGCCTCATGTACGAGAAATTTAGAATTGGGACACAATTAAATAAGCGCAGTCAAGAAATGAAGCATTTCCAAGCTTTTAATGAATGGTAAAAAGGAAAATTACTATACAAGGCTATCAACTAAGAATATTTCAACCATATGTAAAAAGGAAAAATAGTTTATCAAGTCCCAATTCCATTAATCTGATAAAACACAATTCTGAAACAATGAATGCTCTAATTGAGTCAATTGGAATAGTAACTCTGCTAGAGCTCGCCTGGGTACTTCATAACAACCTAAATCGAACCCTTAGGTCAACCTCTAAAAGAAAACGATAAAACAATGACAACCATGCCTTATCTTGGTGGAAATTTACACAAGGTTAACGTTAACTCAGAAATGACATGTTTTACGATTAAAGTGGAGAGGTGACTTGACCACCATGGATGTTCATCGGAGACCATTGATGGAAAAATTCTAAAGGTCTCCCCTGCAAAGACAAAGCCCACGATTAACAGTGGGGAAATGTCAGAAAAATGGACCAGAAATTCCAAACATGAGAACTAATTTTTAATACAATTTATTACCGACGAGGGTTAGCAGGTAGTAGGCTGACCTAGGAAGCAAAACCTGCGAGACAGAGGAGCGGGGTTAATATCAGAGCGTTGTGTTTCCATAAGTTTGAAAACAGTGAACAAAGAAAACATTAACTGAAGAAAGAAAATAACCCGAACTTAAACTTCTTACGAGAGGAAAAAAGATAGCAACCCTTGCGAATTTGGAAGCATGATGGCTACTGGAAGCCAAGTGGAGAGCTGACATCATTATTGAAGGAAGAAACAACAAATTGACAATGTTGGGACTGGAATTCAAACAATCAACCAGTCGTGGGGTTTACATTGAATAGTGGTCTATTCAAATCCAAAAAGAAAGGTTAAGAGTGAAAACTAGGAAACCATCTAGTTTGATAGCAGTAGGTACACCCATACCTGCAATGAAAGGAGGATGGAAGATTCACCAAATAGACAAGCCATGGTTTTGAAGCACGGAACTAGTGGGAAGGAAATGAATAAGAGTGTGTGTTAGGGAGTATAAGTGAATTCCATGTGTGTTAAGGACAAATTGTGTTAGGAGAAGTTGAGAATAGGATTTGCAGGAGGTAAGCTTATAGTTGCAATAAGTGGTTGGACAAAGGAGTTTCAAACAAAGGGAGACTTTGTGTTGGGCACAAATATATTTTTCCTTTGGTTATTATTTTTATATGAGATGTGGCACACTTCAACCACGTGGTCATGTTTTAAACTATTCTAGACTATTACATATTGTAAATTGTTGGGTGTAAGTTTTGGGAAACTCAACTTGTGCCGAATTATATCTTGTGTGCCTTATGAATCTTTTGGTTCTAGCAAACTCTCAGTTAATGCTCTATTGTTTATATGAAGTGTAACTTGTGTTTCTTAGTTGTTTTATGGTGATGTCTAGATGCGATCCTTGTCTTCGTAACTTATTAAGTGGAACAAGTTAAGCATGGACATGTGTTTCCTAAGATGAGTTATAGGCGGTTCTAAGGTGAACAAGGCATATTCTAGTTGTAGGAGGTGCAATTGGTCAAGTTGATGTAGCTAAAGCAAGCCAATGTCACATGAACTATTGTATCAAGGACTTGATTGGGTTCCCAAGTTGTGAAAAATGTAAGGCTAGCTGTGAGGGCATGAGTGCTAAGGCGTGCTATGGAATGTTAGGACATGCTAATATGTGACAGATAATGAAAATCCATTTTAAACATGCTAATATGTACCAAGTGAAAAGGCATGCAAAGATGTGTAAGGGTGTGACAATGCATGGAAGGGAGTGTCAAGTCAAGAAAAGGGAGAAACAAGTTAAACTACAAGGAAATGAACACATAAGGGGGTTAATAAATCATCAGTTTACCTATTCCTAGAGCGGCTTGCTAGGCACACCAACACCAGGTTCTAATATATGCTGAGTACCAAGTGTTAGGGCATTGTAAGTACCAAATCTTCCTTTATTGATTCTCTCATACTTCCCAATAATTAATCTTAAATAAATTTAATCTTAAACCATGAAAAACCATGCCAACACATGAAAAAACATACCAACGCATCTCAATGCATGCCAGGCATGCCAAGACTTTCTAAGTGGTGCCAATACGTGCCAATTGAAAATGTTCATCATGGAGTGTTACGCATTCCATGGAGTCAAAGGGAATGCTAAAGGGTGCTAATATGTTCCAATGAGTGGCAATGCATGTCAAAGAGTGTGAGGGAGTACAAGGGAAACACAACGGAGAATTAGATCAAAATGAATGGAAGTGAATGAACATGAGGGTGTGTCAAGGAGTTTCAAAGAGTGTTATTCATGTGAACGAGGGAGTGACAAGGTATGCTAGGCAATGGTAAGGTGTGCTAAGGAATGCCAGGGCATGTTAATAAGTTCTAGAGTGTGCTATCATGCGCCAAATAGTGCTAAGGGATGCCAAGGCATGCCAGTTGTTAAGCTATTCCAGGATGTGTAGGGTGTCAAGGTGTGCCAACATGTGTCAAGGAGTGTCAAGGAAATAAAAGGAAGAACCAAGCTAAAATGCAAGGAAAGAACACATAAGAGGTTTAATAAGTCAACACTTTATCATTTTAAAGAGGGGCATGACACACACATTAATAATAGGTTCCAATACATGCCAATTCTGAATGTGTGCCAAGTGTTAATGTATGTCAATGCATGCCAATGTGACTACAGGGAATGGCAACACATGGTAAGGAAGTGCTATGATGTGATAGGGCATGACAATATGTGCTAGGTACAAATATGTTCCAAGACATGCTAGGTACTAAGGAATATTAGTGTGTGCCAAAGTGTAAAACCATCCTCCCACATCTACCTAAGTAACTGACCAATCAGGGTAAAAATGTGACGAGAGGGTACTATGATGGGATTAAACCTCCTAGATGACCTTAAGGAAGTGGAACTAACAGAAGCACACCATACAAACCTTCCACATCGACAACAAGGCTCCCAGGAACCATCCCAACCTCTCAGGTAACCAACCCCTGGGTCCCACTGAGTTTTTAGACCAATTAACCCTTGGATGCTCCCATGTTATGGGCATGCATGTGTCAAGAGGGCTCTGGATGCTCTCACAACATGGATGTCGATGTCCAGTGACATTTTTCTGGCTAGTGTTACACCTGCATCCCCAAAATTTGAGAAACTTTTTCATGCCTAGAGCCCAGGTCACTCCGCAGAACTAAATGAAACCTTCAGAACATAAAGATAATAGTGGAATGATGATACAAATGCAATTACTTGAGAAAGGGATTAACTGGACCCCTACTGATCATGACAAGAATTTCATCAAACATATCACAAATATGTAATCTATAAGTGTAAATAAAAAATCTGAGCATTGGGGTCTCATACTTATCTGAGAATCGCTGAAGCATTGACCCCTTATATCATTAGTTGTGTTATCATCTATTACGTCATAGATACACTGTTTGTTAGTTTACAGATAATAACATGAGGAGAGCCATACATCATCACTATCATAAAAAATTCTTATAACTAGCATAATAACAACAAAAATATCAAGGATACATTAGCCATAAAATCCACATATAAATCAACACATTTATACATAAGATATCAAGGAAAGAACCTCTTATTAATGAAAGAAAAATCCAACCCGGGATGGGACTACCACATTCCGCCCAACCATAGAATGGCTAAGCCAATTCACTCTTCATCCATTCAACATTGTGACATATTCCAAGCATGAATGTAGGAGTCAAACCAAAAGAACCAACCAGGGCATTCTGAGGCTAAACCACCTCACTGTCTTCAATGGAAACCAAGTTTAATCGAACCCAGATCACTGGGCCAACACAATAAACATGTAATAATAGGCTTTACCATGATCTCCACTAGATCACTAGGCCAAAACAAGAATGGATGCTACCAGATTTCTCCACCTACACCATGAGGAATTTTCTTGTCTCCTAGTCTCTCAGGATTTACCACAATCCACAGTCTGATCCAAATATCACTAGGCCCTAAATCGAGACACCACGCTCCATGCTTTACCATATATCCCACAATTCACCGACAATAATTCCTAGGCCTAATAAAGGGCAAACACCTCTTGGCTTTATCTCATATCACCAATTCATCGGTCAAGGATTCTGGAAGTGGAAACAGAAAGGCTAGACTGAAAACACAGCCACACCTCGAAAAGCCCATGCCATAACAGCAAAGAACCACATGCAATACCATGCACACCAAATCTAGCAAGGATACCACACATGCAAATTGATACCTTCAAAGAATCTTGATGTAGTTGCTTAACCATGCTCTTCCTTGTTTGATCTTTGCTTCCCCTTTGCCTCATTTTCCTTTCTTCATCCAATTCCAAAGTGCTCCAAGAAAAATCTAAGTGTCCAAGAGTGCGAGAGAGAGAGAGATAATAATGAGAGAGCTCCAAAACTGAACTGATAAAAGGTACCAACTCATCCTCAAAACCCTTTTTTCAATTAAGCCTCTATTTTCTTCATTTTCCATTATTTTCCTTCAATTTTCTCCTCACATGCAATGTGTGACCTTTCACCCACATTTCCTCCTAATTTCTGTTATTTTCATAAATAAATGTGCCTAAAATGCCATTTTTCCTTTCCAAAGCCTTTTCCAATTTGCTTAGCTGTAATAAACCAATGAATACCCACATTAAGATGTCTTGCCCAACATTCGGCTTGAAATAAGTGTTGCATCAACCGTGGTTATTATTTTAGCCTTTAGTAACTTTTATTACATGGAACTTTCACTAGTGTTGTTAGAAAAAGCATGTTAAGGTGTGCCAAGAGTGTTTAGGAGTTTCACACATCTCTCATTAATAGAATTTACAAAGCTTTATTATGCATTAAATAATATGGTTCCTACACACATTAGTGGAACTTCATCTAGAGGGACTTTTCTAAATAATAACCTAACAGAGATGAATCATGTGTTGACACATACTATATTCTAATTAATTAAGGGTAATGATATACACTAATTACTTCTTAACAAATTGATTCACTCTAACAACTATGGCCTTGGACACATAATTATAATGACTCGATAACAATGGTCTTAAATCATTATCTTTTGACAAAAAATATAGTAAGAGTCGCATAACATAAAAAAAAACTCATTGGAATGATAAATGACGACGAACGTTTTTTTGTCGTCACTAAAAGTAACCAAAAAGAGTATTGGTGACGGCCAATAAAAGTTTGTCACTAGAAGTGTCACCAAAGAAAGAATCAGCGATGGGCATTTAACAAACGTCACCAAAATTGTCAATGAAAATGTATTTAGTGACAATCCTTAAAGTACCATCACTATATCCACTTACAACAATAGTTTTTTAGGGACCGTCACCATATGCAGCATTGGTGATGACCCTTAAAGCTATGTCATAAGCATGACACTCACCAATGACCTTTTCTGTTGTAGTGAAAGTTGAGAACAACAAATAGTATGAACAAAAAGAATCCAATGAGTTGAGTCTAGAGTGGTCGCCTTTTGTAAAGAATCATCCATAGGATTGTTAGGGTTGGTATGGATCTTTCCTAGAAGTTGAGTAGTCTTCACATCACCAACCACATCCAATGGAAAGGTACCAACCCCTACAATACAAATGATATCTTCAAACAAGGTGTAGTCAATACCAATAATACCATCTTTTGATTATATTCTCAAACTCTGATGCAAAGAGGCCACCATCAACTACAATCATACCAACTAGATCAAACATGTTATTCACTTCATTATAGGAATTTTCACCATCATCAACAAGGTCTATTGTTGGATTCATCATTCACAAGTCACTTTGTAGTCACCATCCACATGTGCCTTGCTACTAAAGTCCCACTGCACAACTGACCTTCGACTAGTTCCTCCAACAGTTGGAACTAGTTTATCTGAAAATAACTTCACATCGTTGTCTTTGATTTCTACAAATTAGCAATCACACATGCTTAACTAAACTCTAACTCCTCCAACTCAAATTTAGTGAGTAAACCGGGTGACACAAGTCATGTCACTCAAGTTAACTACATCCAATTTGTCTATTGATGTGGGAATTCAAATTTTATCAATTTAATCAAGGAAAAATAAATTGATAATTTTTTGCTCCATTTTTCAATACTCCCTCTCAACAAGAAAGGGATTATCAACCACCCCTATCCTACACATGTGGAACTTGAACTTCTCTCTTCACAAAGATTTTTTCAAAATGTCAGTATCTTGTTCCTCTATCTGAATGTATGGTAGCAACATTATCTCCCTCTACGCATATTCCTGTCAATGGTGGTACCAAATATCTATATGCTTTGATTAGTTATGAAATATAGGATTCTTAGAGAGTTTAATGCAACTTTGATTATGACAGTAGATCACAGTTGCATCCATCATCTGACCAAACAGTCCAACAAGTATCTCTCTAATCCATATTACCTCACATGATGCTTGACTTGTAGCCATGTATTCTATTTCTGCCAAGCTGAGCACCACATATATTTGCTTCATGTTGTACCAAGAAACAACTACAAACCCAAAAAAAAAATTTCACTTGATGTACTCTTTCGGTTTGATTGACTTCACGCCAAATCTTCATCTATGAAGCCACACAACTTCACTCCCTCTATCTGTCTATACCATAGTCCGAACTGGGTAGTGCCTCCAAGGTACCGTAAAACATGCTTAACCACCTTTCCAGATAATATGGTTGGCCTAACTATATATTTTCTTAGCTAGTTGACTGCATAGCACATTATATGGTAATGTGTTGACAAGGTATACAAGTGAACCCACTAACTATCGATAAATGGTAGCATCCACTTCTTCACCTGAAGTGATATCCTCTTTCCTCCAATTGTTTGCTAGAGGTGTCTCCATGGGTTTACAACTCTCCATGCAGAATCTCTGCAGTATCTCATTTGCATACTTTACTAGAGAGAAACAATTCCCCATCGTCTTACCATACTTCCAACTGGAGGAAGTAGTGCATGAGACCCATGTCCTTCATTTTAAATTCCCTTGCAAGGTCCTCCTTGCAAGATCTTATGAGATGCTCATCATTAGTTAAAATAAAATAATCAGCATATAACACAATAATAAGCAATTTACCTTCTACCAAGATGTGATTGAGGTTTGCATCCACTTCACTTATGGTGAAGCCCAAAAAGGTCATATAATTATCATTCTTGGTGTACTAAGCATGAGGTGCTTGTTTGACACCATAGAATGCTCGCTTGAGTATGCACACATGAGACTCCCATTCACATGTCTCAAAACCTTTTGGTTGCTCGATGTACACCTCCTCCTCAATAACCCCATTTAGAAATGTTGTTTTCACATCCATCTAGTAGATCTTCCACCCCATCCTCGTAGCCAGAGCAAGAATTGATCTAATGGATGAATACCTTATTACAAGAGAAAATGTATCCTCATAGTAAATTCTTAAATTGATATGTTTTTGCCTTAATTCTTAATTGTCTTAAATGGGTTTCGTCTTATGTGGTCATTGTCTTAAATATAAAGTTTTGTATTAAAATATTTTTGTCTCAAATTATTTTTGTCTTAAATATAAAGTTTTGTCTTAAACTATTTTTGTCTTAAATAGAAATTTGTTTTAAAATACTTTTGTCTCAAACTATTTTTGTCTTAAATATAAAGTTTTGTCTTACAATATTTTTGTGTTAAACTACTTTTGTCTTAAATATAATGTTTTGTCTAATTTTTTTTTTTGTCTCAAATAGTTGTTGTCTTAAATTTAAAGTTTTGTCTTAAAATATTTTTGTCTTAAACTATTTTTGTCTTAAAATATTTTTGTTTCAAATTGTCTTTGTCTTAAATTTTATATTTAATACAATTCAATTGATATTAAATTTTAATGTAAAATAACTAAAATAAAAGTGACTTTTTAAGACAAGATTTATTTTGTCTTAACAAATGTCTTAAAAGTACCCTTGGTGTAGTAGTGAAATCCATCCCTTTTAGGCTATGTTTTAAATATTCTACTATTTAACTTAACCTACAATTTTCTCACTAGAGCCACACATTTTGAGCTAGAATTATGAATAATATGTAGCATCTATTGTTGGTGAGATGCATCCTCATCGTAGAAATTTCCTTAATGTTACTGGTAATCATTGTACTTGTTGCAATAACTTCTATCATTTAATAGATTCTAACTAAATATGTAGCACAATATGTTTACTCCACATTTGGAGACAGATGTTATAAAAGAAACCCTTATCATTTTTTTGATAGTTGGGATATCAATATCTTTCTCCATTACCTCTTTATCTATGATAAGAATACACTAGTTCTATTATCACTTCCTCGTTTAGTCTCTTTTGAATGACGTAATTTCTCCTTCGACTATTTTTTTCAATTGATATCTTTGACTACTCTAATTCTTCTTTTAAGTGGGACAAAAATACTTTCTGCAATAGAAAATATAACCACAAGTTTAAAAATTAAATGTGAAACACATAATATTAGCAAAATCCTCCCGAGGGCTACTTCAATGAATCTTGAAGCTCTTTTAGGATACACTGAAACTCCAACTGAAACTTAGGCATCCTATCTGAGGATAATTAAGACTTCAAATGAGAAGTAAGAGAAAACTAATGCTAATCACAATGGGTACGTGGTAGAGCGATCTGTCTTGGTATTTTCTTAGAATCCAATCAAGGTTGAAATACATATAATTAAATTTAGAAAAGCATATATATACATCCTTAATGTTAGTGCATCTAGGGATAAATTGGAGAAAACATACTGATCTATAAAATTTTAAATGCCTACAATTCAAGTTGTGAAAGCATAATAGTTGAAAAGGGCTTGAGATAACAACATTAAGACCTTAAATGATTTACAAAATGTAAGCCATCATCATATCATTTAATGCGAGAATTATGAGTACCCATCTAACATCATTAGCATCGGTTGACTCCGATAAAAGGGTTTTGGGCTCAATGTCAATAGTCAAAATATCATCTACATAATAGTCAACATTTTTTATATCCCCTTCAATGTGATTCAATTTGAAGGAGTGACACTTGATTCTTCTTTACCTTCACTATTTTAAGCCGCTTTCAGTACATATAGGTTATAGTTTTAATGTTACAGTTAATGTGCTAGGTATTAAAGTTTATGTGTTGTAACATTTTAGGAGTTACAATGTCTTTATGATGACAGTACTAGGGCTCATAATTTCTATAATTCATTGTGTTAAAAATCAAATTGCACTATGGTTTACTTTATATTAGAATTAGTCCCTTAAGGATAATAAGGTAATCAATGCCATTTTTTCTTAATGGTAATAGTGGTTAGAAGTTGCATTTTAGAAGTGATTGTAATTCTCCAAGAGTGATCAAAGTAAATTAATTTTATATGGGATATGAGAAATGTAAGTGTTTTGTCTTTCATAATGGTTTTTTTGTTAAGAGACACATATTGTATTTCATATTATAGTGACCATAGTGGTCAAACATTACATTCAAAAAGGGAAACAATTAATGGGCCTAATATATAGTGCAATATATAGGAATATCTAATAATAAATTCATTATAAGTAGTGAATTCATATGTGTGTGTGTGTGTGTCTGTGTCTGTTAAACTCAAAATATTATTTGGAAACCCAATGGACGCTTCCATATGATTGTTGTTATTGTTGTAATCACTCACTACTTGAGCATAGTTAAAGAAGCCCTCAAAAATTTAGTAACTAGGAATTTTCAAAAAGTTATGATTTTGCAAGTCTCTCATAAATATTGAAAAAAAACTAGGTTAAAAATTAGTTTTAAGATAAATAATTTATTTATATAATGTATCATTTATATTTTCTTATTCCAAAAATATTGAAAAAAAATTCTTATTACTAATTAAAAATTTATTAATCTATATATAAATAAGTAAAATTATTATTAATCCATATAAATAAAAGAAAAATGTTATTAATCCATATGACTTCTACTATGGAATTCTACTATGGAATTTTAGTATTAAATAACCTATCTTCAAATTTATTTTATTTTGACAATTTTACTATCTAACCAAAAAACTATTTATAATTAAGTTCATTGCTGGTTAGTAATTTTGTGAATGCATTATGATGCCATGTGACATGCTATGTAGATAAAATTTCAATGGTGTTGGCCAATTGGATAAGAATTCACATTTTGAATTGACACGTTAACTTTAGTGAAATCAAGTTACATTTTACTTTTTTAAATTTCTCCCATACCTTCCAAAGTTCAAAATTCCTACTCAAGTTTAAATTTCTCCTATACCTTTCTAAATTTGAAATTCTTACCATTTTTATTTCAAAAGCAATTAAATGCTCGTTTTTCCTGACTTTTAAATTCTGAAGTTATTTTAGTTCAAATGAAATTAATGGATATTTAATAAATTGAAGTTTTATTTTTTTACTTTGGCTTTTTTAAATTTCAGTTTTAATTCTTTTCGTTGGCCTTTTTTAATTTAACTGTTTATTTTTTCTTTTTAGACCTTTCTGCTTTCCAAATTTATATTCTACTCCTAAATTTAGCTGTTAACTTTTTGTTTTTTGAGCTTTCAAGAATTTAATTATTATTTCTTAAATTCAACGGCTGATAGAATAATTCAAGCTCTGGGATTTTTTTCCAACCCCGTTGCAACTATTATCTTCCTCCTCTGTCCATCATCTGCACTTATACGTCCGTGTGATTTCTTCCCTGTGGTTGGTTGAGTATGAGTCAGTGCTGTCAATGTGCGATGGGGGAGGAGGAGGTTGGAGTAGATTACAGGCAGCTGCATCAATTTTGTTGAGCGGGTTCAAATGGTTGAGCGAGTTTTCTCAGAATTTTTGCCCACGGAGATTAATATAGATTGTATAGATCGTTTTAATTCTTGCATTCCATTTTATCTCTCCTCAGCTGTGTGAAATTATATGATTCATTGTCTTCTTCTTTTTTCAGCAGAATTGTATTAAAGAAGAGAAGAAGTTGTGTAGATGCTATTGCTTTTTATTGAAGAAGGGAAGGACTCCGTTGTTGTTGCTATAGTTCAAACCGTCAGTCGTTGAAATCCAGGTATGGATTGTGGATTTGTCTTCTGAGATTATTAAATTTAAATTCTCATTAATTGATTTAAACCCCCTGTGTGTGTAGATGATTGCGGCTCCAATTTAACCTATGTCTGGTGTGTTTTCCTTTAATCACTACAACCCAATTTTACTCTCCCTTTACCGCTGGCTCTGGGTCTCTCACCTCACACTAGTGTAGTTTAGCCCTGTAGGGTTTAGCTCCTGGATTCAATATGTAAGTGCTGGGTTTTTCCTTTTATCACTCTTACCCAGATTTCAGATTAACCAAGGTTTTCTCGTCCTTGGCATTGGCTTTGCGTCTCTCACATTAATTTAGTTTAGCCCTGCATGGTATAGTTCGTGGTTTATATATGCATCTGCTGTTTTTGCCCATTAATCACTGTAACCCCGGTTTCTTCTGCCTGCTATGGTTCGCTCTGGCTCGCTCACCCTAACCCAGGCTCACATCACGTTAGGTTTTAGCCCTGCATGAGATAGCTCTGGATTCAATATGTATCTTCTGTGTTTACTCCGCAATTAACCAAGGTTTTCTCTGACATGGATCGCTGGTTGTTTACTCTGCCTTCTATAGCTGACACGGGATTCATTGCACTGTTTAATTTACATCTGCTTTACTCTCCCTCGTTGTGAATTCAATAATTAGATTAGCCAGCTTTTTTCTCACTTCATTATTTAATTCTCGTCTATCTTTTATGTCTTTTTAGCTTAGTTCATTAAATTAAAACCACTTTAATCGGCCTTCCCAACACTAGAAAAAATTGGGCTAGAATTACCATCTTAACTGTTATTCCACGCATGGTGAAAATTTAGGTTAAAACCATACAATAAAATTCAACGTATGTCTATCACGGTCATGGTAAGAGGGGTTTTTTTTGTTTAATTATAGATTATGGGTTACCGTAACATCAGGTTTGAAATTATAGTAAAGTCTGTGCTGCATATGAAATTAGGGTATCCCCTTTTTTTCGATCACAGTAATTTCCTCATCAAAACCTGCATAAGTATAGATTGTAGTGTGCCCTACGGTGGTCCCAATTAGAGCAACAACAGTATAGATTGTAGTGTGCCCTACGGTGGTCCCAATTAGAGCAACCTGTTGTTGAGAAGTCATTAGTTGGAGGAGCGCAGAGGTACGAACCCAGTAGCACAATGGTAGCACTCGAGGTAAAATTAACGGGCTGTTCGATTATTAGAGAAAAAAATGGTAGCACAATTATTATGCAACTAATAGTGATCAACTAGTTTATGTTGTTGAAGTTTCCTTGTGTTTGTATGCAAATTATATTTGGGTTTTCAAAATTTATGTCTATTGTAATCGTGCTGCTTTTTGGTTTCTTTTAGTTTTGAAATAGTTTATATGATTAATATATTGATTTTATATAGTTCTGGACTATAGGAATAAACCTTGATGCTCTGTTCGCTCTCTCTATACACGGTTTGATATTATCTATATATATTATTTACATAAATTTTATTATATAAATTATTGTTTACTCAAATAATTATTTACATTACATTTTTTATGCATATTATTTGTTGTTAGATTTCATTTATGTATTGATATGTGAATTATCACAGTAAAGAAATGTGAAAATCTGTAAGTGTTATTATAAATAAAGAGAATGAAATAACTTTTTTTTTCTTTCTAGGAGGTAACGGCTGCTAGTGGCTAGTGTTTGTATCTTAATTGTATTTGGGGTTTTCAGATGTATGGTAATTGTGCTTTTGGTTTATTTTATATGATCAATATATTGATTTTATATAGTTTTGGAGGCAGCAGTTTGTGCTTGTATGTTAATTATATTTGGGGTTTCCAAAATTTATGCTTACGGTAAGTGTGTACTTTTGGTTTATTTTATATGGTTAATATATTAAGGAGATTCATTTTATATGATTAATATATTGAGGGGAGGGTGATGGGGGAGGTGGTGAGGTGGAGGAGGCGAAGGGTGAGGGCGGGTGAGGCGGGGAGGTAGACAGGAGGAGAGGAGGAGGAGGAGGAAGAGGAGGAGGGGAGGTGGGAGAGGAGGAGGGGGAGGCAGAGCGAGAGAGGGAGGAGGAGTGGCAAGAGGAGGAGGGAAACCAGGGGAAGTGGAGGTGGCGAAGGGGGAGAAGGAGGAGTGGGCGTATGGGGGTGCAAGTAGGAGGAGGCGGAGGAGGCAAAGAGGGTGGAGGAGAAGGAATAAGAGGGGGCAGAAGGCGATGGCAGAGGAGGGGGACTAGGAGGGGAGTGAGGTGATGGAAGCGTGGGAGGAGGACGAGGAGGGGATTGGAAAAGGATGAGGAGGAGGAGGGGAAGGAGGGGGAGAAAGTAGGGAGGAAGGGGAGGCAGAGCGGGAGGGGGAGAGGAGGGGGAGATGAAGGAGGAGGAGGTGGGTGAGATGAAGGAGGAGGAGGTGCGAGGAGGAGGAGGGGAAGGAGGGGGAGAAAGTAGGGAGGAAGGGGAGGCAGAGCGGGAGGGGGAGAGGAGGGGGGGAGGTGAAGGAGGAGGAGGTGGGTGAGATGGAGGAGGAGGAGGTGCGAGGAGGAGGAGGCGATTATAAGGAAGGGGAGGGGGGAGGGAAGGGAGGAGGAGGAGGAGGAGGAGGAGAAGGAGGGGAAGGGAAACAAGATGAAGGAAGTAGGGGAGGGTGTGGAGCGTGAGGAGGAGGAGGTTGAGGGAAGAGGAATGGGGAGAGGGTAGGACGAAGAGGTGGTGGACGGGAAGGAGGAGGAGTGGGGTATGTGGGGGCAAGTAGGAGGAGGCAGGAGAAGTAGAGGGGGTAGAGGAGGAGGAAAAGTAGGGAGGGGGTGAGGGGGTGTCAGAGAAGGGGGACGAGGAGGGGTGTGAGGTGAGGGAAGTGGGGGAGGAGGAGGAGGTGGGGGACACAGAGGAGGAGATGAAGGTGGGGAAGGAGGGAAGTGGGGAGGAGGTGGAGGCGAAGAGGAGGGGGAGGAGAAGGAGGAGGAGGTGAGGGAGGTGGAGGAGGAGGAGGAGCAAGGAGGAGGAGGCGATAGGGAAGAGGGGGAGGAGGAGAGGGAGATGGAAAGGAAGAGGAGGAGGGGGAGGAGGAGAGGGAGATGGAAAGGAGGGGGTGGGGAGGAGGAGGAGGAGAGGGTGCGTGGGAGAAGAGGAGGGTGAGGGCAGATATGTGAAGGAATCGGGGGAGGGTTGGAAGGTGAGGAGGAGGACGTAGTGGGAGGATGAGGTAGGGAGGAGGAGGAGGGATAGGTGGGAGGAAGGAAGGTGGAGAGGGGCAAGGCAAGGGGAAGGAGAGGGGTGGTAGGCAGAGTGGGAAGGGGAGGGAGTGGAGGGGGGGGAGGTGGGGATGTGGATAGGGGGAGGAGGAGGAGGGGGAGGCAGAGTAGGAGAGGGAAGAGGTGTGGGGGGAGGAGGAGGATGAGGTGGAAAAGAGGGAGGAGGAGTGGGGATATGGGGGAAAGTAGGAGGAGGTGGTGGAGGCAGTGGGGTGGAGGAGAAGGCAGAGGAGGGGGAGATGGAGTAGGATGGGAGGGAGGTGAGGGAAGCAGGGGAGGAGTCGGAGTTGGGGGAGGGAAAGGAGGAGGAGGGGAAGGAGGGGAGATAGGTGGGTAGGATGGGGGGCAGAGTGGGAGGGGGAGAGGAGGGGAAGGAGAAGGAGGAGGAGGTGATGGAGGTGGAGAAAGAGGAGGAGCAAGGAGGAGGAGGTGATGGGAAGGAGCGAGAGGGGTAGAGGGAAAGGAGGAGGAGGAGGAGGAGGAGAAGGAGGAGCGAGGTAATGGAGGAGAGGGAGGCGACGGGGAGGAGTGAGAGGGGGAGAGGGAAAAAAAGAGGAGGAGGAGGAGGAGGAGGAGGAGGAGGGAGGCAGAGTAGGAGGGGAGGGTAGGGAGGTGAAGGAAGCGGGGGAGGGGGGTGCAGGGTGAGGAGGAGGAAGTGGGGGGAGGCTAATGTAGGGAAGAGGAGGAGGGAGAGGTGGAAGGCAGGGAGGCGGAGAGGGGGACGGGTGGAGAGAGGAACGGGAGGAGGAGGAATCAAAGAGGGGCAGGTAGAGAGGGGGAGGAGGAGGAGTGCGACGTAGAGCCAGAGAGGGAGGAGGAGTCGGGGTTTGGAGGAGGATGAGGAGGTGGCAGAGGGGCAAGAGGAGGAGTGGGGGTATAGGGGGGCATGTAGGAGGAGGCAGGGGAGGTATAGGGGGTGGAAGAGAAGGAAGAGGAAGGGTGGAAAAGGGGAGGAGGAAGGGGATTAGGAGGGGAGTGAGGCGAGGGAGGCGAGGGAGGAGGAGGAGGTGGGGGGAGGTAGAGGAGGAGGAGGAGGAGGAGGAGGGGAAGGATGGAAGGTAGGTGGGAAGGAGTGGGAGGCAGAGTGGCATGGGGAGAGGAGGGGCAGGAGAAGGAGGAGAAGGTGGGGTGGTGGAGGAGGAGGAGGAGCGAGGAGGAGGAGGCAACAGGGAGGAGGAGGAGGGGGAGACAGAAAGGAACATGATGAGGATGAGGAGGAGGGGGAGACAGAAAGGAACATGATGAGGATGAGGAGGAGGATGATGAGGATGAGGAGGACGAGGAGGAGGAGGGAGGCAGAGGAGGAGGGGTAGGGTAGGGATGTGAAAGAAGCAGGGGAGGGGGTGGAGGGTGAGGAGGAGGAGGTGTGGGGAGGATGAGGCAGGGTAGAGGAGGAGGCAGAGGTAGGGAGGCGGAGAGTGGGATGGGGATGGGAAGGAGTGTCGCAACAGGCAGAGTGGGAGAGGGAGGATGAGTGGCGTGAAGGGGAAGGGTGGGATGAAGTGGAGGAGGAGCAATGGGGAGGGTGATAAGGTGGAAAAGGAGGAGAGGAGGGGGAGGTAGAGGAGGAACCATGGGAGGTAGAGGGGGAGGGGAAGGAGGAGGAGGAGGAGGAGGAGGAGGAAGCAGGGGGGGTAAGTGGAGGATCTAGAGGCAGAGTGGGAGGAGGAGGAAGAGGGGGCAGTAAGGGGACAATGTGGAGGTAGCAGAGGCAGAGGAGCAGGACTTGGAGGAGAGGGAGGTGAGGGAAGCGGGGAAGGAGGAGGAGGAGGAGGTGAGGAGGTAGATTGGTAGAGGGAGGAGGAGTGGGGAAGGGGGGAAGAAGGAGGAGGTGGTGGAGGTGGGGAAGCAAAGGAGGACTAGGAGGGGAGGGAGGTGAGGGAAGTGGGGGAGGAGGAGGAGGAGGAGAAGGAGAAGGAGGGGGATATGGGGGAGGTGGAGGCAGAGAAGGAGGGGAATGAAGGGAGGGATGGGAGAGGAGTGGGTATGGGAGAGGATGATGAGGAGAAGGAGGAGGATGTGGGGGAGTGGGAGGGGGAGGAGAGGGAGGGTGAGATGGAAAGGAGAAGGAGGAGGAGGAGGAGGAGGAAGGAGGAGGTGGGGAAAGGAGGAGGTGGGAAATGGCAGAGGGGGAGGTGGAGAGGGGGAGGAGGCCTCGGGTGAGGGGGAAGGGGGGAAAGAGGATGAGGAGGGATGCGGAGGGGCGAGACTGCAGGAGAAAGATAGGATGAAGGGTGGAGGTAAGGTGGGGTGGGTGAATATAGCGAAGAGGAGGAGGAGGTTGGAGGGGAAGGTGGAGGAGGAAGGGATGGTGATAAAGGAGTATGAGGAGGCAAGTGGATTTTTGGGAAGGAGGAGGTAGAGGGGGAGGCCGGGGAGGTGTAGGATGGGGAGAGGCGAGGCCAAGGGATAAATAGAGGATGAAGAGGGGAGGTGAGGCAGGGGAAGTGAGGGGAGAAGGAGGAGGGTGAGGATAGGGAGATTTAGTCTGGGGCGAAGTAGGTACTGGTGGGTGGGGGAGAAGGGGGGAGTAGGGAGGAGTAGAAGGAAGAGGAGGAGCTATGGGGGTGAGAGAAAGAGGGGATGGTGGGGGTGGTAGAGAAGGGGAGTCATGGGAGGAAGCTATGGGTTAAAGGAGGTGTATTAGGGGGAGAATGGGAAGGACTGTGGGAGAGGATGACAAGGAAGTATAGGTGGAGGGGGAGGAATAAGTGAAACAATTGGAGAAGGTTAGATGGAATATGAGAGAGTGCAGTGGGACGCAGAGGAGGATAAGGACAAATAGGAGGTAGTGCAAAGGAGGGAGAGCTAGCATGATAGGGGAGGAGTGAGAGGATGAGGAGGAGGAGTGTGAGGAGAAACTAGGATGCAAATAGAAAGGGAGAGTTGGAGAGTGGGGGGAAGGGTGGTGGAGCGGTGGCAGAAGAGGAAAAGAAGGTTGTTAAATAAGATGGGGTAGGGGGAGGAGGAGGAGGAGGAGGAGGTTGAGGGGAGAATATGATCCAAAGAGGAAAGCAAAGGTGGAGGTTGGGGTGAGGGTAGAGCAGAGGGGAGTTGGATGAGGAGGAATGGAAGGTAGTTGAGAAGGAGGGAGGAGGAGGATCAAGAGGAAGAGGTTGCGAAGGGGAGCAAAAGAAAGAAAAATAGGAGGTCGTTGAGGGGAGTGTATGGGAGAATAAGGGGAGGAAGGATGAGGGGGAGGGGGAGAGGAGCGGGTAGTAGGGGGTGGAGGCACAAGTGGATAAGCTAGAGGAAGCATGGAGGGAGTAGGAGGAAGATGAGTTGGGGGAATCAGAGGAGGCAGAGGAGTAGTTTGACAAGTATAGGGGAAAGGGGGTAGTAGGGGGAGGGTCGAGAAGGAGGAGGTAGAGGAGGGGGCTTAGGAGGGAGGAGGTGTAGGTGTAGGGTGAGGTAGAGGAGGAATCGAGAGGTGGGAGGATGAGCTCGGTAGGGCATTGTGGGTGGGTTAGGGAGAGAGAATCTAGAGTAGGAGCAGGAGGATTTGAAGGGGTGAGTGTAGGAGGTCGAGGAGGGGGTGGTGATGTGAAAGTAGCAAGATAGGGTGAAATAGAATGATGGGAGAGGGAAGGGGATGGAGGGGCGAGGAGGTAGAGGAGGAGGCGCTTGCGAAGGGGGAGGTGGTGGAGGCGAATGTGGAGGTGGAGGAGGAGGAGTATGATGAGGCAAGGAATAGTTGGGAGGGTGAGGTGGAGGAGGAGTGTGAAGGAAACCCTTAAATAGGTTAATATCATCGAATTTCACATTATAAAGTAAATCAAAAATATTTATAATGAAAAAATTCATCACTAAACAAAGTCTTTCGGTAGAAATTAGATGAGAGAATTTTTTGCCAACGAGTTTCAAACCAACAAGTCTGGTTCATCATAATATGAATCACACTTGTTGGTTCAAAATGCATCAGCCAAAAAAAATCTCTCATGTGATTTATACTAAAAGACTTTGTTTAACAAATTCATCACGTTCGAAAGCCTCCTTGGACATTAAAGTAGGGAGGGATTTCTCCAAATGTACTTGCAATTTTAGTATGGAGTACAACCAAGTAATAATGGATTAGAATTTTTGAAAACAACATTTCTAAACTAGCCTTTGAAACAATAATGGGAAAACAAGCTTGTCTCAACAATGTCAAGATAATTCAAATTGACAGAAATGCATTACATACCTCTAGTGTGATACTGTCAGGCAATAAAATTGACATTAGTGTCTCCATATCCATCACCACCATTTTTCCTTACCAATTCTTTTACTGTACTGCATCAAACGATCAATTGGTTGTGTTGTTAAAATAATTGCACATGATTATCTTGGTTTTTATCGACAACTCATAGGAGTCAGAGTCCTTGCAAGGCCGTGGCATCTATGTGGAGGGACATGGCTTTGTCCAGGGAAATGATGTGAAGAATGCCAACAAAGGAAGCGAACATACATATGTTATCCACTGTCAAATCCCAGCACTGGAAGTTTTCTATCCAAAACCTAACACTACAATTATATTTCCATCTTTTTCTTTTATTAAATAATAATGAAATCAAGCGAGTGAATTCAAAGAAGCAATTGTTTCAATTTTGAAGTAGTCGTGTTTTATGACACAATTAAATGGATTTTTAGCTATATAATATATACATAGTTGAAATTTTTATTTAACATGGGTGCCAAAATATTTAGTTATGGATCATATTTTTCCCGCATTTAAATTTATTTATTAATTAATTATTTTTAAATACTAGTCACTATTACTTAAACATACATATTGAAACATTTTATTTATAAACGATGTTAAATTTTTTTTATTATCAATATTTTTTAAGTGTCATATATTAAGTTTATATTAAGAATGAAATGAATTATTCATTTAACTTTATCATTTGTTATTCATAATACCAAGTAATTAATTTTATTTTACTTTCAATTTTTTCTATTTGAGCATTCAAATATTTTATTATAATTAATATGAAAATAATTTTTTTACTCTCTATATATGAATTGAACTAATGATGGAAATGATATAATTGATGTCTTACAATATTATAAATTTTTTTATCAAACATGTATATTCATTTTTATTTTGTATCCTAGCAAACAACATTTTTTGTTTATAGGTTTTTTTAAGAGATATGTGTGCACAAAAGGAATTACACATCGCCCTCATACTATGTTATCTAATATACCTGTCAACCGAATTATGTTATCTTACATGGAGATCAAAATATACATTACCAAGATGAAAATAAAATACTTTCACATCTCCTTCATATTGGGATACAAGACAATGCTCTTAATTAAAGTAAACGAAACTCATATATTCATTTGTATTTGTTATTATAGCCAACATTGTTTTTTATTTAGAGGATATTTTATTTTTCTTTTAAAAAGGACACGTGTTAAATCAAGGTTGAGCATGGAAAGAATTAAACATTTTCCTCATTATAGGCTATAATGTCACATCTCTATATCTTACTACCGTGAAATACCAAAATAATTTTTTATTTATGTAAATAACTATACTTCTATGTTCAACCATATATATATATATTTTATTATTAATATGGCACTGATGGTGTTGGGCCCGCCAACATTCAGGGTATCACCCCATTATGAAGTCCCAACTAGACCTCACACCATTTGGTGTGGGAGTCCCATCTGGTATTTAGGTCCGTAAAGTAAATACATGCTAGGATCGTTCCTTGTTTTTTATCTATGGGGACTGGATTAGAGACAAACTCAGTCAGAAGAATGGCGTATATAAAGCCTGCCTTAAGCAGATTTTCAACTTCAACTTTAATAGCTGCTACTTTTCGAGGATTGACTGGTGGATGTTTTTGATGAATAGGTTTAGCATTTCTGTATGTCTTGATCTCATGGTGGACTATAGATGGATCTATTCAAGGAATTTCCTCATAAGACCAAGCAAAAACATCACGAAACTCTTTGAAGAGATCAGTGTAAATTTGAATTTCTTTAGGGGAACGGTAAGCTCCGATGAAGATATTTTAAATTATGTTAGGATTTCTAGAGATGTTCACACGTACAGTTCATGAGATAATAGACATGGTACCTTCGACAGAAAATTGTGCTAGTGCCAAAGGGTTTAAAATTGTATGAACATCATTAGTAGACGGATTAGAAAAACTTGACTCAATTTCTCGCAAATGAGGGAGGAAATATAAATGATGATGTAAATCATCCCATGGTCTATCGACACCCATCATTGCTTCTAGAATTTCTTCTTCAGATGGTAAGATTGTATCTAAAAATCCTAAGTTGATGTTGAATCGAGGGTCCAGGCCGGAACCACATCTCCATCTAACTCCTCTAATGAGAAAGGTGTAGTATGGGAGTTTGCAGAGTTAACAATAAACTAATAGGCAATTTCTGTTGTAGACATGGGACATGCCATTCCACCTAGTACCTGCCCTCCATCTAATGTGTTAGTAGATGAGGGAAAAGGTCAAGGGTCTGGAAAATAATGAGTTCAAAAGAACTCTCTTCGAGAAGGTCCCATGGAGGATGAAATAACATTGATTCTAGCTAAAGGAGGAGGGAGATCAAAACTACCCATTAAAGAAGAGTACATCCCAACTCCTAAATTCTTAATAGGTTTCCAAGGATTGTCCACTAATGGAATAGTAGAGTTAGAGGGTGTGTGAGAATCACCCAGAGTATAATCCATCTGATCAACTTTTACAATCCTTCCATCATGATGAAAACAAAGGATGTGAAATAATGATGAAACTATGGCATCCATCTCATAAATATAATTCTTACCTAAGAGGAGGTTGTAATCCAGGTTCGCATTGACAATTTCTACCTCAATATTTACCACCATTCCCCCAACATGGATGGGAAAGGCTGGAATAATCCTATACAAAATATGAGAATGTCCATCAAATGCCATCAATAGAGTCGGTGAAGGAACAACTTGAGGTGATCCAATGGCCTTCCAACATGAAATGGACATCACACATGTGGAAGCTCCCTCATCTATAACTTTTCGAAATATGTTATTCTTTCAATATGTAGACATTATCTGCAAAGCTATATGATGGCGAAGTCTATTTTTGATGTTTGACATATCAAAAGTGATCACAAGAGAATTTTTTGGATCTACTGCTCTGATTGCTGAGAGACAAGCACTCCTCTAAGCAGGGCATGATTGGAGTACCTCTAATGCTGACATAGTGCAAAGAATTTAAGCCAGATCTTCTATAATCAAGTAGTGTTTGGTTGCCCTAGCATTAGGGTTAATGGTCGAGCACTTCATAGAGCCTTTTGACAACCAAGGTATAGACTCAATAGAGGGCCTCTCAATATGGAGCGGCTCTGTGGCATCGGAAGCAGACTTAGCCTTAGATGATTTTGATTCATCGTAATCACGTGATTGCATAGTGACATCAATATGTGAGCTCATCATATAAACATTTAACAAATTGTCCCCTTCCTGGTTGGCCCCTGCGGGGTATCTGCATTAGAATTTGCGCCAACAAGTAATTGCTGCCCTTGGGGAAAAGGGTTAGTGAGAACAGCCTGGGAGCTAGAAGACCCTTGCTGCACTAATAAGCGCTGAGCGTCTTAGATCTTAGGGCAGAGATGATTCAAGTGATCCCCATTACATAACTTGCATGGAAATTTTACCTTTTTCTTAGACTCTTTCTTACCCTATCAGGCATCATTTTTGAGTTTGTTTGCATTGTCCTTCCCATCATTGTTCTTCTTCCTGCCTCATCCTTTATTCTTTCAATCAGATTGTTGATTTCCTTTGGGTTTAAATTTTTGGATGACATTTATAGATGTAGGTTGAGAAGGTGTAGATGTGGATGGTGATGCTTGCATAGAGGAAGTAGTTTGTAAAGACAACGGTTGCAATTGATTTAGCAAGTTAACCATGTTTACATCAATTGATCTGACTAGCATGTCCGAATGGGGACATAGATTCGGTTTTGCTATATCCACCTTGGATTTAGGAGCATAAGGTAGAATTTTTTGAAGAATCCCATACTGAGAATAGATCAGTTCTAACTGGTAGGCCTCGAAAATAACTTGGTCTCTAGTGAAAACATCGGAGAGGGACACGTCCTTAGAGATCTCAGGTTGTAATGGTTTAAGAAACCATTCGAGAATGAATCCTTGTGGGATATCAGCCTTCATGAGGCTCTTCCTTCTCCTACATTCTTGGATATGATCTAAAATGTGAGTCGCCTGATCTTATTGGAAATTAGCCAGAAGCTTAGTTCTGGCATCATATCGAATGGGAAATTGAAAATGGTTCAAGAAGATAGTAGCCAAATCACTAAAGGAAGTGAAGGTGCCCCCTGGCAGCTCCATGTACCACTTAGATGCATTTCCAGTTAGGGCACATTGAAATAATCTCAACTTGATTGAATTGTCTATAAGGGAGTTGGGCAAACACCATAAGTGGAAGGTGGTTATGTCGTCACCCGGACCTTCACCTGTCTTCCTCTTGAATTTTGGGATATCAGAGGGAAGTTCCGTTGGGACCAGAGGTCAAACTAGGTTATACCTAATTAGATCATTAGTTAATTTAGTGAGACGTGGAAAGTTTAACGTTGGCAGAAAAGGGAGTCATGGCTGACCCTGAGGATTCCACCCGGTGTGGGTAGAAATCCCAACGTTCTAAAAAGAATGACTTGGATTTCTAAAGGCATCAGGTTGATCGAAGTAATTCATAGACCCAACTGAACCTTAAGAAGCCCCTTGTGATCCAGCAAAATTCAGAGTTTGACAAACTCGTGCTGAAAATCCTCCATAACTATTAAAATTACCCCCTAAAGAAGTGTTAAAAGGAGCAGAAAGCCCTTGGTAAGGATTCAACGCATTAGCATAGGGAGAAAATTTTTGAAAAGAATTAAGAGAAGAATACAGCATATTCCTCTATTGGCTGGAACAAGATTGATTCCTGGCTCCTAACCCACTAACCGCAATGTTTGTCCAACTTTGAAATGCATTATAACCTTGACCTGTAAAGGAAAAATGCATGGATTCCACAGTTCGGTCGGAATGTGGTATATGACAACCCCTAAACAAGAAACCCTAAAAAGATGTTGATCCACTTGCCATGGATGTGGAGGCAGTTGATGGAATACTCAACGGAACCGAAGGAATCAAGCAGGTCGACATTCCAAAAGAGAAAAAACCAATTTGAGAGGCCACAGCTTGAGAACTTCCACTTGATGATGGAATGGAAGTAGAACCAAACATAGCAGTTGTAAGACTAATATAAGGTATAGAAATTGTTCCTCCTGCTTGTACAGATACATGAGTCTGCATACTTTTAGCTCTTGTTGTGGATGCCATGCTTCTAGCAGTGGTCATCAAATGAATAGATTGATGTAAACTTGGGCTTAAAGGCCTGTTGGTTAGAGTTTCGACATATAATAAAACATCTCAATGATCAGGAGGAATAGGAGAATTAGCATCTACAATAGACTTTGAAAGCTTTTCGACCTAGATATTATCTTCCGACTGAAAGAGGACTCAAAAAGGAACTGGAGTGTTCCTCTCTAACTCTCTACTAGTACAAGGTCTATCTTGTGAATTAATGACTCCAATCAGAGGATCAACCTCTATTGCGCCTGCTGCCACTGGTTGAAAACCACTGGTAGTATTGCTCCTACGCCTTCGAGGAGAAGGCTCAGGAGTCGTAGGTGATAGCCCATTAAGTCTCCCAGACCGACGAGCTAGTTGATCAGCCACTTTGAATTATTTTTAATAAATCTACTTAAAGACACGAAAAAATTTGTAAAGCTAGGCCAACTAGGAGCAAAGAAAACTCTCTAAAAGTCTGTAGAGATACAAGAAATCAAACAACTTTCAAGTATTTCCGCTCCAGGTGATTAGGACCGGACACCAAAATACAAGAAAACCAAAATCAAGTGCCTTCCAAAAATAGATTGGGGTAATTACACCCCAGGATTACTAGCGAAGGTATTAGAAGAAGTTACACTAACCTCCAAACAACAACCTTTACCAGTGCAAGCACCTAAGCTTCGCAAGGGTACCCTCCAAAAGTATTGCTAAACGTGATGCAACGTCAGGCATAGGTGCCATGGGATTCCCCTCTATAGCCACCTATGTGATCCCTAGGAAAGGAAACTATGGATACCAACTCGTATCAAAATTCAAGCGAAACAGTTGTGAGGCGGGATCCAACAAGTTGGAGAGGGGCTATCTATCTTCCTTATCTTCGCTCTCCATCTTACTTAACTCACAGTCACGAAGCTTTCCCGGCCTTTCTAACGATATTGGGTTTCAATCTTTATTCAACTTATATGTATTGTATTTTGAGTGGCCTTAGAGAGTTAACTCTCCACTCACCTAATCCAAGGCCCTAATGAACCTAAACTTGTTGGTTTTAATTTAATGACAAAAATAAAAGTTCTAGGTCATTTTCTTAATCACTTGATTCTATATAGTTCTTTAAGTCAGGGGGAATTACAAGAGTGAAACTGATGATGTTTTTATGATGCAAAATAAATCAATAGAGAACTGTTAAAATTGGAAACTAGGGCAAAATTCCATGCGGGTCATATTATTAATGGAAGCTGATATTTTTCTTGTATCCCTCTCATCAAGAGGTGTAGGATTGATCTAAATATCATCTGATTCCGATAAGTATTCATGGAGATATGAATTTATTTGTGTTATGGGACAATTCGTCAAGGTCAGCCAGCAACCAAATAAACCCCACTTGTGCTCAATGTTTTAGTATAAATAGAGGTGGCCTTGAAGGCATTTCAACACAGTTGGGATCTCTTCCTCTCTATTTTTCTTTGGATTTTAGTAGGAGGAGAGATCCTAAGGGATAACGTTGTCCTAATCCAAAGGGCAGAAGTCGGAACTGCCGAAACTCACAGGAAAGCTGATGCAAAGTGCAAAAGCCAAAATTGCCGGGATTTTCTGGGAAATATGACACAGAGGGTAGAAGCTGGAATTGCCAGGAACTGTCAGAACTACCGAAACTTCCAGGAAAGCTGACGCAAAGGGAAAAACCCAGAATAACTAGAACTGCCAAGAACTACGAGAACAGCCAGGAATCCTGATGCAGAGCACAAAAGCTAGAACTGTCAGGAACTGTAGGAACATCTAGGAAAGCTGATGCAGAGGGTAGAGGTCGGAACTTTCGGAAACTGTCGAAACTACCAGAACTCTTGGAACTGCTGGGAATTGCCGGGAATAGCCGAAGGTGCCAAAAGTGCCAGAACTACCAGAACTATCGGGAACTGCTAGGAACAACCGGAACTCCCGGAACTGCCGAGAACTACCAGAACAGCCAGAGCATCTGTCTCCGAAGGAGAGAAACATGCAAGGGCCAACTAACTAACATTGGGTGAGTTGTATGGTACTTAGCAGCAAATATACCAAGCATGCAATGCAATCAAGGGACAAAAAGCAAGCAAGGTTCAACCAACACATAGGTCAGTATGGCAACATGGTACAGCAATGGCACATAATGCAATACAGTGATGGGTACAATCATGATTAATGAAGCGTGATGAGATGCAACATAGTGATGATGGGTGTAGCATGGTGTAGCGCAGTGAGCTGCAACATGATGATGAAATGTAGCACAACAATAGGTGAAGGAGTCACGTTGGAGAATCAGTTGAAGCTGCATGTCTTCAACTAATCTCATGTATCATCTTCTTAGAGATGATCTATGCTCTTATCTAGATAAGTCAAAGTGTTGACTTATGTTGTAAATGTACTATCTCTCTCTCTCTACTAAACTACTTAAGAACATATAAGAAGAATTTATCAAGGGTTTCCCCACATTGGGGTTTGTCCCTGGCTAGTGCCAATCCAAACACACCCAAAAGCTAAAAAATCTAAGAATGCCTTAAAATGAAAACTAACCCAATGCAAATTACAATGATTCAATGTAAGATCCTAAACGACACTCATAAGCAAATGGAACTCTTTATAGAAACAATAAGCCAATCTTAAAATGAAGAGGGCAAAAATTTCAACAAAAATCTCTCTTCAAAGAAACTGAAAACCAAAAACTTGGACAAAGAAAAACAAAAGAAAAGTTTTTTTAGCTTTTTCTTTTAAAGGGAACAAAACAACTTTTCGAGGTCATAAAAGTACCACTAAAACTCGAAACATCAATAAATAGGCACGAGGAGTCTCCATCAAAATATGAACTAGAGAATGCAATCATGCATCCCCTCCTTGAGATCTGTGTCCTCTACCTAAGATGGGAATTTTTCCTGCATAAGTATTCTAATTGACTAAGGATCTTCACCCCTGTTAGTAATATTAGATCATGCATGCTAAAAAAAAAAAATCGCTAACAATAGAAAAACTCTATCGAAAACTAAAATTGCTAAATTTGAAACAATATCTAAACTCGAACTAACTGAAGGTTTGACATTCATGCCCTTAGCATGCATCAATCTCTTAAAAAGAATAGTCTATTTCACTATGTAATATGGCATGCAAGTTCCATCTCCCAAGAAATAGTCGGTGTCACTGTCTCCTTCACTTTCATTCAACCTGTTCATGATTAATGTAAGGAAAGGGTGAAGGTACCATATTTGTTGTCTTCTCTACTACCTCATCATTGGGAGGATTACTAGCTGAGAAACAAGTAAAAAATATTAACGCACACATTATACATAGATCATAGAGGTATTGCTAATGTGATGCATGTATATTCTGGAGCAAGGCTTCTTGGGAGCGAGAGCAGGAGCATAAGCAGGAAGGGGGGTTAGAAGTGGGAAGTGGGAGTGGAAGCAAGAGCGAGGAGTGATAGTTTCAAAAGCTCATAGATTGGGAGCAATTTTGGGAGTGAATTTTATATAATATATATTTTTATATATTTTGATGCATATATGTTAACAAAAGCACGTAGAATGATGAATTTGTGACAAAAAACATAAAAACATGGATTAAATAATAAAATGTCATTAGTCTAATAGTTATAATCTTCATCAACCACAAGTCCACAAATTACAAGTTCTCATTTATATATCATGTAAGGGTGCACATAACCAAAATAACATCGAGCGAAACCCACCTCTGAACCGAAAATACATCAAGAAATGGCCTCTAGCATCAAAAATATCATGCTACAACAAATAACTACATATCATCAAAATCATTCCCTGTCTTGGGATATTTGTCATTAATATAACCAACTAAGCATTAACATAAGATAGAAAAAACACAACATGTCAAGTCAAGATTTTGTTTGAGTGACAAGTACATTTTTAGTAGAGTCAGGATAGAGGAGTTTGACAAGTAATTTCACTAATATCAAGGTACATAGAGGGCTTGGTTCTCTTGGTTAAATACGAGTTCCACACCCTAGTACATGAAAAAATCCAATGGAAACATTGCAATCCCCCAATCCTGAAACCCTAAAAAACTAATAAGTCTGTTTGATTTTGAGTTAGATCTAAAATTCTACTTTCTCCATATGAAAGCTAATGAGGTGAGAAGCACTCTCAAATATCCTAAGTCATTTCATGGTAACGTTAAAAATTTAAGTAAAATAATGAAAAAAATTATCCTTTTAATTTAAGTAACATTCATCCTTTTACTTTAAGAATTTAGCATTACCATGAATTGCATGTCAACACTAGGGCCATAGGCTTGAATATTAGGCTACTATGGACCTAATATTACCATAGTTTTTTCTTTTTTCCTTCCCATTCTCGATACTCCCACAATAATCCTAAACCTTTATTTCTCCAACCCACTTGTTTTTTGCCTCTACGTGGAAAATGTGTTATATAAACAATACCTTATAATACACATATTCCTATACAACATATAAAAACCCTTTACACCCATTATATGTTCAATATATTATTTCAATCTTTCCTTAATTTTTATGCCCCAATATGAATGCACGTGACCTGGTATTACTTTGTCAGTGAAGCCCCCATGCTTAATAATACATCACAAACATCAAGGGGAGTAACATCACATAATTCCTCATCTGTGAAGGGTTTGATGTTGTATGGAAAGTGACACTGCTGGCTCATATGAATATCTCGTCCTTGGTGATGCCACCTGATTGTGTATGGTTGTGGAGGTGATGTGGTCGGTAAGCCCAGCTGCTTCACGACCTCTGTTGAAATGAGGTTCCTTTGGCTACCGCTGTCAACAATGAACTGTAGTGGGGAACCCTTTACCCACATCTCAGAGTGAAAGGGGCACTCCTCCTCCTACGGATGTTTGGGTTCCTCCTTTTGGATCTTTGTGGTGGCAATGGTGGCATTGGGATCCACATTGATTAATATGCATCCATTTGTCATTCCCCTTGTTGAGTTCCAACTCAAAGTCAGAACATGCATCTGATTCTGAAGCCTTTAGCTGAGCCACGAGTGACTTCTTGGCCTGACACTCACTTGTGTTGTGAGTGGAGCTCTTATGGAACTCACACGACTTTCTCATGTCCTTCTTCGGCTTTGCGGGGTTGTTCTTTGCTTATGGATTTGGTGGGTTGTCCTGGGCCACATCGCCTTGGATTTATCCTTTGTTCTATGGTTTGGGGGAACCTTTCCCTTGCTTTGGATTCGCAAATCCAAAGTCTCACTTCTTCTGTTTAAACTTTTGCTCAAACTTGACGGCATATCAGTATTTTGTGCCGAGCGAAGAGATATCCAGGAATTCCATCTCATCCTGGATGTACCTATGCAGGCAACCATGGTACTTGAGAACCAAATACTTCTCAAAATCCTTTATACCTAACTTCATGCAAAGGGTATGAAAAAAATTGGTAAACTCCAGCATATCTTGGTCCCTTCCCTGTCGCATTGTTGTCCACTTTATGTATTTATCCTCATAGCTCCCAACAGGGTAATATTGCTCCTTGATAGCATCCTGAAACTAGTTCCAAGTGGGTGTGACTGAAAACAATGAGTTCATACTTTTGTCTTTCTGCTCACCGTAGGTTTCCCACCAGTCCTTGATGTCATGCACTGCTTTGGGAAATACAAAAGTGATCTTTTCCCCGCTCGAAAAATCATGAATGGAAAAATATCCTTCTAGCAGATTTAACCATTTATCTACAACGTCTGCATCTATCTGACCTTCAAATATGCGAATGTCAAAGTTAACATGCACCTTAAATGGTGCGACACTTCCAGAGTAGCCGCTGGAAGTAGATGGATCACCCTTGGGTAGCTGCTGAAGGATCTGAGCAAAGTTGTCCATCATTGCATTCCTTTGTTGCTCAAGGGCTTCTTTGAGCAAGATTTTGATAGGATCTCCTACCCCCTCATCTTTCTTTTCATTTGCCATGGGAGGTCGTCAGGATTTGCAAGGTTTTTCTTGTAAAGGTTTGACCATCTCAAGCCCTAACTCCTTATATCCTAACCTCATTGGGGACATGCAAAGAAAAACAGAGAAGGAGTAGACCACTCTGATACCACTGATCATGATTTAAACAGGAATGCAACAAATTACAGATATAACTATAAATACAAAGCTGCAGTAGAAATAACACTTCATTTCATTAATATCAAATATTGAAATATGCTTACAAACAAAATTGTAATAAGCCTAGCTCGGGTGATGGTAGCTTATCTCTGAGAAGAGATGTGGCAGCTACATGCCTCTGAATTGTGTTACAATGAGGCTCCAAGGCCAATTTATTATTGAGAAACAATGGAAAGCCCTAAACATCCAAAAACCTTATTAGAAATATCTATCCAAGGACTAGTACTTTCGAGTGAGAAAAATTAGCTTATGACCCATGTTGCTCCTGATTTTCCCAAAAAACATCATTTAGGGCCTCAAAATGGATCTGGCAGTTTAGAACCCGAAAAATTGTCAAAAGTAGTAAGTTGTGCTACAAATAAGGAAACTGAAAAACTAAAAGAAACAATGGTGGGGGTCCAAGTGGAATAGGTGGGTGGCCACCAATATACACCTAGATCATGAACACAAGATTTCCTAACACCGAAGAGAGTTGGAAGAAACATTTAGTCCTTATTCCTAGATTTTCTTCAAATAAGGAATCCGAGGAAAGAAAGGGAGTTGGCATTTTTTTCAAGAAAAGTAAGAATAGAGAGATGGGTTAAGGTTATGTGCTTCCCAAGAGTTAATTTCTTTATCTAGTAAAGGCCAGTGGAAGGCTCAAACTCTATGGTAAACATATAGGCTGGGTCAAGTGAGACTTTGATTGGCTTGAGTAAGCTTTAAAGGGAATCTCTTTACTATAACCATTGTGAGGGAGTTAGGAGAGCTCGGGGGGACAAGAAGTTGCTAAGTCATTCTCATTAGAAGGGAGGTGTGGTCATTGTCTATAAGTTTTCATCAATATGTAGATAATTACTATGAATTTATTCCTCTAATGGTTATCACTGTTGTAAACAGTAAAAGTAGAACAGAGTAATGATACTGTAATTTTATTATTGTAATTGTTATGACTGTTGAAAGCAGTAAAAGAAAATCAGGGAGATAATATTGTAATTTTATTTCTATAATTGTTATGACTATTGAAATTAGTAGAAGAAGAACAAAGAAATGAATAATTCTATAGAAAACTTTTTCCTATGCTTTATGTAGAATCCTTCTTTTATGATTAATCTTGGATGTTTAATACTGAAAAGAAAAGAAGAGAATAAGTGACAGGTTAAGGGTTGCTCCCTCTTTTTCCCAATGAAATTGTTCTAATGAGACTTCGAAATAAATGTGTTGACTGTTAGAACATTACAAATGCAATCTTAACCTTCAAGGAAAATGTAATCATTCTGTTAGGAAATCTCTAAGAGGAAAAGATAAGTATAACACATCATTGGAAACCAAATGAGAAATTGGACATGGAATCTAATGAATAAGATGCCCCAGTACAAGTATAAAGATTGACATTAAACATAAAGTTATTCAATTTTTAAGAAATCATTCTTGAAAAGAGAATTTACCCATGCAAACTTAGGCAATTTCTTAGTTCATAGTCTAGGTGGTGGGTTAGTCCCTGAAGCTAATTGTGCCTACCCTAGGGTCATTCCCATCTCTGCTGATAATTGAGTTGTACACTATAAAAAAATATGAGGATATAGGCAGTTGTGGAATGAAACAATTTTCATCTCATGTACGAGTAATTTAGAATTGGGACACAATTAAATAAGCACAGTCAAGAAATGAAGCATTTCCAAGATTTTAATGAATGGGAAAAATGGAAATTACTATACAAGGCTATCAACTAAGAATCTTTCAATCTTAGGTAAAAAGGAAAAATAGTTTATCAAGTCCCAATTCCACTAATCTGATATAACACAATTCTCAAACAACGAATTCTCTAATTGAGTTAATAGAAATAGTAAACAGAGTTCTACTCTGTTAGAGCTCGGCTGGGTACTTCATATAAGTTACATATATACAACCCATATGCTTAAAATTACACGTGTGTGGTTAATAGTAGTAACCTAAAACCACCCCGACAATACCAAAATAATATTGTAATAGAACTGTAGTAAACCTCTATTGAGCAAGGGAAACACAATGGACGTGCTCGTCCTACAGGTTAATTTAAAAATAAAAAATTTATACATTTAGATAGGGTTAAATCTTAGCTTGTAAAATCTAAATCGAAACCCTTAGGTCGACCCATAAAAAACAATGATAAAACAATGACATTCGTGGCTTATCTTGTTGGAAATTGACCGAGAGTTAGCATTAACTCAGAAATGACCTGTATTACGATTGAAGTGGAGATGGGACTTAACCGCCATGGATATTCCTCGGAGACCATTGATGGAAAAATTCTGAAGCTCTCCCCTGCAAAGACAGAACCCACGAGTAACAGTGGGGCAGTGTTGGAAAAACACTCCAGAAATTACAAACATGAGAACTACTTTTTAATAAAAATTATTTTCGACAAGGGTTAGTAGGTAGTAGGCTGACCTGGAAAGACCAACCTATGAGACAGAGGAGAGGGGTTAATATCAGAGCATTGTGGTTCCATAAGTTTGAAAACAGTGAACAAAGAAAACATTAACTAAAGAAAGAAAATAACCCAAACTTAAACTTCTTAGCACACGCAAAAAGGCACCAACCCTTGTGGAATTTCAAAGCATGATGGCTGCTAGAAACCAAGTGGAGAGCTGACATCCTTGTTGAAGGAAAAAACAACATATTGACAAACATTGGGACTATAATTAAAATAGCCAAACAGTTATGGGGTTACATTCAGTAGTGGTCTATTCAATTCCAAAAAGAAAGATTAAGAGTGAAAACTAGGAAACCATCTAGTTTGATAGTTGTAGGTACAACCATACCTGCAATGAAAGGAGGACACAAGATTAACCAAATATATGAGCCAGGGTTGAGGAGTGTAGAGCTGCTGGGAAGGAAATTAATAAGGGTGCATGTCAGGGAGTATCAGTGAATTCCATGTGTGTTGAGGAAAAATTGTGTTAGGAGAAGTTGAGAATAGCTTTTGCAGGAGGTAAGCCTATGGTTGCGATAAGGGGTTGGATGAAGTAGTTTTAGACAAAGGGAGACTTTGTGTTGGGAACAACAATATTTTTCCTTTGGTTATTTCTTTTATATGAGATGTGGCACACTTCAATCACATGCTCATGTTTTAAACTATTCTAGACTATTACATATTGTAGATTGTTGGATATAAGTATTGGGGCACTAAGCTTGTGTCGAATTATATCTTGTGCATCTTATGCATCCTTTGGCTCTAGCAAACTCTCAGTTAATGCTCTATTTTTATATGAAGTGTAAGTTGTGTTTCTTAGTTGTTTTATGGCCATGTCTAGATGCGATCCTTATCTTCATAATGTCTTAATTGGGTCAAGTTGAGCATGGACATGTGTTCTCTAAGATGAGTTATAGGAAGTTCTTAGGTGAACAAGGCATATTCTAGTTGTAGGAGGTGCAATTGGTCAAGTTGATGCAGCTAAAGAAAGCCAATGTCACATGAACTATTGTAGCGAGGACTTGATTGGGTTCCCAAGTTGCGAGAAATGTAAGGCTAGTTGTGAGGGCATGAGTGCTAAGGAATGCTATCGAATTTTAGGACATGCTAATATGTGACAGATAGTGCAAAGCCATGTTAAACATGCTAATATGTGCCAAGTGTAAAGGCATGCCACAATGTGTAAGGGTGTCACAATGCATGGCAGGGAGTGTCAAGTCAACAAAAGGGAGAAACAAGTTAAACTACAAGGAAATGAACACATAAGGGGGTTAATAGGTCATCAATTTACCTTTTCCGAGAGGGGCATGCTAGGCAACCAACTCCAAGTTCTAATATGTGCCAAGTACCAAGTGTTAGTGCATTGTAAGTGCCAAATATTCCTTTATTGTTTCTCTCCTACTTTTCAATAATTAATCTCAAATAAATTTAATCTTAAACCTTGCCAAACCATGCCAACACATGAAAAAACATACCAAAGCATATAAATGCATGCGAGGCATGCTAAGACTTTCCAGGTGGTGTCAATACGTGCCAAGTAAAAATGTGCATTAGGGAGTGTTACGCATGCCATGGAGTCAAAGGGCATGTTGAAGAGTGCTAATATGTTCCAAAGAGTGCCAGTGCATGTCAATGAGTGTGAGGGAGTACAAGGGAAACACAAGTGAGGATTAGGTCAAAATGCATGGAAGTGAATGAATATGAGGGTGTGTCAGGGAGTGTTAATGAGTGTTAGTCATGCCAAGGAGGGAGTGACAAGGTATGATAGGTAGTGGTAAGGTGTTCTAGGGAATAACATGGCATGTTAAGAAGTTCTAGAGTGTGCTATCATGTGCCAAATAGTGCTAAGGGATGCCAAGACATGCCGGCTACTAAGGTATTCCAGGATGTGCTGGGTGCCAAGTTGTGCCAACATGTGTGAAGGAGTGTCAAGGAAATAAAAGGAAGAAGCAAACTAAAATGCAAGGAATGAACACATAAGAGGGTTAATAAGTCAATACTTTATGTTTTTAAAGAAGGGCATGATACACACATTAATAATAGTTTCCAATACATGCCAAGTCTGAATGTGTGCCAAGTGTCAATGTATGTCAATGCATGCCAAGGTGACTACAGAGCATGCCAACACATGGTAAGGGAGTGTTATGATGTGATAGGGAATGACAATATGTTCTATTTACAAAGATGTTGCAAGACATGCAAGGTACTAAGGAATGTTAGTGTATGCCAAAGTGTAACACCCTCCTCCCACATCTACCCAAGTAACTGACCAATCAGGGTAAACAAATGACAAGAGGGTACTATGATGGGATTAAACCTTCCATATGACCTTAAGGAAGTGGAATTGACAGAAGCACACCATACAAGCCTCTCAAATCGGCAATAAGGCTCCTAGGAATAATCCCAACCTCTTAGGTAGCCAGCCCCTGGGTCCCACTGAGCTTTTAGACCAATTAACCCTCAGACGCTCCCATGATATCGGCATGCATGCATCCAGAGTGTTCTGGACGTTCTGATAACATGGTATGCCAATGTCTAGTGACTTTTCTTGCTAGTGTTGCACCTGCATCCCCGAGGATTTGAGCGACTTTTTCATGCCTAGAGCCCAGGTCACTACACAGAACTAAATGACACATTCAGAAGATAGAGATAATAGTGGAATGATGATACAAATGTAATTACTTGAGAAAGGGATTGACTGAACCCCTACTGAAAAGCATTTCATCAAAAATATCACAAATATATAATCTATAGGTGTAAAAAAAATATCTGAGCATGGGGGTCTCATACTTATCTAAGAATCGCTAAAGCATTGCTCCCTTATATCATTGGTTTCATTATCATCTATTAGGTCATAGATACATTGTTCATTAATTTACAAATAAAAACATGATGAGAGCCATAAATCATCACTGTCACAAAACATGCTTATGCCTAGCATAATAACAACAGAAATATCAAGGATACATTAGCCATAAAATGCACATATAAACCAACACATTTATACACAAGATATCAAGGAAAGAACCTCTTATTAAATAATGCAAAATCTAACATGGGATGGGACTACCACATTCCACCCGACCATAGAATGGCTAATCCAATTCGCTCTTCATCCATTCACCCTTGTGCCATATTCCAAGCATGAATGTGGGACTCAAACCAAAAGAAACAACCAGGGCATCTCGAGGCTAAACCACCTCACCGTCTTCAATAGAAACCATTTTTTAGTGTAATCCATCCCAGATCACTCGACCAACACAATAAAAATGTAATAATATGCTTTATCGTGATCTCCACCAGATAACTAGGGCAAAACTAGAATGGATGCCACCAGATTTCTCCACCTACACCATGAGGAATTTTCTTGTCTCCTAGTCTCTTAGGATTTACCACAATCTACAATCTGATCCAAAGATCACCAGGCCCTAAATCGAGACACCACCCTCTAGGCTTTACCGTATATCTCACCATTCACCAAAAAATATTCCTAGAGCTAATCAAGGGAAAACACCTCTAGGGTTTACCACATATCCCCAATTCATTAGTTGAGGATTCTGGAAATGGAAATAGAAAGGCTAGGCTGAAAACACAGTCACACCTGGAAAAACCCATGCCATAATAGAAAAGAACCACATGCAATGCCATACACGCAAAATCTAGGAAGGAAACCACACATGAAAATTGATACCTACAAAGAATCCTAACGTAATTGCTTAATCCTACTCTTCCTTGTTTTATCTTTGCTTCCCCTCTGCTTCCTTTGGCTTTCTTGATCCAATGCTAAAGTGCTCGAAGAAAAATCTAAGTGTCCAAGAGTGAGTGAGAGAGAGAGAGAGAATAATGAGTGAGCTCCAAAACTGAATCGATAAAAGGTACCAACTGATCCTCAAAACTCTTTTTTTCAATTAGGCCACAATTTTCTTCATTTTCCATTAATTTCCTTCAATTTTCTCCTCACATGCAACCTATGACCTTTCACCCTTCTTTTCCCCAAATTTGCATTATTTTCATAAATAAATGTGCCAAAAATGTCATTTTTCCTTTCCAAAGCCTTTGTCAATTTCCTTAGCCATAATAAACCAATGAACACCCACACTAGGATGCCTTGCCCAGCGTTCGACTTGAAATAAGTGTCCCATCAATCATGGTTATTATTTTTACCTCTACTAAATTTTATTACATGGAACTTTCACCAGTGTTGTCGCGAAAAGCATGTTAAGGTGTGCCAAGAGTGTTTAGGAGTTTCACGCCTCTCTCATTAATAGAATTTACAAAGCTTGATTATGTATTAAATAATATTTTTCCTACACACAATATTGGAACTTCATCTAGAGGGACTTTCTAAATAATAAACCTAACAAAGATGAATCATGTGTTGACACATAAGGAAACTATATTCTCATTAATTCAGGGAAAGGATATACACTAATTACTTATTAACAAATTGATTGACTATAACAACTATGGCCTTGGACACATAATTATAAAGACTCCATAACAATGGCCTTAAATCATTATCTTCTGACAAAAAATATAGCAACAATGACATAACATTAATAAAAACTCATTCGAATGATAAATGACGATGAACATTTTTTCATCATCACTAAAGGTAGCCAAAAAGATTATTGGTGAGGGCCAATAAAATATCGTCACTAGAAGTGTCACCAAATAGCGAATCAGTGACAGGCCTTTAACAGACGTCAAAAAAAGTGTCAATGAAAATGGATTTAGTGAGAAACCTTAAAGGAACATCACTATATGCACTTACAACAATGATTTTTTAGGGATCGTCACCATATGCAACAATGGTGATGAACCTTAAAGTTCCATCATAGGCATGACCCTCACCAATGACCCTTTTTGTTGCAGTGAAAGTTGAGAACAAAAAATAGCATGAACAAACAAAGAATCCAATGAGTTGAGTCTAGACGGGTCTCCTTTTGTAAACAAACATCCATAGGATTGTTAGAGTCAGTATGAATCTTTACTAGAAGTTGATTAGTCTTCACATCATCAACCACATCCAATGGAAAGGTATCAACCCCTATAATACAAATGATGTCTCCAAATAAGGTGTAGTCAATACCAATAATATCATCTTTTGATTATATTCTCAAACTCTGATGCAAAGAGGTCATCATCAACTACAATCATACCAACAAGATCAAACATGTTATTCACTTCTTTATAGGAATTTTCACCATCATCAACAAGGTATATTGTTGGATTCATCATTCACAACTAACCTTGTAGTCACCATCCACATGTGTCTCGCTACTGAAGTCCCACTGCACAACTGTCCTTCCACTAGTTCCTCCAACAGCTAGAACTGGTTTATCTGAGAATAGCTTGACATAATTGTCTTTGATTTCTACAAATTAGAAATCACACATGCTTAACTAAAATTTAACTCCTCTAACTCAAATTTAGTGAGTAAACCACGTGACGCAAGTCATGTCACATTAGCTAACTACATCCAAGTTGTCTATTGATGTGGAAATTCAAATTTTATCAATTTAATGAAGGAAAAATCAAATTGAGTATTTCTTGCTCCAGTTTTCAACACTCCCTCTCAACAAGAAAGGGATTATCAACTACCCCTATCCTGCACATGTGGAACTTGTACTTCCCTCTTGACAAAGATTTTTTCAAAATGTCAGCATCTTGTTCGTCTATAAAAATGTAGTGTAGCAACATTATCTCCCTTTGCACATAGTCTTATATCTGGTGATACCATATATCTATATGCTTTGATTAGTCATGAAATACATGATTCTCAGAGAATTTGATGCAACTTTGATTATCACAGTAGATCACAGTTGCATCCATCATCTGACCAAACAGTCCAACAAGTATCTTTCTAATCCATATTGCCTCACATCCTGCTTGACTTGTAGCCATGTATTCTTTTTTTTCCAAGCTAAGCACCACACATCTTTGCTTCATGTTGTATCAAGAAACAACTACAAACCCAACACAAAAAACTCCACTTGATGTACTCTTTCGGTTTGATGGACTTCACGTCCAATCTACATCTATGAAGCCACACAACTTCACTCCCTCTATCTGACTATAGCATAGTCCAAACTGGGTATTGCCTCTGAGGTACCGTAAAACATGCTTAACCACCTTCCAAAATAATTTGGTTGGCCTAACTATAGATTTTCTTAGCTAGTTGGCTGCATAGCGCATTATATGGTCATGTGTTCACAATATATACGAGTGAACCTACTAACTGTCGATAAATGGTAGCATCCACTTCTCCCGTGAAGTGGTATCCTCTTTCCTCCAATTGTTTGTAGAGGTGTCTCCATGGGTTTACAACTCTCCATGCAGAATCTTTGCAGTATCTCATTTGCATACTTGCCTAGAGACAAACAATTCCCCATCATCTTGCCATACTTCCAACCCAAGGAAGTAGTTCATGAGACCCATGTCCTTCATTTTAAATTCCCTTGCAAGGTCATCCTTGCAAGGTCTGATAAGATGCTCATCATTAGTTAAAATCAAATAATCAACATATAAGACAATAATACGCAATTCAACTTGTATGAAGATGTGATTGAGGTTTGCATTCACTTCACTTATGATGAAGCCCAAACAGGTGATATAACTATCGATCTCCGTGTACCAAGCATGGGGTGCTTGTTTGAGACCATACAATGCACACTTGGGTATGCACACGTGAGACTCCCGTTCACATGTCTCAAAACCTTCTGGTTTCTCGATGTACACCTCCTCCTCAATAACCCCATTGAGAAATGTTTTTTTTACATCCATCTAGTGGATCTTCCACCCCATTCGCGTAGCCATAGGAAGAATTGATCTAATGGATGAGTACCTTATTACAAGAGAAAAGGTATCCTCATAGTCAATTCTTAAATTGATATGTTTTTGTCTTAATTGTTAATTGTCTTAACTGGGTTTCATCTTAAGTGGCCATTGTCTTAAATATAAAGTTTTGTCTTAAAATATTTTTGTCTTAAATATAAAGTTTTGTCTTAAAATAATTTTGTCTTAAACTATTTTGTCTTAAATAAAAACTTGTTCTAATATTTTTGTCTCCAACTATTTTTGTCTTAAATATAAAGTTTTTTCTTACAATATTTTTTTCTTAAACTACTTTTGTCTTAAATATAATGATTTGTGTTAAAATAAAATTGTCTCAAACTGTTTGTCTTAAATTTAAACTTTTGCGTTAAAATATTTTTTCTTATAATATTTTTGTCTTAAACTACTTTTGTGTTAAACATAAAATTTTGTCTTAAAATATTTTTGTTTCAAATTGTCTTTGTCTTAAATTTTATATTTAAGACAATTCAATTGATATTAAATTTTAATGTAAAATAACTAAAATAAAGAGTAACTTTTTAATACAAAAGGTTTCTTTTGTCTTAAATTTTTTTCTTGAAAGTACCGTTGTTGTAGTAGTGAAATCCATCATTTTTAGTACTATTTAACTTAACCTACAATTTTCTCACTAGAACCACACATTTTGAGCTAGAATTATGAATAATGTGTAGCATCTATTGTTGGCAAGTTGAATCCTCATCATAGAAATTTCCTTACTGCTACTCGTAATGATTGTACTTCTTGCAACAACTTCTATCATTTAATAGATTCTAACTAAATATGTAGCACAATATGTTTACTCCACATTTGGAGACAAATGTTATAGAAGAAACCCTTATCATTTTTTTGATAGTTGGGATATAAATATCTTTCTCCATTACCTCTTTATCTATGATAAGAATAACACTAGTTCTATTATCACATCCTTGTTTAGTCTCTTTTGAGTGAGGTAATTTCTTTTTTCGACTGTTGTTTTCAATTGATATCTTGCACTACTCTAATTTTTCTTTTAAGTAGGACAAAAATACTTTCTGCAATAGAAAATATAGACACAAGTTTAAAAATTAAATGTCAAACAAATAATATTAGCAAAATCGTCCCGAGGGCTACTTCAATGAATCTTGTAGCTCTTTCAGGATACACTGAAACTCGAACTAGAACTTAGGCATCCTATCCCATGATAATTCAGATTTCGAATGAGAAGTAAGAGAAAACTAATGATAATCACAATGGGTACGTGGTAGAGCCATCCATTTTGGTATTTTCTTAGAGTCCAATCAAGGGTGCAATGCATATAATTAAATTTAGAAAAGCATATATATACTTCCTTAATGTTAGTGCATCTAGGGATAAATTAGAAAAAAACATACTAATCTATAAAATTTTAAATGCATATAATTCAGGTTGTGAAAGCATAATAGTTGAAAATGACTTGAGATACCATCATTAAGAAATTAAATAACTTACAAAATTTAAGCCATCATTATATCATTTAATGCGAGAATTATGAGTACCCATCCAACATCATTACCATAGGTTGATTCTCATAAAATGGTTTTGGCCTCAATGTCAATAGTCAAAATATCATCTACATAATAGTCTACATTTTTTATATCCGCTTCAATTGGATTCAATTTGAAGGATCCACACTTGATTCTTCTTTACCTTCACTATGTTAAGCCACTTTAAGTACATATAGGTTATATTTTTAATGTTACTGTTAATGTGCTAGGTATTAAAGTTTATGTGTTGTAACATTTTAGAAGTTACAATGTCTTTATGATGAGAGTGTCCTAGGGATCATAATTTCTAGAATTCATTGTGTTAAAAATCATATTGCAATATGGTTTACTTAATATTAGAGTTAGTCCCTTAAGGATTATAAGGTAGTCAATGCCATTTTTTCTTAATGGTAATAGTGGTTAGAAGTTGCATTTTGGAAGGGATTGTAATTCTCCAAGAATGATCAAAGTAAATTAAGTTTATATGGGATATGAGAAATGTAATTTTTTTGGCTTTCATAATGGTTTTTTGTTAAGAGACACATATTGCATTTGATATTATAGTGACCATAGTGGTCAAACATTACATTGAAAAAGGGAAACAATTAATGGGGCTAATATATAGTGCAATATATAGGAATATCTAATAATAAATTCATTATAAGTAGTGAATTCATATACATATATATTAACATATGTCTTTTAAACTCAAAATATTATTTGGAACGCAATGGATGCTTCCTTATGATTGTTGTTTATTGTTGTAATCACTCACTACTTGAGTGTAGGTAAAGAAGCCCTCAAAAATTTACTAACTAGGAATTTTTAAAGGGTTAGGATTTTGCAAGTCTCTAATAACTATTGAAAAAAAATTAGATTAAAAGTTAGGTTTAAGATAAATAATTTATTTATATAATATATCATTTATATTTTCTTCTTCCAAAAATATTAAAAAAAGAATCTTATTACTCATTAAATTTTTTATTAATCTATATATAAATAAGTAAAATAATTATTAATCCATATATAAATCAAAGAAAAATGTTATTAATCCATATGAATTCTACCATGGAATTTTAGTATTAAATAATTTATCTTTAAATTTAATTAATTTATATATAAATAAGTAAAATAATTATTAATCTATATAAATAAAAGAAAAATGTTATTAATCGATATGACTTCTACTATGGAATTTTCATATTAAATAACATATTTTCAAATTTTATTTTCACAATTTTACTATCTAACCAAAAAACTATTTATAGTTAAGTTCATTGCTGGTTAGTAATCCTGTGAATGCATTCTGATCATTCCAGATGTCAGTTCATTGCTGGTTAGTAATCCTGTGAATGCATTCTGATCATTCCAGATGTCATTGACATGCTATGTAGATAAAATTTCGGTGGTGTAGGCCACTTAGATAAGAATTCGCAATTTAAATTCACGCGTTAACTTTAGTGAAATCAAGTTACCGTTTACCTTTTTAAATTTCTCCCCTACTTTTCCAAATTTGAAATTCTTACTCTTTTCAAGTTTAAATGTTTGATGTACGTTTCTAAATTTGAAATTCTTACTATTTTATTTCACGTTCTTTTAGTTAAAATGAAATTAACAGATATTTAATAAATTGAACTTTTAACTTTTTACTTTGGCTCTTTTTAAATTTCAGTTTTAATTTTTTTTGTTTGCCTTTTTAAATTTAACTGTTTATTTTTTTCTTTCTGGACCTTTCAAGAATGTAATTAGTGTTCTGCTTTACAAATTTATATTCTACAAATTTATATTCTACTTCTAAATTTAGCGGTTAACTTTTTGGTTTTTTGAGCTTTCAAGAATTTAATTATTATTTCTTAAATTCCTTTATGCCCTTTTTTTTAGCTTTCAAGAATTTAATTATTATTTCTTAAATTCCTTTATGCTTTTTTTAGCTTTCAAGAATTTAATTATTATTTCTTAAATTCCTTTATGCTTTTTTTTTAGCTTTGAAGAATTTAATTATTATTTCTTAAATTCAACAGCTGATAGAATAATTCGATCTCCGGGATTTTTTTCAAAGCAGTTTCCTTCATTATTCAAGGTGGATCTACATTTGGCTGCAGTGGCAATCTTGGTCATCAAGGGGAAACCATGATCACGCCCAATGAAGAAACGATGAGTTATTAGAGAAGAAATAATTGGTAGCACAATTAGTAGAGAAAAAATAACTGGTAGACTCTATGTTAAACTCTAAATGAGTAAAATATATTTGGAAAAGGAAACATGTAAAGGGCATATGATTTAAAATTTAAAGAGCTTTGATAACTTTTTATAGAAGTGTGAGCAATGAATTGAACAGGGGTTTTGAGTGGATGATTCTAGAAAGAGAGGTAGACGGTCGTTGGAGGAGGTAAGTGAAAGAAGCGGTATATATATATAATCATCTGCACTGATATTGCTTGTGGTTGGTTGAGTATGATCAGTGCTGCCAATGTGCGAGAGAGGTTGGCGTAGATTACAGGCCGCTGGATTATTCAATGGTTGAGCGGTTCAACGGTTGTTTCTTGGGTGAGCGAGTATAGCTCCTTTTAATACT